>JAPFRF010000001.1:17452500-18652500 GCA_029282475.1 Phrynocephalus forsythii
ATCATTTTTTTTAACTAATGTGAACTTTCATGGTTTACACCAGGCATAACCAAACTTCGGCCCTCCAGATGTTTTGGGCCACAACTTCCAAAGTCCTTTGCCATTGGAAATACAGGCTTAGAATTCTGGGAGTTGTGGTCCAAAACATCAGGAGGGCCGAAGTTTGGACATGCCTGGTTTACACAGTTCAAACACATGGGATCAGCCCAATTTGGGCCTTTCTTGCCATGCACTGACTTAATACATTTGGCCCCCCCTTCATCATGACCATTATCTTAGACCTTCAGAGCCGGCAGGGACCCTATGGATCATGGTCGAGGAGGCACAGTGGGAAATCCAGAGACCTAAAACACTGAGCCTATCCAGCAGTTCATTCACGCAGGAAGAATAAGATCAAGACCTCTCACGATCATCCATTTTGAACATCTGCACAGTTAGCACAGGATGCGAAAGGTGCCCACACCAATACGCTTCAGGACTGCATGGCTGAGGGAACAAAAAAAAAACACCCTCAGTTACAGCAGTTGTGACAGGCCTCCATTTTCAGCTCTTGACTTGCAGAAACCCATTGCCAGCGGGGCTGGGCTGGCTGGGAGGTAGTAGAAGTTGCCACCTGGAAAAAAAGGACATTTTCTGGGTTCTGATAGAGCTCAGGACCGCATTCTGTCAGTCTGTCTATATTCTTGGGCAAGATGGTAAATGTTTACCATCGCCACGTAGTTGACCAGCAACCAAGGGAGCAACCAAGGGCCAGAAAGCAAGGGAGCTCGATTTTCACCCAAGTACAAAGGCCTCGGTCACTGTACATCTTCAGCTGCAGAGTCTGAAGCACATGATTGGTTCTTGAACATCTGTTTTGGCTTGCAATGTCATGTGTCTTCCCTGAAACACAAAATGTCACCCAAACAGAAAGACACAGCAAGAGAAACCATCATGTTGCGGGTTTTGATAGGGAAACAGTCAGTTGCCATGGAGATGAGCAGTGCACCAGCACAGGTGTCACGGAGCTGCAGCATGCTTGGTATTTTTGGACCAGCCTTTGGAAAATGGTGGTGGTGGGGGGAATCACATCTGTCAATCTGCAGCCATAGGAGGCCACCATTCTAGACTTCCTTACCTGTGAGTAAGCCCCATGGAACCTAATGGATCTTATTTCCGAGTTGCTTCCACGAGCTAGGCCCCTGTGTTGAGCTGGATTTCTCCTGTGTCTTTAGAGAGATTTTCTGTCTCTAAAGAAAGCCTTTCTTTAAATGCCCCCACCTGGGTTGAAGCTTCTGACTTCAGATTCAGGGGTCAGGAATTCAATTCCCCCCTGGTCTCCTGTAAGAATGACTGACCTCTGGCAAACTACCAGAAGAAGGGAACAGTAGGTAGACCACTCAGACCACTGAGTAGTCCACACCTCAATAACACCAAGAAGAGCCAGTGTAAGTCAGAAAGGGCTTGACGGCATGTCATTATTATTAACTGATCATTCTAAAGAGAATTAGTAAGGAGTGCTTCTCTTCAATTATCAGAGGTTTCTCTGATGGCTGCTTTGTATGCCATAGGGTAGCAAACTTTTTTAAAAAAATTCTGCCCAGGATTTTAAGAGAGTTTTCAGGGGTTTGGGTTATTTTGACAATCTTTGAGATTCTGGAAGTTTCTGAGATCTGCCTGTGCTGCAAGACTTTAGTGAGAATGATTGTTTCAATTGGCTTTACCTTGCCTCTTATGTGATTTTTATGTTGTATTTGTATTTTTGTAATTGTATATTGCAGGTGCTCAACTGCTCTTTTTTAAAAAAAATTTAAATTTATTTATTTATTTATTTATTATTAAATGTGTACCCGCCCATCTTTCCGAGGGAACTCTGGATATATGCTATCCATCCTACTTTTTGAGTGGCAAAGATTTTTGTTTTCTTTTAAAGATCTGTTTAGCACCAAAGAAGTATCAAAAGAGCAGTTCCACATCAAAAGTCATCCGGTAGTTTATCACGTGCAGTTTTTGCCAGATGAAACCATCATGCATGGCTGTATTTTTTCACCCAGCAACTACTGGGGTTGCTGGTGGGGGGGGGATGGCCGTGTACCACAAATTTACACACAGTCAATAATTTATATTGCCATAAATGCTACTACTTGCAACCCTGCCATCCTGGTTCAGAAGGTGCCATGGTGCAACTGGAAAACAAGTGATAATGCCCTGCTCAAAGTCTTCCCCTTCTTCCTCCATGTTTTCATATTACATGATTTTTATCGCCCTTCAAATTAGGAAGTACCAGACCATTGGACATCACTGGTCTTGAGCATTTATATACTGGGTCTTGGTCAAGAAAGGTGACAGGAGAGAGCAACAAGTGGCATTTTTTTCATTTTCTTTGGCTTGTTATAAAGATCCAGCCAAGAACCTGCCTGCACCCATATCCACTGCTGAGTAGCTTCCTCTCTCCTCTTGCTTCTGGGAATTTACTATTTTTAAATGTTTTCAAAATAAATACCTAATAGTGTCTTTTCTTTTAAAAAGTTGGGGGTTTGTTTTTTTGTTTTTTTTAGTTCCTCTGCCCATCACAGAAGAGCAGAAGTGTTTAATTTGTCAATAACCTGAATGTCTGTGAAGATTCTAAGTCATCTAGGTGAGGTTATCTGGAAGTAGAGTCATGGCAGCTGGACTTTTATTATTATTATTATTATTATTATTATTATTATTATTATTATTATTATTATTATTATTATTATTATTATTATTATTATTATTATTATTGGTGAGGTCAAAACATTTCACTACTCATCCAAGCAGCTTTGTCAGTCCTGACAAGGCTCTCTTCTAAAGTGACGGCACAGCATGACAAATTGACAATGGAAAGAGACTCGGCAGCTGAAGGCTTGCTTTGGTTCACTTCTAGTGATCATACATGCTGGAAATACACCAAAGTGGAGCGATCCTCCATGCATCAGAAAAGGAGAGGGCTCTGTTTGGGCTCTAGGAAATTGCAGGGAGGAATACTCTGGGGATGGGCCGCTTTGCTGCAGTAATTACATTATACTGTAAAATGGCTGGGGAAAGGAGCAAAGCAATCTTCCTCTACAGTGGGCTAAATGCCCATCTGATTACACCTTGGGTTTGCCAATACAAATGTGATTCCACTTCCTTCTCTCAGTAAAACATTATGGTATTTTAAGCGGATGTTTATTTCAGCCAACTCAGAAAACACAGCGACTCTCTTGAAGCACCGCAAGGTGATTAATATTATTATGAATCATCCCCACAGCACAGTTTGTGTGCAAAACATTTTGCACTGCCAATCCTGGCTGTACATTACAAAGCAATAGCAGCAGCGCTACGTAAAAGGTTGTTAGCCAAGTGCGTGTACCTGCAGCAGAGTGTTACCAAATACACCTCGTCAGGGAGAGCTTTTTGTTCATGACTCTAGATTGCCCGGAACAAAGTCCTTAGAAAACTCTTTGCAGCTCTCAAAGGGAGTGAGGAGGTTTCAAGAGGAACTTTTTTTCCCCCCCGCCTGCACAAACTCACCTTCGTCTATTATACACTATTAGAAAGGGATCATAGCTGCCTAGATGCCCTAAGCACATCCGCTCTTGCCTGATTTCAGAAGCTAAACAGGGTTGGCCCTGGTTAGTACTTGGATGGGAGACCACCAGGGAATGCCAGGTGCTGTAGGTGCCTGGAGTAGAAACTGGCAAGCCACTACCAGTATTCCTGCCAAGAAAACTCCATGGACATGGGGTCATGAAGAGTCAGTCATGACGGTAACAACACAAGACACACACAGAAAGGGAACATATTAGGTGATTGCACAGAAACACCTCAGATTTAATAATAATATTAGTGGTATCTGTTGAAAATTCAACCAACAAGCGCAAAACCAGGGTGCGTTTTTTATCTTAACACTTAGGACTTGTGTCAGGCATTAGAGTTATGGTAAGAAGAATAGCATGAGAATTTCCCCTCAGAATAATTTTAGCGTGTAGGTTGGGGGCTGCAGTCCTGGTTGATCACTCCCCCCAAAATCCATGGCAAACCAGTCCCCTAAATCCCTAGAAGACACAATGGTGATTTTAAAATAAAAGCTCCTTGGATTTTTTTTTAAAACGGGTTATGAGGAATGCTGGGAGGATGACAGATAGGGAAGTGCCATTTGTTTGTTTGGACTCCAAACCCCAGAATCCTCCATTCTGGGTATTCCATTTGGCAGACTGGGAGATGTCATGTCCTAGGATAGGCCAAGCTCTGACCTAGGAGCCTGGTCGCAAAGGAGGTGGTCTCAGGGCTTGCTGAGGCCTCTCTGCACCACATTTTCTCTTCTCAGGCAGAAAGAACAGTGAAAAACTCTGTGTAGTTGCAGACCAAGGAAGCCAATATTCTGCCAACCAATTTGTTCACTGAATCATGCCAATAGATTGTTGGAGGAATGTTTGGATAATTCCTTTTAGTAGGAGAGCATAAAAGCACAAAAGCCTTTTGTACTGCAACACAGAGGAAACCTAGTCCCAGCTTCCACCCAACCCCTTTTGCTCTCACAGTGACTAACTCTTTGCATTATAAAAATCACTGTACAACTAGCTGAAGTAGAAAAACATCTTACCTTACTGCTATGAAACTTCAGTTGCAACCAGAAGAATTAAGAAAGGTGCAGTTTCAGCCATGCTGGGAGACTGAAATCCATCATATTGGCTGCAAAGTCAGGGGTCCAGAGCAGAAAGTGATATGTCTGCTTTGTTCTAAAGTCAGAGAAGAAGACTGAAGAAGCAAATAAAACAACAAATGCAAGCAAACAGGAAGCAGGGGTGAAGGCTTGCTTCAACTCCAGGAAAACGAACTTGGCTAATGGGTTAGTGACAAGCCATACTTATGTTAGACTATGGGCCTTTTTACACGACCCCTAAGATCCGCTGGCCACTTAAATTCGGACCAGAGATCTTAGGGGTTTGTCGCTCTTCCTGCGTTCCCACCCCCTCCGCAATTCCTGGCTGCTGGCTGCGTGAGGGGAGGGAGAAAAAGAGAAAGAAAAGCATGCCACTCACCTCCGTTCTGCCTCTCCTCTCTGTAAAAGTAGCTCTTAAAGGGGCAGGAGCCAAAAAACAACAAACAGAAGCAAGGAGAGCCCCGCACTCACTATTGTTACACCAGATCAAATAATTTTCACCTCCAAAGAGCAGGTACTTGAAAGGTGCGCTGGGACGCGCTAAAGTGGGCATGGTCGCACTTAATTTCCTGTTAACTCCGGAGCTGGTGGGTAAACATTTTTAAGCTCCAGAGCTGGGAGCCATTTGCCCCGGAGTTTAGGGGTCGTGTATAAACACACTATGATGTTCTCTTCCCACTGAACTCGGTGTTAGGTGGCATGCAAGATTGCTTTTTTCCCCTATAACACCCCTTCTCAAGCTTGCATGCAACACCCCTCAAAGTCCCATCTTCATTATAGGTTCTTGAAACAATCTCTTGGTATAGGCTTGTTTAAGATATCTGATGTCATCTCCATAGTTAGACAGTGGATCATCCGGATGCTCCCCTTTTCAGTCAAGTCGCTTATCAGGTGACACCTCACACCAATGTGTTTGGTTTGCTCATTCACCTTCTCACTCTGTGACTACCTGGTCAGCTCTGGTTGTCTTCATTACCAAGATTGGCATCCATCCATCCCAAAGTCCTTTAGTAGCTTCTCCAGTCATAGCAGTTCTCTGCATGCTTCTGGTACAGTGATGAATGAAATAAAATTATGGAAGTGAACAAAAAGGAAGAAGGGGTGAGGAGTTGCCTCTAGTGGGTGGGGGGAGAATTTATTAATAGGTTAGTGGTCTGGTATAACTATGTTAAGTCATGAGATCCCCCTTCCTACTGTAACCCAGTGTTAGGTTGCATGCAAGATTGTTATTTTCTCCAGCATAGACTTGGGGCTGGTTGTAGTCATCAGGCAGTAGTCACTGGAAGGTATTGTCTGCTTTTAGGAGGGCTGCAAGGTCAGTGGAGTCGCATGCTAAACTGTCACAAGTCAGGGGCCTGCTATATATTTGTATTTTTCTCATGCTAACAGGAAGATGAATGATTCCATTGTAGTATGTACTAAAATTCCGAGTTGTTCCAAAACCATTGTACTTCTTTACAGAATTAATGTATTGCTTTGCTCCTTGCCAGTGCTGGTATTGTACTTCCATCCTTTGGCTAGCCAATATGGAAACCCACTGCCATGTGAGTAATGAAGCGTGATGTACAGCATGTTTTCTCTTTTCTAGAGTGAGAGACATGCCAGGCAGACAGAGAAACTAAATCTTTTCTTAAGGAGAGTTACAGAGCAAGAAATGATAGTTTTGTGTTTTTGTGCATTCATGTGTGTACCTGCAGGGACAAAAAGATTGAGAAAGGAAAAGCTGCATTTCGAATGGGTATGAAACACATATATTGTCTGAAAATGCTCCCTGTTACTATCTGATGCTTATGAGTGAAAACACAGCTTCGGGGGCTTGTGGAAGCTGGCAGGTTTCCATGGAAACAGTGGTGCCAGTCTCCAATGGTCCAGTAGAAAGCTGACTCCCCTTTTTTTGTGTGTGTCTCAGAAATTCAAAGTGGGGGTGGGCGGGCAGGAGAACTTTGGTATTTCTTTGGTTGGTGTTGCAAAATTAATAATGCAAAATATTGTAGGAATTCCAGTCACACACAAACCAATGACCTAGAGGAAAGCTCAGCAGTCGCATCCCAAAGTGTTTCTTCTTGCAAAACAAATTAGAGTCAAAGCACTGCAAGATGTTTAGAAAACACAATTCGGGGGTATTAGTTTCACTCCTCAAGAAGCAGTTTTCTAGGGCTCATCCCAGATGGTTGCAC
Organism: Phrynocephalus forsythii; assembly: GCA_029282475.1. Lineage (NCBI taxonomy): Eukaryota > Metazoa > Chordata > Lepidosauria > Squamata > Agamidae > Phrynocephalus > Phrynocephalus forsythii. The sequence goes on from JAPFRF010000001.1 coordinate 17,459,326, forward strand.
AGGGAGCCAGAACAGCAAATGACATGGCACTTTATCCCCCCTCCCCAAGTCACACTACCTGATGTACCCCAGACTGGTCAAATTATTTTTATAATTGAGGCGGGGGAAATCCCAAAGTACTTCTCTCACTCCTTACTGGTAAAGGAGGAGGAGAAACCCCAATGAGTGCTGTGGTGGTTTGATCAGTAACACTTAAACAATAGGAGTTATTTGAGAACACTTATCTTAGAGAAGTAGGCCAGCCAAAGAATTAAGGAGTTCACTGTAATCCTACACTACTGATCCACAGGCACACACTAGACATGCTGCTTCTCCTCCACCAGTGCCTGTTAGAGAAGACTACCTTCAGGTTCAAGGCCAACCACACCCAAGTGGACAGCATTAAGATAACTGGTAACTAGATAACTGGTTAAGCTCAGGTAGTTAGAGGTTGGCATTTGCAGCAAGGAGACAGAGGAATGTGGAGGAATGCTTGGGGGAAGGTGTGTGAGATTGTGCTACCTTCTGCTTAGGGATGAATGGCTGGAAGTGGTATGCACTCATTTTGGGGGGGGTGCCCTTCCAGCACACATTTTTGCACCTTCTAAATTTCAGTGCTTTGGATTAAAACCCCAGATGTCCTGCCCTAGTCACAGGGCTGGTTGTATCTCAGTGACAGAGCAAATGTTTTGCATGCCAAAGTACCTCCCTTCTCATGCTTTCTATGGTGTCTAACCAAGAGATCTGGAGGAGACCCCTCTTTGAACTCTGGAGGACTACAAGTGAGTCAGTGGTGACAATACTGGATGAAATGGACCAATGTCCTGATTCAGCTTTCTATAGTTGTCAAGGGTATGACTAGGTCAGTGGGGGCCATGCCAGGAGACCACCGGGGAATACCAGGCGCTGTAGACGCTTGGAGTAGGAACTGGCAAGCCACTCCAGCATTCCTGCCAAGAAACCTCCATGAACATGGGGTCACGAAGAGTCGGTCACAACTGTAACAACGCAACACACACACACACACACACACACACACACACACACACACACACACACACACACACACACACACACACAGAGAGAGAGCATTCACTAGACCAGTGTTTTTCAACCACTGTTCCGTGGCACACTAGTGTGCCGTGAGATGTTGCCTGGTGTGCCGTTGGAAAAGCTGAAGAATATCAGCTTTGTGTTCAGCCAAACAGGCCCAGGTTGCGCACTGAATAAAGTATTTTATAATTTTTCATATTTCTGTTTACTATTTCATAATAAAGTAATTATAAAATACTTTATTTGTGTTTATTTGATTCCTGTTCAAGAGAATTACTTTATATATAGTCAATATAGGCACAGAGTTAAATTTTTTAACATTTTCTAATGGTGGTGTGCCTCGTGATTTTTTTCATGAAACAAGTGTGCCTTTGCCCGTAAAAGGTTGAAATACAGTGCACTAGACTAGAGAAATATACGTAGTTCCATGTCATGACCAGAACTGGCCACTAGAAGGCAGGGGCAGAGACCACACCATGTATAGTCATAGTGTGCAGTATTATTATTATTCTTACTATTATAATAGTGTTTGCTCTAGTCCACATTTTTCAGCATAAGTGGGAGGGCTATGTGACTGATCCCCTGAGGATACGGAGGTCCTGCTGTATTAGATATAGACTAGGATTGTTGCTTCTCTGTGGAGTTACAGGAAGAGCAGCAATTGAAACTGTATTTATCTGGTTATCATATTTGTGCCTACCTGTACATTTTCATTAAATTCAAAAATATTGTATTGAGTTTGTAATAGAGATGGGCACGACCAGAAAAAATGATGTTTCAATTTTTCATTTGTCGGAACGGGTCCATTTCATTCCGTTTCCGTTTGTCGCAAAATTTTTCGGAAATTTTTCATTTCGACGTTTCGTTTGTTGTTTGTTGTTTCTACCACGATTTAGCGCGATTTGACTTCCCAGAGCATGGGGCATCCCGCAATGACCCAGAGCAGGCAGAAAACACTTTAAACTGATGAATAATATATCAGTATAACACTGCATCCTATATGCAATAATGCAAAGTTGCAAACAAAGTGGGCAGAATGCAATATTCTCTTTTTCTCTTGTTCAACTGCTGACTGAACCGGCCACCCTACTTGGTCTGGCTGCATGTTATACTTTTTTTTTTTGAAGCCTTTATCCATCCCATTTCTCCTCCACCTCTCAGAGACAGCAGGAGACACAGTATTCCGCTCCTCCCCCAAATCTGGATGAGGGTCTTCTCCTCTCAATGTCCCCAATCATCTCCAATGGCACTCCTTGTAAAGCCAAGCAAATTATGCCACCCTGGTCAACTAGCGGTCAGAGATTCAGTCTGGTAGAGGTATGAGAGATGCTCCCCCCCACTCATCCGGATGAGTGCCCCTCCTCTCACTTTCTCCCCCAATTCCCAATACAGTTCCCCTCAACCTCTCGGGGAATCATCGCCAGCTGGAGTGTCCCAAGGAGCTGGCAGGCAGAATCCCCAAGGATCAAATTCAGGAGCCAATGGAGGCCCTCCAGAAAACCCTGGAGGTCAGTCCACCACTCTTTGTGGGGGCAGCTGTGTTTGATTTCCAAATTCCAAACAGGGCTCAGTGGCCACGTTCTCCCCCAACGCAGGAGACCGAGTTCCACCCAGGAGGCAGAGTCCACACAGGGAAGCCACAAAGCCGGAATGCCAGGGAAGGGATTGTTTCTGCTGCCTTTGGAGGCCAGAGTGACTTTCCAACCCTCCTTATTTGTAGGATAGGGTAGGGAACAGCCTGGTGCCTCCTTGTCCTCGGGATTTCCTGCCTCTTCGAGGCGGGAATGAGGAAGATTGGGAGGTGGATTACAAGGGTGAACCAGCAGCAACCTATGCTGCTGCTGCTGCTTGGGAACAGCCTGGAGACCAGGCCAGAGTTTTGCCTACCCTGGAGACCGGGTTCCGCAAACCCAGTGGATAGACACAGTCCACGCAGGGAAGCCACGAAGCCAGAGCGCCAGGGAACTTGAGGGAGGGATTCTTTCAGCCGCCTACTTTGGAGGCCACCAGGCCACAGTTTTCCCAACCCAGTGGAGGAGACACAGTCCACGCAGGAAAGCCAACCCAGAACTTGAGGGAGGGATTCTTTCAGACTTTGGAGGCAGTTTTGCCACCCAGGAGACAAGAGTTCCGCCAACCCAGTGAAGGAAACAGAGTCCACACAGGAAAGCCAGAGTGCCAGAGCGCCAGGGAACTTGAGGGAGGGATTGTTTCAGCCACCTACTTTGGAGGCCACCAGGCCACAGTTTTGCCAACCCAGTGGAGGAGACACAGTCCACGCAGGAAAGCCACGAAGCCAGAGCGCCAGGGAACTTGAGGGAAGGATTCTTTCAGCCGCCTACTTTGGAAGCCACTAGTCCAGACTTTTGCCTACCCAGTGGAGGAGACACAGTCCACACAGGAAAGCCAGAGTGCCAGAGCGCCAGGGAATTTTTCTTGGGGAGGGATTCTTTCAGGCGCCTACGGCCACTAGGCCAGAGTTTTGCCTACCCACCCAAGAGACCGAGTACCACCAACCCAGTGGAGACACAGTCCACGCACGCAGCAAAGCCACGAAGCCAGAGCGCCAGAAGCAGGGAAGTTCTCTGGGACGTGGTCTGTCAACCAGCAACATTTCGTCCGACACAGTACCAGTGGCAGTGAGTCTAGATGTCCTCTACTTCCTGCTGAACAGTAATGCAAAGGTGGCTCACGTGGGGAAGCCAGAGTTCCAGGAAGTTCTCTAGGGAAGGGATTTCAACATTTTTAAAGCCTTTGGGAGGCCAGAGTTTTGCATACCCAGGAGACCGAGTACCACCAACCCAGTGGAGACACAGTCCACGCACGCAGCAAAGCCACGAAGCCAGAGCGCCAGGAAACTTTAGGGAGGGATTGTTTCAGCCGCCTACTTTGGAGGCCACTAGGCCAGAGTTTTGCCTACCCAGTGGAGACACAGTCCACACAGAAAAGCCACGAAGCCAGATCACCAGGGAAACTTGAGGGAGGGATTCTTTCAGCTGCCTACTTTGGAGGCCAGTTTTGCCTACCCAGGAGACAAGAGTTCTGCCAACCCAGGAAGGGATTGTTTCTTTCAGCCTTTTGGAGGCCAGAGTGACTTACCCCACCTTCTTTGGATGATAGGGTACATGGGCCAGCTGCTTATCTGGCAGGAAAAAGGTGTTGCATCGGATGCCATGGGGTGCCAACCTGTGTGACTGCCATGATGCCCCCTTTTGGAGGCCAGAGTTTAGCCTACCCAGGAGACTGAGTTCCGCCCAGGAGGCAGAGTCTGCGCAGGGAAGCCACAAAGCCAGAGTGCAAGGAAAGGGATTTTTCTGCCGCCTACTTTGGAGGCCAGAGTTTTGCCTGCCCAAGAGACCGAGTTCCACCAACCCAGTGGAGGAGACACAGTCCATGCACGCAGCAAAGCCACAAAGCCACAGCACCAAGGAAGTTTAGGGAGGAGATTCTTTCAGCCACCTACGTTGGAGGCCACAGTTCTGCCAACTCAGAAGACCCAGTTCCACCAACCCAGGGGAGACACAGTCCACGCACACAGCAAAGCCATGAAGCCAGAGCGCCAGGGGCAGGGAAGTTCTCTTGGCCGTGGTCTGTCAACCAGCAACATTTCGTCCTACACAGTACCAGTGCAGTGAGTCTAGATGTCCTCAACTTCCTGCTGAACAGTAATGCAAAGGTGGCTCACGCAGGAGACCGAGTTTCTCCATCCCAGAGGAGACACAGTCCATGCAGGGAAGCCAGAGGGTCAGGAAATTAAAATCCTATCCCCCTCATAGAGGATAGGGTACTTGAAATAGAAATAGAAATGGAAATAGAAATACAAAGAGAAAGATAAATAGAAATAGGGTACTAGAAAGAGAAAGAGAAATTTGGAGGATACTAGGGTACTAGAGGATAGATAGGGTACTAGAGGATAGGGTACTACTTGAGGCTGCTAAATCTGGCAGGGGAAGCTGCTGCACGGCTGCCATGGGGTGACAAGCTGTATCAGTAACCAACAGTACTTTCGGCCCACCATTTTGTACCACCCAAGCGAAGCCAGGCCAGAGTTTTGCCTACTCAGGAGACCGAGTTCCACCACCAACCCAGTGGAGACACAGTCCACGCAGGAAAGCCACAAAGCCAGAGCACCAGGAAACTTAATGGAGGGATTCTTTCAGCCTCCACCTTTGGAGGCCAGAGTTTTGCCTACCCAGGAGACAAGAGTTCTGCCAACCCAGAGGAGACACAGTCCATGCAGGGAAGCCAGAGTTCCAGGAAATTACTTTCCTATCCTCCTCATAGAGGATAGGTTAATTGAAATAGAAATAGATATGGAAATAGAAATAGAAATAGAAAGATAAATAGAAATAGGGTACTAGAAAGAGAAAGAGAAATTTGGAGGATACTAGGGTACTATAGGATAGATAGGGTACTAGAGGACAGGGTACTACTTGAGGCTGCTAAATCCGGCAGGGGCAAGCTGCTGCACGGCTGCCATGGGGTGACAAGCTGTATCACCATTTTGTACCACCATTTTGTACCAACCCAGTGAAGCCAGGCCAGAGTTTTGCCCACAAAGGACACCAAGTTCCACCAACCCAGTGGAGACACAGTCCATGCACGCAGGAAAGCCACAAAGCCAGAGTGCCAGCAGGGAACTTGAGGGAGGAATTGTTTCAGCCGCCTTTTGGAGACTACTAGGTCAGAGTTTTGCCTACCCAGTGGAGACACAGGCCACGCAGGAAAGCCACGAAGCCAGAGCACCAGGGAACTTGAGGGAGGGATTGTTTCAGCTGCCTACTTTGGAGGCCAGTTTTGCCTACCCAGGAGACAAGAGTTCTGCCAACCCAGGAAGGGATGGTTTCTTTCAGTCTTTTGGAGGCCAGAGTGACTTACCCCACCTTCTTTGGAGGATAGGGTACATGGGCCAGCTGCTTATCTTGCAGGAAAATGCTGTTGCAGCGGATGCCATGGGGTGCAATCCTGTGTGAATGCCATGATGCCCCCTTTTGGAGACCAGAGTTTAGCCTTCCCAGGAGACCGAGTTCCGCCCAGGAGACAGAGTCCGCACAGGGAACCCACAAAGCCAGAGTGCCAGGAAAGGGATTGTTTCAGCCTTTGGAGGCCATTGTTTAGTCTACCCAGGTGACTGGGTTCCACCAACCCAGGAGAAAGGGTCCATGCCGGGAAGCCACGAAGCCAGAGTGCAAGGAAAGTTTTCTAGGGAGGGATTGTTTCTGCTGCCTTTGGAAGCTGGAGTGCTAGTAGGAAGGAATCTCCCCGCCTTGTTCAAGGGATTTCCAAATCTGGACTGTAACCGCCGGGAGTGCCCCCCCCGTTGGAGGACAGAGCCCCCCAATTCTAATCTAAATAGTGGATGTGCCTGTTAAAGTTGGTCTCCTCAAGTGATTTGCCGCCTCTGGAGGCGGGGGCAGCCGAGGTTGCTGCCTGGGCAAGTCGAGGAGACTGGCCGACAGGACGCATATCGGCTCGGAGGCTTAACTTGAAGCACTGAGCCACTGATAGGCTGAAGGAGAAGCACCTGGAAGGCCTCCTCCAAGCTGTGGGGTCCCGGCAGCCTGACAGGCAGGCAGGTAGGCAGAGGGGCGGGTAGGCTGCCAGGCAGGCAGGGAAGCAGGAAGTCTTGCTTGCAGGTAGGAAGGCAGGCTTGCAGGGTACCCACCCAGGCTAGGGAAGGCACAAAGCCAAAGTGCCAGAAGGGAGGATTGTTTCTGCCTTGGGAGGCAGAGTTTCTCCACCCAAGGAGACCGAGTCTCATCAACTCAGGAGACAGAGTGGATGCTGGAGAACAGGACTATTTCTTTAAGGCTGTAAGGAGAGCTAGGCCTCTGCTAATCAGTCTTTGAGGTAGGTTGTTGTAAAGTGCATCTCGACCACTTTGTAAGCAGAGGCTCCAAAACCCCAGGGAAGGGAGGAATGCATCGAGGAAGGCAGGTATTAGGGTGTACTACACTCAGACCAGCCATGGTCAACGGGGAAATATTGGGCCTACACTGACCCTAGAAAAAAATATTCCTGGGCTGCTATAAAGACCAGGGAAGCCCTATAAAAACTGGGCTAAGTATGTAGCCCTTATTAGATCCATGCATGCAGCGGAATTACAGGCAGTCAGGCAGACAAGGGTGGAAGGCAGGCAGGCAGGCGAAGCATTCAGGCATTTAGGGAGGCAGTCATACAGACAGAGCAGACAGCCAGGCATAACTGCATTGCGCTGCTGCAGAATGTTAGGATGGGAGGCATACAGGCATTGGTTTGATGGGGTTTGGGAGGATTAGGGGAAATTGCACGGCTGCAACCCCAGCAGTGTTATCTGGTTCAAAATTATAAACATTGATTGGTCCTCCCTGGTTCGGAGCCAGGCAAGGGCTAGAAAAATTGGGCCTACCGATACAGATTCCCTAAAAATGACACATTGAATAGTCCTCCCTGGTTTGGAGCCAGGCAAGGGTTAGACAAATTGGGCCTACAGAATCAAATTCCCTTCAAATGACACATTGAGTGGTCCTCCCTGGTTTGGAGCGAGGCAAGGGTTAGAGAAATTGGGCCTACAGATTCAGATTCCCTTCAAATGACACATTGAGTGGTCCTCCCTGGTTCGGAGCCAGGCAAGGGCTAGAAAGATTGGGCCTACAGATTCAGATTCCCTTCAAATGACACATTGAGTGGTCCTCCCTGGTTTGGAACCAGGCAAGGGTTGGAGCCAGGCAAGGGCTCCCTGGTTTGGAGAAAGATTGGGCCTACAGATTCAGATTCCCTTCAAATGACGCATTGAGTGGTCCTCCCTGGTTCGGAGCCAGGCAAGGGTTAGAAAGATTGGGCCTACAGATTCAGATTCCCTTCAAATGACGCATTGAGAGGTCCTCCCTGGTTTGGAGCCAGGCAAGGGTTAGAAAAATTGGGCCTACAGATTCAGATTCCCTTCAAATGACACATTGAGTGGTCCTCCCTGGTTTGGAGCCAGGCAAGGGCTAGAAAAATTGGGCCTACAGATTCAGATTCCCTTCAAATGACACATTGAGTGGTCCTCCCTGGTTTGGAGCCAGGCAAGGGCTAGAAAAATTGGGTCTACAGATTCAGATTCCCTTCAAATGACACATTGAGTGGTCCTCCCTGGTTCGGAGCCAGGCAAGAGTTAGAAAAATTGGGCCTACAGATTCAGATTCCCTTCAAATGACACATTCAGTGGTCCTCCCTGGTTCGGAGCCAGGCAAGGGTTAGAAAAATTGGGCCATACAGATTCAGATTTCCTTCAAATGATGCATTGAGTGGTCCTCCCTGGTTCGGAGCCAGGCAAGGGTTAGAAAAATTGGGCCATACAGATTCAGATTCCCTTCAAATGATGCATTGAGTTGTCCTCCCTGGTTTGGAGCCAGGCAAGGGCAAGAAAAATTGGGCCTACAGATTCAGATTCCCTTCAAATGACACATTGAGTGGCCCTCCCTGGTTTGGAGCCAGGCAAGGGTTAGAAAAATTGGGCCTACAGATTCAGATTCCCTTCAAATGACGCATTGAGTGGTCCTCCCTGGTTTGGAGCCAGGCAAGGGCTAGAAAAACTGGGCCTACAGATTCAGATTCCCTTCAAATGACACATTGAGTGGTCCTCCCTGGTTTGGAGCCATGCAAGGGCTGGAAAAATTGGGCAGTAATCTAATCTAACCCTTCAAATTGAGTGGGAATGCAGGAAGGAAGGAAGGCAGGCAGGCAGGCAGACAGGAAGTCAGGCAGGCAGGGAGGCAGAAGGGCCAGGAAGTCTGGTAGGCTGGCTGGCTGGCAGGCAGGCTGGCAGGAAGTCGGGCTTGCTGGGAGGAAGGCAAGCTGGGAGGCAGGCATAATTGCAGGCAGGCATAAGTGTTGCTCTGGTAGGGCATGCTAGAGCAAGGGAGGCCTGATTGGAATGAACCGGTGGAAGAACGACTGTGGACCTAGGTCTTGGAGTGTTGGGGTAATCCCAACGTGGAAAGGTTGAAGCAGATGAAAGTCAACCTTTCCACGGTCTCCGGGTCCAGGCGAGAGTGGCACGGCCTCAGCACATCTCCCATGTGGGAGAAGACACGCTCACTCTGGACACTGGTGGGTGGGATGGACAAGAGGTCCAACGCCAGAGTCGAAAGAGTGGGCCAGATGTCTGCCTTTCTGGCCCAGTAGTGGAGTGGATCCAAGGTGAGGGGTTGGAGGGGCTCGGCCATGTACTCCCTCACCATGGTCCAAGTGGGGTCTGGTTCTTCTTCCTCCCTTGCCTCCACTGAGGAGGAGACTGCCATGGCTAGGGCAGAGGCCAGGTAGTTGGCTGCTGGTACGGAACCTGGTCTCTGGGTGTACACTCCTGCAGTAGAGGAGGAAGAGGACCCTTGCGAGGATTCCTCTTCTGTATCACTCTGGCTTCCGTGAGCCCTCGGGAATGCCTGGGCCTGATTTGAGGCAGCCCTGCGGACTTGACGGCATAGCTCCGTCTTCCAGGAGTTCAGGTCGGCACCGCTCCCTGCCAAGGAACCCTTGACGCGAGGATCGCACAGGCATGCCATCTGGTACACCTTTTCCCTCCTCAGTGGGCTAAGGTGGGTATCCATGCCGGTCAACAGCCTGTCTGCCAAGGCCCTGCTCTTTGGGAGAAGATCGGCTTCTTCCCGGATACTGGCCTCTAAGCATTGGTGAAGGGCATGTACCAGGGGGAGTACGTGGCCCAGGCTGGTGTTGTAGTTGCTGAGGACATGGGTGGTCTCCTCAAAAGGCTGCAGAATACCCACCATCTGGGAGAGGGCGAGCCATTCGGTAGCACCAATATCCAACACCCTTCCCTCAGGCAGGACGGAAGTGTGGGACATGACGTATTCCACCACTTGCCTCTGCTCCACTAGGCGCTTGACCATTTCATAGGTGGAGTTCCACCGGGTGGTCACGTCCCAGATCAGGACATGCTCTGGTCGGCCCATCTCCGCTTGCTTCTCACGCATCATCCTGGATGCCTTGACACTGCGTGAGAAGTGCCCGACTATTTTCCTGCACTTGTCCAGCAAGGCCTTGGTCTCCAGGGTCCCCTCACACCAGGAGTCCTTCAGTGCACCCAGCCCAATGGCATCGCCCACCACTAGGTGCAATTTGTGTGCTGTGCACACGATGCCCTGAAACCTGCCCTTTCAACCGCGTTGATCATGTTACGGCCTGCGCCAGTAACCATGAATCTGCGATTGACCTGCCCCTCGGTTCCCCATCCCCACTCTCGCAGTGCTGTCTTGAGGACCTCAGCAATGTGGATGCCTCTGGCACTGTCCTCCATGCTTGGTGCCTGGAGAAGCACCACCCTGTACCCTCTTGGGGTGCTCCATTGTGGCTCCCCGGCAGCTGTTCTTGGGATGCCCTAGTGTCAAGGACCTCCTTGGGTTGCCACCAATGAGCTGCCAGAGAGAGGTATCCGTGGTGCCCACCAGTCCAGAGGTCGGAACTGAAGTGGATCTTCCTTCCTCTGGCCGCCTGCAGCAGGGCCCGGACCATGTCCCTGACGGACTCATAAAGGGAAGGAATCACCCGCCTGCTGAAAGTACGCCGGGATGGAGGCTTGTACCATGGAGCCATATGCTTCATCAGGTGCCTGAAGCCCGATGACTCCACAAAGGAGAGCGGCAACCCGTTCATGGCCACCATTTCACCAACCACGCGAGTGGTGGTCTCCTGTGCCTTGGCCCTATTACGTTGACTGACAAAACTCCCACACAGTAGCATCACTTCCTGCAAAGTGGCCTGCCTCTTCCCACTCTCAGTGGCGCTGTCTCTGGAGTCCTCCTTCCCCATGCCTGCTTCCCCCCTCTTCCTCCCTGAGGAACCAGGGCCTGTCCCAGGCAGAGTCCCAGGGTGCCTTCGCATGAGGTGGCTACGCAAGGCACTTGAGGAGAGGTGTTTGGGGTCATTCCCCCTGCGCATGACCACCCCGCATTTCTTGCACACCGCAAGCCTCGAGCCTTCCTGGCTGTTCTCAAAATGCTCCCAGAGAGAGCCGCGAGGCTTATGGAAAGTACTGCCCCCTCTGGTACTGCCTGTCGCTGCTGTGCTGCTGGTGGTGTGGCTTGTACCCTGCTGGGACAATTGACTGCTGCTCTCACTGGTGGTACTCTGGTCCTGGGTGGAAGGAGGGCTGCTCCTTCCATCACTGCCTGAAGCCTGCCTTTCGTCTGTTCCTGGCAATAGGTCCTCAGAATCCGGCATATTCAGATGCAAAGAGCCTGTTTCTGATTCCGAGTACTTGTCTTCCTCCTGATAAACGGGGGGGGGGTGTCCATGTCAAAGCATGGTGGTGATGGGTATCGCATGCAGTCATCCATGCTTCCCTCAGTGACAGAAGATGGTCCAGTGGTGCTGGTTGTGCAGCTGCTGCTTGGAGATGGAGTGGTACCAGCAATATCACTATCTGCACTACTTCCTGTGCCTTCCTTCAGAAATGCACCCCTATTTATTTTCCCTTCCCTCTGGCTCTGCCAACCCTCCTCATTTTTTTTTATTTCTCAAAGATGTAGAAAAGTAGAAAAATATTTTCTTATGAAATATATTTTCTTATTATATTTGAGTTTAGTAAACAAATAAACTTATCCTTTTGGCCCACAAGCTTACTCTCACACTGTGTTCTTTTTTACAAGCTTTCAATGTTGCCCTGCTGGCCCTTGATATAATTTTCTGAATTCTAAATTCAAATTGATCCACTGAAATGGAGTGTGGTTGTGTTCAGTGCACGCAACAACACAACAACAAGTGTAAACAAACAATGAGCTGGAGTAATGAGTAAATAAAATATATATGTATATTCTGTCCCCTTAGGATCAGAGCAGGTTCTTTTATTGTACCCCAAATTGTGTGTGTGCAAGCAAACTTGTTAGGCTCTCCCTGTAATTGAACTGGAGTGGTGGAATTGTACAATGAGACTGAGAGGTAATGTAGTGTTGTATTTCCCCCTCCCCAAAAAATATGAAGCAACAGCAGCAGCAAATGATTTTGGTTGCCTTATTAATCAGCCCCCCAGTAAAAGAACTTGATTTGTTAGGGGTAGGGTGAATGCCCCCACAGATTAGGCTGATGTAAATGTAATAGCCTGGGCTGGCAGCAGCACCAGCTGCAGCTGGTCTCCTGTTCTGGAAGGGTGGCTTGCCAGCCACACCCCAAAAGTAACCCTGAAAAGAAAGTAGTGGTACTACTACTTAGATGCCTCCAAAAAAGATATTGGTGTAAATGAAATATAGTTTAGTTGTACATCAACTGTGTAGTGCAGCTAAATGAATTTGAAAGTCTCTCTCTTCTTTTCTCTCGGGTAGGAAAACGTTAAAACAAATGGTACTATTTGAAACTAAATCCAGAAGAAGTCCCTTTTAATCCAATATAATCAGAAAACTCAGCAGAGAACTTATTGTTGAGTTTTCTGTTCTTGCACCCCAAATTGTGTGTGTGGGTGTGCAAGCAAATTTAAGTTGGAAAAAATAGGAAATAAATGGTATATTTTAAAATAAATCCACACACCTCCCACTCCCATTCGACCCTCCCCCTTTATCCAATATCAGAAAAATTCTCTCCCCACAAACAGCCAGAGAAGAGAACAAAGAAAAAAGAATAACTGCTTCCCTTCGGCAGACAAAGCTGCAGGGAATCAAAACAATAATTTTCTAAATTCAATTCCCTCCCTGCCTGCCTAACTTAAATCCTAAAGCCTCCACCCAGGCCTCCCTCCTCCAATAATATTCGTCTCGATCAGATCGCACCAGCAGCCAAGCCACAGCCCTCCTCCCTCAACCACATCCATACACCAAATGCGATTTCTGGAAGGTGCCTTGGGTTTTTATACCCTCTGGCACATCCAGAAGTGTCAGTCAAAACCTGGCCATGCCATTGGTGGAATGGAGCAAAAAAATTGCATGGTCCCATCCCATGACCAGCCCATTAGTGGGCAGGTCTAAAAAAAAAAAATAAAATAAAATAAAATAAATGCGATGTTTTATTGCAATAAAAAACCCACTGCTGCTACTATTAAAATTCAGGCATTAGAATAAATAAATTTCAACATGTTTGTCTTGTGCTTTGGTTGTTTTTGGACCACAATTTAAAAATAAAAATTGTGGTACCCATTTTGGATCCTCCCCACTGCATGGCATTTGAGACGACGAGGATGACCCCCCAGCCTGGTGCAAGCAGCCCAGGACAGGAGGGGAGGGGGGGGAAAGGCCGGGGACCCCCAGAAACCACCCCTCTGGTAGGTGGCAAAGCCTCAGGCAGGCATATTTTCGCCTGTTTTTTCGGCCAGGAATCGGGTTTTTAAAAGCTTTTAAAAACTTTTTTCTGGGCTTCGCATCTCGCGATGCCACAAACGGAAACGAAAAACCTGACCAAATTTTTCTTTTTTCGGTTCGGGTTCAAGCAGGGCCAGCTTAATTACCGTTACTGTTTCCATTACATAATGGAACTGAAAAAAACGGAAACTGAAACGGAAATTTCACCGTTCCGTGCCCATGTCTAGTTTGTAATTCTAATTTTTGAGAACACTACCACAGAGAGAGAATAAACACAAATGGCTACTTGTATCCAGAAGTTCTTTTCTTGTTAGACTGCAACATTCAGCTACTCATCTAAGTAGCTTCCTCAGACTGATGAACCTACTTGGATGAGGAGTGAAACATTTCGATCTGACAATAAGAGAAATCCAGTTGGCATGATTCAATTTCTGGATAAATTGAACAAGGTGAAAATATTTATCTGGTTCATAGTGGAACTAACCTTTTCTGAGATAAATGCCAGCTGTGACAAATGCAGGGATTTGGTTTTTCCTAGAGGTCTATAAGGTTCTATAGATGTTCAGATGTCAGACTTTCTGACCTGACACTTTAAAACTGCATAGAACAGAATTTGGGCCTCACAGCAACCGTATACCTTTGGGGTGAAAACTCCTTTCATAAGTGATGCCACAGGATGAATGCAGATCTCATATAACAGGATGCATTTTTACACATGCAAACTTACTCTGTGATAGGAGTGGAGAATGTGTTGTCCCCGAAATGCTGCTGGAATTACAGCTCCCACCATCTTTCATCATTCCCTATTTTGGCTTGTGCTGATTGGAAGCACCACCGAACAATATCCAAAGGGTCATACATTTCACACCCCTACCCTACAGTGCACCGTGTATATAAAAGGCAAAAACACTAGGGAGAAAGGGGAGTCTGGCCTGACACGCCGGCTTTCTATCTAGAGGCAATCAGTGAGTGGTTGCCTGGGGCAACCTTCAATGACATGGGCTGTGGACCTCCATTTTGAAGTAAGCATTCAGAAATAATAATTTGCCTCTAGCTAATATGCTGGCCAGATTCATAGCCAAATCACTTCCTACACAGAACATTCATGTGAACTTAATGGTCAGACTAGGAGTTGAAGTGGGATTCTTTTATTTAAAAACTGTATTCTTTAATCTTCCCTCTTTTCTCTGCAGTAGCAGCGTTACTGTATATCCCAGTATAAATGTTATGAGTTATGAGAAAGGATGCAGGGTTTTTAGCAGTTGCCAAGAGAACTTTCATTCTAGAATTCTGTACTCCAGAAAAATATGCAGGAACTCCTCCTCAACATACCAATGAGGTGACTTGTTGAAACGTCTAATCTTCCATATCTTATATTATACAAAAATCCAATTTACTTCGTGCTGGGTTGTTAAGTGACAGCGAGCAGAGGAGGTTCTATTATCGGTTTCACTGATGAAATAATGTGGAAATCAGTGGGCTGACTGGATTCATCTGAACGTATCTGAGAGAAGCATGCAGCCCACGAGGCTCTCGTCTCTGTGCACGAAGAGCTTGCCAAATCTAGTTTCTGAATGAATCAGATGGCAAATTTAGCAGGATCATGGCTCCCCCCCTCCCATTTTTTCTCTGCAGTTATCTGGAGTTCTAGATTAAACTGCTGTTTGCGGTCCTATAAGATACATGTACAGTGGTACCTCTTATAACAAATTTAATTCGTTCTCTGAGGCCATTCATTGTCCGAAACATTCGTTATCCAAAACGCAGCTTCCCATTGAAATGAATGGGAAACCGATTAATCTGTTCTGAACGTCCGAAAAAGACAAAAAAGCTGGGATTTTTTCCAGATCTCTTTATAAAGTGCACTTTAAAGGCATGCAGTGCTGGAACACACACAGAGAGAACACCATGCCCTGCAGTGCAATGCAAACATGGAGAAAAGAAAGCAACAAGACTACCCCAGCTTGTTCCTGCCAAAAATGCAATGAGGGAAAATGTAAAGATATATAAACACAAGCCGCAAGAGAACCCCAGCCCATTCTTTTCTGCTGTAAATGAGAAAAGATTGCAAACATGGTGAAATGAAAGCAGCAAGACTACCCCGGCCCATTCTTGCTTGCAGAGCAATGGAGAAGATTGCAAACATGGAGAAGTGAAAGCAACAAGACTACCCCAACCTGTTCCTGCCTAAAGTGCAATGGGGGAAAATGCAAACATATGCAAACACAAGCAGCAAGACTAGACTACCCCAGCCTGTTCCCACCAAAAATACAAAAGAAATCAGTGCAAAGATTAATAAAAGCAAGCTCCCTACCTTTCCAAGTTTGAAAGGTCCAAATCCCTTAGCAAAAAAGTGTCCAGAGTGGCTCCAAAATATCAGGAAAAAAACACTCTGACTCCTCCCACCCCTCTATAAACTACGGTGTGTGTGTGTGTGTGTGTGTGTGTGTGTGTGTGTGTGTGTGTGTGTGTGTGTGTGTGTGTGTGTGTGTGTGTGTGTGTGCGCGCGCGCGCAATGCATCCCAGGTAGACTTTTTTGCAAGGCATTATGAAACATTCATTATCCAAGGCAGCCCACAGCAAATATTCGTTATCTGAGGCAGCCCTACACCCAGAAATTTCCATTCGCGATCTGAAACATTTGTTATCAGAGGCATTCATTATCCAAGGTATTTTATCCAAAGTATCCAAGGTATTTTGGATTTCCAAAGAGAATGACTGGTCTAGGTGGGAGGGAAAGCCAGAATAAAGTCCCAGTGAACAGCTATGGAACGTTAACCAACCACTGAAATGCACAGGATGAACCAAGAGGGATCATTCAGATATTTGTGGCCATCTATTAACAATGTATTGATGAATCGATGTTCTAGCTGTTATTAAAGACAGAAAGCAAAGCAGTCAGGAAGCTGGACAAGAGCATTTTTTGGCTCAAGAGAACAGCAATTTAAAAATGTCTGGTGTTACCTAGTAATTAGGCCACAGAATGAAAAATCTACTAATGTCTCTATAACACTGGAGCCATTAAATTAGTAAGTGGCTCAGTCAGTCAGGGAATAGCAATCATAGTTCACTACAGGGACTGGAAATGGTACTTTTCTGAACTAAATCTCCCAAATTCTGTAGTGATCTACAACACAGTATTTTTGTAAACAGCAGTATTTGGGGCAGTATTTTTGTAAACAGCAGAACCAGAATTCAAATGAATTTTTTAGGTAACATGTGTCTTGTTCTTATTTTGTATACAGATGTACCAATAACAGCGCCTGTATATTACAAGTGGCTTATTTGGGGGGAGGAGGTTATTCATTTTTATAGAGCTACAAATAGGTTTGTCATAAGATTGGAGGCAATTCTTGTTATTTTCTGAATAACATGCAATGTATAATAATGGTGCAGTAATACCTTGGTTTGCGAGCATAATTTGTTCCAGAAACATGCTTGTAAACCAAAACACTCTTATATGGAAGCAAATTTCCCCATAAGAAATAATGGAAACTCTGATTGTTCATTCTGGGGTCCCATAGACTACAAACTGTACACACAAAATGTCAAAACTCACAAAATAAGTTGGCAAGAAGTCCACATCCACACCATGGTTTAGGTACCTGGCTGTGGAATCTGCTCTGCTTGGGACTAACAACTGGATTTTACTCTGTATTTTTAATGTAACAATAATAAACTGGAAGTTTTAGAGAAGGTAGCTATGTTAGGCTGTGCAAGAATTCCAGGAAAAAAATCAAAGAAAAATAAAACAAATCAAAAAACAAAAAACATGTGGAACTTTAAAGACTAACATCATATTTTAATGTAACATTACATTAAAATATGAAAGTTAGTCTTTAAGGTGCCAGATGTTCTTTGTCTTTTGTTTTATTTTTCTTTGATTTTTTTCCTGAAATAATAAAGTGTAATTTGTAGCCATACACACACTTAATTAGCTGCCCTATAACTAGAAATAGTTTGAAAAAATAAGAAAGGAGGTTGAAAACAAATATTAAAAATATATAAATATAAAGAAAACTAAGATTGGTCAGATGGGCAGGGCATAAATCAAATAAATAGTAATAACTATTAATAAATAATAAAACCCTAACCTGCACGTTCCTGGCTGGTGCAAGGGAGGCCTCTGTTCCTCCTTCCTGCCATTGCCTAGAAGCTGCCTGAGACAGAAAGTTCCAGACAATCACCCACAATCCAGCAGGGGGAGGGAAGGGGGGAGAGCCACCATTGGCTTTCTTGGAATCATGTGACCTGCTCCAGTGCTTGTATATCAAGATGTTGCTTGTTGATCAAGGCAAAATTTAGAATAAATATTTGCTTGTCTTGCAGAACACTCTTAAACCAAGTTACTCTTAAACCAAGGTATTACTGCATAGTGCATACGTGTATGAGAGACTCCTTGTGTGTTTGTGTGTTGACTATAGTTCAAAAGACTATGAAATCTAGATACCTGAAACTTGGTATCGCTTCTAAGAGCACATTCAGAGTACAGTACCTACGGTATTTCACAGTTAAAAAGCAAAAACAAAACCAGATGAATTCATTTGATTTAACTAAAATCTGTATGTAGCTCCTGAGTGATCTATATGACTTTGACTTTGCTGTCCTCCAGCTGTGGACTTGTTTGCTGTCTCTGTCCCTTTGGCTTTCCTGGCTTAAGTGATGCCACTGTTGGAATATAGGGTGTATTGCTGGGGTGGGGTGGGAGGACACCACATCTACCTTGGACTCTCCGTCTTCATCCACATCTTTCAGGAATTGGGAAAATGTGGCAACTGGGCAAGAAGTCCAGTATCAACAGAAAAGAGCTCATGTAGATGCTGGAAGCCTTCACTCTTCTGCCTCTGCTGGGAAGAAAGGAAAGTCAAATACAGGGTGTGCTGCTGGAAAGATCAGGTCAGATTTGCAGTGGGGACTATCAGATAAAACAATATGAAACAATCAGTCTCTCCTGATCCTTCAGTGGAAGAAGAACTTCTCACAATGCTCTCATGGGCAGTTCCAGTTGAGAGATGGCTTTAAGGATGATCACTCTCTGCAATGCAACCTTTTCTGGTGTGATCAGACATGCATCTTCCCCAGGATTCCTGAATAAAATGGATTATCTAGACCTAGTTGAGTCTGGTGAGGGGCATGGTTATAGGATAGAGACAGCTTTGATCACCTTAATGGGTGGCCTATGCTGGGAACCGAAGGAAGGAAGTCTATCCCTGTTGTTTCCATGGGAGCTCTCAGTGGCTTTCAAGATTTCTGACTCTGGGGTGACACTGCTTCACATTAGCTCTGGTCCTTCTTAGAGCTGGTGATGCTGGACTCCTGTTTGACACTATAGCCATTGGCATGTGGGATCCCTCAGGGTTCAGGTCTCTCCCCCATGCTATTCACCACATACACAAGACCTCTGTTTGAGGCTGATCAGTACTGTACATCAGTGCCACCAGTATGCTGATTACATTCAAATCTGCCTCCCCTTTCTATCTAATTCCGAGGAAGCAGTCCTGGTCCTAGATATTTCCCCATGTATAAGACTATATGTTTGTCTACAATTGTTAGACTAAAAATTGAGAGTCGTCTTATACACAGAAGTAAACTGAAGAGAGAACCGTGCCATGGTGGGACTGTATTTTTGAGATAGGAAAGTGGGGAGATTCTTATACATGGGAGTGACTTATAGACAGAAAATGCAGTAAGTGTTTGATGAGACAAATGAACTGGAAAAGAGCCATGAAATTGAAACTCCATCCTGATGGGACAACAGTAGTCCTGGCACATCCCAAGGGCAGATCAGGGAATAGGGAATCAGCCCATAGTAGATAGCTTTCATTTTGCCCTGAGAACTCAGATTGGATGTCCCTGTTTCACTGGTAGCTATGGTTCATTTCCACAGTGAAAGTTAGTATGCCAGCTGAGCCCATTCCTGGAGATGAATGATCTGATTATTACAACACATGCTTTAATTACTTACTGCAATGTATTCTACATTGGGTTGCCTCTGAAGAGTGCCGAGAAATGTCATCTGGTCCCCAATGTGGTGTTTATGCCATGATAGAGGCAGGTTGCAGGAAGCATTTAATTTCCTGGAAAACCTTACTGGCTGCTGATCTATTTCTCAGCCCAATTCAAGTTGCTGGTTATGAAAATGAAACCCAAGTATGACTTGGGTCCAGGCTGTCTTTTGGAGTGCATCACCCTCTATGTGCCTCCAGACCCTTTAAAATCTTCAGTGGAGGGCCACAGGGTTATCTGGTGAAGATAGGAGAGATGGCCTTTCTAGCGTCTGCTCCTGGGTTGTAGAGCTCACTTGCACCGTTGTTCTTCACGCAGCAGGCAAGGATGTCTCTCTTTTAGGCATAAGATGATTCCATCTTTGGCAGGTGCCCTTAATTATCTTCATGCATCAGTCACCCACAAGGGCCTCTGAGTGATCAGTTGTACACTGTTTACCCCCCCCCCCGGCATCCAGATGGGGCAGGGACAAGGAGGACCTATGACTCCCCTCAAGGGCAAGGTCAGCAACACTTTGGTTGCTTTGAATGTGTAAAGGGCAACCCTGTAGCCGCCCCGGAATACTCCTTGTCAGCCTCTCTCCCTCCTCCCTAATTAACAAGGATTGCTGGAAAGACTGTGGGGAAGCAAAGTAGGAACATCCACTCATTCTGAGCTCGCTTACCATGAAATGATGAAAGAAACATAGTAGTACATGTTGAAAGAACCACACAAGCTGTAGTGTAATGCCCCTAAGGGCTTGGTGTTACATTGGGCTGGACACTGGGCTTCTGATTCTTTGCAGGCCAGGTCATCCCACATTTGTTAAATCTTCCCAGTTACAGATGTTTTCACAGATTCCACATCTGCATCACCTAGGCGGTTACTTCATGTCCTGTTCGTCCCTCCTTGCTGTCCCATTTGGGACTGGTACAAAAAAAAATCTTACCTCACGTTCATAGCGTGACAGCAAAACCTTGTCTTGACCACGCCCCCTGAACTGGGAACAGAGCGTGACAAGCCGTACCTGCCCCTGGGCTGAGGAATTCTCTTGTCTCGCTTTGTTCCCAGTTCCTGTTCCAAGACAAGGGATGTGAAGCAATGGCCTGTCATGCAGCAACCAGTGTCCACCTAGTGGTCAGCGGCTGAAGCGGCATTCAACATTAGTTTCCCTATGGGAAACACCATTCAGCGCAAACGTTGATTAAAGAAAGTACTGAAAATTCTGTAGCATTGACATGTAAATCCCGGAAGACCAGTAAATCGAAATATCAAAAAAGTTTAATTAACAATATTTTTAAAAGGGTTAAGAAAGCAAGACAAATTCAGGATTTGTAACGGAACAAGGACGTGAGGTAGCAGTTGTCACAAGATAAGTAATCACGCCCAGGAGGAAACAGAAACAAGGACTGAACAGGGACAAAACCACATGACCGCGAACAACGCTGTCATGGTACAAACGTAATCGTGGAACAAGGTAGGATGTGAAGTAACGGCCCTACTGAGCTGGCACATAACCATCCAGCTGTCGTCTGTTCAGTTCACCTCTACTGATCTCAACACGAATATGTTTTCTTCATTCTGGGTGAAATACCCTAATCAAAGCCAATAACTGCAGGCAATCCTTTCCTTCAAAGGATAGAAATAACAGGCCTTGTCATTATGTTTCAGAGCAAATGGTCATAGATAGCTTATAGCTTTAGGAAGGGGAGCATGCTTTGGAAAACTAGAATTCCCCTTTGCTGCAGACAGCCTTATCAGTAGGTAGGCATGCAGAAACTTTACGGGTGATTTTGCAGCTCATGCTGAGGGTGTGTTAGATAATCCAACCATAGTAATGCAGGCTTCATTAGGAAATCAATCTCTGATCATAGTGGCAAATACTGTAAGACAGGTCTAGTTGATTCATATGAGGGCTATGTGGTGGTATCCATTCCAAGTGCAGCATTTGTTGACAGAGAACCCTCCAAAGGAGTGTCCTCCTAGGAGCAGAACAACATAAGACTAACCCTGATGGGTTGGCCCAAAAGCCAAATGTCATTCTGCATTCTGTACTGATGGTTACCTATCGTAAGCCCACCAGCAAGACAGAAACACAATCACACTCCACCCACTGAGGTTCCCTAAGAGCTGGTCCTCAGAGAGCCATATGGTTTTTGATCCCAGAGCCAACACAGCTCTGTAAATTCATCTCATCACATTTTTTTTAAACTGTCCAAAATGGCAACCATGGAATTACTAGAATTCTTCAGTGGGTGAGTGGATTTCAGAATTGGGAGAGAGAAGGGAAAATTTCACCCAATCTGCTTTCTCTCCAATATGCATCATAGGACTCTCTGTCAGTGGAATAAAAAGTTCACCTCTGCACAGGGCTCAGAGAGCTCCTCCTATCCACAGAGGGCCTTCAACCAGAAGCTGGAAACAGCTCTTTTGTTCTGGCTACAATTCTGGGAATCTGACCACTGGAGTCCCAAATGTATCTTTCCCAAGGGTTGCCCCCAACCCATCCTAACCATTCTTCTGGACAGAGGTCCAAAGAGATCAGAACTTATTTGCCTTTTTGTTAAAAAAAAAAACTGGCCTTCTTAGAAATCGATATTACAGCTGGCCCTTGAACATACAAAGCTGCCTTTGACCAAGCCAGATTATTCCACCCATTTCCAAAGAAATTGGTTTATAGGGAAGAGGGCTTGATTTGCATTGTTCTGAAAATAACCTTGAATTCAAAGTTCTAGTGGGCATATTCGGAAAAGGAGAGAAAATTAAAGCTAATGTTCTGTATACCATTTGTTTATTTGTAAGTTATATTATATAGTATCTAACATTTTGTTGTTGTTGTTGTTGTTGTTGTTGTTGTTGGTGGTGGTGGTGGTGGTGGTGGTGGTGGTGATGGTAGTAATGGTAGGAGTAGTAGGAGTAGCAGCAGCAGCAGAATACTCAGAAGTAGTCTATCATTCCCTTTGTTGGGGGGGGGGAGCATCCTAGGACTGTGCAACTTACCCATGACTGAGCAGGCTGGATATTCTCCCAGGCAGCACAGTGGGGAATCAAATTCTCAGCTCTCCAACCAGATACCAAACCACTCAGGGCTGGATTTATTTACTGTATAGGCTAAGTAGGCTGAAGCCTAGGGCCTCAAAATCTAGGGGCCTCCACAGCCTTGCCCCCCTCCAGCACTCAGTCTCCCCTCTCCCAAAATTGCAAACCCATGAATGACTTCATGCGAGGGCAGCACAACTCAGGCCCAGCAACTATGAGACTCAGGGCAGTTAGCTCTTTTTGGCCGTTGGCTCTTTTAAATGGCTGGTATGGATTGTTTGGATGGCAATCTGGTGTTTGCTGCTGGTGGAATTTGTAGATGAGAAATTTTTGCATCATTTTCAAGCCTCCTAACTGCATGTGTCTTGGAGAAAATTATTTTGAATAATTTTGGCTATTTGGGGAGTTGATAAACTTTTGAAAATGTATAGATTGGGAAATAATGCTGTGTCATAGGGTTGTCTTGTTGGATGTGACAGAATAGACCCCATCTTGTATTTGCTTTCGTTAAGATTGTGTGTGTGTGTGTGTGTGTGTGTGTGTGTGTGTGTGATGTTGTTACAGTCATAACCGACTCTCCGTGACCCCATGTCCATGGAGTTTTCTTGGCAGGAATACTGGTGTGGTTTGCTAGTTCCTACTCCAGGCGCCGACAGCACCTGGTTATTCCCTGGTGGTCTCCCATCCAAGAACTAACCAGAGCCAATCCTGCTTAGCTTCCGAAATCAGGCGAGATCAGATTAGATTAGTTGAAATGGCCACCCACCCTGGGAAGTAGGGCAAAACCCCAGGGAAGGCCTTCAAATCCCAGACACCTCTAGAACCAAAAAGGGTGGGAAAGCCAGAAGATGGAATCAGAAGATATAAATGCTCCAGCCAGCCTGGGAGGGGGGGGGTCGTTCTGCAACCCTCAGAGAGGCCAGGAGGCTCACTGCAGATGGCACACAGGCAGAGAGAGGCCTTGGGGAATCGGGGAAGGGATCCTCTGACTGATCCAGAACTACCCGTAGAAGGCAGGAGGCCAGGCTGCAGGTTGGTAACTCAACCTCATCCCCCAAAATAGTCTAAAAATTTGCAGGTGCCAACCCTCCAGGAGCATCCCAAATATTAGGTGTTTTCATCTTCAAACCCCAGGAGTCAGCCAGAGGGGTCTCCCTGCCTCTCTCAAAAAAAGGCATAGGGAAGTCAGTGAGTGGTGGCAGCCACTGAAGAGTGACAGAAGCCCATATTACACTTCCCTTGTAAAGTGAAGGTGTTTTTTTAAAAAAGAATAACATTACAACTTCCTTTTCCTATAAATAAATGCTTATTACACAAAAGATTTGCAAAGTTCAGTTGTTGAAATAAAAATTTCAGAGCTACTTGTAAGATGTATGTATTTTTTTCCAAATCACTATGGTATTCAACAACAATATCTTATGTCCTTTAGAGAAGAAATTGTAAATTGCAGAATTTTAAATGCCTGTCATCATCTTTGGCTTCACTCAATTTTGTTTATCACAATTTTCTATTTTCTTCTACTTGTGACGGTGGGGGATTGGGAGGGGTCTCATAAGTGGAGCAGCCGAGGGCCTCTCCTCGTCTAAATCCAGCCCTGAAACCACTGTGCTATCCAGCCAGCCTATGCACCGTGTAACTGTAGATAATGGTGGTCATCCAGTAATACATTGCAACTAAAGGAGGCCTATTGAATCACTTGGACATATACAGGTTTTGACTCACCAAACCCCCAACCTGCTCTGGTTGCAAATCACAACTATGATTTCAGGAGTTTGTTATTCTGTCACAACCAATGACCAAGGAATACTGAATAAGAACATATGAACATAAGGACAGCCTTGCTGGAACAGGTCACAGCCCATCCAGTCCACCATTCTGTCTCATACAGTGGCTCACCATTTGCTTCAGGGTATTGCCAAGCAGATACCTTCACCTGCTTATGATTCCCTGCAAATGGCATTGGGAGATATCCTACCTATCTCTCCAACCCGGAGGTTGTCCTTAGGCCAGTGTTTTTCAATCACTGTTCCGCATTGTGCTGCAAGATATCCTGGTAAAAATTACTTTTTATCAATATAGGCTCCAACCCGGAGGTTGTTTGCCCAAAAAAAGGTTGAAAAACACTGCCTTAGGCATCCATCATGATAGCCATTGATACCCTGGTTCTCCATGAATATGTCTAATCCTTTCTTAAAGCTATCAAGGCTAGAGGTGGGCATGAAACAGAAAACCCATGGTTCGGGTTCGTCTGTTCCAGGCCCACCCTTGATTCAGTTTCGTTTGCATTTGTACAACTTACTGGGCAGTGGCAGCAGCAGGCGATCCTGGCCCCAGCAGCAGGAGATTTTTGAGGCGCTGGCTTGGGGCCACCACCTGGTTTTGTTTTTGTTTTTTGTTTTTCTTCTAACACTGACTGCGCGGCTCCTGGGGCTAGGTCGACGCTCTTGTTTTAATTTATTTTTTTGTTTTAGAGTGCCAGCCGCATGGCTCCTGGGGCTGGGTCAGTGCTCAGGGTTTTTTTTTTTACTTGTTTGTTGTTTGTTTTAAAGCACTGACCACACAGCTCCTGGGGCCCGGTCGGCACTGTTTTTATTTTATTTTATTTTTCTTGAATTTATTTTGCTGACCATGCGACTCCCATGGCGGGGCTTCCCCCCCCCACACACACACAGCTGAGAGGCACTTGCTTCCTAGGGCTTAGGGACAGTAGTTCCAGCAGAAGAGAAGGGGAACTCCTGGAGGACTCCACTCGTCGGACAAGGTAAGTGCCAGGAACGAAAAACAAAGTGAACAAACTGGAAATTTCTGTTTTGTTTCAGTTTTCTTTGATGGGTTGGTTCATTATTCGTTTCATGCCCATTTCTAATCAAGGCTGACAGCTGTCACCACTTCTTCTGGCAGGGAGTTCCACAGATCAGTAATCCTCTAGGTGAAAAAGTGCTTTCTCTTATTTGTTTGAGATCTAGCAAATTATTTACAATGGGTTTCCTTTCATGAACTGAAAATTACGTTAGCAGAGGTGTTCGTAAACTGAGGTATGCCTGTATCTTCTTAAACAGGAGATGTTATTCTGATGCTTGAGTCTTCCGATTGCACCGTGAGATCCAGGAGGACGTGGGTGAACCTGTAAACTGCTCATGAGAGCATTACATTGAAGGAAATGTACGTACAAAAAGAATAAGCAGGTTAACACGATATACGCAATTTCTGATCTAAACATAAGCACCTTATTCATACACTAGTACAGAAAAGAAACCTGACGTCTTCCTTAAAATCCCAGGGTGCCCAAGCAAATGTCTGCCGGATATCTTTTGGCAGGCATTGCTGCTAGGCAACAGTAAAACATGAATAGGCCACATGAGATATTTCAGAAGATGGATGGGCGGTAAAAGAAGTCGGTTCCTCAGGCCAAAAACACAATTTGGCAAGTGGCAGAATTCTTTATATTTGATCAGTCTTGTTATCCTGTTAGGGAAGGGTTGGGGGAAGCAAACATAGAAACTGGCAGCAACAGCACCTCACATAACCAGGCTGCATTGCAGCAGCTTTTTACCAAGCAATGGCCAAAGGCAGCACATTTGATGTGTGTGCGTGCGTTGTGTAGAAAGTTGTAAAACTCACTGACATATCAATGGAACTAGGGCCACTATCTCACCTGGGGGAAGATCGGGATATTGTGAAAGTCTAGCTTTTCTTGTGTCTTGGTCACATGACTGAAGATGTGGGATCTCCGTTCCCATGTACAAGGGTTTTTTTTTAAGTGCTGACCAGCCCCACGGCCAGCAGGTGGTGCTAGAAAAAATAAAAATAAAATTTAAAGGGCTCTGATAGCCCCAAGGCCAACTGATCAGCGCTGGGGGGAGGGAAAATTAAATTTTTTTAAAAAGCACCAACGAGCCCCAGGATGAGCTGGTCGGGGCTAGGGGGGAAAAACCCAGAAAACCGGATCATATGTGAGCTTCCGTGGACTTCTGGCTCGCATTTTTTACTGGAGCAAAAAAATCGCTAGAGGGGGCATAACCGGGGTTTGTTTTTTTAAAGCCCATTGGCCGTGGGGACAAGATTTTTGGAAATGCTTTATCTTGAAATTTAATCAGCATTTTAAAGGGTGTGTGATAGAGCCCTAGGAGACCATGAGTCTAACCTGCCCACATACATTTCCTTTAATTATTTTAGAAGCCAGTTGGCTGTATTGAAATGATCAATGAAGGTTCCTTACTTCACAAGCCATTCATATCATTTACACACCTCACCCTTCTTCCAAGTTGTTCAGGACAGGATTCCTGGTTCCCTCCTTTCACAGAAAGGAAGTTAAACTTTGAGACAGCAAGAGAGCCAGGGTCCATCATTGGGTGTTCACAGGTTTGGAAACAAGTCGGCCCGGCCAATAACCAGCATTCAAATATTCACATTCTGTTTCATGCTAATCATTTTCATAATCATGAATTTAGTTTTAAAATATTTTTGCTTCACATTTCCATGAAAGTAAGTAAGTTCCCTCACAACCTGATGCAAAGATTTCAGAGCATGGCTTGTAGATACCAAAAGCTAAGCTAATAAATAACATGAACATAAGTGCAAATGATTATACTGATAAGGAACACTGATAAAGAATGCTGATAAGATGGAGTGCTGAATGAGACTTAGGAGATCCAGGTTCAAATTCCTACTCGCATGTAGAAACTAGGGACCATGACAGTGGTAAGCAGGGCAGTAGTTGGGGTGGGGCTAGCAGGGTTTTGCCCTAGAGTGCTGAATTAAGAAAGCATCCAACCTGGTCTACTCAATCAATCAATTTTATTTTACTGCCAAAGGCCTGATAACTGGTCTACTGCCAGCCAGGCCTTCAGGGTGTTCATTTTCAGCAGACGACAAGACTGGTAGACTTGGCTAGAAGAGGAGAACAAAGGCTCTGAAGTAGCAGAAGGTATGTCTACACAAGGGTTGGTAGACCAACTCTCTGGCCCTCTGTGGAAGAGGGGACATTCTGGCAAGGTGTTCAGGATGGAAGCCACTTCACATGCTATTTTCATGCCATGAATTGCAACATTAATTTGAGGTGTGTGTGCAATTTCCTTGCTTGCCCCGAGTGTCAAAATTGCTCAGTATGGCTGTGACACTTCTGGAACTTCTCACTGTAGAAAACTCTATTAAGGTCTGTTAAGGTCACCATGGAAAACTCTCTTAAGATCATTGTGAGTGCAAGTGTTTTGGCAACACATATATAAGAGGCTGAGAGAGAAACAGGTAAAAATATATCACAGACAAATTAAGATAGGAGGACATTTAAGCAAGCAGATGAAATGCTGTCTGGGAAAGAAAGATTTTAATACAGGGATGGAGGGCCATCAAAGCAAAAGTGTTATGAGCTATTATTTATCTATTTATTTAAAACATTTTTAGCCCGCCTTTCTCATAAGAACATAAGAAGAGCCATGCTGGATTAGGCCAAAGGCCCATCTAGTCCAGCTTCCTGTATCTCAGTGCTCCCCAATCTTTTTGTCCCCGCGGACCGGGAAATTTTTTAAAAATTTTCTGTGGCCTGGGGGTGGGGGTGGGGAGGGGGAGAATGCAAAAGGGGGGTCCAGTGGGGAGGCAAAAGGGGGGGTGAAAGCAAAGGATAGGAGGGAAGGAGGAGGGGGAGGCACGAGAGCGGCGGTGGCGGCATTCACCGGCTTGAGGCGTTGGGCGTGCCACTTCCCCCCCACACACGGGCGGGGTGGGGGGGAACCCGGGGCTCCTGGGCAGGCAGGCCCCCGCCTCCTCCGGCGCCGGCGCCGGGAGCCGCACGCGGGTCTCGCTGCTGGCGCCCCGCTTGCTCCTGCTGCTGCCGCCGCCGCCATGGGCCTCCTCCTCCGCCGGGAAAGCGGCGGGGTGCCAGCAGCGAGACCCGCGCGCGGCGCCCACCCGGCCATGCCGGGAAGCACCCTCGCGGCACTGACGAGCCGCTGCTGCCTCCTCCTGCTCCTGTTCCTCCTCCTCCTCCTCCTTCTCCTCCTCCTCCTCCTCCCGCCACCGCCACCGGAGGAGCAGCAGCAGCAACCCCCCGCAACCGCCCCGCCGCCGCCGCCGCCGCAATCGCCCCATCCCACCGCCGCTGCCGCCACCCCTCTGCAATTGCCCTCGCTGCTGCTCCTTCGGCGGCGGCGGGAGGAGGAGGAGGAGGAACCGGAGCAGGAGGAGGCGGCGGAGGCTCGTCGGTGCCGCGAGGGCGCTTCCCGGTGCGGCTGGGCGGGTGCCGCACGTGGGTCTCGCTGCTGGCGCCGCGCTTGCTCCTGCTCCTGCTGCCGCCACTGCCGTGGGCCTCCTCCTCCGCCAGGGAAAGCGAGCGGGACGCCAGCAGCGGGATCCCAGGGGGAGGAGGAGGAGGATGGGCGCCTCCGCCTCCTCTTCCCCAGGGGAGAGCAACGGACCGAGGAGAGCCCGGTCTTCTGGGCCGCCGCCAACACCACCGCGTCCCTCCTGGCGGAGCCTCCAACGCCGCGGGGCGCCAGCGTCATGGGGAGGGGAGGAGGGAGGCAAAGGCAAAGGTGGCGGCGGCGGCTCCTCCTGCGCTCCTCCAGCCTTCCTCCTCCACCGGCCGCCCGCGGGAGAGAAGAGGAGGAGGAGGAGGGCGGCGGAGGAAAAGGGGAGGAGCCTCCCCGGCCTCCCCAGGCAGCCCGGTGCTGACCGGTCCGCGGACCGGCACCGGTCCGCGGACCGGGGGTTGGGGACCACCACTGTATCTCACAGTGGCCCCACCAAATGCATCCAGGAGCGCACAAGACTAGATATCTGTCTCCTGATACCACTCCCCTGCATCTGGCCATTGAAGTACCCCTATTTTAAGCCTGGAGATTACACATCTCCATCATGGTTTGTGACCTGTGATGGACTTCTTCTCCAGGACCCAAGGTGGCTTACATCATTAAACACCAAAGCTAGCAAGACTGTAGCATACAAATGCTAAAAAGGATCCATTCTTTAAAAAATCATAAGCAACTCCAAAACACACGCTGTGGTACAGTACTCAGTTCTAAAGCTGAGCTGCAGCCCTAGGAAGAAACCACTCTGGTCTCTTGTAAGTGATCATTTGTTATGTGGAAGGTGACCAGTTCTCCTCCTTCAAGGAAATCTGTTCTCCTCTACTGCAGTGGTTCCATAGAGATGGGTGTTTCATTTTGGAAGGAGACTGGTTCCAAAACAAAACACGCCAGTCCCACCCTCCAGAACAAAATCAATCACTGTCTAACCTTGCTATAGTTTGTGCTGGGCAAAATTCCAATCAGGAAGCAGCCTCCAATGTGTCATCTTTCCCTCTCCCTGGTACTGGCCAATCAGGAGCTGTGCAGGGACATGCATCATCCCACCTCCCTGTCTGATTGGCCAGCGCCAGGGAGAGGGAAAAATGACACATCAGAGGCTGCTTCCTGAATGGAATTTTTCCCAGCATGAACTACAGCAAGGTTAGACAGTGGTTGATTTTGTTCCAGAGGGTGGGACTGGGTTCGAAACCCAGCTGTGCTGGCATGTTTCATTTCGGAACCAGTCTCCTTCCGAAATGAAACGCCCAGAAGCCTTTGGTACCAGCTGTGCTGTGCTGGATTTCTGGGAACTGCAGTCCAAGAATACCCAGGTTACCCAAGGTTGGGAACAAGTAGTTTACTTTCATTTTTGCCTTACAAACAATTGCTCATGGGGTGTGTGTTTTTTTTCTGTAACAGGATTTGTACTGAATTATCATAACTTCACAGCACAAGTCCATAACACTCTGCTACTATAAATGCCACACCTGCTCACATTTAATACTTTACCCCCATCCAACAGGCAATTTCTTCTCTGATAGGTTTGAAAAGACAGGAAAGCCAAATCAGTTGAATTTCTCCAAGGACCTTGCCCCCATCCTTTCCAGTCTACAAAACTGGGAATTATTAGCAATATTGGGCAAGTGGTTTCATGAATATAGACATACGGCAGAGGATGCTGGTCATACCATCACATTCTGCCTTTGAAGACGGTTCGGCGATTGCAACTGGTTCAGAATCGTGCTGCACGGCTAGTGAGTGGTAGGGCCACCAAGGAACACATCACGCCGATTCTGTATAACCTTCATTGGTTACTAGTTGCTGCCCGAGCCCAATTCAAAGTGCTTGTTTTGACATATAAAGCCCTAAACGGCTTAGGACCTAGATACCTGAAGGACCGCCTCCTTCCATATGAAACTACCCGGCAATTAAGATCTAGTCGGGGGGGGGCTTTTGAAAGAGCCATCCCTCAAGGAGGTGAGAGGGATGGCTTGTAGACATAGGGCCTTTTCAGCAACTGCCCCCAGACTATGGAATGCCCTCTCAAGTGACATCTGCCTGGCGCCAACACTGATGACATTTCGGCACCAGGTAAAAACCTTCCTGTTCCAAAGGTTTTTTAACTAATGACTGTGGGTCCTGATGGCAATTTTTGTGGTGTTTTTAATGTATCGTATTTATTGCATTTACATGTTTTTATTATTCTAATTTTATTGTATTTTGATGTTTTAATTGTCCATTTTGATTGTGAGCCGCCCAGAGACCTTTGGGTAGTGGGCGGCATACAAGCTAAATAAATAAATAAATAAATAAATAAATAAATAAATTCTCATGCATATATTTTGGAGAGGCTATCTTATTAAAGTTCCACAGTGTCACCAAGGTTAAAGAGTTTGCTGGGGCGAGCTGTTTTTTAAATCTCACTTCTGCCTCTGTGATGAGGAACTTGTCTGTGAAAAGCCTAATGTTTCTTAAGCACATCCTACAAAAGAGAATAATTGATTCCTATGCAGTACTGTAAATGGAAACTCATGAATGAGTCTCAAGGTATTAATTGGATGAATCAGTAGATTAATCAGCAAGGGCATTATTTGTTTCTTTACAATGTGGGTTTTTAATTGGATTTTAATTGCAATATCCTCCATAAAAGGCTCCCAGTACTGATTATATTGCTTTAAATCCAACACAGAGTCATCTAATGTGTAAAGTGCTGAAGAACAGCTTATTCTAGGTTTAAGAGCCTAGCAATATTAAATTGCTAAATTTCCACAGAACAGAAATGAGGCCTGCTTGGCTGGAACATTGGCAGGAATCTACAGCTGAAGTCACACGCATGAGCTATGGATTACTTAGGTGGACCCCAAATTTGCCCTCCTTATAAGGACCCATCTCCAACCACGCAACAATAGCACATCTCCTCCACATGACAATCAAAAAGCTAAATAGGATTAGTAATATTGTTAAGTAACTTGAGCTTTAGGGGCAAACAGGACTCTGAAAATGCAAATATTTATACACACGTTGGCTAAAGCTCCTCAAACAAAATGATTATCTAGGCAAAATATTAATTATACTATAATAATTTCGGTTCAGAAATTATCACTCTCAATTAACTGCTAAATGTTGCATCAGGACAGGATTCAGTAATCCCATTCTACAATTTTTAGATGTTGTCTGCTTCGGAGAAAAAAATGAGCTATTTATGAAGTATATTGAAGTGCTAAATTTAAATATGTCAGTTAAAACAACTGATTGGCTACTGTTTCCAAGATACAGTAATTCGTCCCACCTATCGCAGGGGTTAGGGACCTGACCCGACCCGCGATAATGGAAAATCCACAATATACCGATGCTGAGTTGGGTCGGGACTGGGGAGGCTATCTGGTGGGTCCTACACTTACCCCAGGCCTGGCGCTGCCCCAAATGGGACTCCAATGGGCTTCCTGGCCCTGTTGAAGGCCCCAGAAGGATTTGGAGCCTTCTGGAAGTCACTTCTGTTTTTTCAGAAGTCATTTCCAGTTCTCCGGAAACCACTTCTGGGGCCTCTGACAGGCCCGGGAAGCCTGTTGGAGCCCCAGACGTGGTTTTGGGTGATCCGGAAGGCTCTTCCAGTTTTCCAGCCATGACTTCTGGTTCACCGTAAACCACTTCTTGGGCATCCAGCAGGACCGAGAAGCCTGTCAGAGGCCCGTTCAGGGCAGCACCAGGCCTGGGGTAAAGGCAGGAGGCCTCAAACGGGCCCATGCAGCTTGCCCCAGGAACCCTTTAGTTTCATACTGGGACTGTAGTATATGAAACGCAAAATGGCCGGGGATGACTGTGTTTAAGTTTTTACATTTATGCATATTGTGTAGATAGTAGAGTTTTCATGTATTTATGGTTGCTTTACATGATAACATTTCATTTGTCCTGTTCATGTAACACTCTGAAATCAGCAAAAAAATAATAATCTATAAATAAAATGTATTATGAATTAGTCCTATTATGCATCTACTCAGCACATCTTGGCTTGTCACTTGAGTTCATTAAATGGAGCATCTCTTGTTACTGTCCATCAATAGTCCGCAAGTATTAAGGGGCTCAATTTCCTGTGATGGTGTTTCTAGATTGCTGCAATGTTTGGGTGAAATTGCTCTCTGTGCTCATTGCTCATTGCTCTGCAGTTTCATGGGAAAAAAATCTATATGAGAGAGCAAAAGATATATGTCTGAAAAATGTTGCCATGAATGCTTTTGTTCATCTTGAAGAGGTTTTCCACCCCCAGCCTGTCGTTTTCTGCCTCGTTGTTTCCCATAAAATTTATTTCTTCTAACCGGAAGACTTGCCATGCTGTCTTTTCCTTGCCAACTCTGAGACCAACAAACACCATCCTTTATTTTAGCTTCTTTTAACCCTAGCAACTTCTCACGGAGGTACTTGAAAGCTGCTTTCATTTTGTCCATGGGCTTGACCAAAGTCTTTTTTAAAATTTTTATTATAAAACCAATCACCAAAAACCGAGACAAAAACAGTGACCCCCTCAGGTGTTCGATACATTGGATACACATTAACAATGAAACATATTCAAATTAACAATATGTACAATTCTATATAAATTAACAATTAACAATCCGCAAGGTTTATTTAACTTTTAATGTTTTAATTACCCCAAATTGGTCAAACATACTCAAATAATTTAGTAGCTTCTCAAATCATTCCTCCTCTTTCTCATTGACCTTAAACCCTTTCATTCGGCATATCTTCACAGTTAGGTATTCTAATATTCTAATATTATTTAATTTTTTCCTCCATTGGTTCACCGCTAGCTCTTCTGCATTTTTCCAATTACTTGCTATAACCTGTCTGGCTGCAATTACCATCAGATTTACCCATCTACATTCCTCTTTTTTTAACTCTGTGCTACCCAGGCTTGACCAAAGTCATCCTGCTTGATGCGTAAGAATGATAACAAAATCTTATTTGATTCCACAAGTGGTAGATGTTGAGTGCTTTTCCTCTCAGGCTCCAATGGCTGTCGATTCTTCCATTGGCAGTGAAGACTGCAGTACTTTGTGTATCCGGTCTGCAGACCAAAAAGGAGAGCAACAACCTTCAAACCCCCACAAAGCTGCCAGTGATGTTGGTCACAGATTATGCACCTCCAAAGTGGTTTCATGTTGTCAAACGTTTCCTTCATATGGATTGTGTGACCACTTGGCATTGATGGCAAAACACAGCCATCGTGCAGCAAAATAGCTCCACTCACCTGGATTGTGAACGTTGAGGGCTGCCATCACATCACTGATGTTGCTGCAGTCTACAAGACTTCTTTCTATGAAGAAGGATGGCACAAAGTTCGTTTGACAATCAAAGAACATGGAAAGCCTAGCATTTTAATCATTTTTGGTTTCAACTGAGATCCCTTCCCTTTATAATTCACTAATCCATGGGCCAAACTGGACATTAATATCCAGCCAGGTGTGTGTGTGTGTGTGTGTGTGTGTGTGTGTGTGTGTGTGTGTGTGTGTGTGTGTGTGTGTGTGTGATGTCATTATAGTCATGACCAATTCTCTGTGACTCCATGTCCATGGAGTTTTCTTGGCAGGAATACTGGAGTGGTTTGCCAGTTCCTACTCCAGGTGCCTACAGCACCTGGTATTCCTTGGTGGTCGCCCATCCAAGTACTAGCCAGGGCCAACTCTGCTTAGCTTCCGAAATCTGGTGAGATCGGATGTGCTTAGGTGCATAACATGGGGAAACCATGCCAAGGCCCTGCGCATGACACATGTTCAGGGACCTGCTGGATGCCAGGAAGGGGAGTCATGGGACATACACATGAGGAGGAGGAGCAGCTTTGAGTAGCATCCCCGAGATGGCCTGATGGGCACTGCCTGAGAAAAAGCTGCATGTTGCTTGTGCGCACAACTCAGGCATACTGTGGTGGTCACTGGTTTTGGAGAAAGGAAAGAGGAAAGGAGGAAGGCAAACAACCTTTTGCTCAGCAAAGAGGACTGGCTCAGGCAGTAGAGAACTGAGGGCAACCAATAATCCACCACTATTCCCCCCCTCCCCAAAAAGGGCTCTCACTCCTCAACATCCATTCATCTGCCCATCCTCCATCACCACTTCCCAGGGATGGAGATGGCAGTGGTGGCAACAACCCCATGTGCACCACCAGAAGAAAGAGGCCATGTGGAGTAGGAGCTTCTCTGCTTCACAAAGCCTGGCCCTTTCCACCAACTGGGTGGCTCATTCAGGGACGCCGAGTTGTCATCTGAGCCATTTGAGTGTGCCCAGGCCATGACTTGGTTAAAGCAACCAGGTGCTGTAGAAGGCAATGCAGGCACCAGAACCTTCGGGCCACGGTGGCAGTTGCTTGCTTCTCCTTCTTCTGGCTCCTTGCAGGAGGCACCTCCTTGCTTGTATTGTTGCTACAGCTTCTGCTGTCATGGCCAAGTGTTGCTCTCCATGAAGAGGTGGGGAGCAGCCTTGGCTCCCTGTCTCATGCAACGGGAGCATTTGTGGCCCCAGATCACAAAAGCAAGGACTCTTCACAATTTCTTTCTTAAAACTCTTCTTCAGGAATGCCAGCCACCTCTTCCTTCTTACTGTGGAATAACTATGGCAATGACATGTACATAAACCTGAATGAAATGCACCTCATTCTGTGTCCTCTGCATCCCATCTACATGTTGAGCCTAGTTTTGCCTCGACATCAAGGACAGCATTTGGACGCAGTAGGATCCCTGTATCCAAGGGGATTGGTTTCACCATGGCCTGCAGATACTGCAATCTACAGATAATGATGAATGATAAATATTATAGTGTAGAGAAAAGGGGGGGGGACTTCTGTACTGATCCCATGTAATTTGTAAGTAGAATGATGTTTCCTACTAGATTGTCTTAGTAATGGGTTGTGAAAACCTTCATGATGCTCTCCTGCCATCTAGTTGCCACTTTTGAAAATTGCAAGCTTTACATTTATACTCAACCTTTGCTGGAATCCATCTAAATCTCCTTGCCTTCCCTAGCCCCCTCTTTTGCCTGCAATTTTTGAAAGAAAAATCAAGTATAAAATTTAGCTAATGTAGGTTAAGTTTAGATCCATCTGTCAGGGGGAAATCGCACATTTCAGGAGTCACCTCTTAAGCCCAAACACATTTAGAATGTGTTTCTCTTACATCACACGTTTAATAATCCCAAAAACAAAAGGTCGTGATATGAAACTATTAACCCCAGGCTGTGCAAGATAGCATATTTTAATCCTGCTCTGTTTTATCATATTCCCATTGCTTAGGTAGCTAGGTAGTAGTTTATTGTTAAAAAACATTGGTCACCGCAATCTTGATTTACAACAGAGAAAAAAAAAAGCTTCCTGCTCGATAGGGAACTTGGATTGTGAGAGCAGTCAGTGGCCACCTCTTTCCTTTCCGAGGCGCCCTCCTGGGGGAGAAGTGACTCCCGGGCTGCCTCAAGGCCGGCGGGCCGACCCATGTGAGGCCCACCAGGCTTGGCCTCCACGATGGTCCCACTGGGGCATCTCCCGGTGTTCGTGGCGGCCGTGGTAGAATCAAGCCTGCTTCAAATGAAGGCTGCTGAGTGAGGCCTTGGGGCCAGTCGTCATCCTACATAAGGCAGCCTCTGACAAGCAATCCTCCCTCCACTCCAGTGGAAGAGGGAGGAGGGAGTTGCTATGCGCGAAAGGAGAGTATGCTCACCTGGACGGAAGCCACTGCTGTATGAAATGCCACAAAGGAACACACGTGCTCAGGGCAAGATAAGGCAACCAAGTGCTCAGTGTGCAGCCAGGGTGAGTTCATGGCCCTGGAAAATTTTCGCGAGCAGTGCTTTGGATGTGGAAACTGCCGTCCAAGCTTTGGACAGATAACACTATCCAACTGTACTTCGGACCGTGACACCATTTGTGGTTGTGGCAAAAATCAGTACCAGATGAGCAATACTCCTGAATTCTTTTGCAAGAACTGCAGTAGTTATCAAAATGGAACAATCAGGCAACATTGTACCCGATTTAATGACACAATATGTGAGTGTCTCCCTGGATACTTTCTTCGGACAGATGATAACAGTTGCTCACCTTGCTCCAGCTGCAACAACCCTGTTTGCAAAAGACGCTGTGAGGCACTGCTTCCTTCAGTGAAGAATCCATCAAATTCCGAACAGCTCATGTTCATCCTTAGCTCACTTGTCGTCCTCTTTGGAGCTGGCTGTGTATTTCTCTTGGCAAGAAAAGTTGCCAAGCAAACTTGTAAGAAAAATCAGAAGCCGTCTTCTGGTTTACCTTCTTTGGATACAGAGCCAACGAGAGAACTTACTTCAAAGGTTGCAGACTGCCCTCTCCTGGTGCCACCTTTGGGAACAAAATAGTTGCTACAGAATACCACAAGGATGTCGCTGCCAGATTGTGTAAAATCTGCAAGAAAAAGACAGATACCAAATCGTCCTGAAGTTCTATATACTGTTGTGGACCAAGTGCCAATATCCCGGTGGAAGGAATTTATAAGGTACATGGGACTGAAGGAAAACGTGGTGGAGAGAATTACTATGGAACAGCATTTCTACAGAGAAGCACAATATGAGATGCTGAGACATTGGAGACTTCAAGCAGGCCAAGATGCCACTGTGGAGCACATCAGTAATGCTCTCAAGCAGATGGAGCTGAATGGCTGCAGCGAGGCAATCCAGGAGGCCCTGGCAAAGGAACACTAGATGTTGTATCTTCATGCTTCTTCTCAAGCCATACCGATTCCCACAAGCACGTTGAACTCCATTGCTTAGGTATTTCAATGCATCGAATTAAGATGGTACAATGCTGATATGGGTTTAATTCCAAATTGGTATATTCATTTAGTTTACGCTCACCTATATTTAAAGTGGGCTGAGATTAAAAATACTTTGTGGAGCAATAATGACTAAATAAGAATGGGTCTTACCATTCAGGAGTGTGATCTAACTGCTTCCAGTGGTAGGTGTTGGCAGTCAGTGGAGGCAGCAGCTTCTGGGCTGTTCGTAAATTCTCCAGATGTCCTCCTCTGCCAGGCTAGATCAGCACAGAATCATAGAATCATAGGATCGTGATGTTGGAAGGGGCCTATAAGGCCCTCAAGTGCAACCCTCAGTTCAGGCAGGTGTACTGCTCTAACAGTAAGAAAGTCCCCCCCCCTCCTGATATTCAGCCGAAAGCTGGGTTCTCTTCGCTTGATCCCATGGTTGCTCCTCCTGCACTCAGGGAGGATGGAGAACAGATCCTGTCCCTCCTCTGGAATGACAGCCCTTTAGATATTTGAAAAATGCTATCGTATCCCCCCCCAAAAAATGTGTCCAGTTCTTTCACTTTTTCCTTGCAGGGCTTGGTTTGCATGAATCTAGGAAACCCAGCTAGCAAATTAGGAACAAGGATCTAGCCTACTACTGTATAATCCTCGATGTGGCTGCTTTCTGTGTGAGGGAAAGTCTGTGCGTGGAAGAACATTCATCCCTGACTGCTATCTGTCATGGTAAGAGCATTACTAAAACACTAGTTTAATATCTCTGGAAATCATATATTTGATTTATATTAAGGCTCCTGGAGAGAGAAAGGCACTGCTTGCCTTTTTCGGACCTGGCCTCATGTGATTTGAGCACTTGATAGGCAGGTGCCAAAGCAGATGTCATACTTGACTGCAGATATTCCCCTAGGAATGTTTCCACCACCTTACATTCACAACCCCTCTGCCTTAACTCTTAAGCTGACTTGGTTGCTCCACCTTTTCATGGGGTTTTAAGGAATATTCCCTTTAAAAAGGCAACTGTTCAGTTGCACCTTATCCAGACAGACTCATCTCTTTTGTTTTTGGTAAGGTAGCTGTAGTTGCTTCCCACAATTGTGAATTAGACAACGTTTTACTCACTGTACATTTCCCTGGCTGCAGATCCAATCTGAATAAAACTACGTGTGTGAACGTATGCAATGTAGTAGTTGAGTGTAAAAAAAAGGGGTTGAGCCACGTGGCCATCACAAAACACAATTGCAAAAATAGGCTACACATGATACCTTTATAGATCACTGTTAAAAATTAAAAAAACAAGGAACATTGCAAGCTTTCGAGTTTACATAACTCTTCTTCAAAGAAGGTCCCAGACGTTCAGACATGGTAAGAGATGTGCTTTACCAGGATGTGACTCTTAGATGTTCTTAAAATCCATGGCTACAGTAGATGGTGTTGCAGCCAGGGCAGACGTCTTGTTAAGAGGTAAGAAGGGCAGTTGTAAAAAGCTGCTTCTTAAGTCACACCCCCGTTCTTCAAACAAAGAAACATTGGTCATATACCACCCTATTCCCTTACCCAGCTCCATTTGGCACTGTGAGACATACAAATCCCTTATGAGTGTGAGGTTGATTTGTTAACCCTTTGGCAGAGGGAATGGGATAAACACGATGCCATGTGTGCCACCAGAATGGACTGCAAGTGGAATCACTTCAAGGGCTTGGAGTCTTCCTTTTCAGCCTCATGCTTCAGGGCAAAGTTTTTTCTAGATGTTTTAGCCAGGTGAATCAAAGTCTGCCTCTGGCAGCATTAAAAAGTCTTGGCTTTGTCTATGCCAGGTATGAGAAACCTGGCCATTGCTGCCAACTTGGGCACCCATGACTTTCAAAGATCCAATTCCAGGGCTACAGGATCCCTTAACGTGCTTGAAGGGCTCTGTGTTTGGACACCTTTGCCTTGGCCAAAGCCTGCTTCAACTGGTAAGCATGTCATCGGGTCAGGGCATTTTTAGAGGTTTTAGGAATAAGAGGTCCACCTTTTGGGGGAATCACAGATCATGTCACTTGACCTTGACTATGAAAGCCCATTTTGATACAGTTAATTTAACCTGTAGGATTTACTTGTTGGCAGGTTTGGATTGCATGGGCCTTGCAGAATGCTGCCCAGTAGAGATGGGGATGGAACAAACATTTTTTCGTTTCCGTTACCGTTTGTCGTTTCCATTATGCAACGAAACGACAAATGAAAATTGTGATGAAAATGCAACAAAATGAACAGAACCGCGAAAATTGTGGTCATTACATTTCGTTTTTGTAAATGGCAACGTGCAATGAAATGAGCTGTTTTAAATGTTAAAAAACACCCTGGACATCCATAAAAATACAGCAATAATTATTTATATTCACTGATAACCTACCAGGGGGGTTGGGGTCCTTAAAATGTTTGTTTTAGTCTTCTCCCATCGCGATGTACTATTCTTTTCCCTTTAAAATGGATGTTGCCACCAGCCACAAAATGGAGGCAAGCCATGTGATGGGATCATGTTCAACCAATAGCATGCCCAGGTTGCAGACTGGGCGGGCAGGTCTGGCAGCCACAGAGGGCATAAAAAGCTCTGGCAGCCCCCGTCCTCCTTGCAGTCTCTGGTGGGAGTTAGGGTGGGATTGCTGTCTCTGCTGCGCCTCTAGCTTCAGCCCTGCTGCCTCCCTGTGTGCATGCGTGCTGCGTACCTCTCGGTGAGTACCCTCCTTTGCCCCGCAGTGCAGTCACTCTGTGGCTGCCTTGCACCCTGGGCAACGCCCGCCACTGCCTTTGCAGCCTCCCTGCATACCTAGTCTATACTGTGTTTCTGCCAGCATCCATTTTTTTAGTGTTTTCCCTCTGGTCTGGGGCATTGGGGGATGCCTGCGCACGGAAATGCTTTAAAAATCGCTCAAAAATTGGGTAGAAACGACAAACGAAAAAACTAAAAATGGTAACGAAATTTTTCAAAAAATTCCCGACAAACGGAAACAAACAGAAACAAACCTCTCAATGACAAACAAAAAACCGAAATGCCATTTTTCTGTTTCATGCCCATCTCTACTGCCCAGTGCAGATCTCATGGCCATGTGTGCTCAGCTGGTTATTTGGTGGTGCTGTGATACAATCCACTCTGCAAGTGTCATACTGGATAAGCCTTCTACAGGCTACGCTAGCACTGGTGGACTGTATGTGGATGCTACCCAAGGAGGGAAGATGGAGACAAACAGAGTAAGGAGCAGGCAATGAGGGGAAAACTCTTTACAGTACTAAGTGGCTGCTGAAGACTGGGGTGCAGGCCATCCTTTCTCTCTCCTCAGCCATCTGGTTGAGTTTTTGGCTCAGCAAGGCATGACAGTTGGAGAGTCATCCAAGCCGTGGAGGCTGCAGCCAGGCCACGGGGAACAAAACGGAAGGTTTTGACCTGTGTTGTGTGTAGGACAGCAATGCTAACATTCCCCCTTTTCAAGAAAGAATAAGTGATAGCACCACTCTATTCTGCTCTGGTCAGACCCCACCTGGAGTCCTGCGTCCAGTTCTGTGCACCTCAATTTAAAAAGGATGTTGACAACCTCGAGCGGGTCCAGAGGCAACCAGGATGGTTGAAGGTCTGGAAGAAATGTATTATGAGGAAATCTCTTATGTTTAGCCTTTGAAAAAGAAGGCTGGGGGGGATATGATAGCTATGTTTAAATATTTGAAAGGATATCATATTGAAGAGGGAACAGGCTTGTGTTCGATGGCTTCAGAGACAAGGACACGGGGCAATGGTTTCAAAGTACAGGAAAAGAGATTCCATTTGAACATTAGGAAGAACTTTCTGACGGTTAGAGCTGTCTGGTGGTGGAATATGCTGCCACAAAGGAGGGTGGTGGAGTCTCCTTCTTTGGAGTTTTTTAAGCAAAGGCTAGATGGCCATCTGTCGGGAGCACCGTGATAGGGGTTCCTGCATGGCAGGGGGTTGGTCTGGATGGCCCTTGAGGTCCCTTCCAACTCTACGATTCTATGATTTGATGATTCTATGATATAGTTAACAACCGGCATAACTTTGTTAAATTAATTTCTCAAAGGTTTTGGAGAGACAAAAAAGTAGATCTTATTAGGCCACATCACACCCGAACAATCTCTGGAAGCTAAAAAGCTTGAAACCGAGGCTGCCCTACTTTGGCAACCCTATGAATCATGAGAAGACGGGATTCTCGGGAAAAGACAATCACAGCAGGAGAAGAGGAAGACCAGCTACGAGATGGACTGACTTCCCAAAGAGGGAAAAACCCTGGCTTGCTTTTGCAAGAATTGAGGACAGGACATTTCAGAGATCACCTATTCATATGGCTTCCATAGGCTGGTCTCTGGAGGTGATGTGATGGCACATAACAGCAACAAGAAAGCAAGACGATAAGGTTCATCACATAAATGCGTTCTCCCATTAAAAGAAAACATGACGAGACTGGACCACAAGGCAAGCTAGCCATAAGCCCACAACAATCACAGTGCTCGTGTGTGTGGCGTCTTTCCCCATTTCTCATAATTAGTAAGAGCTGCATGTTTCCATAAGGTGGCAGTAGATGTACGGGCAATGTATCCTTGTATATGTAAGATGCCCTAAGCACATCCGATCTCGCTTGATTTTGGAAGCTAAGCAGGGTCAGCCCTGGCTAGTATTTGGATGGGAGACAACTAGGGAATACCAGGTGGTGTAGGCGCCTGGAGTAGGAACTGGCAAACCACTGCAGTATTCCTGCCAAGAAAACTCCATGGACATAGGGTCATGAAGAGTCAGTCATGACTAGAGATGGGCATGAACTTTTTCATTTCCATTATTTATTCATTTTGTTACATAACAAAACGAATAACAAACATTGTGATGAAATTGAGAACTGAACAGAACCATGTTAGGTTCATTATGTTTCGTTTTTCATTATCAGCGACGCGCAATGAAATGAGCTGTTTTAAATGTTAAAAAACGCCCTGGACATCCATAAAAACGCAGCAACAATCTCTGACACAGGAGTCAATGTCCCCCTTCGGCATTACATCTCGACAAATGGTCTCCCTACCTGGAGTGGATGCCCTAGGCAGATCCGATCTCGCCTGATCTGGGAAGCTAAGCAGGGTCGGGCCTGGCTAGTACTTGGATGGGCGACCACCAGGGAATACCAGGTGCTGTAGGCGCCTGGAGTAGGAACTGGCAAGCCACTCCAGTATTCCTGCGGAGAAAACTCCATGGACATGGGGCCACAGAGAGTTGGTCACGACTGTAATGACACAACACAATACACACCATATATGGATAACATCCCAGGAATATTACATACCTATAAAATAAGCAGTGAAGAACCCTTGGGCCTTCTAGAAACCTCTCATGGGAGGACTAGGGTTGGAGGAATGGCAGGAAAGTTCCAATTTCATCCTGGCTTGATGTTAAGGCAAGGAAGTTGCTTGAATGAGGAGACTGCAAATTTGGGGGAAATTTTGGCCTTTGAAGCAGTAATGCCAGGTTTCATCTTAGCTGATGTAGAATATGTCGCCTCTCGCTATCTCTGCAGAAAAGGCCTGATCTTTACAAAACTGTTTTTAGTTACTGCTTGGTGGCCTCGGCTCTCGGACACCAAGACCCTTTTGTGTGACTGAGCCACCCCTTGTCCACAGTCAGCTTGAAACGGAGTTGAAAGGGAAGCTACTAACATTAAGCCATGATGTTGCATCCAGAAATAGCCTTTCCATGGCCAAGATAGACTGAGCAAGACAGTTATGGTTTCCAGCCAGGGAAGCCCCAGTCAAGGAGAAAAGGCAAGGCAAAGGGGGAATCTTTGGAAGGACTCATCACAAGCTGACCTTCAGAACAGGCTAAACCAAAGCCACAGTCTAAAATCGATCTAAAAGTCGAAGCCAGGATGGTCTCTGCCACAGTCTGCCAAGTGGACAGCTATCCAGTAGACAGCTATCATTCAGAAACAGGGGGTCCAGACACACTCAGAAAGCAAGGATAAGAACCAGTAGGTACATGGTCTTCAGCAGTTTGTATGCCCATCTTTTTACGGCAGGGCTGGTGGAGCCCCACCCAACGTCCACTTGCAAGGAGTTGGGCAGATGCATTTAGGCAGAGCTCAGCTGTAAGGTTTGACCTGTGGATCTCCCTGCCCAGAGCATTTTCCTCCCAAGGAGATCCCTTGCTTCTGAGGAGGCTATTTCCCTTGAGGAATCCTGTCCCTTAGCCAAGACCTTTGCCTTGGGGCTTCAAGTTGGCTTGATACCTTTGGTCTTCTCCATTCCCATGGACTAGGCAGTGGCGCCACCTGCCCAAACTGAGCCCCTGAGACTTTGTCATCCACAGGTCAAGCTGCTGCCTCCTTAAAAGTCTGGGCAAATCTTCATCTTTCTAGGGCGCTGGAGTGTTAGCCTTATCCTTGCTGGAAGAAAAAGGCAGAGTTTTTTGTTTTGGAAATGAAACAATTCGATCCATCCTAGCCTCTTGATTCAGCCGTCTTGAGAACAGGAGGTTGATTTTAAAAAAAACTGATTGATTTGTTTTCCTTTCTTCCCA
This sequence comes from Phrynocephalus forsythii, assembly GCA_029282475.1. Lineage (NCBI taxonomy): Eukaryota > Metazoa > Chordata > Lepidosauria > Squamata > Agamidae > Phrynocephalus > Phrynocephalus forsythii. Next base: position 17,503,241 of record JAPFRF010000001.1, read on the forward strand.
GCGCCTCAGCTGTCAAGATAGCTTATCTCCGATCTTGATCTGCCTGAAGCTAGCCAGCCCAGGAGCTGAGGTGTTCCCTTCACTGGCTGTGTCTGCAATAGAGATGGGCACCCAACTACAAACAAAACACTGATTCATCAGTTTGTTATATAATGAAATGAAATGAACCAGGGAAGCAGCGTTTCGTTAGTAATGAAATGAACTGGTGGTTTTTTCGTTTAAAACAGACCAGTTTGTTTCTCTGTAAAATTGGGGGTGCTTCAAGGGGAGAGCTTGAGGAAGCTCCCCTGCCATTTCTATGCTGCTAGATGCCTGGGATCAGTATTTTCAAATAATTTTAAATTACAATTTTTTTGGAGTTGAATAACTTGGCCCCCTGTACCCCAAACCTCTCCAAATTGGGGGTGCTTTGAGGGGAGAGCTTGAGGAAGCACCACTGTAACTTCCACACTGTTAGCTGCCTGGGACCACTATTTTCAAGTATATAACTTTGCAATTAGAATTTATTTCTGGGGCACCCCCTTCGAAGTTGAATAACATGGCCCCCTGAACCCCAAATCTCTCCAAATTTGGTGGGCTTAAGGGGAAGAGTCCAAGGAAAGTACCCACCAAATTTGGTGCCTCTAGGATCCAGGGGACCCATTTTATAGAGTAATGAATCAGTTTGTTACTGGTTTGATTCCTACAATTTAAAAAAATCATTTCTAACGAAATGCAACAAATCACAGGAGAATGAAACAAAATGAAATGAATCTCAGTTTTTCCATTTTGTGCCCATCCCTAGTCTGCAACTTGATTTAAACTGATTGTTTTCCTTTCCATTTTCAGTAGGACTGTGGAGGTTATTTTTAAAAACATTTTCTTTCCTTCCTTTGCTACACCAATCAGCTGTTCAGTTTATCTCTCTGATCTCTCCATGCAGCAACTAGCTATTAGGTTTCTAGTTTGTTTACAGAGGGTTCTTTCATTGAAAGCAAATTGATTGGAAGGTCTGAGGGTCTTTGACTTAGGGCACTGGGCTCCCTGTTAAATAAAAAAGGAAAGCTCCCCATTATTTATAACCTTATGAAGCATTTCATTTCATGACAAAAATTCTTTTAAAATCCATTATTAAGGAAATGAAACGAAATGAAGACTGAAACGAAATGAAACACTATATTTCTGTTTCATGCCCATCTCTATAAGTGATTAAGGGTGCAACTACAAAGGAAGGAAATGCAAATTCATCCACATCCAGTCACTGTGAAGTCACATCAAGGTTTCCTCAGCTCTCTGCATTAACCGACCACATATTAACAGGAGGAAAAGCTTTGTTTGCAACTTATTTGCAGTTCTGTTTATAGCCCGGCAAGTGATACTATTACAAAAAAACTACCAAATAAGCTGTAAACAAGGGTAGCCAAAAGTTTCCAGCCTCGTTTCCTAATCTAATTATCTTTTTTAAAAAGCTTGCTCAAAAAAAGGGAAGTTGTTTTAATAATGGAGTTTTGTCCATAGAGGGTTTGCCTGCTATTCTCAGAATGTGTGCTGGTGTGGAAGCGTTTCTGCTTATGTATGTTTGTGCAGGTGACTTTGTGTATGACTCACACAGAAATCAGCTTCAATGATATTTTATTCAGTTTTATACATTACCCCCCCATATCCATGGTGAAAGTATCTACTGATTCACTTATCCATAGTCCCATAAATATTAAATGAAAAATGCAGAAAAAACTGTTTTCACATTTTCTGATAATGCATAGGGAACTAATCTTTCTGTAGAGACAGTGAGATAGCATATTAATGGAAAAAGAAGAAAAGAAAAAAGGTTTTATACACACACACACACACACAGTATTTTTTTTAAATGTATGACTTCCTGTGTTTTTATAGTCCTTTAATAGAACAATCTGGAGAAATTTGTCACCAGATACCCATTCCAAAGAGAAATGGCCATCTCAGGAGCAGTAGAAAAATTTCTTATTTGTAATCAGTATTGACAATTTATTTGTAATGAGGAAAGAAAGAAAGAAAGAAAGAAAGAAAGAAAGAAAGAAAGAAAGAAAGAAAGAAAGAAAGAAAGAAAGAAAGAAAGAAAGAAAGAAACTGATACCCCCAAATGGTGTGACCTTCTTACCTTTTTGCATTCCTACCGGGTCTGCATTCCCTGCTTTCTTTCTGTCATCCTTTCAAAAGTGAATATCTAGCCTTTACTGAAGCATAAAAATGTTCAGTGAGGGATGTGCTAAATTGTGGCTTCAGTGGAAACAAGCGCTTTCTATGTACATATTTGTCAATCTCAAGCCAGAAGGAGCCAGCAAATTGATTCTTGGGTCACTGGGCCTGCCCTTTCAATCTTCAGTTCTGCCCTAATGTGGGCCAGATTTGGGCCATTTCCAGAAGAAATACTGGAAGGCGGGAAGGAAAGTGCTCTGCTCACAGCTCTCCATCACGTTCAAGGGAACCATGACTCGGGCGCTGATGCACTTTGGGTGCCAGAATCCTCCTTGACTTTAAGCGATGCCACCCCCAATGTAAAGATCAGGTAATCATCAAAGGGCTTTCTGAGCTCTTTGCCAGACATGAGCAAGGCCTGCAGTTTCTCCAAGAATGTTGGATAAATATCATGCAGAGAACTGGTTCCCAACCTCAGGTCTCCACATGTCCTTGGATTAAAACTCCCAGAAGCTTACACCACTAGCTGTGCTGACCAGGATTTCTGGGAATTGTAGTCTAACAATATCTGGGGAACCACTGACGTAGAGGATGAGATTCTTGTTGGATCTAAATACAGATCGCTCTGGAAAGGTGGCAATGGTGGGAGATACCTTTATCAGATCACTGGAATCTCATACGGCAATTTATAACACAGAGGTGGATGCTGCTACTCACCAGAATAGAAAGTATGTCATTTCAGGATGATGTTAAGGGGAACTCAATAATAAACTTGTCAAAGACGCAGGAAGAGTCTTTCCTCTTTTCATTGTAATTTCTGAGAGATACCAGTAGAAGGCAGAGGATCATCGCGGAGAAGTTGTATGCACACCAACTCTGATCTAACAAGGGAGCTCTCCACTGAATGTGTGCACTGCACATGCATGTTGACCAACCCCATCTCTGGATAGGCAAAGAACTTGGGACACTAGATGTAATACTCAAGCATAGACAGAAAAATCCACGCAATCACCACTGTCACTGCAAGGACTGTGCCTTTCTGCCATCCATTTTCTGGTACAAATGAAGACAACATTTCTGCAAAGGGAAAAAAACACCCCTGCAGACCCAAAGGCTTTAAACAAGACCCTGCTGTCTTACTTCTGGCATCTAGATGCTAGAACTTCAAGAGGCCCACACTGTGATAACACCTGTGGTTAACAGGCTTTGAAAAGCACACAGGAAATATATTCTTCAGGAGTCTAACTGAAAAAGGAAGCAGCTGTACGATCCTTGTGCATAATCTGACGACAAAGGTGGGTGATATCTTTATTAGATCACCCAGATATTAACAAAGAAGCTAGCTTTCCTCTCTCCACCTGAGTTCTTAGTCAGGCGAGGCAGTACAGGGCTGGGGGTGGTGTCAAAGAAACATAAAAGTTCCCAAAATTGTGGGCAGATAACGCCAATGTTTTCTTCCAGTGACTAGTGGGTACATCTAATTCATCTGCAATTGGCTTGCCTTGTGTGTAAACCAAATGTTATCTTAGGTTGTGCGATACAACGTTCTGCAAGTTTCTGTCTGCTTCTGTGATGGAAACTAACATTGAAAACATAGTGCCAATGCAATCACACAAGGTTATAAGTGGTTATAAACACAAAGTCTGTGTGATCCTGTAGATTCAAATAAAAGACACATAATAGATAGTCCATCATTCAGGGAAAGCTTGCCTGAAGAGAAAGGTCTTTGCCTGTTTCCGGAAGGACAACAGAGATGAGGCAGTCCTGGCCTCTAGTGGGAGGGAGTTCCAGAGTGTGGGCACTACAGCCGAGAAGGCCCTTTCATGGGTTCCCACAAGATGTACCTGTGAGGGTGGCGGGATGGAGAGAAGGGCCTCTCCTGATGACCTTAACACCCGAGCTGGTTCATACTGTGAGATTCAATCTTGGAGCTAGGTAGGATCCAGGTTGTATAGTGGTTTGTAGGTTAAGGTCAGGACTTTGAATTGTGCCCAATAGCTGATTGGTAGCCAGTGGAGCTGCTTTAATAGGGGTGTAATGTGATCTTTGTAACCCACCCCAGTCAGCAGTCTGGCTGCTGCATTTTGGACTCATTGAAGTTTCCTGAGACTTTTCATCAGTGGTCCTACATAGAGCACATTACAATGTCTAGCTGGGATATCACTAGGGCATGTGTCACTGTGGCCAGAGCTGGTTTCTCAAGAAACGGGTGAAACTGGCATACTAGCCTTAATTGTGCAAATGCGCTCCTAGCCACAGCTGTGACCTGGGCATCCAGGCTCAAGGATGAGTCCAAGAGCTAGTTATTTAAGCTACTTGAAAATACTGGAGATTTGCACAGGAAGGTGCAGCAACAAACAAGGTTGATGAGCTCTGATATGCTGCTTGGATGCAAGGATTGCACCAGATTTCACATTGCATCTCTACCCAACCCCAAGAGACCCAATTTAGTCCACATCAGACCATGTGTGTAGACAAGCCCTAATACTTAGAGGTAACCAAGTCTCTGTTATAGGAACACAGGGCAGAAAAGTCACCTCACCGACACAGAGTGACTGGACAGTTGTTAAAGGAGTGACTAGGCATTTGAAATGAACTATGGGGTGTGGTAGCTCAGCAGACTAAGGCTTCTGAAAACTGTCGGCTGCAAAGTGGGCAGCTCGGCAGTTCAAATGCTGGGTGCCACGCAGCAGAGTGAGCTCCCACTGATAACCCCAGCTCCTGCCAACCTAGCAGTTCGAAAGCATGCAAATGCAAGTAGATAAATAGGTACCAATGTAAAAAACAACAGGAAGGTAAAACAGTGTTTCCTTGCAGTCATGCCAGCCACATGGCCACAGACTTGTACAACACTGGCTGTTTGGCTTGAATACGGAGATGAGCACAGCCCCTAGAGTCGGACACGACTAGCACGCATGTGCAGGGGGAACCTTTACCTTTATGGATTTATAGAGTACACAGACACAAAGTACACTGAGGATAGCACAGAAAACAGACCCACTTAACAAGTTCTAATATGGAGATGGTGCTATCTTAGGTCCACATCCTGAACAAGATATTGTTGCTCTGTCATTTACAGAACCACGGTATGCTGATGTAGCAAATGCATACAAAGGCATATTATGACTGCAGAAGCTACAAAAGGACTTTGGAAAAGATGAAGAGACACAAGTCTAGATAATGATAACTAGATTTGTGTCAACCAATGGGAAGATCAATGCATGGAGCAAGCATATTGGCATGAGTTTCTCTTTGGTGCATGACCTGACCGAGAAAGCAGTTGTCTGGATTACGCACTATCCTATTGCAGAGTCATTAATAAAGGAGCAGGTTCTATGAGAGCCCATGAACCCAGGGGACCTGGGGTGGAGGATTTCTCATAGACAAGCTTGAGAAGAAGTCAGCCTCCCTCCCTTTATCTTCCATTTTTCCACTCTCCAAAGACTGGCATGGGGAGATGTTGCTCCCCACTATATATCAGAGGAACAAAGCTATGCATTGTAAGGGACCGATTTTTTTTCCCACCAAGAAGGATCCAGACTGGTTCCCCTCCCCTTTTCCCCAAGTGACCAGAATGAGGGCGTTTATACACGACCCCTAAGCTCCACTGCAAATGGCTCCCAGCTCTGGAGCTTAAAAATGTTTCCCCACCAGCTCCGGAGCTGACAGAAAATTAAGTGCGACCCCGCCCACCTAAGCGCGACCCAGCGCACCTTTCAAGTACCTGCTCTGGGAGAGTGAGAAATTTTTGATGCGGAGAGTGCCGGGCTCTCCTCGCTTCTTCTTCTTTTTTTTTTTTTTTGCCTCCCGCCCCTTTAAGAGGAACCAGGAAGTGACGGGGGTCGGAGCAACTTCCACCGGCACTCCGGAGGTAAGAGTGCATTCTTTTCTCCTATTTTTTTCTCCCTCCCCTCATGCAGACAGAACAAGGAAGTTCGGAGGGGGTGGGAACGCAGGGAGAGCGACAAACCCTCAAGATCTCTGGTCCAAATTTAAGGGACCAGTGGATCTTAGGGGTCGTTAAAAAGGCCCTGAGCAGCTCTCTCTTTGTTCTCCAGATAATTCCCTGTCCCTCCAACAGAGTGCATGCTCCTAGTTGCATATCCGTGTGCCTGCTTGAAATTATTCATCAGTGCACCCCGAATGGTCCCTTCTGAGATGACTTTTCCACCTCTGAAAAACAGACTGTTGCCTGATTTAACTCACGTTGGGTTCTCAGACCTTGAAAGGGGAGCGAAAGGCTGACATCGGATAAAACAAATGTCACTGCAACCAGAAAAGGGTTTTTCAGGGGGATTTGGAACTGAGAATTCACAGCAGCCTTAGGTCCATTTCTAACCTCATGGTGCAGTGGTTAAATGTAACTGGAGCTAAAAATGTGCTCAAGACTAGGGATGGGCACAAAACGGAAAAATAAAGTTTTGTTTCATGCTCACCCCCATTTTGTTTCATTTCGTTTCTTACAAATTATTTTTTAAAAATTCATACAAAACTAAACGAAATGGCTGCCCCGAGTCCTAGAGGCACTAGATTTGGTGCCCGGGACTCCGGGAGCCATTTTTAAAGGGCTCCTGCTGAACTGTTATCGGCTGGACCTCTTTAAAACTGGCCCAGTTGGCACCAGGGGACCCTTTGGTACCAACTGGGCAAGATTTAAAGGGGTCCAGCCACTGACAGCTCGGCAGGAGCACTCTGAAAACGTTGGAATGAAACATTTAATTTCAATGCAAAAACGACCATTCCATTTCTTTTGTAACAAAATGCTCCTTCCTTATTTCATTTCGTTTTGTTTCATTACATAACAATACGACAAAACAGCATTTCGTTTTTCATTTCCTGCCCATCCCTACTCACGACCTGGGATTCAATCCCATGTCACTGGCTCAAGGTTCACTCAGCCTTCCATCCTGCCAAGGTCGGTAAAATGAGTACCCAGCCTGCTTGGGGTGGGAGCCTGCATTTTTAAAAACTTTTTTTTGACTTTTTGAAAATTTAACATAATACTATAACATAAACTACATTAAAGATAAACATTTAAAGAAACAAAAACAAGCAGACAAAAAGCAAAGGTCAATACATCATAAGATCATATAATACATCCATTATAAATTGTCTTATATATTTACAATGAGTCAATAAAGGGCTTCCATATATCTATATAGATATCCTCTCGTAGTTGTTTTCTATATAATATTCGTTCAAATGAGGCTAGTCGTCACAGATCTTCTGACCATTGTGTGAAGGGTGGAGGATGGTTATGCTTCTGGGCCTTTCACCATGAGAGCTCTCAAAATCCAATTTCGTTGACCTTTAGTTAGACCCCATACAGTGGGGACATAATTCAAGATAACATGAATATCCTCAAATAACAGAGATTTCCCCAAAACTTTATTAATATAGGCAAGAACTTCCATCCACAATAAGTATATTACTGGACATTTCCAAAGCATATGTATTAAGGAAGCGTTTATACCATTGCATCTCCAGCATCTGTCTGAATTTATCAATTTCTTTCTAAACAGTCGTTGTGGGGTCCAATATATTCTGAATATTATTATTTTTTATTAGTCTCAATTTCAAATCCAAGGAAACATCTTTTATAGAGTCCAATACAATTTTCCATCATTTAACTTGTATTTCATTTTCTAATTCCCTATTCCAAACATCTTTAAGTTCTTGAATATCTATTTTATAAAAATCTATTAAGTATTTATAGATTATAGTTATTGGTTTAGGTTTCTCATTCAATCCAATAATTACCTCTAAAAGTCCTGGTGGTTCTGAAGCACTCATTGCAGACTGCCCAGAGAGCCTTTTAGCACTATGGGGCAGTATATAAGCAGAACACTTTGCTTTGCTTTGCTTGAGCCAGCATGTTACCATTGGATGCAGGTAATATCTCAAGCCAACCCATGTGGCTCAAAAGAAAATTCATGCTGTCCACCTTGACTGTTCCTATTTCTCTGCTGCCCCTTTGGGCTTGCTGGGTGTCCCAGCCCTCAGTCATCTCTTGATGCTCCCTTTTTCCTTTGTACTAGAAAAAACGGGATAATGGCTGTTGATAAAGCAGCAACCTCCCTGCCTTTTCCCTTATATGCCTCCCCCAGAATGACTGTATAACCTTACTTATATTGCCATGCCAATATTATTGTCTCATGAAGGAGTATACAAAGCAATCCTCAGCTGGCTAGGTAACTCAGTGTGGAGCCAAAGGTCAGGAGTCCAATGCCCCATAGTCTCTCAGTCTTGGGAGAAGAGCCAGCCTGTGTAGCCTTGGGGAAACTCAGTTCTGGAATCTAGACCACTTACCACAAGAAGGGAATGGTAAGCCATTTCTGAGTACTGCATAGCTAGGAGACCCTAGAAGTAGTCACCGTAAATTGGAATCAACTTGACAGCACATGCTCATCATCGTCATCATCCTCTTCTTCTTCTTCTTCTTCTTCTTCTTCTTCTTCTTCTTCTTCTTCTTCTTCATCATCATCATCATCATCATCATCATCATCATCATCATCTGTATTCATATCAGCAAATCTTTGCATGATTAGAAATCAGAATTATCATTAACAACAGAGGCCTTTTTTCTGTAGAAATATTAAATATGTTCAATAAAGAATTTCACGAGTAATGTGAAATTTGGAAGGATGCATCCCTTGATATCTGATTTCCGTGACCATAATTCCTCACAGGTCCACATAATAAAGAAAGCTGTAAGCTTTATAAGTAGAGATTGCTTTGGAGATAAAACTGTCTTGGCAGAGGAGGGGGATTTAATATCTTGTGTGGTTCGATTTCATCACCAGCCAATGGTTCTGAGTTATGATGCAGGCCAAACCTGCAAATACCACGAGCTCCTTCCTGGGACAGAAGAATGCAGATGTGACTAAAATAATTCCACATTATCCATATTAGTGCCCCCATATAGACATTCAGTTATCTAGGACAACTAAAGTTTGTGGAAACTCTGACTCATTTCTATCTACCTGGAGGGTTCTCTTTACTTTTATGCCAGTCCATTCACTTATGACTAAGACGCCAGAGTACATTCAGTATGAGAAGAAAATCAGCAGAGAGGAAATAGCATTGGTTTTCAAATATCAGAGGACAAATGTTCAGAACGGTGTTTGTTTTTTAAAAATAAAAACAGCCACAAGTCTTATAGGAAATAAATATACCACAGCACACTTATTCATGAACTAGAGGTCACCTCATCATTTGGCAGATTGATACACTGTCAACTGAACATGAACTTTAACAGAAAATGTATGGTCTGCAGCAGCTCAAGAAGACTTCCCATGCAGGAAGGTAGATCCTGTTCCTTGGGCAATCAAGGAGATGCAGCAGTCACACACACACACACACACACACACACACACACACACACACACACACACACACACACACACACACACACACACACACACACACACACACACACACACACACACACACACACACCAGGTGGTGCTAGGCAGGATGGGGAGCAATTGGTAATTGGGGAGGATGGTTATGTTCCTGGCAGAGACTGATTCAAAACAGCGGTATGTATCCTCCAAGTTCCTACAGCAGGAAACCTTCCCCTACTTCTGGCCGGTAACCTTTGTTCATCTCTGGCAAACCACAGTTGAATCCATCACTAAATCCAGATCCACCTTCTCTTTTCCTAGACCATAGGAAGCAAACTTCAGGAGAGAGGTTCAAATGGTATTAAAGGGTGTTTCAGTCTTCTTGAAGACACAGAGCCAAATGAAACAAGCCAGTTGTCACGTCATCAGGAGAACATTTGGGATATTTAGTCTATTTTCTTCCATAAAAAGAGGTCCTGCCTTCTCTAAGGAGGACAGTCTCCCTGTTCGGTAAGTATCTGAGATTGATATGTCAGGACAGAACGCAAAAGGTGCTGCAAATATTTCCCAAGAAAGTCTCAAATAGCACCATGTGTTTATTTTGCAGAAATTAAATATTCTATCTATCTATCTATCTATCTATCTATCTATCTATCTATCTATCTATCTATCATCTATCTATCTATCTATCCACACACACACACACACACACACACACACACACACACACACACACACACACACACACACAAACACACACACATCTGTCACCTCTACCTTCAAAATCCCCTCAATCTGAAGTCACCCCCCCAGTCTTTACCTCCCTGCTCCCCTGCTCATCCTCAAATGTCTGTTTTCTGTCTCCTGAGGAAACAGAGCCCTAAAACAACACAAGCCAAATCACTGCATGTAAATACACCAACAGCCAACAGCCAACGAATATTTAGTATGAAGCTCATATTCCTTTGTATGTTACATTGAACATCTTATTCTGCTGCTGTATGTCTGAAGAAGTGGACTTGATCCATGAAAGCTTACATTAAAATATAATAGTCTTTAAGATGCCCCATGTTTTTGTCTTTTGTTTTGTTTTGTTTCTTTGACGTTTGCCGGATGCACCTTGACAGCAAGGAATCCTTCTGAGCTACTGGTCTTGGAATGCAAAGTATTTGGGGATGACTTGATCTCAAATGAGCAATTAAGCATTTCCATGAAGATTGAAACGGCAAGAACTGGCTTAATTGACATGGCTCAAGACAGCTGCCCACATTTTTGGAGGCTCCTTAGAGGTTTGGCTATTAGGACAGTCATAATGAGAGCCAGCACTTATAAATTTACCAGGACAATTTGCCATCTTGAAGCTTCTTCATCCCCCCCCCCTTCTCTTGTCTCTGATGAACACAGAAGTGAAGAGGAGCTCTCCTGGAAGGTCATTCCTGGGGAGTCAGAAAGAGACTTTCTTAGGATCATCTAATTGGTTTGTTTGCTATGTGTGGATTTTGGGGAAGACTTGCCCCAGTTTGCTGGGTGGTGGTCACACCCCAAGTAAATCTTAGTAATGGAATCCACATCATAATTACAGTACTTTCAAAAGTAGGAGAGACATGTCTATCTATCATAGGGTGTGCTCACACTGAAAAAAAAAGTTTCTCATGAGTCCCTCTTTAATCTCGGTTTGCTTTTTGGGATTCAGACAGTGCATGTTCTACCTCACATTCCACATCCACAAAGCATGCTGAATCTGCGGCAAATCTTGCCAGCTACCTACTAATTTTTAATTCTGCATTTCATCCAGCATTACCTTTGGATTCTGTGTGAACCAACAGTCCTGAAATAGTTCTTTGTATGTTGTCATTACTCTCTCTCTCCTCTCTCTCTCTCTCTTTCAGCTGCTGCTAATGTTTTCACTTCCATTCTTTTACATTTACTGAGTGGTATGTCAATTCCTCCTTATGGCAATGTTAGATGTGTTGATTCCTCCTTATGCCAATGGATGACTGGTGTTAGGTTTTCCAACAAGGGTGTAGAGTGGGAAGAGTGGGAAGAAAGCAAATATGGATCTACAAAATCAAGGAAGGATCCTCTTGATTTCATAGGATTTTCATGGGGGATTCTTGCAAAACCACAAACAAAGTATGACCCTTATTAATGTCCACAGATTACACCAGAGAAATCATGGATCCTTTAGCACATGGTTCATCAGTGGTGTGAAAAAGAAGAAAGTAAATGATAAATTTATGAAATCAATTAATTATCTTCTTGATTTCTTAGGCCAGCGGTTCTCAACCTGTGGGTCCCCAGATGTTCCTGGAATGCAACTCCCAGAAGCCTCCACCACTCACTGTGCTGGAAGCTGTTTGTGGGAGTTGCAGTCCATAAACATCTGGGGACCCACAGGTTGAGAACCACTGTCTTAGGCTTTTTTAAAAAGGGGATTCTTACAAAATGAACAGCAAATTATCAGTCCCATTGATGTCCATAGACTGCACCAGAGAAACCAGAGAAAAGATTAGAATGGGGCAACTTGAAAAAGACCCCCAGCCCCACTGGTCGTGCATCATGATGGGCAACTCAGTGGCCGGATGGATCCTTCCCACTGACAGTGCTGTATCGGGAGAGAGAGAAGGCACCAGCTGCTAAAATCCGTGTTTGGACAGCAACGAAATTTCATGAACAAATTGATGTCTTCATATTAATTTTTTTAAAGGGAGGCAGGGATAACAGGAAATGTGAAACCAGAATGCTATGCACCAGCCATGTGAATTAACAATTGTGGGTCATTTCATGTTAAATAATGCAAGACTGCACCTTTGCCATGCAATATTGGCCAAATGACACAATCACAGAACAGACATTTCGGATGTGTGAACATAGCCGTGACACCTCTGTCTAACTTGACCCAGCAACATGATTTTCCCTATTCCCTCTCATTGTCAGGTTCAGAGCCACATGGCTCAGCAAATGTGGAGCCCTCTTGCAGAGTTGGGCCCCTCTCAGGCTGAGGTAATCAGAAAGTGATGCTAGTGAGTCTGCTACTGGCATAAAACTAGCAGCTGGCACTCCCTGTTCCTTGCCTCAGCAACAAGAGACCTCTGGACCCCTGAAGCTTTAGAGTGCTCACCTTGGATCTTCCTGGGACTCTGTAAGTCTTTCTTGTTGGAATCCCTCTCCCTGTTGGACTGTTTTTGGACCATTGTCTCTGAATCTGGAACCTGGACTGGCTGACTATTGTCTCTGTCTCTGGCTTTTGGGACTACCCTGGTCATGCCTGCTTGCTGTTAGCCTTGCTGCCGCCAACGCCTCAGCTGTTACAGTCACACCCAAGTATAGAGTTTTCCACATTCTCTCTCTTCCCTCTCACGAAGGATGGAGGGCCTTTGTTCTACCACATAATAGTTTTGAAGAATTTTGTGAACATTGGGAGAGGGAGGACTGAGACATTTGTGTGTAGTGATATGTGGGAAAGGGCTGGAAATGTTGGCAAACATTACTGGGGGAACAGGAGGCTAGGCCATCATAAACATCAGTCTATTTGCGGATGATGCTCTATTGACTATTTTAGACCCAATAGAGAGTATCCAAAGAGTAAAAACTCATCTAGAAGAATTTGGGGAAATAAGCGGATTATGTGTAAACTGGCAAAAATCAGAAAGTTTATTGTTTAATTACGGAAGAGAAGACCTTAAGATAATTGAAAAATTTGGACTTAAACCCGGAAAAAGTATTAAATACCTAGGATTAGAATTCTATATAGAGTTTACTAAAACTAAAGAAAAATATTTCAAAATTAAAAGAAGAGATGGAAAATAAATTATTAACTTACTCTAAACTGAATTTATCGTGGTTTGGTAGAATAGCATTGGTAAAAATGAAAATACTTCCCAAAATCAATTTTATTTTTAAAATGCTACCGGTTCAGTTTCTAGAAAAGAACTTAAAATTTTCCAAGACATGATAATAAGGTTCTGTAATGCGGGGGGGAAAACCAAGAATAAATAAAAGTTTGTGGTACAGATCCCAAAAAGAAGGAAGAATAGGTATACCCAATATAAGAAATTATTATATAGCCAATCAAATGAGTTGTTTGGGCAAAATTTTATTCAAAACGGAGAAGTTAATATGGTGGGAGCAAGAGTCATCGGATATAAAGGGGGAAATAAATAAATTTCTATTTACTGACTTTAAAAACAAAGTAAAGATTGACAACCCCCTTCTGAATGGTTTAATGACCACATGGAGATCATATAGAAAATTTTTGTCACCGAAGGGTTCCCCACTAGGTTTAGTTATAGACTTGGAAAATTTCCCTACAAATTTGACACATTATTTAGAGTTATTTAAAGCTAAGAAAATAGCTAGATTAAAAGATTGGATGGCCAAAATTAGATCAACTCACGATATAAAAAATATCCTGCAATCTAGTGACTTAACATGGTTAAATTACATTCTGTTAGGAAAATGGACAAAGGACTGGGTCAGAAGAAACAGTCAAGTTAGAGAGTGTACAAAATTTGAACAGTTCTTACTATCGCTGGAATTCTCTATCTTAGGGGATAGAGAAAGGAATAAGTAAAATATATAAAATATTAGGGGATTCATTGGAAATGAAGGAGTTAGATTCTCTGAGAGAGGTTTGGAATCAAGATCTTAATGTAGAGATAAAGAAAGAAGACTGGGTGAAAATTTGGAATATGAGAATCTTGAGATCATTATCGGTCAGGATAAAAGAAAATTATTTTAAACTAGTTTCTAGATGGTATTTAACACCAATTAGACTGAATAGAATGAATCCTGATTACTCTAAGATATGCTGGAAATGTGAAAAAAATCTTGGTACATATATGCATCTTTGGTGGGAATGTGAAATAGTTCAAAAGTTTTGGAAAAAGGTTTTTTTAGAGCTAAGTAACATGATTAAGTTAGATATAGACTGTAATCCAGAGATAGCATTATTATCATTGTTAACTAGTAAAGATTATGATGTTACAACAAAGGAGCTAATAGCAAATCTTATGACAGCTGCCAGATTAATTATAGCAAGAAATTGGAAGTCAAAACTAGAACTTAAGATGGAAGATTGGTACAACGAACTTTGGGATATAGCTATAAACAATAAATTGTCTTGTAGTTTAAAAGTTAAACGAGGAGAAATGAAGAAAGACGTTTTTTACGATATCTGGGGAAAATTTATAGACTATGTATTAGTTGAAGGGAAGGGGAAAGAGCCAATGAATACTTCATGACAATTCTGGAGAAGAGGACTTTAAGAAGATTACTAGAACAACAGAAGACGGAGTAACAAAGAAGAACTCATGGATGGTCCCGGGGGGTGGGGGTACACTTGTATTGTTAATTGTTCCTTGTTATTTTGTTTTTATTTGTTTGTATGTAGTTTAAAATTTAATAAAAATGTATTAAAAATAAACATTGTTCCTGGTGTGCTATTGAAATACCCAACACACTCATGTCATAACATAGTTCTATATGACAGACAGATATAGTTATATAAAATTCTTGTTAGCTAATTAGATGCACCAACCCAGTTTCCTAATTTAACAAGACAATCATCTCAGCAAAATAGCACTTTGTGATGCAAAAGTAGCAATTATTTCAGGCTGTGATTTAGTTGTAAGTTACTCTAGCAGCTGCATTAAGTATTTAGCTGATCAACACAGTGGACAGCCTTTGATTCAAAGAAGACATTGTGTTACTTTCTTTGTCACATTTCCTATTCAATTGTTATTTGGCGAACGTTCACTTGGCAAATTGCTTTGTTCTGATATCATGTCTTCAGTATATGGCTTTTTAGACTGAGCTAGGTAAAATAGAATGCACGGATATCTCCCATTGAAGCTGAAAGGACTAGAGTTATTTTGGTTTCTTGCCATCTTAGGGCCTTTTTACACAACCCCTAAGATCCGCTGGCCACTTAAATTCGGACCAGAGATCTTAGGGGTTCCTCGCTCATCCTCTGTCCCCACCCCCCTCCACAATTCCTGGTTGCTGGCTGCCTGAGGGAGGGAGAAAAAAGAAAGAAAAGCATGCCCGTTTACCTCCGTTTTGTTCCCGGCAGCATTCAGATCTCTTAAAGGGCGGGGCAAAAAAAGAACAAACAGAAGCCAGGAGAGCCCCGCACTCACTATCCTTACACCGGATCAAATATTTGTCTCATCCAAAAAGCAGGTACCTGAAAGCTGCTCTGGGATGCGCTAAAGTGGGCGGGGTCGCACTTAATTTCCTCTTAACTCTGGAGCTGGTAGGTAAACATTTTTAATCTCCGGAGCTGGGAGCCATTTGCCCCGGAGTTTAGGGGTCGTGTATAAACACCCTTAGTATAAACATGGGTTGAAATGGCGGACAGATCAGATCTCAGGCTAACCGGCCAATGCCTCACCCACTGCATCCGGCTGGCCATCTGTTGATTGGCTGGCTTTCCCATGCTCCTTGCCTCAGCTTCTCCAAGTATGGAGCAGTCTGGGAAAAAGAAGTGATGATGGCAACCAGCATTCTCGTGCCCTGGAACTCATCAGGATGCAAACAAAACCCTTGGTAAGTACAATTAACTGTGTCACCTTACCTTTCCTGTTCAAGAAGTCTCTATCCATGGAGATATAATCTCTCCTTGCCTTTGAGAAGTTCATAGCAGCCTTTAAACCCAATAAAACCTTTGGTTTTGAAGGGAAAAATGAGATCTTGGAAACTAATTGGCCTTGTGATGGCCAATAATCTATTTTGTTCCATATTATCTGTCCTAACTGGCAACCTCTCTGCAGGTTTTCAATCAGAAATTTTCGTAGTCCTGGTGCTCGATTTTTTATATTTTTATTATTTTTATTATTTTTGCTATTGATGCCTGAGAATAAACTCAAGACCTTTTGAATGACGTGTGTATATTCCCTCCATGCCAGTGAGGTCCTCTTCTCCACCAGAAGAAATAGGGCTCCTCCACAGATGCCCAACTATGACAACCTCTAACACCAACTATGCATATTTGCAAAATTTAATACTTCAAAATGGCCAGCTTCAACCCATAGTTTCCTGAAGAACTCCTAAGGTTGGGAAGTAAGTCCTGTGCTCAGAACTTTTCAATAAGAAATAAGAAATGTACTTTATGATTTGCTTTAAGGCACTGGTTCTCAACCTGTGGGTCCCCAGATGTTCCTGGACTGCAATTCCCAGAAATCCTGGTCAGCTCAGCTGATGAATGAATGTTTATTTAATGAATGTTTATTTACGGTTGTTAACCAAATCACACATAATACAAAAATTGTTATACAATAAAAATATAATATGATAAAACAATATAAAATATATTACTGGAAAATACAGAACTTGTAAAAAGGACCATTTATGGGTAAAACACTATACTCACTCTTTATTTCAGTCACTGACCAGATAAAATACAAGATACATTCCACATAAAACCAAAATAAAAGTGTATAAAAACAATAAAAGCATGCACACAAGACAAGCATAATACAATGGCATACTCTTTGTATAAAAGGCAGAACAGGTAAAATCTTCGAAGCCCAGTAGGCCCAATAACAGGGTAATCAACTCAATAGGACTAGAATTGTCTCCAGCCAGGGACCATGGCCGTGCTCTAGACCACCTCCAACCCACATCATGAGAAGAGGTAAGGATAAATACACAATGGATATTGCCAATCATCTGACCTCGCCACCTGAAGTGGGCAGGGATGAGCGATGCCTAATTGCTGCGGCACAGAATTTGGCCACCACCTCAGTCACATCTGGCTTTTTATCTCCTAGCAGGTGTTGGACACAAAACTCCCTTGGCCTCCCCTGAGTTTGCTGCAAGATAGACTGAAGAAGAGTCCTCCGGATATCCCGATAAAGGGAACACTCCAAGAGGACATGATCCAAGAGGCTATGGGGATCCATTGGCCTTATCCCAACAACTATTTAAAACACCAGATAACAGCATTTCATCTCATGGCGATACACTCAAGGCAACTATAGACCCTGAGGAGAAGGTGAGTGCTGTTAAGAAACCTCTGAAACAGGTCAAGATCACTGACTTTGTCAAATTGGGGGATTGCACTGTCCATAAGACTGACCTCACAGAGATGGACTCCTCACAGCCACTAGGTAGTCCTACAATTGATCTATCAAATAGTGCTGTAGTTGATCCTCAGACTCTGGACATTAGCTATCTGTCTAGCAATCTGGATGTTGATTTTGGTCGGCTGGGCTTTTTGGATTTTCACTCCTCCCCAGTCACCTTGCCTTATAGAAATGTCCCTCCGGTTAAGAGGCGGAGCCAGTGGAATCCAGCTAAAGGCTACTCCTTGATGGGAACTTCTGAGCCTAAGGACAGTCAGCTTGTGCAAGAGAGTGACAGTCTCAAGTGCGCCAATGATTCCAACAACAACACTCCTACAAAAGATGATTGCTGCATTCATAATCAGGCTCATCTAGCAGAAATCAGAGACTTTTTATTTGATATTAAAGAGCTCATGATCGTCTTAGTAGGCTACCTGACGAAGACTGAACAGCAGAGAAAAGAGGACAGTAGCACACAAAGGTCTAATAATGTCAACTACTATAATCTGACCCCAAATATAATAGACAGAATTGCTGGTCTTTCTCTGGAGGAACTTTTACTTTGTGTGGACCCAAAGAACATAGCACAGCAAAGCTTTATTCCTCCAAATGTCTCTAAGGCTCAAGAAGAGGCAGTCATCCAGACTCCCTCAGTTGCCATAGAAGTCCCCACTGAGCCCCCAACTGGAACATCCACAATTTCAGCTGTTAAAAGGAGTAATAAAGCTTCCAGTAAAGGTGCACCACCAAGCCATAAGATGGGGAAAAGGAAAAGTAAGGGCAAGACTGGTAAAAGGAAGGTGGCTAGCCACCCTCAGAGCAAGGAAAGGAAAGGTATGAACTTTAGACCATTTTTCAAATTATTGGAGGAGGATAGACCCCATAATACCAGGAAAACTAGAGATGCTACCAGGAGTACTTTACAGCCGGGCATGGAGGCAAAAAGGCCAACAAAGAGGGAACCTGAACCTGAACCGGGTCAGCTCAGCTAATGATGAAGATGTCTGGGAATTGCAGTCCAGGAACATCTGGAGACCCACAAGTTGAGAACCACTGCTTTAAGGTATGATGTTGCAGCCTATGAGCCAGGAATGTAAATTATAATTTTGGAATGCCCTGCTTCACAGCTCATATCCGCTCAACCACCCCATAGTCTTTTGCATGGTATTATTCTTCCTTTCCTCAACTTTCACCTGCACTGGGGGGGGGGCATAATAATAATGTCCTTGGTGAATTTATCGGAAGATAATGCCTATGAAATCTTGGAACAGTTTGGATGTGCTGAACATCACCTTCTACCAATCATAATTTCTGGAGTATTGAATGTCACCTAGGAAGCAGCCTTTAAATTTGAGATCCCCAAGTTCAAATTCTATCTCAACCGCAACTATTTTAGCTATCCAGTGAAGCAAAATAACACTCTGGCTCCCTGATTCTTAAACTATAAAACATAATCTTTGTGTGTACCTTTTCTCAATTGTGAAAATGAAGAAGGTAACCCTCCACGTTTTACTGATTAACACAACATTCTAATTTTTGTAATGCTGTATTAATTGTATTTCCGAAAACAGCATTTGGTGTATTGTTAGATTCAAGCCAGTGCTCTGAACGCATCTCAAATACTGCTTCCGGTATCAAGCTGAATATTTTTTTCCTAAGTGGGTAGCACATGGATCCCATCAGGCTTCAGTGGAGCTAAAGAGCTGCTGGCAACAACAACAACAAAACAAAAGTTAAAAACAGTGCTTCATGTCATCCACCTAAATAATGACGCTTTTTAGAGGGGAAAGGCTTGATTATTCTTTTCCCTCATGAAGGCATTATTTTGATCTTGTGGCAAACAGCAGTCCATTTGAGCTAAACTTTGCTCTCTAGATTTGCCCAAGCTGGATGAATGCTGACAAATCTTTTTTAGCTAATTGGGAAGCAAAGAAAAAGATTTTCAGTAAGAGAATTCTCTAATAAAGCCGGTGCAAGCAATTACCCATGGCATTGTCTGAAGGAGTGTTGACATCCACAAGGTTACCAGCACCCAATTACTAGCATCCAAAGGCAAGGATTTTATCTGTGGATCAGGCAGGCTATATTCAGTGATACTGCTGACTATGGCTTGTTCCAGAAAACTGAGAGATCTGATAGCCTTGCTAGAAAATGAAAGCATTTTCTATTTGGGATTACAATGCCGACTCTGGCAGAATCCGTAGCCACTGACCAAGCGCTAGGTGTTGGTAAGGTGGTAATGTCCCCTTCCCACTGGGCGTTGCCACATGTCATGGTCATATCTGTGTCACCAAGCCCTGTTTTCCAACCTGAATCTTGATTATTCTTCTTTGGAACTTGAAGCACCTAGCCATGTCTCTGGAATTCAGCCTGCGCCCAGTTTTCCCCTTAAAGCTGTATGTTTTCTACATTTATCCTTGGCCCTAATAAACTCATTTACCACTGTGGATTTGTAATCTCGTTGCAACGTTTGAAAAGCAATCCAAAACTGGCATTTGCTATAAGGTTCAATAAGTAGCAACGCATTGCTTGTTATGCCATTTTTATTTGTTTGTTTAACCAGCCCCTGAATAAACACATGGGTGTTGACAGTAGTGAGGACCAGTGTGTTTAAGTGGTGGAGTGATAGTCCAGAACAGGGTTCAGATCTCTGCTGAGCCAAGGAAATTTGTTAGTAATTGGCAAAGGAAAACGGAACTGCTTGAATATCTCACATAACATGAGGAAACAAAATGAGGGTGGCTACATGTCAGATTCAACCTCATGGCATGTAACAAAACAATCAGCTGACCTAATATCTAAAGTCAAACATATATTTAATTAAATTAGAAAATTGTTGTTTCCCCACTATTGTGAGATTCTCTTTCCTGTAGAAGTTTATCCATTTTCTAATTTTCTCTACAAAAGAACCCAAGGTGGTTTACATAATCTAAAACAATCTTTAAAATCTAAAAACAGTATATACTGTACAATGTTTCAAGAAGAATTAAACATTAATATTTAAAACAACAAAGCAGAACAAACCAATACAAATCCTTCTCAAACCAGAAGTCATTAAGGTAAAGCCTGCCTGAAGAAAAAGGGTTTTGCCTGCCTGCGGAAGGACAGCAGAGATGGGGCCAGTCTGGCTTCCTCTGGGAGGGGGTTCCAGAGTCAGGGAGCAGCAACAGAGAAGGCCCTCCCCACCAAGTGCACCTGTGAGTGTGGTGGGACTGGTTATCTTAACGCTCAAGCAGGCTTTGGACTGAATCTTACCAAACACAAGGATAGAGCCCATTGGAAGGCAGGAATAGCTTGGGACTTCATGTCCTCTATGATGACCATGGATCTGTCCCAAATGATATCTGCCCCCACTCATGCAGCGGGGCGCACTTTAGACCTGGCAGCAAAGAACGACTTCTTCACTGCTGTCACTGTCACAGAATAAGCCTGCCAAACCTGTCTTGGCATGAATGCTGAAGTCCCCACCCCCGGGGCACAACCAGCCTAGGAGACTCCAACACTACCCCAGAGACCATCTCAGTGAGCTCAGGCTACACAGAAAACCCGAGTGGACAAAGCTGAGAGAGATGGACACCCCGAGCCTCATCCAACCGAGTCTCTGGGAGGCAAGCCAGATTGGCCTGCTCCACAGGTAAGCTTTTGTACCTTACAACCAACACGGAACCAGATAGACCTGCCACTTTAGGAATACTAAGCAGAAAGGTTTTTGATAGAGATGGGCACAAAATGATTTTTTTGTTTTGTTTGTCATTTTTCATTTTGTTCCCTAATGAAACAAAAAAGTGAAATGACCCATCACAGAAAAACGAAATGAAATGGACATTTTCGCATTGTTCCATTTCATTTTTCATTTTCCCATAGGAATGCATTGAAGCAATGCATTCCTATGGGAAACCAATCAGGCATGGGGAAACTACGGGCTTTTTACACTTTTTTCTCCACCCGAAGCCCCGCGCACCAGCTGATTGGCACTCGGGCAGTTAAAAAAAGTTTTAAAAGCCCGCGGTTTCCCCCACCCAATTGGGGGGAACCGCAGGCTTTTAAAACTTTTAAAAAACTTTTTAATAGCTTTAAAAATCCTAGAGCTTTTAAAACATCCCCTCAAGCCCTGCGCGCCAGCAGATCAGAACTGGCTTTGGCTGGGAAATTTTTTTAAAAGCCCACCCTTTTCCCCATCGGATCAGCTGGTACGTGGGGCTTCGGTGGGGAGAAAACATTGCACAAATGCACAAGCATCTCACACACACACACACACAAAAGTTGCACAAGCACCACATACACACACAGAGTACACATATACATGTTAAAAAATGAAAAACAAAATAAAACAAGAAACAAAACGATATTTTTAAAAACCTTTTAAAATGAAATGAAATGGAACAAAATACAAAACAAAACACTATTTTAGCGTTTCGTGCCCATCTCTAGTTTTGGGACATAGGAAGGCTAAAGTGGAGTGTTGCCCTGCTAGATAATTGAAGCCATGAGTGCATCTCTACTTTCAGGTCTGTTTCAGCCAGGCCCCAGCCCCAGCCCAGAGATAAAGGAGAATAATGAAAGATTATTCTCCAGGTCAAATTTTCACAATAGGCAAGACTCTCTTTCCAGCTTTTGAAAAGTCACACACACACACACACACACACACACACACACACAACTAGAACAATGGACAGATGTGCTTTTTGGAACCAATATTGCAATTTGGATGGACATGAGCAGAATAAAACAAGAGGAAGGGGAGGGAGAACATGCAGCCTGTTTGTGTGGGGTTAACTAAAATTGGGGTGCAGCCAGGGCAAGTTGGAGCTAAACAATGCATTTCTGTAGATAGAATACATGATTGCTACCTTGGTGTCTTGTTCCCGTTTACTTTAAATAAGCTCTATTGAGTACAGTATGTAAATTAAACGATGGAATAATGTCTCCAATACTTTCATGTTGAATGAAAACTGAATTTCCTCGGATATATCACTGCCCTGGAAAGAATGGAGTCATAAGCAAATGTCTGTTATCTATTTTAATTGAACCAACATTCCTGTATCACATGAATCAGATTGAAAGAAAGAAAAATCATTGGCAGTAATGTTCATTTTCTGAACAAAAAGTCTTCTTTATTCTGCATTTGTGTGATTTCTCTATATCAAATAACAGTCAGAAACGTCATTCTTTCTTTCTCTCCCTTTACCCCATTCTGATTCTCCAGCAGAAGTGTATGAACATTAGATTTGCCTTTTGCCAAGATAATTGGAATGAAGTGCCCTCATCACATTGAGGCGGTTACTTCACGTCCTTCTTTATTCCACGCCTAGTTTTGTACCGTGACAGCATTGGTCGTGATCACATGGTTTTGTCCCTGTTTCAATGTTCCCATGGTCATGATAACTTGTCTCGTGACAAGTGTTACCTCACAGTCTTGTACCGTGACAAACACTGAATTTGTCTAGCTTCCTTTTTCCTTTTTGGGGCGTGGGGCTTAAAAATTCTTTTTCAATATTTTGCTTCTGAAAAGTCAAAATAAAAAAATAAACCTGGACACAGTTTTCTGAGAGAAACAAATGTTTTGCTGTGTGACAATCGTTACTACACGGTGTCTTGTCTTGGAACAGAAAGTGGGAACAAAGAGTGACAAGGGAAGGTACAGTATTGTCGCACTTAGCACTCATTACATGGGCATGGTCAAGACAAATTTCAGTAGTTGCATGATGGATGTGAAGTAACTTTTTTGTACCGCTCCTAAGCACAACACTAACAGAGACAAAACAGACATGAAGTAACCACCTTAACAGCTGCTAGTTAGAGAAAACCAGCCGTTGCTCCTTCCTAATACTTATCCAACCATCATATCCAAAGATTATGCTCAGTAAAGATGACAAACCCAGTCTGTGTTAAGAATCTGCCTCGGATTTCCTAAGCACGCGCTGCAGAGGAGGAGGGCATGAACATTTCCACTTTCTTACTTTTGTTTAAATGGCTAGTCTCAGCAGTCTGACCGCACCACCAGTGTCCCATTACTGGGTGTGTGGTTTTCTCCCTAAAAGATATGTTGTGTTTCCATTGCTTTGATAGAACAAGTTTGAGAATGTGTGCTGCATTTTCCCCTTCTCAGCTTCCTCCAAAATTCTTAGAGTTGTGTACAGGGTTTTATCTTTGGGGTTTTTTTTCCAGGAAGCAAATTAGAGACAGAAACTGACCCCCAATTCCCTAGTGAGCTCTACAGCTTAGAGCTGAAAGAATATTGATCTCTATTTGCATAGTATAATAAACTCAGTGTTCTTTCCATTGCCCCTCATTGTTTTATTGTACCACAGGGTAATGTTTTAGCCTCATCCAATGTGCTGCTTAAAAAGGTAAAGGTTTCCCCCGCATATGCATGCTAGTCGTGTCTGACTCTAGGGGCGGTACTCATCTCTGTATTCAAGCCGGAAGAGCCAGTGTTGTGCAAGTCCATGGCCATGTGGCCGGCATGGCTGCAAGGAAACACTGTTTTACCTTCCCTCTTTTTACGGCGGTACCTATTTATCTACTTGCATTTACATGCTTTCAAACTGCTAGTTTGGCAGGAGCTGGGGTTATCAGTGGGAGCTCGCTCCGCTGCGTGGCACCCGGGATTCGAACCGCCAAGCTGCCGACTTTGCAGTCTACAGTTTCGGTGCCTTAGTTCACTGAGCCACCACGCCCCTATGAATCTGCTGCTTAAGTGATCTCTAATCACATTTGCCCTGAGGATACTTTCCATGAACACATTTGTAGGTGCTATACAAGTTCACAACTTGCCTCACTAAAATTCACTGATACAACTCCATCTGAAAATTTAGTCCAATTGTTGCAGGTTTCATGCACGGATCTTATCCAGATTGTGCATGAACAAAAAACAGACAGTTACCAGATGACATCTTACAAGCTGCCTGCAACCACTAGGTACACTAGTCATCTTGCATTGCCCTTCCAGATGTGGAAGTTTTTAGCAGTCTTTTGTGTTTTCCTGAATTTTGAATTATATGTGGAGAAGTGGTAAAATCTCTCCTACCACCCACCCCCTGAGGAATTCAGATGACCGACTAATAGAGATGGGCACGACTTGAAAATTTTTTTTTTCGAGTTGTCGTTAGTCGGGCCGGTTCCGTTTCGGGTCGTTTCTGTTTTTCGCAAAAATTCGCAAAAATTAGTCGGTTCATTTTTTTGTTTTTTCGTTGTCGTTAGTACTGGGTTTTTTGGGGGGAGCGGGCTCCTGGAGGCACCTCTGTGGGGTGGGTGCCTCCTCTGGCCCGCTATAAAGGGAAAGCGGGCTCCTGGAGGCACCCGTGGGTGCCTCCTATCCTCACCCACTAGGAAGGGGAAGCAGGCTCCAAGAGACCCCTCAACATGGGGGTCTCCCCTCCTCACTTGCTGCTGCAAAATGCATGCATAGCCATATGGATATGCATACCAGTTGCAGACAGTGAGACTAGTGATGGCAGTGAACCCAGAGCCATAGGTTGATGCCTAAGGCTCTCGCACCACCATGTCTCACAAAGAAGGGAATTGTACTTGCGTGTAGTGCAATGCAAGTAGATCTGGCTTAGGGTTAAGGTGGGTTAGTGCAAGGGCTAGGGTTAGGCTAGTGACGGGTAAGGTTACGGTGGGCTAGTGGGTTGCACCTCTGGGTGCCTCTCTGACCCACTAAGAAGACAGTCTGTGACGTATGGGTAAGTAAGGAGTCAAGGATTAGGGTTAGGGTTAGGGGGGCTAGGGCAGGTTTTAGGGGGCTTTTGGCACATCCCAGAAGTCTCCATGGCCAAGTGGCCATGCGATTGGTGGGATGGCTCCAAAATTTGCATGGTCGTCCACTCCCACATGGCTGGCCACTCGGCCAGCCCATCATTGCGCAGGTGTAAATAAAATAAAATAAAATAAAATCAATGGAGGACAGAGGAGGAGAGGAGAGACATTTTGTTGCAAGAAAAAACCCACTGCTACTGTGAAAAATCTGGCAGTTTATAAATTTTTGCGTGTTTCTGTTGTGCTTGTGTGTTTTTGGACCACGATTTCAAAAACAATATTGCATCTGCCGCCCCATTTTGGATCCCCCGCCCGCACCGCATGGCATGGCGAGTCCGGCTGCCCAGGACGGGGGGGAGGCGGGACCCCCCCTCCAGAAACCACCCCTCCGGTAGGTGCCCTGCGCCCTTAGTCAAGCAGGCATTTTCCGCCTGCTTTTTTGGCCCGGGAATGGGTGGGGGGAGAGTTTAAAAGTTTTTTCCTGTGCCGTCCGTGCCACTTGCTTGCGCTTTAATTGCAGTGGCTGGCGGCGAGACTGGGCTTTTTGCTGGCTGCGAGCCTGCGGCGAGTCCCACCAGAGCAGCCCAGAACGGGGGATGGGGGGGAGGCCGGGGACCTCCAGAAACAACCCCTCTGGTAGGTGCCCTGAGGCACGGCAGGCATTTTTCCGCCTGCTTTTTGGCCAGGAACCGGGTTTTTTTAACCTTTAAAAACTTTTTTTCTGTGCCGCGTGGCATCGCGCGATGCAAGGAACGAGCACGACAAATCAGACCAAAATTGTTCGTTCGTCGGTTCGAGCTCGAAGTCTGGCGGAGTAATTCCCGTTACCGTTTCCGTAGAGTAACGGATACGAGTAACGGAAACGGAAACGGGAATACCGCTAAGTCGTGCCCATCTCTACCGATTAAACAAGTTTCTTTGATTTTGGCAAGTTACAGCTTGGAAAATGGCGGTTGCTTCTGTTCCCAAGCTTTATGCAATATATTGTTTTGATTAGCCCATTTTGCACAAGGTACAAACAAGCAAACTAAGTAGGGTGATGATGATAGAGGAAAGTCACAGAAGATGATGGCATATTCAGAACAGATATTAACTTGCTTTTTGAGGACAGAAGGCGCTGGCCAGCTGAGCACAGGAAACAGAAGGTAAAGGAGTTACTAATTAGAACAAGCAACAAAGTTGCTCCAATGTGTTGTTATCTATAATGGTTGTATAACCACCTTTCACATAACAGAAGTAAGTCAGGACTTCACCGAACAACCAGCTGTTGGGGGCAAAGTGTGTAGATTTACTCCTATGATTTTTCTTTTTCTTTTGGCTCATTAACAATCGCTGAGAATTTGTATCTCTTAGGTTTAAAAAAAGATTTCCTTTACAAGCAAGCATTGGGTGGTACGTTCTTTTCTTCCTTTAATGAAATTCTACCATGTATTGCTCATTATTTTCATGACTGAAAAGATTTTTAGAGTTACAGAAAAACAGAGGGAGACCGATTAAATATCCAAGGGTGTTTTGAAAGCAAAAGAACACTTTGCAGAGTGGAACCATTCGCCCACAGAGAAGTGTTATCTTCTCTCCTTCAGGGATAATAAGATGGCCATATTTCAGGGACCAAAAATTCATGCCTGACTCTGAAATTTCTTCTAGCCCAGGATGAATTGGCTATCAAACCAGCTTGTCAACTAATTGTAATTATGAATCATTGACTTCCTTGGGGCTTTATAGCCAATGATAGGGAGGTTGTTAATGTGATCATAAATAAGCAATTGTTGCTCCATAGTCATTCAGTTGCTTTTGATTAACATTTTCTCACTTGGCTTGATGCCCTCAGCTGAGGCTTATCTTGTGGGGGAAGCTTATTTTGCCAATACACTGGTACCTCAACTTACTAATTTAATCCGTTCCGAATGCATGCTCTTAAGTCGAACTACTCTTAAGTCGGGGTACCTATCTAAAAAAAATAAAAATAAGTTTAAAAATGAAAAAAATGAAAAAATATTTATAACTCAAGCAGACCATATCTAAAATTTGTAAGGCAGCAGTTAAAATGCCAACAGTTTTCCGCTCTTAAGTCAAATTGCTCTTAAGTCAAGCTGTTCTTAAATCGGGGTACCACTGTAGTTTACTAAAATTGCAGTTTGTGGGTAATGTAAAACTGCAGCCGGGACCACCATCTTAAAATCTTGCCCTCCTCTTGGTGTCTGGACTGGAGTGGAAAAGTTCCTAAGGGAAGCCCTTGGAAGGAAGGCATGATGGGAAGGGTACTTTCCAAGGTTACACCATTCTGAAGCAGAGAACCTCAGAGACTACCCTTCTCAGTGTCCCTTGGAACCAACATTCAATAAATTGATGGATTTGATTTGACTTACATCTGGCAACCCATCTGGTTGCCAAGTCAGACATTTTCCTTCATGGAGCAGGGAGATGGACTTGAGGGCCTTATAGGGCCCTTCCAACTTCACTGTTCTATGATTTTACGAAGTCCACTCTGGGCAGGTTACAACAGGACAGAACAACAAGCAACAGCGTCAAAACGTGCAACGTTCACCCAATCAAGGAGAACAATATAACTTAAATTTCCAAATCCTTCCCTGGTGATGGGGCTGTCCTGTCTAAACAGCCCTGTGTTGAATGGCTTTTTAAAGGGGGCAAGTGCAGGGGCCAGGTAAATGTCAGGAGAGAGCAGATGCTACAAGCATGGTATCACTGCCGAGAAGGCCCGATTCTTGGCCTTTTCCTTTGGGGTCTCTCTCGGGGTCAGTATCCTCGGCCTCCCCCCCCCCGATGAATGAGTAGGGAGGGCAGAGTTCAGTGGAAGGGATTGAGGACTGAGCCTTGCAGTATGCCCCTTGTTACCTCCTCCTCTGGGAAAAAAAACCAGGGCTACAGCGAGACAACTCATTGTTTTGGGGGATATTGCTTCCTCTACTTTTGAATCTCATGGTCTGCCTGCTACAAGAACAGGGGGTGTCTGGGTTTTTAGGGATGCCATTCAGCATGGGGGAAGCAGGGCAGTAGCCTGGCTGTCGAGGGAAGCAGCACTTGTGATCTTGTGCTGTGTTGTAACTGGACTGTCACTTTTAATTATGAATAAATTAAATAAATGCCTACGCATTCAATAGTATGGAAGAATGAAATTTGTCTCGTTTATTTCACTTCATTTAATCGCTCTTGCCGATGCTTCTAACTTGAGGGATAGATACTGTTTAATGAAACAAAAATGTCACCATCTTTATAAATTATCATTCACCCTGAATGGGAAGCGAGGAGTATTTTGCTATAATGATGCTAAATAAATTTATTTTTATGAAACTAAAATATTGAAGGTGGAAGGAATATTATTTATATATAGTGAAGAGTAGAAAAATATTTAAAGGCTATTAAGCACCATCTTTTACTAATTTCTATGCCACCTTTCTCTCACTAGTGAGATCCAAAATCTTCACCTGGTTTGTAGAGCAAAAACATCTAATTTTGACATACCTGCAAATAGCGACCTAAATTAGCATATGCAATTTTAAAGCAAAAATGCCCTCCTTTTTAGTGGTAATTTTTTCCTTTCAGTGAATATCCCTAATTTGGTAATGTTCGTCTTCCATTTGGGAGATATGCCAATGGCCACTAACTGATCCCTACAATAGAAGCCATCCTATTCTATGATAATAGATAAGCTGCAAGTTACTTATGGTGGCACTCCTATTGACATGTTTCAAAGTTGGAATCAAGACGTACTTTGAAAATGGAAAGCCTTTCAACACAACTCAAAGATTGTCCATGATATTAAAATAGAGTCTTCAAACCAGATGACTTGCTTAACACAATGGGAAAACTTCTGAATTCAGTACTACAGTATAGTCTACAATAATTCCAAGAACTTTTTCACAATCTTCTCCTTGATTGGGTGAGCAATAGTAGACTCCAACTGCCATGTTTTCACCACAGTTATTTTAATCTAGATAAGGACATCCAACCTCATATTCCTGTTATTCAATATAGGACTATGCATTTTTGACATATACCTGTAGTGGGGCTTCACCTCCCTTTCTGTTCTTTCTGCCCCTTTTGAAATACGTAAATCATTCACCTGCTGTATTCCAGTCAAGCAAATCATCCCACCATCTGTCGACATTGCTTGAGGGAACATTTTTGTGTGTGAATTTGCTGTTACCTTTATGTTATTGTTTGTGCAAGGCAATATACTAATATTGTTGACCGTTTGAATGAAAGAAAAAAATTGTCATGACTTCTACTTGGGATAAATATTGTGGATTTACTAGAACTGTGTATTCTTTCTTTATGAAAGATGGGTGAAATAAGAATAAATTCATTTAAAATTAGTTGAGTTGAAATTTCTATAAAGAGATCTGGAGTTCAAAAGATCATCTTGCATGAAGATCCTGACAGAACTTGTTTTTTAAAAAAATCCACAAGTGGGACTTGGCTAAATTGTTCTCTTACACTCACCGCACAAATCTGCATGCAGTGTCAAGCTCTATTAAGTCTATGGAGGTCCTGGTTGCATCTTTTTCCACCTGACCTTTCAGTTCTTAAGTGAATGGGCAGAGGTTAAAGGGTACTATACTTTTGTAAAGAGAATGGGAGGAAGAACTGAAAAGTGACAATCATTTCCATATAAATTACAAATCACATCAAGAACAGCTGCTTTGAGGCAACTCTTTGAAGCTAGTTGCATTCATCGTTAACATTCCTTGCCCAATGTCAGAGTTCCAGTTAACAGACAATTGTGGAGATGCTAATCCTGGAGAAAAGGACTATTCTCTCTACTTTCGCCATCAATTCTACTTCAGACCAGACTATATGTTGATTTCCTTTGTCTATCCTAGATCCTGCATTACTATCATAATTGTTATCCAAAATATTTTTTATAAATTAGTGAAACTAACCCCTTTTTCTCCTTGTTACTACCTGTGCAATAGTTTTCAAAATCTGTTAATGGTCTATTAAATTCTAATTTCTTATATAATTGGTTTGCGATGCTTCCTATCTGGAAAGCTAGCAGCCAATTATCTGTTCTTCCTTTAGTTCTTTCTTGTATCTGTTTAATTGTAATTGGTTTTCCTTGTACAAACAGGTCCTTTATTCTATAGACTCCAATGTTCTTCCAACGTTCTATTTGAAGATTTTGATTCTTAGGTTTTAATTGTGGATGTTCTGAACAAGGACATAAAGGGGATATTGGTGGAGCAAAGGTTTTCATGTTTCCTCCATATTCTCATAGCTTCATCAGTAAAAGGGTTTTGTATTTGGGTATTTTTTTTTACCAACCTAGGTGTAAATAAGTGTAGATTGATTAATTTCATTTCCCCTTCCATTTCCATTTTAGCCCAATGTGGAATATTCTCCTCTTTTATAAAATTAGTCACTTGTACTATTTGAAAAGCTTCATAATATCCCAGTAGATGTGGTATTCCTAATCCTCCTCTTGAATTTGGCCGGTATTTTACAGACTTTATAAATCTAATAGATCTTCCCTTTCCTGCAATAAATGTTTCCAATTTTTTCTGCCATAATTGTATATTTTTCTTTTCTAGTTGCAGGGGTATATTTTGAAATAAAAATGAAAATTTTGGTAATATATAAGCCTTAATTGTTGCTATTTTCCCTAATAATGATAGATTCAATTTCTCCCATTTTTTAATTTTTTCTTCATATTTTTCAGTGCAATTTTATAGTTTCTATATACTAATTGGTTTATATTTTAAATATTTAAAACTAGAGTAACATAAAAGTCCAACTTTGACTTTGACTTTATTTCCTTCTGTTCTATTATGGGAGTGTTAATACATAACAGTTTAGATTTTTGATAATTAATTCTTAATCCTGTATATTGATTAAACTCATCTAGAATCTGCCTTAGTGTTTCTATACTTTTCAGTGGATTTTCCAAAAATAAAAGCATGTCATCAGCATATAAATTAATTTTGTGTTGCTTATTATTTATTGACATGCCTGTAATATTACCATTTTCTCTAATCTTTGTTGCCAGTGGTTCAATGGCCATAGCAAATATTAAAGGAGACAAGAAGTCTCCTTGTCTTGTTCCCCTATGTAACTCAAATCTCTCTGAGTCTATTCCATTTATCATAACTGTAGCTTTAGCTCCTTCGTATAGATTTCTCAAAATTTTAATAATGTTCTCACCCATATTCATTTTATCCAGTAGATCATATAAATACCGCCATTCAACACGATCAAATGCTTTAAGAGCATCAAGTGATATTATTATCATTTTATTTTTATTCTTATTAGCTGTATTTATAACATTTAAAACACGACGGATTGCATCAGACATTTGTCTCCCAGGGATAAAGCCATACTGATTGGTATGAATATAGTTTGTGATAAAATTATTAATTCTTTGTGCCAGTATGGATGAAAAGATTTTTTGATCCTGATTTTGTAGTGTTATTGGCCTAAAATCTGATGGAAGTATATTATCTTTTTCTAGGTTTGGGATTGCTATTATTCTTGCTAGCTTCCATGATTCAGGTATCCCCCCCCCATTCAATATTGAATTATATAATTTCAAAAGAGGTTTAGCCACCTCATCTTGCCATGTTTTATAAAATTGGGATGTAAAACCATCACATCCTGGAGACTTCCCTTTTCTTAATCTTTTAATAACTGCTTTTATTTCTTCAATCCTTATTGGTGAATTAAGTTGGTCTTTATGTTCTTCTATAATAGGGCTTATTTTTAATGAATTAACAAAGGTTTTAATATCTTCTTCCGGTGTTATTTCTGTTTCATATAACTCTTTATAATATTCCCTAAATGTTGCTACAATCTGATGTTGCGTTGTTACCATTTCCCCTGTTTTAGTTTTAATTTTCACAATTGTTATCTTTATAGCTCTGTTTTTTATAGCCTTAGATAACAATTTTGAGTTTTTATTTCCATATTCATAATAATCTCTTTTCAGATAATTCATTGCTATCTGAGTTTTATTTATATCTAATGCTTCTAATTCAGCTCTAGCTTTTGTTAGCTCCATCAATATCCTATTTGATCCTGTCCTTTTATGTCCCTCTAACAATTTCTCAATCTTTCCCCTCTAATTGATTTTGTTTTCTTTCTTTTTCCCTTTTCAGTTTTGCTCCTTCCATTATAAATTTACCTCTTAAATAACATTTAAAGGTATCCCATAGTAATGCAGGGTCCACGTCTTCATTATCATTAATTTCATAAAAATTTGTTATATCCTTTGTAATTCTTTTAATTATTTGTGGGTTGGTAAACATACTAGATCCTATCCTCCAAATCTTTGGTTTGGTGTTTAAAACATTTTCATTCCATACCACTTTTATGGGCGCATGATCTGTTATAATTGGACCAAACTCTATTCTATATAATTGTTGTATCAATGAGTTGGACATTAATATATGGTCTATTCTTGAATAGGTTGCATATTTCTTAGAAATATAAGTGTAATCTTTCTCTTTAGGATTTAAGTATTTTCACCCATCAATAAGACCTTCTCTTTTCAGTAATTTCCCAATGTTATACCCTCTCTTGATATTTTTCTAGTTTTAGATGTTGTATCAGTTTTTTTATTTAAAATACAATTTTTATCACCCCCTAATATGATTTCTCCCCATGCAAATTGTTTAACTTTCTTCAATAATTTTTCCATAAATATGCCTTGCCCAGTGTTAGGAGCATAGTAAGAACCAATAGTTAACAGTCTATTTTCTAATTTCCCTTTCACAAGTATATATCTGTCTTCTGAGTCTTTCATTTGATCCATTACTTCAAATTTAGAATTTCTCTTAAAAATGATGGCTACTCCTCTTGACTTATTTGTTCCATTTGCCATATATTGTTCACCCAAAGCTGGATGTTTAATAACATATTGTGCATGCTTTTTCAAATGTGTTTCCTGCAACAAAATCACATCAGCCCCCATATTTTGAATGGTTTTCATAACTCTATGTCTCTTGGGTGCTGATCCCAGGCCATTCGTGTTATATGAAATTACACTCAAATTATCCAACATTAACTATCTTATTTGCTTTGCCTCCTTTCCTATCTTCACACTTATTTTTAATAACCATTATCTCCATATCTCCAAAATTAATACAGTAAGGTTGTTTGATTTTAGTTTTACTCTTTCCCTCTTCCCCCCACCCACTTCCTTCCCTTCCTCCTTCTCCTCGTTCCCTCCCCCTCCCTCCTTGCTCCCCTCTACTACCCCCAAAACCCAAACAGTGGTAGTGAGGCATTTTTAAAAAAACCCTTGTGGTCAATTTATCCCTCCCCCAACCTGCTTGAGGCACATATATTTACACATACCCACACATACATGTGTATATATCTACACTTACACACATATATACACACCCATCATGCAACAACTTATTATGCATTTAAGTCTTCAATTTTATACATCTCTTAACATCCCTTTGCTAGTTAAAATAAAATTTTATCAAAGTTATATCAAACTATCCATATATAGTTGCACATACATGAATATATGTTTTCATTGTTTAAATATAAATTTAAATGTCTACATAAACGTGATAAACATAACAAACAAGTGCTTTTCTGAGGAGAAAAAAGGCTGAGAGAACAAGAGGCAGAAAAATATGTGCGTGCAATCGAGTTCACTAAATACACAGCTGGCAAATAATTATTACTCCCCCTGCAGATAAGATAGAGTGTCCCTGAACGCCATCTGTTTAAACATGTCTTTAATAGGTAGTTTTCTTCTTGTTCCCTCGTAACTGCTTTCTTGAAAAAGTTTCCATTTCTTGCTGAACTCGAGGTCTCGGAGCTTGTAAGTTCAGTTCTTTAAAAAGATCCTCCAATTGTTCCGTAGTAGAGGCTATTCTAGTTCCTTGACCATGAAATATTATAAGTTTAAATGGAAAGCCCCAGTTATATTTTATATCATTGTCATGGAGAATCTGCGTGTAGTCCTTCCAGGCCTTTCTTCTCTGTCTTGTTTCGAATGCCAAGTCCTGATAAATTTCTATTTCCTCTCCTTCATAATTAAGATTTTGTAATTTATTTAGTGCTCTATAAACATCCATTTTTGTTGTGTAAAAGGCAAACCTTACAAGAATGTCTCTCTGTCTCAAGTTCCCTTGATTAGGTCCAGTACGGTGACAACGCTCAATATGATTCATTTGTAAGTCCAAGTCCGGACAGAGGGTCTGAATCCATTTCAAAATTATTCCTTTTAACTCTCCCCCTTGTTCTCCTTCTTTAAAATGTCTTAGTCTGAGATTATTCCGCCTGTTCCTATTTTCATTTTCAATAACCTTATGTTTTAGCAGTGTAAGTTCCTTCTCAAGGGCATCATTCCTTATCTGCTGTTTTTGAGCAAGTTCGAAAGCTTCATTAGCTGTTGTTTCTATTTGTTTAACAGAAACCTTGAGTTCTGCCAAAGCCTCTTTAATGGGTGCAATTGTAATTCTGATATCAGTTTGTATGTCATTTCTTAATTGCTTTAAAAGTTCTTTCAAATCATCATCTTTAGATATTGTATGTTTTCCCCATCCTTTCACATTTTTCTTACCGGCTCTTATCTCGGCTGCTGTCTCTGCTTCAGAACTCTCCTCAGCAGACGACACGGCATCGGACCCGGGATCAGATGATTCTCTTCCTTCTCTAGAGGCAATGGCAGTCAGCTTATCTTTCTTACACAGTTTCCTAGGCTTTCCCAGGAAAAGAATAAAGATTTCCCCCGCTTGACAAATCACGCTTATCAGTCAAATATTAGCAGGTTGGGAGAGGAGCAGATCTTACAAGCTGCCATCTTCTTCAGCAGCAGACCACGCCCAGACAGAGAGTTACTCTGGGAAAAATTATCCAGATGGGACATTGACAAAAGACTCCTTTTGCTAATTAGAGCTTTACACACTAATACATCATGCGAAGTCAGATGCTCTCAGAGTGGCAATTTAGCCCAAGCCATTATAACCAACAAAGGAGTCAAACAGGGCTGCATTCTAGCCCCAACACTTTTTAATCTATTCCTCAACGATCTAGCTCCAACTCTGTTGGCAGTAGATACCCACTGTCCAAAATTGGGTTCGGTCCAAGTCCCATTGTTATTGTATGCTGACGATGCGGCACTTTTTTCCCGTACACACATAGGTCTTAAACATTTACTTGATAGAGCTTCTGATTATTTTGAGGCCAATAAACTAGTGGTCAACTATTCAAAATCCAAGATCATGGTTTTTGCAAGTAAATGTAAAGCGTTCAAATGGGTCTGTAAGGGAAATGTCATCGAGCAGGTTAAGTCATTCAAGTATCTGGATATCCACTACAATTATAGACATACATGGACTTCTCATTGTAAGTCTGTTTTAAATTCATGTAACATTGCTTCCATCGCAATTTTGCGCTTCTTCTTTAACTATAGTAATAGGTATGTCCCTGCCTCTTTGACAATATTTAAGGCAAAAACTCTTGCTCAGGTGTTATACGGGTCTCCAATCTGGTACAAAGCCATAGATCACTCCGTTGAGTGTATACAAGCCTCATTTCTGAGGAGTATCTTGGGCCTACCCAGATGTGTACCCTATGCTGTTCTGTTTAGAAACAGGTATGACATGGCTGAAGACTTTGGCTTGGCTAAGATCAATAAAATTTTGGCTTGTGAATCTTTTACAACCCAGTCCAATCTCGCCTACTATATCAACTCTTGCTAGACCCCGATCTCCCGGTAGAGATTTCCGACGTATTTACTACACTTAAAACAGCAGGGTTGGACATTGAGCAGCTCGGTATGCTTAGACAATCTGAAGCCTATAAGACTATTAAAGATAGGCTACTGGACATTGAATGGCAAGAATTGTGCAGTGAAGCCAACACCACATGCTCCCCCCTTCAATTTAACATCCCGGTTTGCCCTGGAAAGCCAGCCTTTTTTCTCACCCACCTGAGATGCCCAGAGGCTCGTAGAGCTTACTCACTTGCTAGATGCAACTCTTTTCCATCTGCTTTGTTGGCGGGCAGGTTTGGTGGAATCCCCTATTCTCAGAGGTTCTGTCCATATCAAACCAACTGTGTAGAAACACTTGAACATATTTTTTTTCTACTGCCCACTTCATGATACACTCTGTAAGAAACATCTGTCCTCAGTCCTTGGCAGGATGCAGGGGTGGGAAGACTCAACTAGGCTTAAGTTTCTTCTCTCCACACATCACCTTCTTTCTGGAGGAGGTGGCAACTTTTGCTTCCAGAATTTTAGCAACTCGGCGCCCTGGGCTCTCCTCTCTTCCCTCTTCTGTTTTCACTATTAGTTGATTATATCAGAACTATTACCTGTTTGTTCCTGGTTTTTCTTTTGAACTGTACTATTAACTTCTCTGTTGTTTTAATGCCAATAAAGGTCTCTTAACTAAAACTACTGTAAGCCGCCTTGGGTCCTTTTCCAAGGAGAAAAGCAGGGTAAAAATACTCTAAAATAAAAATAAAATAAAATTTACTTTAGCATAGTAAGTGCAATCGAACTTACATAGGAGTTGACTAACTAAATCCCTGTTGATTCAGTGAACCTATCCATGTGTGATTGCCTACATAACTGGTTCCCAGTCTTAGGTAACTCAGGTGTTCTTGGACTGTAGTTCTCAGAAGTCTTCACCATCCACTGTGCTGGCTGGGATTCCTAGGAATTGCATGCCAATAGCAATTAATGTAAGGTTAGGTTGGGAATGACTGTACTATGCTAAACAACAGGATTCTGGCCACTGTGTAGCAACCTTCAAGCTACGATTTGGACAGAGAGCATAAATTTGTCTCTTTATGGCACGGAGCGGGAACCAACTAGGAGTGCCCCATTGTCCCCTGTCTTTCTTCTGTTTGGTTTGTTACCCTTATCTAATACAGTAGGCTCTATCCCACGTCCCTTTAAATGCAGATCAAATTTGAAGATAAACCATGTCCAAGAATGTCATCCCCATGGCTACCGGGCTTTTGGGGGGGAGAGAAAAAGAAACCCCGTCAACACCCCCTTAAATGAGGTTTCCAAGACCTACCGGAGAATTTTTTTGCCTCGCTTAAGAATCCACCTTTTAAAGAGGCAGACGTCGTGGGAGTACGTAGATGATCCGGGTTTCTTTTCTTTTCTTTTTTTCTCATAGCGCCAACCATCTGGTCCTCCAGATGGTCTGGCGCTTTTTTCTTTCTTTTTCTTTTTATTCCCCCCCCCCCACACACACACACACTGCTCAGCTAGCTTTTTTTTTTTACTTCCTTCTTCGTGGCAACTGCTATCCCACATCTTCTGTCACGTGATCAGAGGAAGAGGAAAAGCCAGACCTTTAGAATATCAGGATCTTCCCCAGGTGAGATAGCAGATCTTTCCCAATGTGAAGGGTGTTGATATTTGAGGATAGCCCTGTGTGGTGAACCTATTTGCAGACAATATCACCATCACTCACACATAATTGGTTACAACTATTTCAAGAATGTCCGAAATAATAAGTGAATTTTGAAAACTTATCTGGCTTGATTTTTATTATTTCCAAGATTAAAATTATGTTGCTCAACTTATCTCATGCGTGTAAGAAGACAATAGTTTTGATCACAAGTACCCCTGTGCTATAAAGATTATAATATTATTGTTCTCACTACATACAGTAAAACCATCTTACTGGCTAAAATCCTGTTGGCACAGTTATGTGTGTGCAAGGCTGATGACATTATCAGCTATGATCTTTTAATTGCTAATTTAAAGGCTTTTCTCTTCTGGCTAATCTGAGGCTCCATAAGGATTTTTTTTTCTCCTGAGGAAGCCTTTGCAGACCTCAGGTTATGGGGAAGTCTTTCATGTCCAAAAATCATGGCCAGTAGTCCTGTTTTCTCCCAGAGCCTTCCACTAGGGCAGTGTTTTTCAACCACTGTTCCGTGGCACACTAGTGTGCCGCGAGATGTTGCCTGGTGTGCCGTTGGAAAAGCTGAAGAATATCAGCTTTGTGTTCAGCCAAACAGGCCCAGGTTGCGCACTGAATAAAGTATTTTATAATTTTTCATATTTCTGTTTACTTACTATTTCATAATAAAGTAATTATAAAATACTTTCTTTGTGTTTATTTGATTCCTATTCAAGAGAATTACTTTATATATAGTCAATATGGGCACAGAGTTAATTTTTTTAACATTTTCTAATGGTGGTGTGCCTCGTGATTTTTTTCATGAAACAAGTGTGCCTTTGCCCAAAAAAGGTTGAAAAACACTGCACTAGGGAGCCTCAGAACATAGGGGAAGGGGTCAGAAATGTTTAATTAATGAGAAAAAGCAGAGACTGGTGACATCATCATTTTGCACTGAGTGGCATCAACAGGATTCCAGTGATTGAATTGTGAGGCATTTCCCCATCAACTAAAGCTCAAAATATTACTGCGATGAAAAGTAAAATTATCTTTATTAGAACATGTTAATGCTTAATGATGCATGGGATAACTATTGGCAAATAAATGTTCAAAAATGGTGATCCCATGCATCTAGCAGCATGGGAACTGCAAAGGAGATTCCTCAAGCTCTTCCCTGTAAGCCCCCAATTTGGAGAGGTTTGGGGTTCAGGAGGCTAAGTTATTAAATTCCAAAGGGGGTCCCCCTAGGATAAAATCAGTTCTAATTGAGTCAGGAAACGGTTAATCACTCCCCTGCGGGGGTGGCTCTTTGCTGCTTACTGACAATTAGAAATGATATTCTCCTGGGGGAGCCCCTTTGGAGATTAATAACTAAGCCTCCTGAACTCCAAACCTCTCCAAATTTGGTGGGCTTACAGGGAACACTCCAAAGAATCTACCCTGCTATTTTGGTGCCTCATAGGCTGTGGTCACACCTGGGATTCGATCCTGATCTTCTGAAGGTCCGGCTTTTCCTCTTCATCCCATCACGTGATTTAAATGTGGGAGAAGAGTTCTCACGCCAAAATCTGTTTTTTTTTCCAATTTTAAAGTGCAGTTCAGCCCCCTTGGCCAGCAGATGGCGCTAGCATTTGAAAAAAACAGACGACTTTGCTGGGGGGAATTAATGCTTGTTGGACCGGATAGAGCTTCCTGTTACTCCGATATGCAGGGAAATTAAAAAAAACAGCACTGATCAGCCCCAGGAACAGCCGGTGGGTGCTATGAAAAAAGAAAGAAAAAGAAACCCAGATCATCAGCATGGTCCCATGACGTCTGCCTCCTTAAAAACTGGATTTTGAAAGCAAGGCAAAAATTCCCCAACCTTGTAGGTGAGTCACAGAAACCTCGCTTAAGGGAGCATTACCGGGTTTTCCTTTTTCTTTTTTTTCAAAAAGTCAGGTGGCCGTGAGGATGGCGTTTTGGGGCACGATTTATTTAGTAATTTAAACTGTTTTTAAAGGGACGTGGGACCGAGCCCTAAGACCCAGGGGAGCCATTAACAAATTGTTTTGTTTCATTTCATTCTGAAAATTCTTTAAAATTCATTTCTAATGAAACTAAATGAAAGAAAAGGAGAAACAAAACAAAATGAAACCCATCTCTATTATATAGCATTCCAATTTAAGCAGTTAATGAGGTATATACATAGTATTAACTTTCCTATCCAACTTTCTCTGGAGCAACCCCTCAAGGTATTTTTCTTTCTTCATTTAAATTCAAGTCTTATTTCTTATAGATAATGGCTTTTTACATAT
The DNA here is from genome assembly GCA_029282475.1 of Phrynocephalus forsythii. Lineage (NCBI taxonomy): Eukaryota > Metazoa > Chordata > Lepidosauria > Squamata > Agamidae > Phrynocephalus > Phrynocephalus forsythii. Next base: position 17,543,212 of record JAPFRF010000001.1, read on the forward strand.
GCTTTCCCCTGTATAGCTATTGATTTTCTCACCTCTATTTGCAAAGGATGATAAATGATGCCAATTTTAGTACTAGAAGGAGGTACAGCCATTTGACTTAGGTGACCTATTCTACAATACACATCCAAAATCTAGAACTGACCTACATTCCTCCTTTCAAAGAAAATTGCTTTCTTAATTATTCATTCATTTTGCTGCATTATTTCAGGGACAACTGCTAGAATCTTTTGGCTTTTGGAATATTAATAATAATTAGGATAAGTTATGAGATTTGGCTTTTGAGATAGATTTCATACAGACTCAGAAAGTGGTTTGGGGAAAGGACCTGCAGGTGGAGCTGCCTGATAGTTCAGAAATTTTCTCCAGAGGATAAAAATGCTATTTTATATTCTATCTGCAGTGAAATATAGCTAGAGTAATAATTCTGTGGCCAAAATCTCATTGCTTTGCATAGTAAACAGCACTAGAGTAGGTTCATTGAATTAATTAAGTTTTAGTGAGTCATCGCCTCTGTATGTTCTATAGATAAATGGACCACTCCAATTTCGATTTACTTTAGCATACCAAGTTGCTATAAGTGTAGGCCCCTTTACTTTAGCATACCAAGTTGCAGTCAGTGTAGGAGTCCTGTGGTACAGTGGTTAAATGCCTGTACTGCAGGTCAAACTGTGCTCAAGACCTGGGGTTCAATCCCAAGTAGCAGGCTCATGGTTGACTCAGCCTTCCATCCTTCTGAGGTCAGTAAAATGAGTACCCAGCTTGCTGGGGTGGGGTGGGGGCAATGTGTAGCATGCATACTGTAATTCAAAACCGTAAACCACCCAGAGTCTACTTGAAGTGGTATGGGGCGGTATATAAGCAGAACACCTTTTGAATCAATTGGGCTTAAAAAATAGTCACTAAAATGCCACTGATTCACTGGGGCTAATATAGTGTGATTTACTGTGCTAAGCAACAAGATTATTGGCCAATAAATTAAAGATGCTGGAGGAAATGTAGCCCAATAGTTCCACATGTAGTGGATAGTTCCTTCTAAATACCTCATTGGTATGCTGGGTTTTTTTGATGAGATCAAATTAATAAAGAATCAAACCCAATCAAAAGGAAAGCAAATAAACAAATAAACCCCAGAATTGGGCTTTTCTCCTTGTTTAAGGGTGAGAACCAAAATTTGCCCCATGAAACAGTTTTGTTCTTAGGCCTAGCAGCTCGTTCACTTCTGGGGCCTCCAACAGGTCTGGGAAGCCCGTTGGAGGCCTGCTCAGGGGAAAGTGCAAGAGGCCCCAAACAGGCCCACACAGCTTGCCCCATTATGATGAAAAGCAAATTTTTCAGTGTCTATTCCATACATTAACTTCGCCAACCATAATGAAACAACATAGGAACTTACGGAAGAATGTGTGTGTGTGTGGTGTCGTTGCAGTCATGACTAGAGATGGGCATGAATCGAAAAAATGGTGTTTCGGTTTTTTGTTTTTTGTTGAGGGGTCCGTTTCAGTTCGTTTTCGTTTTTAGTGAATTTTATTTTTAAAAAATCATTTTCATTTATTCATTTTTCATTTTAACCCGCTTTTTGCCTGATTTTTAAAGCATTTCCGTGCGTGGGCATCCCCCAATGCCCCAGACCAGAGGGAAAACACTAAAAAAATGGATGCTGGCAGAGACACAGTATAGACTAGGTATGCAGGGAGGCTGCAAAGGCAGCGGCGGGCGTTGCCCAGGGTGCAAGGCAGCCGCAGAGTGACTGCACTGCGGGGCAGGGGCGGGTACTCACCAAGAGGTACGCATGCATGGAACACAGAGACACACACCTGCCTGGCTGGCCTAAAGTGAAAATAACAAGTCGCAGACACAGCAATCCCACCCTAACTCTCACCGGAGACTGCAAGGATGGGGGCTGCCAGAGCTTTTTATGCCCTCTGTGGCTGCCAGACCTGCCCAGTCTGCAACCTGGCCATGCTATTGTTTGAAGTTGTCCAAGAATTTACATGATCCCCTCACATGGCTTGCCTCCATTTTGTGGCTGGCAACATCCATTTTGTCATCCTTAAAGTGGAAAGAAAAATACATTGCGATGGGAGAAGACAAAAACAAACGTTTTAAGGACCCCAAACCCCCGGGTAGGTATTAGCAGACAGTATAAATAATTATTGCTGCGTTTTTATGGATGTCCAGGGCGTTTTTTAACATTTAAAACAGCTCATTTCATTGCGCGTCGCTGATAATGAAAAACGAAACATAATGAACCTAATTTTCATGGTTCTGTTCAGTTTGTTCCAATTTCATCACAATGTTTGTTATTCGTTTTGTTATGTAACAAAATGAATAACGAATAATGGAAATGAAAAAAGTTCATTTCGTGCCCATCTCTAGTCATGACTGACTCTTCATGACCCTATGTCCATGGCGTTTTCTTGGCAGGAATACTGCAGTGGTTTGCCAGTTCCTACTCCAGGCGCCTACACCACCTGGTATTCCCTGGTTGTCTCCCATCCAAATACTAACCAGGGCCGACCCTGCTTAGCTTTCAAAATCAGGTAAGATCGGATGTGCTTAGGACATTTAGGCTTAAATAGCTTAAATGCTTTCATTTTTACAGTGTTTTTATTACAACATGGCATAATGTTATTTCTACTACCACACTTTTGATTTTATTGTTGGGAGTTTATCTGTTGCTGTAGATAATTCGTATTGCATGAAGCTATGGTATGATCCTATGCCTTTGTTAATTAGTTCCTACTTAAGAAGAAGAAGAAGAAGAAGAAGAAGAAGAAGAAGAAGAAGAAGAAGAAGAAGAAGAAGAAGAAGAAGAAGATGATGATGATGATGATACAGAAAATACATGTGTTTGTTCTATAGAACTGTATCTTTCTAGCCACTGAGCTCAACTTGCCAACATTGCTGCAGTTCAGGGCAAGAGGAACAGCAAGCTACAGTTTGGCCTTAACAGATGTAGACTCTGATGGTCAAACTACTCATAAGGAGAGGGGAAAGCTTTGTTTGCAGGTCTGTTTAAAGCTCATCAAGTGGCACCATTAAAATGGAACTGCTGATTATGCTATAAAGAATGGCTCCCAGTATGCATGCTGGCTTCTTCCTCTCATTAGCTTTGCCATAATCTGTTTTAAAAAAAGGTGGGGGGAGGGCTTTGCTTTCCCTTAGCTGTTAAGAAGAAGAAGAAGAAGAAGAAGACACATATCACCCTGCTGTCCCATTTTGGAACACCCTAATTTCAAATCACAAGAGAAATATGCACAATTTAAGCATTGGACTAATAGTGGACTTTACAGAGTCAGAGATGTATGTGACTCAAGGAAACCAATAACTATCAGCCAATTAGAACTGAAAATGAGACTAATAAGGACTGACAGATAAGAAATTTTGTAATAAAAAAATACCAAAGCGGAGGCCAACATCTTGTACAACTATGCAAATATGAGAGCTTTTGGAAGCAAATTCCTCCAAGTTCCGTTAAGAAATCATCCTAGACATTTTCAGTTGCATGCTGCGTCATAGAATTCAGTGGGTGACTGGTAATATTTATGGTGATTTTTTTTAAAACTTAGAGGATTCCCCTCTAAGAATCATGATGCTTGTGCTATGTCAAGTCAAATAGATAAGAGGATTGAAGCTATAAATGAGAAAGATTCAGGGTTACTTACTTACTTACTTACTTACTTACTTACTTTTACTTACTTACTTACTTACTTACTTACTGTCAGTGTTTAAGAGATGACACGTGGAGTTCCGCTGCCACCAAGAAACCAAAGTTTGAGGCTTCCACGTGCCTCAGGGAATCTGCAGGAACGATCCACAAAGCAGACGGCCCACAGCTGTCTAGTCGGGCGTGAGCAAACCCAATGCTGTGTGAGGAGATTAAGCACCCTGGCAGCCCCTTCTTCCCTTCAGCCTGGAGTACCCAGAAACAGAGAACTGTTTCTGTATAAAAGGAAAACAAACTATGCTCACAAAGAAATTCAGTAGCTGCCAATCATAGGCACTGATTTTAGTAAGACACTTCCACAGGCACAAAAATCACACACTGTTTGAAATATAAAGAAAATGTTGTTTTATTAAGAAAACATAAAAAGGAGGTTAACATTGCAAAAGACCTTGCAAGGCAATCTTCATGTTATAAAAGAAAAAGAGTAAACTATGGAAAGCATAAGATATTGCAATTCTCAGAAAATAAGTAATTCTAATTCTAGTCTGTCTACTTACTTAAAGGTAAGTATATTTCTTTTCTTGCCTTCCCAGCCAGCACAGATCCCAGTCGACTCTACTTTGTTATCCCATTGTCTAACCCCCTTTGTCTCAGTGAGTCTTTTATAGGGATAGGAACCTCTTCTGTAACGAAATGGAATTTTCCAGTTACAGAGGCTTCGAGATGCCTCTAGATGCCCCTAGGCATAGATAGACCTTCCAGGCAATTAACATCAGAAAGTTGGGAATGTCTTTTGATCTTGTCACAAACAACTGTGTATCTGTGGGGGAAAACATTTGTCTTTCATTCACACCTCTTCCTTTTGATGGAGGTAACATTAAGGTAATACATCCTCTCTTTGATATTCATGGGGCAGCACAATCAACTGGCACACAGCTGGTAAGGTGATACTGAGGAATTTAGTTCAATTCCTGACACTTACTTACTTACTTACTTACTTAGGGCGTTTATACACGACCCCTAAGCTCCGCCACAAATGGCTGCAAGGTCCGGACCTTAAAAATGTTTACCCACCAGCTCCGGACTTTGCAGACAATTAAGTGCGACCCCACCCACTTAGCGCGACCAAACTGCACTTTTCTTGTACCTGCTTTTTGGATGTGACAAATATTTGATCCGGTGTAAGGATAGTGAGTGCAGGGCTCTCCTGGCTTCTGTTTGTTCTTTTTTTGCACCCCACCCCTTTAAGAGATCTGAATGCTGCTGGGAACAAAACGGAGGTAAGACGGCATTCTTTTCTTTCTTTTTTCTCCCTCCCTCAGGCAGCCAGCAACCAGGAAGTGCGGAGGGGGTGGGGACAGAGGAAGAGCGAGGAACCCCTAAGATCTCTGGTCTGAATTTAAGTGGCCAGCGGATCTTAGGGGTCGTGTAAAAAGGCCCTTACTTCCTTACTTCCTTACTTCCTTCCTTCCTTCCTTCCTTACTTACTTACTTAAAGTGATTTCCATGATTGAATGGAGGGGAGTAGACTTGCAATCTACCACAACAACTGTTCTTCCAAGCCTTAGACCAACATGCCAAGGTCTACACCACACTGGCATGTAACCCTTTGGGTCTTTCTTGGGAACAGCACAGAACCTGGCACAGAAGTGAATAGGTAATCAGTAACGCTTTGGGCAGGGTTGTGGAGATATGCTGTTATGTACTGACTCTGCCCACTAGCCTAGCCACCATATTCTGGACCTGCTGGAGCTTCTGTTTCATCCTTAAAGGAAGGCCTACAAAACAACCCATTGCAGACTACCAGTGCATGGGCCAGTGTGGTGAACGACTGGGTGGCCAGGTAAGGGTGCAATTGCACTATCTACCTTAGATGGAAGTAGATCATTTGGACCATGGAGCTTATCTGGCTCTCCACTAGCTTGCTCATAAAGGGAGCCCTGGTGATGGACCTATAATTAGATGTTTTGAATTGGTATTTATATATGCAGACGTTATGCAAATTGATTTCTGAAAGCTTTTTACAGAGAATGCATAAGTGGATAGTCCACTCCAAAAGCAATCGAGCATTACACCACTTATTGAAATGTAACCCTAATGACAACAAATAACCTGAAGTCTCTATCACAGTTACCAGCCTTAGATTGTAGTTGTTTATTCTGTTTGTTGGAGAATATTCTGATAGTTGGAACCAATTAGACAAAATTCAGCTGAAAACTGTACACATGCACACATACCAAAGTTAGGAACTAGCTTTCAGTGGACTCACTATCCATCCTAACGCATCTAAACTCATTGGGGAGGAAATGAACAGGTTTTGGTCCTACGGTTTCTCCTTTTGCAGTAGGTCTATCCAGAGGTGGGTCTTGTTGCCATCCAATAAAACATGAAGCTGCTAAAAGTGCTAGATGCCACTCCTACTCTCTTGATGAGTCACAGCAAATAAACAATCAAGAGAATATTCATTAGTTTGTTGAGGAAGCTGCCCAGTTTGGATAAAAACTCAGAGTGCATGTACAGTGGACAGCTGAGGATAATTTTCTTCTTCCAGAGAATTCACCAATGCACCCTAAAGGAATCCCAAAGATTCATAGTACACATATCCTCCCTGCACCAATGAATAAACTCAAAAAGGAGATTTTAAAAAAACTTCAGAATCAGTATTATGTCATGTCTTGACACCACCCACACTTTGAGTCAGCATCTATCCTTTCCTATAGTGATCCAAATGTGGATGGTGGAGCCTCATGGCACAGTGGTTAAATGTCTGTGCTCACAGCCTGGGGTTCAATCCCAGATAGCAGGCTCATGGTTGACTCAGGCTTCCATCCATCTGAGGTCAGTAAAATGAGTAACCAGCTTGCTGGGGGACGATGTGTAGCCTGCATAATTAAATTGTAAACCACCCAGAGATTCTTGAAGCACTATGGGGCAGTATATACTCAGAACACTTTGCTTTATAGGGTTTGATATTGTCATGTATATAGTAGACCTTAATCCAGCCCTCCTGAGGCCATTCAAGCTGGGGCCTAAATACGGTAGTGCTGCAGCCTTTACCTTCCAAAGCCCTCACTCAGTGACCCATTGACCTAACCATGTACCTCCCAGCCCTGTTCAGCAATGCTATATGCCTTTGTCATGGCTACCTAGTTGTGAGCCAAGGTGCAGTCCATAATAGGGCAGTCTTTGCACACATGACCTTTATTCCAGCAGCTGAAACAAACAGGCCTCTTTTTTGCCCCAGATGGGACACCTGATGGGACTGATGGTCCATCCTGCACCATACTCGGTGACTGGGCTCCACCCCTGTCAGAGCATTCATGTGCCAACAGATACTTGTCTGGCTATGAGGGACAGCTTGTTACTGAGTCCAGCCTTTAATAGGGCCAGGTGCCAGTCCAACATTCCAAGTCTCCTCTGTAGCAAGATGTGGTCTGGATCTGCAAAGACTAATTGCATCATGATGAAGGGTGGCATGAGGGCCACTCTCACCACCATGTGGTCAGTTTATCCCAGAATATTTACTGTCATAACAGCGTCCTGGCTTCCCTGCCCTGCCTCCTCTGAGTGCTGCCTCTGACTGGGTGCTCACTGAAAAGGGCAGGGCACAAAACTGTCACACACTTGTTGAAATGATAAACAAACTGAGCCAAACCACCAAACTAGTGGTTTGTGCCCATTTCTAATTTGTGTGCATTTGTATAGGTCTAAACTGTTAAAAAAACTATTGTGAAACTAGAGGGAACAAAAGGATGAGACAGTGAAACATGACACCATCAACTACTCCCATCCCTCGAGAGGACACCACTTTCCTTTCTTCCTCTCTTCCTAGCTGCCAGCCACACATGTTAGACAATGGATTCCCTAATATTGCTCTGTTGTTGGTGGTGGTGGTGGTGGTGGTGGTGGTGGTTGCTGCTGCTGCTGCTGCTGCTGCTGTTGTGTCACTACAGTCATGGCCGACTCTTCGTGACCCCACGTCCATGGAGTTACCCTTAAATTCCACATGGTGGCAGAAATTTTACACGTATAGCCATTCAATAAATTGGATTAGCCTACAATCTTTGAGGGTGGGGGCAGAAGAAAATGTCCTCCAGCTCTCCCCACTTCTTGAAAAATAGCCATATCTGTGTGTGTTCTGAGCAAAATGGATGCATTTCCCTAATAGGATGGCTTTTCACGGGTACTGGAAATGCCAGTTGGGACTAGTGGTAGTAAGTTTGGGGAGTCAAAACCTTTTATTCCCAGGGTCTGTAGATCACCCAAAGGCATCATCAGATTGAAAGGGAATTCCTAGGGAGACTTTGAACCTGAAGAGGAGCAGGAAACATCAAAGATTTGTGCCCTTGAAGGATGATGTCATCAGCCTTTATGTGCTCAGAGCTATTCAACAGGACTTCAGCCACTAAATGTGTAGGAATGAGCACATTCAAAGGTCCAAGTGCCCCAGTGCTATGGACTGCCCAGCCTTTTCATAAAACCAGAAGTGGCCAGGAGGTCACTACGTTTCTGTTTTAAAAGCTATTTCAAGACACCAAAATGTGACAGAGGAGGGGAGGCAATGGAGCATTAAATAGGATAAATCCACCCCCTGAAGCCTTCTGGGGGAATGACAGTCTATGTGTTTGCCACATAAAAGACCTCTGAGGGCTATAGTTGGCCTGTGGACCACAAACATCGGACTGCTAACCTAGAAGCTTCTCCAAGTCCATAATCTGAGTTTTCGTAACAACAAAAACTCATATAATGAGTTTTCATAACAGAATAATGAATACTGTATTTCATTTGAGTTGTGAATAATTAATATTTTTGTTCTACAGTATCCATAGTTTCAGTTATCCACGATTCAGCACCATTGTATATACAACATACAAGTGGGTGGTCCTTGTGGACTTTGTCTTGCCCCCTTGTGTGTTGTATATTGGGTTTGGGCATTTACTGTAGATCCAGGGGGAACTACGATGATACTCTGAAACATGCACAGGGATATCAAAATGTGTGTTACATACATTTTAATCTGCAAACCATGTCCATCTGTTAGTCCAGGCCTGCTGAAAGTCCGGCCCGGGGGCCAAATCCAGCCCGTCAGGCCATTCTGAGTGGTCCGCAGCTGGCTGGCCCGCCCCTCCCTCCCCCCTTCACCCCATTTTAAAAAAAAATCTTCCGCCAACATTGACACCGCCGGGAAGCTTGAGGGGCTGGGCCAGCCGGCCGGCCAGTGAGCAGAAGCTTGTGGGGCTGGGTGGGCGGGCCACCACCACCAGGAAGCTTATGGGGCTGGGTGGGCCAGCCGGCCAGCCATCGCACGGGCTGCTGCCACCGGCACCTCCGGCAACCATGTGAGGCTGGGCGTGCGCAGGGGGTGGCACGTGGGCGGGCTGCCGCTACCGGCATCACCAGGAACCTTGTGAAGTTAGGCGTGTGTGCAGAGCAGCGCGCGGGGGGGCCACCGCTACCGGCACCGCTGGGAACCTTGTGAAGCTCGGCGCGCAGGCTGCCGCCACCGGCATAGCTGGGAACATTGTGAGGTCCCTGCCTTCCTTCCTGCGGGTGGGGTTGCAAGGGGTCAGTGGGTGGGGATTATGGGTCAGTGGGTGAGGCTTGCAGTGGGGTGGCAGAGTCGGGGAGCAACCGGCCCCTGACACATTCTCAGCCACCAAATCTGGCCCTCGTTACAAAAAGTTTGGGCACCCCTGTGTTAGTCCTTCTGCCATTAGAAATGTATAAACTGTCAGCCAGCCTGCCTATTTGTAACATATAATAATACCCAGAGCTCATGTACTATTGTTCTGTCCCCTTTGGTGGGAGGTGGATATTATTTTAAAAAGCTGTTTATTTCTGTGTTGCCTGGAAATAGCTTGGTGGGGATTTAGTAACTATAGACCAAGAAAGGAATCTAATTAGCTTTTTATTAATCACAAATAACTCTTGACTTTGCATTAAGCCACCTTAACATGAGCAGAACAGAAGACTTTCTAAGTACACCTTGAGTATTAAAGTGCTTTCAGAGGGATCAGCCTCCATGAACATACAATATCTAGCTATTTCCTGTCCAGTTGTCGCAAACCCATTACAAACTCTGAAGCTTGCTATCTCATTGGAAGCCCTATCCTGCTCTTCTATGACATGACTTGGATCCCATGGTATTAGTGGCCTTCTTTCTATATTTTCTCAGTCCTACACTCTGCCTGCTAAGGGATCTACCCCAGTGATCCCCTGCCTTCTGTGTGCTTTGATCTGCCGATGAGCCTGTGGTCATGTAAGCAAAGAAATGTGGGGAATAATTTATGAAGTGGCATCTCCTGTTTGGCATTTCTTTTCTGCCAATCACATGACAAAAGAGGAAATGCACTTCAGCCTGGAGTTTTTCTCCCCCAGTCCTTTGTTTCGGCCTTAACCTCTTCTGGTTTCTCCTTTAAATGGCATCCATTTGGACCACGGCTGCTCCATAATCCACTTGTTAAAATGTACCCCATGTGCCCTGGTCAACTGCTGCTGTACCAGTTGCTTGATACCCATGAGCACATAAGAACATAAGAAGAGCCGTGCTGGATCAAGCAAAAGTCCCACTGCCTGTATCTCACAGTGGCCCCGCTAGATGCCTCTGGGAGCTCACAAGACTAGATATCTGTCTCCTGAATACCAGTCCCCTGCATCTGGCCCTTGAAGTACCCTGTTTTTTAAGCCTGGAGATTACACATCTCCATCATGGTTTATAAGCTGCGATGGACTTTTCCTCCAGGAATCTGTCCAATCCCCTTGTGAAGACATCCAGGCCAGGTGCCATCACCACATCCTGTGGCAGGAAGTTCCACAGACTAACAACACGCTGGGTAAATAAGTATTTTCTTTTGTCTGTTCCCACTCTCCCAGCCCTCAATTTGAGTGGATGTCCCCTAGTTCAGGTATTTTGTGAGAGGGAGAAGAGTGTCGGTCTATCCACTTTACTCATGCCCTGCATAATTTTGTATATCTCAATCATATCCCCACCTCAGGCACCTTTTTCCAGACTAAAGAGCCCCAAATGCTGTTGCCTCATAAAGGAGGTGCTTCAGTAATCATTTTAGTAGCGCTCTTCTGCACCTTTTCCAGTCCCACTATGTCTTTTTTGAGATGCGGTGACCGGAACTGTACACAATACTCCAGGTGTGGCCTTACTATCATTTTGTACAATGACATTATAATGTTGGCTGTTTTATTTTCAATCCCCTTTTTGTTGATCCCTAGCATCATCAAAATATAAATTTATATTTATAGATTTATATAAAAATCACCCCAATATAAATCTAACCGTCCCCTGTGGCTAAGGGTCATTCAGGAGAGCAGTTGGTAATGGTCAGCCAGATGTGCCCCAAATTTACAGAATCTAGTGTTCCCCACTAGAAGAAATGGCTGGCTGACCAGGACTATCACCTCTCCTAGGTGATGAGTAATCATGGCATTTTAATGTTTGCCAACAGCCATTTCCTGCATCCCCCCCCCAAGCATCTCCAAGGCAGCATGAACTTTATTCTTGAGATGTGGGTCTGGCATTTTCTGCCTCCCACCTCCTGCTATTTGCCTATCTACCTCCCAGCCTCCCTGGGCTGGTGACGCAACTTACATCCTCTGATGACTTTTACTCTTCACAACGAGGAAGCCACTTGCTCCCCACAGTCCTCATTCCATTTGCCAGCAGCAGCAGCTTTGCCCTGTGCTGAGACTTCAGGCGGCTCAGCATGCTGCCCAATGAGACATGGCCCAAGTCCTGCTGACGCTTGAACACCTTCTCATGCTCACCCATGTGAGTCTATGTTGCACTCTGTTGGAGATTCTTCCAGATTATTGATTTCTTGGGAGCTCCAAGTTTTGACATGGATTGCTATGTAACAAAATTGCATCCCTCTACCTGATATACCCCACAGGAGACTAAGCCTATTGTTTCCTATTTATTTATAACATATTAATATAGGAATATATTCTAAATTTTATTCTTGACTAGATTCAGTCAACAATATACAATATGATGTAGAAATGTAACGGTGTGCTAAAGGTTCAGAACAGGATACAGAGGAAGCTGCTGCAGTGTAGGATTGCACCAGAGCCTATCCTAAGAGCAAACATTCTGGGGATTTATATGGAAGTGAAAGCTGGAGTATAAAGAAGGCTGATCGCAGCAGAATCGATGCTTTTGAGCTGGGGTGCTGGAGGAGAGTCTTGAGAGTCCCCTGGACTGCAAGGAGATCAAACCTATCCATCCTGAAAGAAATCAACCCCGAATATTCACTGGAAGGACAGATTTTGAAGCTGAAGCTCCAGTACTTTGGCCACCTCGTGAGAAGAGAGAACTCCTTGGAAAAGTCCCTGGTGTTGGGAAAGATCAAAGGCAAAAGGAAAAGAGGACGACAGAGAATGAGATGGTTGGACAGTGTCATTGATGCAACCAACATGGATTTGACCAAACTCCGGGAGGCAATGGAAGATAGGAAGGCCTGGTGAGCTCTGGTCCATGGGGTCACGAAGACTCGGACACCACTGAACAACTGAACAACAACAACATGCTTGCCTTTCAATTGGAAAGCTCCAATGTTTGTGGGGGAAACCCTTCTGGGGTTTGTGCCTAGTTTCCATTGATGTCAGCAGGCATCCTTTATAACATTGTTCTCAGCCCATTTTTTAAAATGGGCGGTAGCGGGGGGAAGCACACACTGTATAAAATATCTTTCAGCCATGGAGGCAAACAGTTGCCTGTGTGCTGAAAGACATCTTAAACAGAGTGCGACTCCCCCCAACGGTGGCTGAGGGGAAAGTGTGCACTGTTTAAAATGTCTTTCAACCACGGAAGCAATCGTTTGCCTCTGTGCCTGAAAGACTTTTTAAACAACACACACTTTTCCCCTTACCCACCCTGGGGGAGGGAGGCCTGCATTGTTTAAAATGTCTTTCAGGAATGGAGGCAACCATTTGTCTCTGTGGCTGAAAAACATTTTAAACCACCCGCTGCTTCTCCCCCCACAATGCACCCAGTGTGCGTGTGGGAGAAGCAGCAGGTGGTTTAAAATGTCTTTAGCCACCGAGGCAAAGTTTTCAAACAGCGGGCCGGTCCACCACCACCCAGATACCACTGGGGGCCAGAACACAGTCCAAGGGAGAGAGGGGGGCTGACATGGAAAAGAGGAGGAGGGAGGGGCAAGTGGGTGGAGCCCCCTGACTGGCCCATGATTATTGTGTCTCCAAGGCCCCAGCAATGCCTCCTGCTCCAGATCACCACCCTGAGGTGCCACCACTGGGATCCCTCTGCTGCACCTCCTCCTCCTCCTCCTCCTCCTCCAGTGGCAGCAGCTGGAGTGGCTCTCCTTCCTTCCTTCATTGTGTCAGGAAGGAGGAGGCAGCCCAGGCAAACTCAGGCCCCTCATCACCTTCTGGGTGGGCCACTCAGGATGAGGAGCAGCAGCCGAAGCAAGGGCAGCAAGGCTGGTGCCACTGCACTCAGATCCAGCCATGTGGCCTGGCCATCACGTCCTCACTGTGCCCTGGAGGGAAAGCTGCCTCCTCTCTTGGCCTGGCCTGGCCCGGCCTGACTTGGTGTGCTGCAAGTGAGGGAGGGAGGGAGCAAGGGCTGGGAAGGAGGGAGGAGAGGCAGGAAGGCATGCCCAAAGCCACCTGCAGCCCGCTCACTGGCTGAGTCCAGCCAGGCTGCGGTGCTCTCTTGGCTCGCCAGCCCGCTCTTCACCAACCGGGGGGAAATGCAGCCCCACCAGCCTCCCAGGAACCAGGCCCAGGCCACCATTGGCCTTCTCTTCCCTTCTCTTCTTTCTCCATCACCTCTTCCTCACTGGTGTCTTACCTGGTGATGGTGGTGGCAGCTTCAGCCTCCGGCCATGGCTGTGCTCCCTCCTCCCCTCCCTCACTCCACGGAGCAAGGCAGCAGCTCAGAGGGGGCTGGGTGGGTGGGAAGTAGCTCCGTTTCCCCCTCGGTCACTTGCCATCCATCCATCCAGTGGTGCACTGCCATGGCTGCTCTGGCGTGGAAGGCTGGCTGGTGCTGCCTCCGCCTGCCCATTCATTCCTCACAACTACAATAACACAGGTGGCAGCCACACAAGGAAGGCAGGTGGGCAGGGTGGAGGAGGAGGAGGACTGGGGCCTCAGGGCCATGGAGGGAGTGGGAGACCTTGCCACAGCCCTTCTGTTTTAAATTGCCCCGCTCGGCTGCATCTGGCGCCCCAACCATCTGGGCGGTGGGTGGGGGGAGTGGGGGACCTTGCCGTAGCCCTCCCACTTTGAACACCCCAGTAGCCAGCATGCTGATAATCTGGGCAGCAGTTGGGGGGAGTGGGAGAAGCGACATAGCCCACTGCTTTGAACTGCCTCAGCAATAGAAGCAGCTGCGGAGGCTGGCTTGCTCGCAAAGCAGGGGGTAGGTGTGGGGGGTTGCAATTGGTCCTGGGGCCTGGATTCAGGACCTTGGGAGGCCACATCCAGGCCCAGGGCCTTAGGTTGAGGACCCCTGTGTTAAACCATCTGCCACCTCTCCCCCCAATGTGCCCAGTGGTGGTGGTGGAAGCCGCAGGTAGTTTAAAGTGTTTTCCCATAGGAATGCATTGAAATCCATTCATCCAGAATGGATTAATTGATTTTCAGTGCATTCCTATGGGGAACTGCTCCCCGACATATGAGTTAACCGACTTACAAGTGTTCGCTCAGAACGGATTAATCTCGTAAGTCAGGGTTCCACTGTATTTGGAACTATCCAAATATTGCATTATTTGGTGAATTTCAAATACATTTGAATCTGAAAGCACATTCCTACTTCATAACGAAAGATATGTAAATACTTTGAGAGAAGCCCACTCTATCTAATGAATTGGTATATTTACAAAATTTATTTATTTATTTATTTATTTATTTATTTATTTATTTATTTATTTATTTATTTATTCAACTTATATGCCACCCACTACCCAAAGGTCTCTGGGCGGCTTACAATCAAAAGAATTAAAACAATTTAAAATAGTTAGAAATAGAATATCAATAAATCATAAAGCAATAATAAAAACCTTACACTAAAATCATTATCCTAAAATTGCCATCAGCGGACCTACAGTCTATATTGTCTCAATTAAAAAAGTTCTGGAACAGGAAGGTTTTTACCTGGTGCCAAAATGTAATCAGTGTTGGTGCCAGGCGGATCTCAATCGGGAGGGCATTCCATAGCTTGGGAGCAGCGGCCGAGAAGGCCCTATGTCTACAAGCCATCCCTCTCACCTTGAGGGATGGCTCTTTCAAGAGGGCCCCCTGGCTCAATCTTAATTGCCGGGTATGTTCATATGGAAGGAGGCGGTCCTTCAGGTATCTAGGTCCTAAGTCATTTAGGGCTTTATATGTCAAAACAAGCACTTTGAATTGGGCTCGGGCAGCAACTGGTAACCAATGTAGGTTACACAGAATTGGCGTGATGTGATCCCTGGCGGCCCCACCACTTACCAGCCGCGCCGCATGATTCTGAACCAGTTGCAATCGCCGGACCGTCTTCAAAGGCAGCCCCACGTAAAGCGCATTGCAGTAATCAATATGGGATGTTACCAGTGCATCCGTAACTGTCATGAGGCTCTGCTCATCTAGGTAGGGGCGGAGCTGGTATATTTTCCGCAGCTGAAGGAAGGCACCCCTGGCCACTGAGTCCACCTGGGCTTCCAAAGTTAGACCGGGATCCAGGAGCACCCCCAAGCTGCGGACCCTGTCCCTTAGGGGCAGTGCAACCCCATCCAAGACAGGAAGATGGCCCTCTAACCTGTCCGACAAAGCACCCATTAACAGCATGATCCAGTCCTATTGGTTTTACTTTCTAAAAAGAACAGGAAGTGGGGACTTGTAGAGCACTCAGAAAACAAGGTCAGCACCAAGCCTTTATGTGACATAATACAGGATTATTTGGATTAACAAGAGCAATAGAAACACAACAATAAGGCAAGCCAATTTGACATTCTACATCCATTTCTATGCTTTTGTCTAGTAGCTTTATGAAACAGTTAATGTATTTCCACTCTGCCGAGAAGTGTGAAAAAAAGAAGAAGTTTTTTTCACTGGAGGCTATTCGATTGTGTACCATGTCAAATTAAAGATATACTTTGCTGAGCTAAAATAAAAGCATCTAGGATTAAGTCACAAAGTGAACAGAGACAGGTCTCTTAAAAATGAGAGTCATGGCAACCTCTTTTAGCCATTGCCATTTCTGCTTTTGCTGCTGCTGTTCTTAGACTCACAACAATCATTCTCTAGTCCTTGGATTAAATATTCTCACAGGCAACAAAAAGTACAAAATGCAAGGTATGAATCTTGATTTTCAGATTTCACTTTCAAATAATATATACTGTATGTCAGAAAATCAAGGCTAGATTTTTCAAAATTACACTAGAGCCCCCAATATCTGTGGGGGATCATTTCCAAGCTCCCACTTCTGCGAAGGATGAAAAACACGGCTTATAAGAACACAGGCACTCCTCGGCCAAGCAGCCACTGTGGGTCACGCCACCCTACCTAATTAATTTTTATTTATTTCCCCCCTCAATCCACGGATAACTGAATCAGCAGATAGGGAGGTCCTACTGTATTTTTAATATTTTCCGACTGTGGATAAATGAATCAGAAGATACTGATCTTGTGAATAAGGAGGGTCTGTCTGTATTCATGAAGCCCTTTTTAAAAATGGCATCTACCATCATAAGTTATTCAGCCAGCAGACCATGCACTATTGGGGTATAGGTGAAGGGGCAAAACATCACCCAGGTCCTCTTTTTCTAACACCATGTGTAACAGAATGCAAATTTAGGCTATGAATATTTATAAAGGTAGTTATGACTATTTATAAAGTGGTATCTGTTTACCCAATCAAATAGCCTGTAGGAGAGGCTATAGAGTATACAGTGCTACCTCAACTTACAAATTTAATGCGTTCCAAATGCATGCTCTTAAATCAAACTACTCTTAAGTCGGGGTACCTATCTAAAAAATTGAAAAAATAAGTTAAAAAAATAAAAAAATGGGAAAATTGTAAGTCAAGCAGACCATATCTAAAATTTGTAAGGCG
Source organism: Phrynocephalus forsythii (assembly GCA_029282475.1). NCBI lineage: Eukaryota > Metazoa > Chordata > Lepidosauria > Squamata > Agamidae > Phrynocephalus > Phrynocephalus forsythii. The sequence goes on from JAPFRF010000001.1 coordinate 17,559,945, forward strand.
GCAAATAAAATGACAACAGTTTTCTGCTCTTAAGTCAAATTGCTCTTAAGTCGAGCTGCTCTTAAGTTGCGGTACCACTGTATAAGCAAATGTCAGTTGGAATGCCAGGGGAATCAGGGCAGAATATGGTCTGGTTAGGGTCTGTTAGGGACTGGTTAAGAATTGTTCAGGGAACATCTGAAGAAGGAAATGAGCAAATAATTGTTTTTGTTTTTAAAGGTAAAGAAAAGTACAAGCCTCAAGTGAATAGTATGCATTAGTATTTCTTCTTATTTCTCTAACTTAAATAAACTCCATTGTTATTTTGAAACTTTAAAGCTGGCATCTGTCTTATTTATTAGTTCAGTCATAAATATTTCAGGAAATGGTGGCAGCAGAAAGAAACCAAGACACATCCAGGTGTTAATGTGTGGCAGGGGTTTGGAGAACCCAGGTTTGCCACACCATGCAACAGAAGGTTAGGTCTTTCAGGCTCAAAATCTGAATTCTCCCCTCTATTACCAGTGGCAGTCATCAAAATAATTTTCTGTCCTCAAGGATGATATTAGCTCTGGTGTTTCTCTAAGTGATAGTGGAGTGACACCATCAGGCACCTGTCCCGCCCCTTTCATTTTTCCATATATGACCCATGTTCATTCGGTGTGTGTGTTGTGTCCTTACAGTTGTGACTGACTCTTCGTGACCCCATGTCCATGGACTTGTCTTGGCAGGAACACTGGAGTGGTTTGTCAGTTCCTACTCCAGGCGCCTACAGCACCTGGTATTCCCTGGTGGTCTCCCATCCAAGTACTAACCCGGGCCGATCCTGCTTAGCTTCCAAAATCAGGTGAGATCGGATGTGCTTAGGGCATTCTAGCAAAGGTTTTAAGGCTTGTGAGATGCGCAACAAGTGGTTTACCTTTGGTACCTTCTCCTAGTGAGTTTCCACTTATTGAGTGGGGGTTTGAACCCCAATTTCCCGAGTTCTACTCTGTCATTCTGACCACTATATTACATTGGCTCTCACCCCATTCTGTAGGCACTGCTAAAGTGTACATGCCCCTGCCACACTTAGATCCCGGTGACTGTAGTCGTTCTGAGGGCTTTTTCCCCCCCTTGAAAAATATTCTAGAGATCCTGAATTTATTGCATCCCAGAATAACTTTATTTCCCTGTTGCCCTATTGCCTCCAACTCCTGTCCTTGGAATGCCCATCCATTCTTCCCCTGGACACTTTGCCCTCTATCATGTAAACTGGGGAAAAGGAAGTGAGCACAACAGGCTTAGGAGTTCACTGTGGGGTTGGCTGGAGATGCTATTTAGGACAACAACTTCAGGATTCTGAAACCAGAAATGAACTTGGAGAAAACATTTGTCTTCCACCTTCATGGTCAGAGAATGGCTACATATTCTGAGACCAGAAACAAATATTTTTAAGTGTCCATCAGCATTGCCTGTAGTCACTAGGAATGTTTATCTAGTTTGTTTGTTTCTGATACTATTTCAAACAAATATACTGTACAACCAGCCATATCTTCATAATACAGGATGTTTGGGCTGAGGATGAGGAACTGTGAGTTGCTCCAAGCCTGTGAATTTGCTATTGGAATTTAGCCACCTTTGTGTGATGCCTTTAAGAGATTTTGGCTGGGAGAGACCTGCTTACAAAGCAGTGAATGGGAATCAATATAGCAGCAAGTAATTGTTTCTTCTCTGCCTCAGGGTTGGAAAAGAGCTAGGACTCTATATTCAAGTCTTTCTTTTCCCTCTCTTTTTTCAATCAGATAGTTGATGCATAGTTTGCCATGAAGTTAGCCAGTGAACAGACCATGAATCAGTTAAGCTGTGTTCATTATTTTTCCTAAAGAATGTTGTTTACTTTGATGTATTCAGAACTGTGAGTGAATTTGAACTTCTTATTCTTACTCTTACCAGTGTATTTGAGTGAGTTACTGAAATAGTAGGGTTGCTATCCCATAGCCAGAAAATCCAGATCAAAGTAAAATGCAGATTTCTCCCCAGAATGGTCATGTGGTTGAAAACGCAGTTTTTTTGGGGGGGGCAACAAAGGGTTAATGGAAGAATAATATCTTGAAGGTCTAAAACATGTTCTGTGTTTTTCTGTTCCATCCCACTGAAGTCCCCCATTCCTTTCCTCCTCTCCCCCTTCTGGTCTGCTTAGGTTTTTACCTCGGCCCTGCAGTAATTGTGAGAAATAGAGGGTTTCAGTAGGTGGTAAGCTGCATCAGTTGCTACAGGATGAAATTTGCTCTCCCGCACAGCAACTAAAGGTATACAGCACAAGCCCTGCCTGTATTGTGTGGTTAACACACTCCATGTGCTGCCTCCTTCTAAAATCAACCACCACCACCCTTCTGAAGGAAGAGGAAAATTAGCAGTTAAATGATGGATGTGCAAATAAAAATGCTGTGAAATTCTGTTCAGGCAGTTTTTTTAAAAAAAAAGAACCATAAAATCAGTGGCAAAGAATTAATGCTGAAATCACTATTTACCTAGCAGAACTCAGAATGAAGTGCAATATTATCTTGTCCCTTGGCATTTAAAAATAGCATTTGCAAGGAAATTAATTTTTGGTCTTTCTTGGGTGACTTTTAAAGAAAACTTTTTATGTTCTTGGTGTTTCTAGTAGCTTTAAATCCATTGCTTTAATATCGGCATGCATGAGGCACGGTTTCTGTAAGGAAATCTGACAGCAAATTGAGGCACAATGCTTTGAATTAGTAAGGATTTAATGTTCTCTTTCATGATAATCAAGTTCTTATAATTTAATTGCTGGGAAGCTTGATTAAGAGAGTCAACTTGTTTAAAACATTAAGGAAATGCTCTGAAGGGTATGTATACCTGTTTCTTGCATGGATCCCATCTATATCAGTTCTACAGTGTCAGAGGAAATTCTTATATCCTTCTTAAATCCTTTCCAAACCCCACTACCACTGTCCCTGATTTTCTCCTTCCATGTTTTGCTATTCATGTTTTCCTCAGATCAACGTCTTTAATCCACAGCCTCTAAGAACTTTCCAGAGACTACATCCGGCTAGCTTGTTTATGGCTGGTCTGGCTGGTCATGTCACTCCAAGACAGCAATTCAGATTTTTCCTGGAATAGCTAAATTAAAGCCGTGAATTGGTGATGCTGGGAATTGAACCAGCAATATTATGCATGCAAAATGTGTACTATCTGCTAGCCACTCTACACACAAAGATGGTTCTTTAATGAACAAGGATTTCTGGACTGGGTTAAATGTCGATCAATGCAGTACTACCCTATTGTTCCCTCTCTGCCTCAGAATTTTGAAATGAGGCACCCCTTTCAGCTCAAGTCTTCTTTTCCCGTTCTTTTTAATCAGACAATCTGAAGACAGACTGTGTGTGTTTATGTAGTCAGGATGTTGTCATGAAGTTAGTTGACTGGTTCATCTCTGCTCATGTGAGCAGTCTTTATTTTTCTACAGAATGCTTTTTTTTCAGAACTGTGAGTAAATTTGAACTTCTCATTCTTACTGTTACCACTGTATCTGAGTGAGTTACTGAAATACTAAGTGTCAGTGGGAGAGAACAAAACTGTAATGGTGGTCTATGGTGGGGAGACTTGAAGCTAATTCTATTTTGTAGCTCCTGGGCCTTTTTCTATTGTGTAGCTAGATTTTTAAGCCACTATATTTCCAATACTCTGCTACTAGGAGCAACATCCCAATACCCAATAAACTCCATTGTTATTTTGAAACTTTAAAGCAGGCGTCTGTCTTATTTATTAGTTCAGGCATAAATATTTCAGGAAATGGTGGCAGCAGAAAGAAACCAAGACACATCCAGGTGTTAATGTGTGGCAGGGGTTGTTGGTACGCTGGGAGTTGGGGGGTTAGTCGGTTAAGAAGAACTCGGGCCAGGCATCTCGCGCCTGTCCCCCGTTCTGACCCCTCAACTCACTGCCATGTATCTCGGAGCCACTCCGCCAGCGCCTCCGACCTTTCTTGCCTCCTGATGAATGCCAAGTCGGTCCATAACATGATCCCCATCATTTATGATGCCATTGTTGATGGAAGGGCCGACCTGGCTTGCATCACGAAGACCTGGGTGGGAGCAGAGGGGGGAGCTTCGCTCGCCTGCTGTGCCCCCCTGGGTTTCTGGTTCAGGGCATGGGCAGGTCAGAGGGTTGTAAGGGGGCGGGGCGGCCATTGTATACAGGGACACTATTCAAGTCAGCAGGGCCTCGACGTTGGTGCTCCAGGGTTGGAATGTATTCATCTGTTGGTTGGGCAGCGGGACAGATTTGGCATTGTGCTTGGTTACCATGCTCCCGCAACCCAGCACAATCCCTACCAGAGCTCACCGAGTTCACCACGGCTGCACTCCTGAGATCCCCCCGCCTTTTGTTGGTGGGGGACCTCAATGTGCATTCCAGCAATGCCCTGTCTGGTGCAGCTCTGGAGTTCATGCAGTCCATGGCCTCCATGAACCTGACCCAGCATGTTCTATGCCTAACCCATAGATCTGGACATACCCTGGATCTGGTCTCTGTATCAATTGCCACCCTGTGTCATGGTCAGACCACCACCTGCTGTCCTTCTCTGTATCAATTGCCACCCCGTCCCACGGGGACCCCCGGCCATTTGTTTGGGCCCGCCCCTTAAGACTCCTGGATCCTGATCGGTGGCTGACAATGTGGCAGACACCATGGTGGATCAATGGTTTGATGAAACTTCCCGGACTGTCGACCAGATTGCCCCTGGGCGCCTCCTCCACTGCAGAGGTTGCCCCTCGCCGTGGTACACAGCGGAGTTGCAAGTGATGAAGCAAGAGCGGAAGAGGCTAGAGCACAGCTGGAGGAAGAACTGGCCAGTGCTACATCCGAGCAATCAGGGAGGCTAAAACATCTTATTACCGTATATACTCACATATAAGCCAAGTTTTTTAGACCTAATTTTGGGCTAAAAAAAGGGCCTTCAGCTTATGCACAGGTCAATAAAAAATTGGGGGATGGAAGAGGCAGCACTAGCATTGAACAGCAATAAAGAGACTTTACTGATTTACCTCAGCAAGCCAGCTTCAGAGGCTGAATTACTTAGGGTTGCCAACTTGCTTTGCATGTGAAAAGGGCAAAAGCAAATTAATCAAGATACAGCTAAAAGCAGATATTTCCCGATAAGGCTTCTAGACTAGTGTACATTGAGTTTAGGATGAGCAATTTTCCTCTGCCTTTCAAGCACTTGATCCGAGTGTATAAAAGTCTTCTGACTGATCTGCTTGATAAAATTTATCTAAATTAGCTAAAAAAAATAGGCATAGTATCAAAATAGTATAAAAACTAGTGCTCATAGAATCATGGGAGGTCTCCCATATGCAGATTATGTAGGCAGGAATGGTAGCTCTTGCAGCCTATTGAACCAGCTCACAGTCAACATGTGAAGGAAGACTGATGTTTTGGACTACGACTCCCACAGTCCTTTGCCACTGGCAATACAGGGTTGGGATTCTGGGAGCTGTGGTCAAAACACGACACGCCCTCCTGCAGCCTCCCTCTCATCTTCTGATACAGCTAAAATCATCGGGACTCAAGGCAAGGTAGAGATTCTGTATCTCTTTTAAACAAGTTTCCTGTATTTTCTTTCATCTGTTTCCACTCTCCCAACCCTCAGTTTGAGTGGATGTCCCCTAGAGCTGGTATTTTGTGAGAGGAAGAAGAGTGTCCCTCTATCCACTTTATTCATGCCCTCCATTTTTTTTACGTCTCAATCATATCCCCCCTCAGGTGCCTTTTTTCCAGACTAAAGAGCCCCAAATGTTTTAGCCTTGCTTCATAAGGGAGTTCCCCCAGGCCAGTAATCATTTTAGTCCCTCTCTTTTGCACATTATTCTAGTTCCACTATGTCTAAGTAAAGACTTGATCTAAGACTCACTTGTTCATATTTCTGTTAGTCCATGGTATACCTTTTTCATTCCACAAAGCTCCCCTCCAGAAGTACATTTCAAACAACCCAATTCCACCACCACCCCAAATCAGGTTTCTTAGTGGCTAGTTTGCTGTTTTTCTTTGAAATAAATAGTCAAAAATGTTTAACCTACTGATGCCTCAATTAATGTAATTTTCTTGGTATCTATTTTCATTTTTGAAATTTACTGTAGCAGCTGCATTTCCCACCTTTGGCTTATACTCGGGTCAATACAATTTTCCAGTTTTGGGGGGTAAAATTAGGGGTCTCGGTTTATATGCGGGTCAACTTATACTCGAGTATATACAGTACTCCCTGAGAATTAGTGAGGCCTGGAACCGTCAAGCGGAATTGTTCCCTGTGGTTCGCGACCTCACTAATCCTGGGCTGGTAGGGCCTCCTCCTACTGATTTCAGTAGTGAGAGTTTTGCAGCCTTTTTTCGATCTAAGATAGAGGCCATCCATGCCAGTTTTGACTCCTGTTGCCCTAGTCTACTCTCGGCATCCCCTGACGCTGCACCCCCTCGGTCTCCTCGCATGTCGAGTTTGGGCCTGTTTCCTCGCTTGAGGCCTCCAGGGCCATTGCCCATTGTCGGCCCGCGTCCACCCCCTCTGACCCTTGCCCATCCTGGCTTATTAAAGCTGTTGGTGGGAGCATGCCCGAATGGGCTTCTATCATCGCCACAGCCCCCTTCAGGGATGGGATCTTTCCCTCTCACCTGAAGGAGACTGTGGTAGACCCCATTCTGAAAAAATATGGCTTAGCATCGAGAGATTTGACCAACTACCACCCAATTGCTAACGTTCCCTTTATGGGCAAGGTAATCGAGAGGGTGGCTGTGGTCCGGCTTCAATCATTCTTGGAGGGAGAACGTGTCCTTGACCCATTCCAGTCTGGGTTCAGGCCGGGTTGGGGGACTGAGACAGTCTTGGTCGCTCTGCAAGATGACCTCCTCCGGGGGGCCGACAGGGGTTGCTCTACCCTGTTGCTCCTTCTGGATTTGTCAGCGGCCTTTGATTCCGTCGACCATGGTATCCTGCTGGATCGGCTCTCTGAGATTGGGATCGGGGGCACTGTTCACAGTTGGCTCCGGTCATTTCTCCAGAGCCATCCCCAGCAGGTTCAGCATGGGGGGGAGTTGTTGGCTCCTTGGATACTCCCTTGTGGGTTCCACAGGGGTCTTCCTTCTCTCCCATGCTGTTCAACATCTATGTATGGCCGCTGGCAGAGGTCATAAGGAAATATGGAGTCTGCTGTTATCAGTATGCTGATGACACACAGCTCTATCTCTCCTTTTCCACCATTGCAGATGAGGCTGTCCAGACCCTCAACCAGTGCCTGGTCACAGTCATGGAATGGACCAGGGCCAACAGGCTCAAATTCAACCCCGACAAGACCGAGGTTATGTTCTTTGGGACTTCCCCATCTGGCTATGGAGGCCCTTTTCCCACCTTGGAGGGCGTTTCCCTCCGGCCATCGGGCACTGTCCGGAATCTGGGTGTAGTCCTGGACCTGGCGCTCACCATGGAATCCCAGGTGACCACTATGTCCAGGACTGCCTTTTTTCATCTTCATCAAATTGCCCAGATTCGCCCCTACCTAGATGGAGACTCCCTCAGGACTGTTGTGCAAATGCTGGTGATCTCAAGACTAGACTATTGCAACGCGCTCTACATGGGGTTGCCCTTGACTCTCCTTCGGCGACTGCAGTGGGTTCAAAATGCGGCAGCCAGACTGGTGGCGGGTGTGCGTCGGTTCGACCACATCACCCCAGTCCTGGCTCGCCTGCATTGGTTGCCCGTTGCATCCCGAAAAGATTCAAGGTCTTGGTTTTGACTTATAAAACCCTCTATGGCCTAGGACCTGACTACCTGGCAGAGTGGATCAAAGATCAACATCGGCCCGACCGACTAGGTTGTCGCGGGCACACATGCTGTGGGTATCCACGCCCAGGGAGGCTCGGAGAACATCCACCCGTGTCTGAGCCTTCTCTGTGGCTGGCCCCACTATGTGGAACCATCTTCCCACAGAAGTGCGCCTAGCAGAGTCCCTGCCAGCCTTCCGGAAGGCATTAAAAACTCTCCTTTTCCGGGAGGCGTTTGGTGACTAAAAGTGTTTCTCCCCCACCCCCCCGCCGCCATCTGCTATTTCCCATTGTTTAGCTTTGTCACCTGTTTTTAATTGTTGTAATTGTTTATTTAATTGTTGTTATCACTATATTGTCTTGTTGTATACCTCCCGGAGTTCCTTCGGGAAGACGGGCAGTATATAAGCCCAATAAATAAATAAATAAATAAATAAATAAATAAATAAATAAATAAATAAATAAATACCAGCTCCAGGCAGAAAAATCAATATGACAAAACAAAACATACACACACATCACAAGGCAAAGAATACTGGTTTTTAAGCAGGACAACCCAATGATGTTTATCATCTCATCCAGCTGAAGGATGAAACCAGCAACAAAATTCCCCAAAGAATAGCACTCCAGAAGCCAGGCAGAAAATCTGTATTGCAAAAAACTGTCCAAAGCTGAGAATTCTGAGCAGGGCAGCCCAACCAAATTCACCTGCCCCATCCAACCAGAGGGTACTGATGCAACAATTCCTGAAAAGAGAAACTAAAAACAGAACAGAACAACACAACAGACAGACAGACAGACAGACAGACAGACAGACAGACAGACAGACAGACTGGAACGGTGGCACTCAAGTACAGCAACCCAATGAAATTAACTCGTCCCATCTGGCTATAGGGCACTGGTGCAACTAGCTACCAAACATCAACATGAACAATGCTCTAGTACCTACCCCATGCAGAAAAATCAGCAGGGGAGGGGAGCTATAACAGCAACTTTGGAGCATGGCAACCTGATATAATTTGCCCATTTCACCTAATGTCAGCGGGGACTTAGGCAACAAACCACCAAAACAACTACAGTGCACTCTGGGATGCAGCCACATCACACTTTTGGCTTATATTCAGCTTGAGATAGACAACAATGTCAAGATCCTTCTTGTAGCATTGCTGAGCCAGGTATCCCCCATCTTATAACTGTGTTTGGTTCTGCACTCGTAGACGTAGAATTCTGCACGTAGCCTTTTTAAATTTAATTCTTTTGTTTTCAGCCCTGTCTAGTTCTGTCAATAACTTTTTGAATTTTGTTTGTTTGCCAGGGTATTAGCTACTCCAGCCAATTTTGTGCCATCTAAAGATTTGATAAGTATTCCCTTCACCTCTCATCCAACTAATTAATTAAAATATACAAGTATTCGGACCCAGGACTGAAGCTTGTCCTATTGCACTTGTTACCTCCTCCCAGTTTGAGAAGGACCTACCAATAGGCACTATCTGAGTACAATTCTGCAACCCATTATGCATCCATCTGACGATTGTTCTATCTAGCCCATACGTAGTTAGGTTTTTAGTCAAAATATTATGGGGCACTTTGTCAAAGCCTTGCTTAAGTCATTATATATCACATCTACAGAATTCTTATCATCTGCCAGGGAGGTTATCTGATCAAAAACATGAGATGAGATCAGTCTGGCAGGATTTTTTTCTTGAAAATCCATATTGGCTTCTAGCTATTACTGCATTATCTTCAAGGTTCTTGTAGAGTGCCTGCTGTATATTATCCTGGGATTGATGTCAGTCTGACTGGTCTGTAGTTCGCCAGTTTGTCCTTTTTTGACCTTTTGGAAGATAGGGACAAGGTTAGCTCTCCTTCAGCCACCTGATATTTCACCCATTCTCCATGATGTCAAGAAAACAATAGACAGTGGTCCTGCAATGTCTTCTGCTAGTTCCTCCAATATCTTTGGATGCAGTTCATCAGTTTACTACTTTAACTCATATAGTGTAGTAAAAAACTTCTTGGCTATTTGTTTATCAATCTCAATCAATTATCCTATTCCCTCCCTTTGTACTTCATATTTGCCTGGATAAGTATAGACCAGTGGTGACGAACCTTCGGCACTCCAGATGTTTTGGACCACAACTCACAGAATTCTGAGCCTAGACTGCCAGTGACAAAGGGCTGTGGGAGCCTAGATTGCCAGTGACAAAGGACCACTGGGATAGACTGTCTTTTGTGAAAAGCTCAAGCTAAAAGAGGAATTTAGCACTTCTGCCTTTTCTTTGTCATCATCTTCTCACCTTCCTTCCCATCCTTTTATTTTCCTTGCTACATGTTTCCACTCTTCCTTTGTAGCTTGGCCTTCCTTCTGCTTATGTGTCTTCCTGTTTGTTTTTTTCAGACCCTCTCTGAGCTGCTCGTGAAGCCACCTTGGTCTTTCATCTTTTTTTCCTGTTGGATTTTTTTTCTAGTTCTGACTCTAGAATTTATTTTATAAGAAACTTCCACGCTTCTTGGATTCCTTTCCTGTTAGGATCTCCTGCCTTGAGACACTGCCTATAATTGTTTGGATTTATTAAAATCGGCTTTCCTAAAATCTAGTGTATAGATGGCTGCACTCTGTTTTTGTTTCCTTTGAAATCAGTCTAGTCGAACATGGTTGAGAGTTCCTCTTGCTGCCACTTCCTCCACCAAGTCATCTCTGTTGGTTAGAATCAAGTCCTTGAAGGATAATTTGCAGCAGATGGTATTTCTCATTGCGCATTATGTGTTCAAAATACTCCAATTTTCTTCTCTTTACAGTATTGAGGATTTCTAACTTTGTATTCATGTGCTGTAATAATACAGCTATGTTAATGACTTTGGCCATCCAAGGTATCTTCAGAATTCGTCTGCACGTCCACATTTCAAGTTCTTCCAGCTTCCTGCACAATGTGTCTGTAAGGGTCCACGTTTCAACACCATAGAGAAGTATGCTGAATACATAGGATCGAAGTACTCAAGTACAAAGTCTGCTAGATAAGTTGCCAAACACATTCTTTTGAGCTCTTGTTAGGCACAATCCAGCACTTTACAGCAGTCCATCTCCCAAGTGAAGCTTAGCCCATACTCCTAAGATCCAAATCCCTCACATCAGCATCACCTTTGTAGCCAGTTGTTCACCCAGACCAGCGCATTTTCATTTACCTTTCCTTTTTCTCTTCTGAGTACTGGCAGGATGGACAAGAAGACTCTCTCGGCCCCTTGAGCTTCCTTCCCAGAGCTTCAAAGTCTGAGGTGAGGTCTCCATACCTCATCTTGGCTGTGTTGTTTACTCCTTCTGTTACATCCTTAATCTGACTTCTAAGGAGACAGCATACCTGGCAGGTCCGTGGCTTTTTCTGGCATATGTCAGTTTCAATCCCACACTATAGGGAGTCCCCTACAGCAACAAGAGTTCATTACCTTTTCTTTTTGTAGGATGTGGGTTCAGTGACTCGGCTTGCCTGAGCATCTGGCTCTTTCATGTCGTGCCACAGGGTCTCCTGTTTGTCTTCCACTGTATGCTATCTGTCAGATTCCTCTTCAAGAATTTGAAAGTGGTGCTGCAGTTCTACTGGTGAAGAGTGTCTTCTTCTCTTACTCCTGTGACTCTTTTCCATGGTACTTCCTCCCTTTGTTTGTTTGTTTGTTTGATTGTTTCCTCAGCATTTTACTCCTCTGCTTTTTGATGCTAGAGCTGTTTCACTGCTGGTTACTTCAACTCTCTTCCAGCCAGATGAGGGGAGCTAATATTATGGGCTGTCTTATTCAAAAGTCACAGTTGCAGTCTGTTTTACTCAATATGGATTTTTCTGCCCAGAACAGATAGTGAAATATTGTTCCTGGGGGTGGTTGTGGGGTGGTTGCATCAATCTCCTTCGTTGGGATGGGAAGAGTGTATTTGGGTAGGCTGGCCTACTCAGAGGTCACAATTCCTGGCTGTTTTTCACAATGTTGATTGTCCACCCAGAGTGGGTACTAGAATGTTGCTCCAGAGGTTGATTTATGGCTTGTTGCAACTGTCCCATGTAGATACACATATCATGAAATTGGTTTGTTTATCCTAGTCAGAAGATGCCAGACTGTTGTGTTCTGTTCTGATGGGTCTGGAGGTAAGAAAGACTGACCGTGTTTCAGGTTAGAGGTCTAAAATATTGTTCCAAATGCTTTCCATTGCATCCCATGGTTTTTATTAAGAAGTCCCCTTTCCACCACATTTCATTCTGTTCTGGCTTTTACCTAATCTCCAGACACAAACAATAAATAAACTACAGAATTATTGAAGGCAAGTCATTGAGGATCATCAGTTTGTTTGTTTGTTTGTTTGTTTTAGGGTATTTTTACCCCACCTTCCTCTTTGAAAAGGACCCAAGGTGGCTTACAGTAATGAGGGATAATAAAAAGTCCAGTACAATTAAGACTTCAAGTATTGAGAACTACAGCATTCTACAGCATCAAAAGACAACATTACATTAAAGCTACCAGAGAATGCGACCAGTTAAAGTGGAGTAAAGTTCCATGTGAAGATATGAGTGAAGGAAACTAACACTGAAAACATAGCGTCAATGAAATCACAAAGTATATAAACACAAAGTCTACATGTTCATGTATGATATATTCATATAAAAGTCACATAATAGGTAGTTCACCATTCAGGGAAAGCTTGCCTGAAGAGAAAGGTCTTTGCCTGTTTCCAGAAAGACATAAGAGATGGCCCAGTCTTGGCCTCTAGTGGGAGGGAGTTCCAGAGTCTGGGTGCAGCCAAGAAGGCCCTTTCGTGGGTTCCCACGAGACATACCTGTGAGGATGGCAGGATGGAGAGAAAGGCCTCTCTTATTGACCTTGACACCTGATCCACTTCATACTGTGAGATTTGATCTTTAAGGTAGATAGGACTCAGGTCAGGAGCCTTCCTTATCTTTGCTGGCAGATGGTTTCACATTTCAGGGGCCATCAATGTTTCAGGGTGCCCACCTGCAGCATGAGGGACTGGGGGGTTGTGTAGACCAGGATGGATTGCTCAGGGGGATACGCTTCACCAGATACTGAGGTCCTAGACCATGTAAGGCCTTATAGGTTAACGTCAACAGGGAGGTGGGATGATACATTTCCCTGCAAAGTTCCTGATTGGCCAGCTCCAGGGAGAAAGAAAAATGACATTGGAGACTGCTTTCTTGTTGGAGCTCAGCTCCGTGCGGGTGCAAAGCAAGGTAAGGGATTGGCTGATTGCATTTTGGAGGCTTCCGAACACCACCTGGGCTCGCGTGTGTCGTTTTGAAACTGGTAGCTTCTGAAATGAATAGCCCATCCCTAATCTTGATTTTTTTTTAAAAAAATGATATGGCTGAGAACTCTAAATGGAAAGAGCCTAACAGTTTCTATTTCAAAAAGAAACCAGCTCTGCACAAACAGTGGAGAAACATCCACCTTTCTCAAATAACAAATAATGAATGAATGCACCAAGCATTACCTCATAATAAGGTAAAAAAGAGAGAATGGAGAAGCTGATGGCCTTAAGAAATTGAAATATAAATCTGTCAACAAATGGGGAGTTGATCCTTTCTGCAAAACAGAGGCCAACATGGAATGGGTAAAGTGGAACTGAAAGTCTGCGGCAGGGCAGGCGTGTTGTACTGTAAATTCCTGCATTCGGAGCAGAAGTCTTCAAAGTTCTAAAAGCAGAACCCTGTGATTTAAAGCCAAAGAATCTGAGATTTTAGAACTGTAAGTAATAAAAAGGGGGGTTGGCTGAAAGCTAGAATGGAATGGAACTGAGGTTTCTTGATAAAATAAAATTGATGCACAAAACACTGGGATGTGCTGCTGGACAAACATCCAAACATTTTAAACCTCAAGACCAATGAATATTATTCTTTCATTAATGCGTTGTTACCCCCAAATCCAACACAATGACTCAGAACGGCAACTTCTGAGCAGTATTATCTAAACAAATTCACCAGATACTGTATATATTGCTGGATGAGACAGGTACTGCAAGCCACAAATCATCTGCAGAAACAAGATCCCGGTACCCATTCTAGGCACAAAATCAATATTACAAGAAACAGCCCAGAACAGTGACCTCTGAGTAGTCAGCCCAACCAAACCCACCAGACCCTTCCAGCTAGATCCTTCCACACAACCTGTCACAAATAGAGATGAGCACGACCAGGGAAACCCCGTTTGTGAGTTTTTATCTGTAGTACAGCCACGGAGCCACTCCAGTGCAAGTAATTTAGTGTCAGTTTCCGTTTTTACCATAAATTTTCCCAAAAAATGTCCATTTCGGTAGAAGATTTGTTGATTTTATGTTTTTTTTCTGTCGTTTGTACTGCTTGGGGTTCTGGAGCAGGCTCCTGGAGGCATCTTTATTACAGAGTGGGTGCCTCCTCTGGCCCACTATGAAGGGTGAAATGAGGCTCCTGGAGGCACCTCTCTGGGGTGGGTGCCTCCTCTGGACTTAAATGCCCTCTGCAAAATGGCATGCATAGCCAATTGGATATGCATAAACAAGTTGAAAAGAGAGGCACCTCTTTTTGGGTGCCTCTCTCTAAATTGACCACAGGCCCACTGCTAACTGCAGTGTCACAGTGATGGCACACTGGGGAAGGCTCCTCCTCAGTCTGGGCGCTCTGTGGTCCACCAAGAAGGGAACTGTACTTGCGTGTGTAGTGCAATGCGTCGTTAGTACAGATTTGGCTTAGGGTTAGGGGGGGTTAGCGCAAGGGCTAGGCTTAGGGTTGTTACGGGTAAGGTTAGGGTGAGTTCGTGGGGTGCACCTCTGGGTGCCTCTCTGACCCACTAAGAAGGACAGTGTACTGGCGTATGGGTTAGGGTTAGGGTTCGGGTTCGGGTTTGGGCTACGGTGAGTGGGCTTTTTGCCCCCCCGACAGGCACATCCCGGAAGTCTCGGTCAAAACCTGATCAAGTGGCCATGCAATTGGTGGAATGGCTCACAAAATTTGGGGATGGTCCACCTCCATGGCCAGCCCATCATTGCGCAGGTGTGCAAAAAAATAAATATAAAAATAAAATAAAATAAAATCAATGGAGATGTTTTGTTGCAAGAAAAACCCACTGCTGCTACTGAAAAAATTCAGGCAGTTTTAAAATAGCTATTTTCGCATGTTTCTGTGGTGCTTTGGTGTGTTTTTGGACCACCATGATTTCAAAATAAATAAATATTGCTTGCGGTCGCCCCATTTTGGATCCCCCGCCCGCACTGCATGGCATGGCGAGTTGGCGAGACGACGAGGATGCGCAGCCCAGGAGAGGAGAGGGGGGAGGCTGGGGACCCCCCCCAGAAACCACCCTTCTGGTAGGTGCCCTCACTCAGGCAGGCATATTTTCGCCTGCTTTTTTGGCCGGGAATCTGGGTTTTTTTATTTATTTTTAAAACTTTTTTTCTGTGCCGCGCCGCTTGGCGAGTTGGCGAGACGACGAGGATGCGCAGCCCAGGAGAGGAGGGGGGGAGGTCGGGGACCCCCCCCCAGAAACCACCCCTCTGGTAAGTGCCCTCAGGCAGGCATATTTTCGCCTGCTTTTTTGGCCGGGAATCGGGTTTTTTTAAAAACTTTTTCCTGTGCCACTTGGCATCGCGCGATCGATGCAATGCCGCCAGGAACGACCACGACAAATCAGACCCAATTTTTCTTTAGTCGGTTCGAGTTTGAGTTCTGGCGGAGTAATTGTCGTTCTTCGTTTCGTTACATAACGGAAACGAAGAACGGAAACAGAAACGAGAATTTCGCCGAGTCGTGCCCATATCTAGTCACAAAATATCCCCAGAAACATTTGAGTTCCTGTTGGACACAACACACTGATTTTGTGTGGAGGGGTTAGGGTTAGAGAGGCTCAGATTGGTGATTGGTGATTTTGAAGTAAACCAAATCCACTAATTTCACCAGACCCATCCACCTAAGAAGCCGTCATCCCATTTTATTGCATTCTGGCTTTTATGTAGCCCCATTATTAAAGGTGGAAGGGTCCTGTCCCTTTGATATGAGCACCCTAACCTCCAGAAAACCCAAGTTTTGTTTTGCTTGTCCAAACCACTGAAAAGTATTGTACAAAAGTATATGGCCTCAGAACACGAAAGCCTGAGCCCTGACACTGCGAATCCATGGGTCCTCTCCAGTTTTAAAAGGGTTCTTCTCATTATAGCTATTCATTTTCCAGTAAGTAAATAGCAAGTACAGTACCAAATGATTACATTGCACAGTCTTAAATATTGTCTTCCTACAATGGATAAAATTTATATAATTGAAAATAAAGAGCAAGGACACATACTTGCAACAAGTTTATTATTCCAGGGTAAAGAGGCCCCATTGTTCTGTAAACCTATTTTCAATCATATCATTATTCTCATTTTACATCTAGTAAGTTAATGTTATCATTATAATTCTCTTCCAGATTCCTGTGGGTTTTTTACAAAGCAAATAAAACATATGAGGAGTTTCCCCCCCAAAAGGAACCAATTTATAATGTTGCAGATTTGGAAAGATTCTCAGTGTAACCCAAGAGAAGGGCCTCCTCTGGAGATCTTAAGTGCAGAGAACAATTGTTTGTGTCTTGAAATCTCAGTTGAATAGAAAAATGAATTGATATGATAAGACCAGGGCCGGCGCTTCCATTAAGGCGAACTAGGCAGTTGCCTAGGGCGCCAAAATGGAGAGAGGGTGCTGGCCCCCACCACTGGCCACCGCCGTCTGTCCCCCCCACCACCCGCCAGACGCCAGACGCCATCCACCCATCGCTGCCCACCCCCTGTGCCCCCCGCTGTCCCCCACCATCCGCTGCCCCCCCACCTTCTTTAACAGTGTGCGTAGTGCATTCCATTTGATTGTCAATGAAGCATGTATATTGGTACACAATTCAATATTTAGCAAATTCACCTGATTAAATAGATTAGAGAAGGAAAGAAAAAAAAATCTATGTTCTGGTGGAGCATTTGAGAAAGATATAGGATCCTTTCCCAACGTATAACAGTATCTCCAGACATCCAGTATCAAACTATTTTCTACATTTTAACAAAGGTTTTAAGTAAGTATGAATTTATAGACCTGATGAAGCTGTTTGGATGAGCAGCGAAATGTTTCTATCTCTCAAGAAAAAGAAGTCCAGTAGCCATGACTCAAATTCCAGATAAACTCACCTGGATGAATAGGAATCTTCACAGACACCTGCTAGGTAGCTCAGCGGCTTATTGGCAGTTCAATCCCCACTCTTTGGAAGGGTCTGGACTCAATTATCCATTGGGTCCCTTCCAGCTTTGCAGTTCAAAGGTGGTGGCTGTTGTTGTTGTTGTTGTTCTTGGTGGTGGTGGTGGTGGTAGTGGTGGCGGCAGTGGTAGAAGTTGTTGTCACTGTCCCTGTCCTTTCTTGTTCCTTTTGTGGTCCATAATGCCGTTGAAGTCATCTTCTCATACAATGTCACACTTAATAAATCCATCTACTATCTTCATCAAATCTTTAAAGAATATCTTTTGATTTTAATGAAGTGCATAAATATTACCAAAGGTGAGTTTGATGTGATATACTTATAATATAAACATCATCATCATCATCATCAACAACAACAACAATGTGCTGCCAAGTAAATTATGGTTTATGGAGAACCTTCCCAGGATTTTCTAGGTACAGAATACTCGGATGGAGATTACCACTCCCCTCTTTTCATCCTCATATTTCCCAACACCCTCCATGACAACTGGGTAATTATTTCAGGTGTGCTCATTTTCTTAAAACTTTGTTGCAACTGAATAAATATTACCAAGTTCTATACTGCACTTAGAACTGTTCTTTTCTTTGGTTGGTTTCTGTTTCTGCTTGCAGTCTTAAGTTATCTTCTCTCTATTTATCAATCTCCTCTTTGGCTAAATTTAAATCCTTCCTTTATATTAAGTTGTATTCTTTTTATTCCTGTGCTTAACCAGTAATTGTTGAGTTGTGTGCTGTCAAGTTGGAACTGACTTACAGCAGCTCTAACATAGCTTTCATGGAACCAGAGACACTGAAAGAGTGGGTTTGCCGGTTCTATTCCATTCACAGTGAGTTTCCAGGGCTGAAAAGAGTCATGAACCCAGGTTGGCCAAATCCTAGTCCATCAGTCTATTGACTGATGACACAGGATATCAGTTAGCCATTTCAAACACATAATATAACAGATAGAGATGGGCACGACCAGAAAAAAATTTTTCGAGTTGTCATTTTTCGGGACGGGTCCGCTTCGGGTCATTTCCATTGTTCACGAAATTTTTCAAAAATTTGTCATTTCGTCGTGTCGTTTGTCGTTACCACCACGATTTAGCGCGACTTGACTTCCCAGAGCATGGGGTTAGGGGGTAAGGGCTAGGCTTAGGGTAACGGTTGAGGTTAGGGTGGGTTAGTGGGCTGTACCTCTGGGTGCCTCTGGCCCACTAAAAACACAGTGTACTGGCGTATGGGTTAGGGTTAGGGTTAGGATTAGGATTAGGGTTGGTGGGCTTTTTATGCCCTCTCTGGCACATCCAGAAGTCTCAGCAAAACCTGACCATGCGATTGGTGGAATGGCTCCAAAAATTTGCATGGTCCCATCCCATGGCCAGCCCATCATTGGCACAGGTGTAAAAATAAAAATAAAATAAAATAAAATAAAATCAATGGAGACGTTTTGTTGCAAGAAAAACCCACTGTTGCTACTGTAAAAATTCAAGCATTTAAAATAGCTAATTTTCGCATGTTTCTGTGGTGCTTTGGTGGGTTTTTGGACCACGGTTTCAAAAAAAAATATTGTGGTCGCCATTTTGGATCCCCCCGCACCACATGGCAAATGGAGACGCCGAGGATGCCCCCTCCCAGCCTGGTACCAGCACGTCTCAGCAAAACCTGGCCATGCGATTGGTGGAATGGCTCCAAAAATTTGCATGGTCCCATCCCATGGCCAGCCCATCATTGCACGTGCGCAGGTGTAAAAAAATAAAAATAAAATAAAATAAAATAAAATCAATGGAGACGTTTTGTTGCAAGAAAAACCCACTGCTGCTACTGTAAAAATTCAAGCATTTAAAATAGCTAATTTTCGCATGTTTCTGTGGTGCTTTGGTGGGGTTTTGGACCACGATTTCAAAAAAAATATTGTGGTTGCCATTTTGGATCCTCCCGCACTGCATGGCAAATGGAGATGCTGAGGATGCCCCCTCCCAGCCTGGTACCAGCAGCCCAGGACAGGAGGGGGGGAAGGCTGGAGTGGGGACCCCCCCCCCAGAAATCACCCCTCTGGTAGGTGCCCTCAGGCAGGCATATTTTCGCCTGCTTTTTTGGCCGGGAATCGGGTTTTTTTTTAATTTCTAAAACTTTTTTTCTGTGCCGCTTGGCATCGCGTGATTGCTGCGATGCCAGGAACGACAACGACAAATCAGACCCAATTTTTCTTTTGTCGGTTTGAGTTCGAGTTCTGGGGGAGTAATTGTCATTACCGTTTCCGTTGTGTAACGGAAACGAGTAATGGAAACGGAAACAAGAATTTTGCCAAGTCGTGCCCATGTCTAATAACAGATATCAACATCAGTCCTTACACTGTCATAGAATCATGGATTGGGAGAAGGAGCCTGTGAGGCTACTGTGTACAAGACCTGATCAACTAGGAATCCAAATCAAAGTACCTGACAGGTGGCTGCCTAACTGTCTCTTGACTGCCTCCAGTACTGCAGCACTCCCCCACCTCCTGGAGCAAGTGGAGTTAGACATCTGGTTGTCTAAATTAGATTTGAAGGCCTGCAGCATCTTAGCACTCACCCAGATAATGTTCCATTGTCCTACCGCTCTAACAGTTAGGAAGTTTTTCCTGATATGCAGCCTATAAGTCTGGCTTCCCGGAACCCATCATTATGTGCCCTGCACTCAGGGATGACCAAGAACAGATTCTGGCCTTTCTCATATGACAATCTTTCTAGTGTTTAAAGATTACAATTGCATCTCAGTCTTCTTTTCTAAAGGCTAAACATACACAGTGCTTTCAGTCTTTTCTCATAGGGCTTGGTTTCCTGCTGGCAACATGGGCATGATATTGTGCAGCAATACCAGGCCATTTCCTGGCATGTTGAATCTAGGATACAGAAGCACGATCCCA
Source organism: Phrynocephalus forsythii (assembly GCA_029282475.1). Classification (NCBI taxonomy): domain Eukaryota; kingdom Metazoa; phylum Chordata; class Lepidosauria; order Squamata; family Agamidae; genus Phrynocephalus; species Phrynocephalus forsythii. The sequence goes on from JAPFRF010000001.1 coordinate 17,579,865, forward strand.
CATTCAGAAATAAGTTGTTGTTGTTGTTGTTGTTGTTGTTGTTGTTGTTGTTTTGAAGAGTTTAATACAAACAGCAAACTCTTATTTAGTCTTTTAAACTTTCTCCAGTTTCTGTTGAAGTTATTTATGCAGGCTTTCAACCCTTTCAGTCAAGCAGTTGTGTGTGTGGTTGGTTTGGTTGTGTGTGTGTGTGTGTGTGTGTGTGTGTGTGTGTGTGTGTGTGTGTGTGTGTGTGTGTGTGTGTGTGTGTGATATGTATATTTTTTTTTGCTCTAAATGAGCAAACCTTTCCTTGTGTCACCATCAAAAGCTTCCTGTGCCACATCCTTTAATATCAGACTAGTCAGTCCTTCAGCCTCTTCCTTACATTCTGTTGCCTTTAGGTATTTTTAGGAAGGATTTCAATTAGCAAGTGGGATGCTCTACCTTGATATTATTGAATTGGCTTAAATATAACTTAAACAATCATGCTGTTCAGAAACATCACACCTGTCATATCTCTGTGCACTTATGCATGGCTGGCTGTATGACTCAGTGAGCCTGGCTGCACAGCCAGAGGACAGGAATTTGAGTTCTTATTGTTCATTTTTGGGACAAAAAAACTTACTAGTCCTTCCTGCTCATCATATGCCCCTTTCATGTTTCTGGTGAGCAGCACCAACGTAGGGCTGATGGTGAGTTGACTCAACACTCATTGTTGAGAGTGTCTACCCGTGGAGTCATACAGTACTTTGCCATTCAGGATTGGCCCTTTGCCCATGTGCCAAGCAAGGCAATTCTGCCCACCTCTGCTTCTCTATGCCCTCTGGTGAAAAGGGCAGATCCTCAGGTATATCCTTTGCTCCAGCAAAATGCCCGCCATTCAGGGAGGCATGCTGCCTCTGATCCTGCATTCAGCTGTAATGACTGAGATCAATCGATTCAGCGGTCTTAGCACCGGAATCTAGAACAACTGTGAACTGACTTTGTGTGGGATTTGATCCTCCATCCAATAGGAAGTGGTGTACACTGGGCCATCCTTCTTGTGCCAAGGTAGAGGATCTGGACTGCAGATAAGAAAAAATGTGTTGGTGAAATCAGATACCAAAGTTTTGATCTGTTGGGACACTCAAGTGCCAGCCATGGGGCTCTTCCATATCATGGCACACTCTCAGTCCTTTAAGGTTTTGGACAAGATGGCCTGTGTAAGGAAAGACTGCAAACGTTACAGGAATTAGCCTTCCAATAAGGCTTTCTGATAATAATACTTTTTGTTATACTGCAGTGTAAAATTGATAAGGCAGTATAAAAATGTGGGAGTGTTCAATATTATGTAAATCTCACAAGAATCTTATTCTGTGAATTGGGTATGCATTCAAAAGATAAGTATTTGCCTAAGGAAGTATGACAGAAATGTGGCGGAAGTTAGATTAGAAGTCAAATTCGTTTATTACGGTCATATGACCCAATTCAGTATAACAACAGGTCAAAGAACAGGAACAGCGATAGTACAAAACATAAATGTCAGCACAGAAACTACAACCTCCCAAAAGGTACATATAGGTCAGCCTTCTGCCATCAACATGGTCCTTCTATGGATTGCAGCTAAGAAAAATTTAGCAACCTGAGTTGTTATGTGAGAGTTCTGGTCTGCTAGACAATATGCAACCAACCACTTATCTGAGTTCCCTTGCAGTCTATGGATCAAGGGATAAATCAGATCCCTCCTGATTTTCTCATAGAAGTTGCAGTGTAGGAGGACATGTGACAGGAACTCTGGGACCCCAGCTCCACACGGAAAAAGTCGTTCTTGTTGGGGGATTCCCTGGAACCTGCCCTGAAGTAAGGCAGAGGGGAGAACATTAAATCGTGCGAGGTTGAATGCTGTGCAAGCTTGGGGAGTTCTGAGTGTGGATAAGTATGATGCAGGTGTTCGATATACTGGGATAATGCCATATGCACTGGGATAATGCCATCGAGGACAGTTCTTGTCTTTCTATATCATGAAGTCACTGACTAAGAGCGTGGAAGGCCTGTTGTTGTCCTAGTAGTAAGATGGAATCAAGGGGCATTCCAATAGATCTAATTTTGCCTTGGATTATACGCATCCACTTACTAATACATGAGTCGGATAGCAAATAGTAAATATATCCTAGTTGTTCTGCCTGAAAGTGGATTCTCAACCAGTATTTTAATGTCTGTATCCACGCTCTCGTCTCAACGCACTCAAAGCCTATTTCTAGATATAAAGCTGCCAGGCCTACACAACTGGGAACACCTAGGATTCGGCATAAAAAGGTAGATTGTACCTTTTCTATCCCTGAGTTAAGAGCACTAATCCAAATAGGTATTCCATAAAGCAGTTGTGCCCTCGTTTTTGCTTTAAAAACACGGGCAGCAGGGAGAATGTGATGGCCTCCATTGATACAGAAAAAACGATTGATGTCTGTCATACTATTAGTAGCCTTGTTCTGTGCATACTCTCGTTGGGCTGTCCAAGTACAGTTATATGTGAAATTCAGTCCTAGGTATTTAAATTCTCTTACCTGGTCCAAGGAATTGTTCTGAATTGACCAGCAGAATTTTTTCCAGACCTTGGAGAATACCATAATTTTTGATTTTTGTATATTTACGTTTAGACTGTTGTTGTCATAATAATTTACAAAGGCTGCCAAAAGTCTTTTTAAGCCCAGTTGAGTTTGGGATAAGACTACGGCATCGTCTGCGTATAATAATAGTGGAATCTGCTGATTACCAAGTTTAGGGGAATGGCCTTCTACCATCCTTAGGTGTGCTTCTAGATCATTAATGTACAGATTAAAGAGATGAGGAGCCAGCACACAGCCTTGCCTGACTCCCCGATTACTCTGAATCTCTTCTGTCAGTTCGCCTTGGTGGCCATACCGAACATAGCAACTAGTATGGGAGTATAAGTTTTGAATAAGAAATAACAATCTCCTATCTATTGAAGTATTTTTCAATTTATTCCATAATAGTTTTCTAGAAATTGAATCAAAGGCTCCCTTCAAGTCAAAAAAAGCAGAACAGTCCGCTCCCCCCTCCACTTCTATATTTTTCAGCCAGGTGGGCCAGGGTTAGACAGTGATCTGGTGTGTTCCTATTTGCATGGAAACCATTTTGTTCTGGCCCTAGTATCTTTTGGGAATCCATCCATTTTGTCAATTTATCCACCAGATGGCTTGCGTACAGCTTTCCTGTGATGGATAACAGGCTGATAGGGCGATAATTTTCTGGTAGATATGGCTTCCCTTTTTTATGGATCGGTACGACAACTGCTTTTGTCCAAGCTACAGGGATCCTCCCAGTTTTATCTATCAGAGTAAACAGGGTTGATAAGGGCAGGGACCACCAGTCTGAGTATATTTTAAAAGTTTCAGGTGGACATCCATCGAGACCTGGTGATTTATTAAGCTTCAGTTTACCAATTAAAGCTTTAATATCCTCTGCAATTACTGGGGGCCAAGCTGGTAGGTCAGTTGTTATTAAGTCAGTGAGAACATTTACAGGAACAGTTGGATCATAGAGTATATTGGAGAAATACTCCTCCCATATCTGGGCTGGTATCGAACAATCCGGTAATCCTATATTAGTTGTCATGATACCAGTGAGCAGTGTCCAGAATTGTCTGCTGTTATTTCATTGGACAGCATTAGCCAGTAGGTCCAACCTTCCCTTTTGCCACTCCTGTTTCTTATAGGCTAATGTCAGCTTATACTGCTTTTTTAGCTCAAAATATTCATTTGGAAGTACATTCATTTGGTTCTTTCGATAAGACTGGTACAAAGCATTGAGCTGATTTTTCATAAGATAACATTCCCTGTCATACCATGGGTTGGTTTTGTTTTTAGGTCTGTTGTTTCTGCCTACTGATAGACCTGCTGATGTCTGTTGCTCTAATATGTTGTTAACTGTAGAAGTCATTTCCCCATAATAATAAATAGCATCAGTCACGTTTGATGTATTAGATAATTTCTTCCCCAGATTTGCTAGTTCTCCGAAGTCTGTTTCCTTATCAAGTAGGTCTACTGCCTTTTTTGTCCATGGACCTCTTCTGTAACGAAGAGTATTCCCTGGTATAGTATAGGAGCATGGCAGAGACTTAAGCAGGGATTGGTTGCCTTTAATTTTATGATCAGAGGAAAGTGGACACTATCAGTGCGCTCACCTACATGGAAATCAACAGTTAGACCTTTCAGCTGTTGAGATATGCAGACATAGTCAATTACACTACTTCCTCTTAAAGAGCTGAATGTATATTCGCCCGGAGAATCCTGTGGTGAGGACCCATTTAAGATGAGTTTACCAGCTCCTATAAGGGGTTTTGCAAAGCAAAGCCCTGCTTTGTTAATTTGATGGTCCTTAGAGTGTCTAGTCTATCAGGGAATCATTCATATTATTCCCAAGGCCTGCATTAGGGCCATATCATCACTTCCCAGCCTAGCATTCAAGTCTCCTGCCAAGAAAACTTCAGCAGAAGGATATTTGGCTTCAAGCTCCAGTGAATATTTGTTTAGGGTGTCCCATTGAGCTAGTAGTTTCCCTTTGTTATTTTGTGGTGGTAGGTACACATTGACTACAAGTATGGTAGGTCTTATGTTTTCAATTAGGAAGGCCATTGCCAGGGGAGGACAAGTAGGCAAAGACACTAATTTAAGTTGCTGTCATTTTGCAACCAGACAGCAAAGACCTGCACTGCGTCGCCCTCTCTGGGCTAGGGCGTGGGCCGCTAGAGACATTGAGATATAACCATTCAAAAAGATGTCCCCCTCACACCAAGTTTCTTGCAACAGGATTATATCAAACTCAAATAGAAACTTTTGGAAATCACCATCGTTGGCCTTACTCCTCCAACCTGCTATATTCCAGGAAAGAATATTCAAAAGTGATGGTTTCCTACTAGTTTGTAGTCAATCTAATGGTATCAAAGTTTCTGAAGGTCCTGTGTGATCCAAATGAGTGCGTCCGTTGTTTACTATCTCAGGGTTACTGTAATCTGCAACAGGATGTGGGTCATCCACCAGAATAGGGCCCGGTATTCTTGGAGGTTCTGGTTCCAAGATGTCCAATTCCCTGGTAGTTCTTAGCTTAGACTTGACTTCTTTACTGCATGATGGTAAGTCTGACAGAGATGTTGAATTTATGTTTAGAGTACTGTTCAGGTTTATTAGGCATTGATGCTGGAGATAGTCTGTGTGTTCACATTTTTCCACTATAGAGTCACGAAACTTATAAATTGGGTTGATTGGAGTATTCATGGGAGTTTCAGAAGTTGGAGCATTTGAGGTCTTAGTCTTCATGTCTATCCCCACCTTTTTAATAGGTGGACTGCATGTTGTTACAACATCAGAATCCACAGGGAATTCCAATGGGCAGCCTGGAGCAGGATGGTCTTTAAAATATTCTGAGGTTGCAAGCAGCCGGTCTGTAAGGTGACAGTCCGTCATCTGGTTGGAAGGATTTACTTGATTCTGCTGAACAGTTGTTCTAGAAGCTTGAAACGCTGTCAATTTGTGCATTTTCAGAGGTTCTGCTATCGCTTGGAGAGAAATTATGCTGGTTTTAGTTTCCTCCCAGTTAGAATTAAATTCAGCTGAAAAAGCTGAAGCTTCTTCTGCCAGAGAAAAGGCTTTCATTTTGACAGAGACAGCCTGCTGGGGAGCTCTAGTCTCAAGCTTAGCTTCCTGACCCCTGAGTTTCAAAGATGACGAAACTGTTGTAGGTGTGAGGTTACTTTTTGATCCCCTTGTTTGATTCCTTGTTTTCTACTGCTCAGATCTCGCTGTAGTAATCTTGTCCGTGATGGGGGTAGATAAGATGTTTCTGAGAAAACTCTAACTGGTCTGATCGGAAACTTGATTAGAAGGTTTTCATTTTATTGAACATTAGTGGAATCACAGCATGCTCAAAGGAAAGCTGCATTCTCTTATGGCCCCTAAGATAGGGGAGCCATTTGATGGTCGTCAAGTCTATCTGATGCAGATCTAACATTAGCAGTTGACTTAAGGAGGATAGGATTGCCTTTCATGTGTCCCATCTCCTCCTATTTATAGGAATTGGGGCAGTCTGCAGCGCTATCTGAGTGGGCTGAAAGATTTTTACAGTACTAACATCATCTCCTACTGGTCTAACATGCTGGTGTTGAGGCTGATTTTGCAGAATGCCATTGTTGTTAACCTCTTCCGGGTTACCTTGATTGCTTCCCTTTTGCTGAGGGTTTCCTTGAACCTGGGTTATTAGGTCTCTAAGTTTCTCCAGGACAGGTTCGACAGCAGACATTTGATGACACACCCTTAGAAGCTTGTTGAATATAGCCATAATGGTTTGAGCTGTGAGCAGACAGTGTTCTGCTAAATGTGATTCTTTATCAGTATCTAAAGCAGTTTTCTCTACAGTCAGTGAAAAGTTTTCAACACTCCCATCTGGGGTAGTTGGAGACACATTCTCCAATGCTGCAAACTGATTATTTAAAGGTAAAACAAAAGGTAAAGAGGCCCCCTCAAGGGGGTTACTCACCGAGCAATTAGCCCCTAGAAGCTCATCTATTTTCAGCTGCTTCACAGCTTTGGAGTATTGGTGACTGGGACTTGATCTATGGCGCTTGTTCCCCATTCTTTAGTTAGTTCATGCATATTCCAGATGTTATTGTTCCTCTCCTTCAAGCTCTGGCTTCAGCTTCCATGAATTCTCCGCCCGGTAAATGAAAGTTATAGGACTACCTTCTGTAAACACAGTGCCAGGGCCCTGCCTGTCATAGAACCTGAATGTGAAGGGTTAAATGCTGAAGAACAGCAGGAGGAGCCTTGCAGTTCAACTCAGCAGGCAGCTGAGTCTGAGGACGCAGGTGAGGGCACATCTCCTCCTCCTATGAGGGCTAGGAACAGGATCCTGCAAAGAAGAACTAACAGGAGAGCCAGGGAAAGGATCTTTAATGATAGGTGTAGAATTAGATCTGAAAGCCCTGAGTTCTAGCAGGAGCCTTGCCAGAGATATGGGTGTGTTCCCTGGTTTAGGATAAAGCTAGCAAGTTTACCCTGAAACCTCTGTGGGAGCAACACATCACTTACCTTGTCACCACGTTCCTGTGTGTATCCAGACTCTGTTTCCTGACCTTGGACCGGCTTTCTGATTACGGCGTTCTCTGTTTCCTGACCTTGGACCGGCTTTCTGACTACGACGTTTCTCTGTACCCTTGAACTTGGCATTTGGCTCTGTAAGGTATTTTGGCTTTGATTCGGACTGTACTTTGTTCGTTATCTGGATTACAACTAAAGTTCCTGGCAAAGAACTGAACTTGGCTTGCTGTGTATTCTGTGTGCGGGGCTTGACACACAGCAGCCTTCCTCCGGGTCGCAAATCTCTCTCCACAGCCGATAAGCTGTCTCCCACTTGGCCTGTGATTCTGAAACTCTAACTGATAAGATAAAAGCTGAAGACTACTAGGCAGAATAGTAAACTAGAAATAAAATTAGATAAAATGAGATAAAATGAGATAAAATTAGCTACAACTTTTGAAGTAGCTTAATAGCATTAAAAAGCTCCATGCTTCATCTGGGAGTCTCCACAGTTCAATTAGAAGTCTTGTCACCGAGGGAAACTCCAGGCAAAAGGTTTCTCGATGAAGCTGCATTTGAAAAGGAATACAACATGATGAGAGCCACACCTGTAAGGGAGTAACAGTGCTCCCAAATACTAAGTGCACTGCTGAACCACTGAACTCCACAACATGGACTACAAGCAGGTATGCATGTCATCTACCTCAAAGATCAAATCTCACAGTATAAACCGACTGTTAAGAGAGGCCTTTCTCTCCATCCCGCCACCCTCACAGGTATGTCTCGTGGGAACACATGAAAGGGCCTTCTCAGCTGCTGCACCCAGACTCTGGAACTCCCTCCCACTAGAGGCCAGGACTGCCCCATCTCTGTTATTCTTCCGGAAACCGGCAAAGACCTTTCTCTTCAGGCAACCTTTCCTTGAATGATGGACTACCTGTTAAGTGTCTTTTATATGAATCTTTCATACATGATCACATATACTTTGAGTTTATAACCACTTATAACCTTGTATGATTGCATTGACACTATTTCAATGTTAGTTTCCATCACTCATGATGTTTACATGGAATTTTTACTCTCTCTTTAAATCCTCATGTTCTCTTGTAGCTTTAATGTTGTCTCTCAAACTTGTACATGTCTTAATTGTACTAGACTGTATATTGTCCCTTATTTTTTTTTAATATTTGAATACGTTTTTATTAAAGAATTTTAATATGCAAAAAAAAAGTCAAATTCAAAACATTGGTAATACAAAATCATTCTACTGAAATTTGGCTTCCCTCTGTTCTTCCCGTGGTTTTAGCGTTATTCATCTCCTAGCCTTCCTTTCAGACAAACCCCTTTATATGTTTATAAAAAAGATTTGAAAAATAAGTAGTAATCCTTCGAGCTCTATCCTAATCCGGTAAGAGTCTTTAATTCCTTGCAATAAATCTCCATGTAGTTCTTAAATTTTTGCCAATCTTTTTGGAACTTCTGGTTGTCCTGATCCCTCAGTTTGCACGTCAGTCTGGCCATCTCTGCAAAGTCCAATATTTTCGCCCTCCATTCATCCAAAGATGGTATATTGTCCCTTATTACTGTAAGCCGCCTTGGGTCCTTTTCCTAGGAGAAAGGTGGGGTAAAAATACTCTAAATAAATAAATTCATATGGAGGAGCAAAGGGGTGCTGAGTATTTAGCCCAAATGGAATAAATAAATAAATGTGTGTGTGTTTTTAAAAATATATACAACTCAAAGAAGCAGAATAGGAGGAGGCAAAGTATTTAACGCACACAGTAAGTACAAAGAAAAAAGCAATATGAGCAACAGTCATCCCATAATAAGCTTCATCAGATGCTCACATGAGATGGTCTTCTTGCCTGCATTACAGATGAACAAGGAATAGGAGACTCTCTCAACCTTTCTTTTGCTGAGTTTCTTAATTGCCAACATTTATCAATCACCTGCTTCACCTCCTTGTTACGAAACTTCCCCCCCTTCCCACACAGAAAGAAAAACATATTTATTTTCTGACCCTGCTAGGTGGAGGCTGTGTACATTTCAGCAAGAAACACAAAACAAAACAAAAGCCAAAAATAAAAAAATATTATGGCCTGTTAAAGAATGACCGCTCTATTTTAATGTAAGCTTTTGTGCCACATGCCCACTGAGTTAATGAATAGGAGCCATACAGAGACTACACAGCAAAACATTCAAGCAAAGCTGTATGGTAAGTCTTGCATGAATGTTTTTCAAAAGGAGACCTCCCTGATTTTATGTAGCTGGGCAAACTAATTAGAGTAAGCATTTCATGAATAGAGCCATTTCCCTACTTTAGGTGGAAGGTAAAAACTGTATTTATCCATCTAGGGCCTGATACAGCGGGCATGAAGGTCAAACTAGATTTTGAGGGACCTGTGTATACTCTATGATTAAGCCATCTCTCCCTCGCAATAGTGTTGGTTGAAATAAATAGCTCAGCAATCAGGCTTTCAAGCTAGGGTGGAAAAAGAGAGCATGGTTCCTGCGTTTTTAACAGTTATGTCAAACAGGAAATGTCAGCAGGCATAGCTTGCATTAAAGCCTGCACTTGGTGAAATGTCCTCTTCTAATCAAATACTAAATGTACAGAAACCCTGTCATCTTGTTCTTCTTGTCAACCTAAATGAAATTCATATTTGACCTCCACCAAAGCAAAGCAAAGTGTTCTGCTTATATACTGCCCCATACCACTTCAAGTAGTCTCTGGGCGGCTTACAGTTTTTAATTACAGTAATGCAGGCTACACATTGCCCCCCCAGCAAGCTAGGTCCTCATTTCACCGACCTCAGAAGGATGGAAGGCTGAGTCAACCATGAGCCTGCTACCTGGGACTGAACCCCAAGTCGTGAACAGTTTTAACTGCAGTACAGGCATTTAACCATTGTGGCACAAGCACATTAAATGCTTTGTCTTGCTTCTGGGTATTCCTTTTGATTGGTTCATTTGTTCTTTAAACATCTTGGCTGGGTTTTGTAGTCTGAAAAATGCCTTTTATAAGTCCTTGAATTTGATGTGACTTACTTGTTCAAACAGTTCCAAGGACTTCGCTGTAGATGATAGATTTTGTGGTATGTTCAGGATGGAAGCTGAGATACAGTATATGTGAATGCTAGATACCCGCTTTAAAAGACTCATATGTCAATCAAGAGGTCTTCAGTCATGTGAAATCCAACATTGATTCCCATAATTTGCCATAGGTATCAACTATCTTATTGTAATATTTTGTTGTCTAGTAACTGATATCTATAGCCTGATGAACCGTACCTTTACTAACAAACCACTGCCACTTTGTCCTTTATCTGTACCACTGTTTAGTCATTGGGCTATGTACAAATATGACAGACATGCAGTCTCACTCTTATGTCAGCAGAAGTGGACTTGATCCAGGAAAGCGCATATTAAAATACAACAGTTAAAGATGCCACATTTTCTTTCTTTCTTTCTTTCTTTCTTTTTTCTTTCTTTCTTTCTTTCTTTCTTTCTTTCTTTCTTTCTTTCTTTCTTTCTTTCTTTCTTTCTTTCTTTCTTTCTTACTTACTTACTTACTTACTTACTTACTTACTTACTTCTAAAATGCTAACACAGACTAACATGGCTATTTCTTTTTTAAAAAAACCTTCTGTAAGTTCCATTGATTCATGCTGAAGTTTGCTTTAGCACAGCAAGCTGCAACTAGAGATGGACACGAAATGAAAAAAATTTCATTCTGTTATTTGTTATTTGTTTCGTTATGTAACAAAACGCATAATGAAAATTTTGATGAAATTGGAATGAACCGAACAGAACCACGAAAATTAGGTTTGTTATGTTTTGTTTTCGTTAATGGTGACACACAATGAAATGAGCTGTTTTTAAATGTTAAAAAACGTCCTGAATATCTGTAAAAACCCAGTGATAATTATTTATTTTGCCTGATAATACCTACTTGGGGTCCTTAAAACATGCATTTATGTCTTTTCTCAGATCGCTGTATTTTTTTCCTTTAAGGGGAGTTAGGGGACATCGACCCAAAATGGCTCCCAGATGCCTAATATTGATTTCTTGGGCATTAAAACGCCCTGGAAATCCATAAAAATGCAGTGATAATTATTTGAAATTATTACCTACCAGGAGGTTGCGGTCCTTAAAATGTTTGTTTTTGTCTTTCTCCCATTGTGATGTATTTTTTATTTTCCCTTTAATGATGACACAAAATGGATTCCAGCCACAAGATGGATGCAAGCCATGTGATGGGATCATGTAAATTCTTGGACAATTCCAACCAATATCATGGCCAGGTTGCAGACTGGGTAGGTGTGGCAGCCAAAGAGGGCATAAAAAGCTTTGGCAGCCCCCGTCTTCCTTGCAGTCTGCGGTGGGAGTTAGGGTGGGATTGCTGTCTCTGCAACTTGTTACTTTAGGCCAGGCAGGCAGGTGTGTGTCTCTGTGTTTCTGCTGGCTGCAGCCTGGCTCCTAGGGGAGAGAAAGAAGAGATTTCTCTTGCAGCCTCCCTGTGTGTGTGCCCCGCAGTGCAGTCACTCTGCGGTTGCCTTATGCCCTGGGCAACGCCCGCTGCTGCCTTTGCAGCCTCCCTGCATACCTAGTCTATAATGTGTCTCTGCCAGCATCATTTTTTTAGTGTTTCCCCTCTGGTCTGGGGCATTGGGGAACGTCCTCACGCAGAAATGTTTTAAGTCGCGCAAAAGGGGGTAAAAACAAAAACGAAAAATGAAAAAATGAAACAAACTTTTTTCAAAAAATTCACGAAGAATGAAAACGAAACAAAACACACCCGCAACAAAAAACGAAAAACCAAAACATCATTTTTTCAATTTGTGCCCATCTCGAGCTGCAACCATAATGGGTTCACTGGAATCAGTGGGACTGACAGAGATGATTGACCAGATATTCACTGATTCAGCATGCCTATTCTGTGACTTACTACGTCAAACAACAGGGTTTCAGCTACTGGAAATCTGATGCTGCTGGAAATCAAAGTAATGTTTTAAATAATATGTTTTTGAATATGCTTTCTCACAGGCTTTTTTCTCAGTGTTTCTCAAGCCTTGCTATCTCTGCTATATTTGAGGAACCAGATGGTATTGGTGTGCTTAAGCTTGCTTGCATGGAGATGCAGTGTAACTAATTAACATATGCCTTTCTCAACAGTAGTTCAGTAATGTGTCTGCTTGCTCAACCAGTGGGTCAATAGTAGCAATTAGAGATGGGCACAGAACGAACATTTTTTCATTTCCGTTACCGTTTGTCGTTTCCATTATGTAACGAAATGACAAACAAAAATTGTGATGAAAATGAAACAAAACAAACAGAACCACAAAAATTGTGGTCGTTACGTTTCGTTTCCGTTAATGGCGACGCGCAATGAAATGAGCTGTTTTAAATGTTAAAAAACGCCCTGGACATCCGTAAAAATGCAGCGATAATTATTTATCTTGTCTGATAATACCTACCAGGGGGGTTGGGGTCCTTAAAACATTTGTTTTTGTCTTCTCCCATTGCGATGGATTTTTCTTTCCCCTTTAAAATGGATGTCGCTACCAGCCACAAAATGGAAGCAAGCCATGTGATGGGATCATGTTCAACCAATAGCATGCCCAGGTTGCAGACTGGGCAGGCAGGTCTGGCAGCCACAGAGGACATAAAAAGCTCTGGCAGCCCCCTGTCCTCCTTGCAGTCTCTGGTGGGAGTTAGGGTGGGATTGCTGTCTCTGCGACTCTAGCTTCAGTCCTGCAGCCTCTCTGTGTGCATGTGTGCTGCATACCTCTCAGTGAGTACCCTCCCTTGCGCCACAGTGCAGTCATTCTGAGGCTGCCTTGCACCCTGGGCAACGCCCGCCGCTGCCTTTGCAGCCTCCCTGCATACCTAGTCTATGCTGTGTCTCTGCCAGCATCCATTTTTTTTAGTGTTTTCCCTCTGGTCTGGGGCGTTGGGGGATGCCTGCGCACGGAAATGCTTTAAAAATCATGCAAAAGGCGGGTAGAAATGACAAACGAAAAAACAAAAAATGGTAATGAAATTTTTCCAAAAATTCATGACAAATGGAAACGAACTGAAACAGACCTCTCAACGACAAACGAAAAACCGAAATGCCATTTTTTGTTTAGTGCCCATCTCTAGTAGCAATGAACGTGGTCTGTTTGGCAACAGGAGTGATGACTGTTTACCTCTAAAGATAGCATTCTGACCTTATTAATTTTGTTGGCCTTATTAATAGATGCTTGAATAGTTCCCTTTGCCTTTATCAGGTTACTATTTAATCTCATTTAGGCTTTGCTGATGTTTATCTGCTTCATTCAATGGGTATCAAAAGGATGCAAAAGTTCAGTATAATTGTACTCCTTTGTGGTACCTTTTTATTGGCAAAAATAAACCACCACAGTCTGGTTTAATGCCTCGCCCACACTCTCTTTTTGTGCCTCTCTTCTTTTCACCAGAGAACAAGCCTCAGATGAATAAAAGTTACGTCAGCAGCAAATGCTTCATCAAGTTCATGTTTCCTTCCTTGTCTCCTGCTACTGATTAAAAGAAACATATTTGGCCTTCCTTTAACATTTAGTATACATTTTTCTTGTCAAGATCCCAAGGACCCACTTGGACAGCCAGATGTGTTTCTGTCTAGTACGACATTCTGTCATCAGAAACCAGTCAGCCAGATGTTAATCTGCAGCATTGGCCATGTAGAAGAGTGAATGCCCTTTAAGAGAAAACATGCTCAATCTGTCTGGCTAGTTGCAAAGGAGGCACGTACTCCCCACCCAAAGCCCTCTAAGCTTCTAGTTCACTAAATAATTCCCTTTCCTTACCAAAACATACCACTTATCAGCATGGACTGTAAATGAATACATTTCCATTTCTTTCGTGCAGGCATGTCCAAACTTTGGCCCTCCTGATGTTTTGGACCACAACTCCCAGAATTCCAAGCCTGTATTTCCAATGGCAAAGGACTGTGCGAGTTGTGCTCCAAAACATCTGGAGGACCGAAGTTTGGAAATGCCTGCTTTAGTGCCTTCCTACCACTCATAAAATCCTCAACTTTTGTCTCCTGTGTGAAAGCCTGATGGAGGCAGAGAACTAAATTCCAAAGGCAAGCATGCCAGAGAGCAGTGTGTGTGTGTGTGTGTGTGTGTGTGTGTGTGTGTGTGTGTGTGAGGGGGAGAATGGCAACCTTTGTTTCCTCCAGGGAAAGGGAAGTTTGCTGGGACTCACCACCACCTGTTATGGTTGGCAAGAAGCAGAACCTTATCAGTCTGGTTCGTGCATGCAACAGATAGGTTTGGCAAAACAGCCCATGTGTTATACCAGCCTGCAGGAGCAAGATGGCACATTTTTAATGCTCTCCTGTTTTTCGTTTTGCTAACTCTCTGGAAAGAGAAGACTAGCAGAGGAAAGAATTTCAGATTGTAATATTTCTCTCTGGTGCTCCTTTCCTATAGTCATGCAGTGGACTTTGCTAGACGGCACACACATCATCCTCACCCGCTTGCAACCTGAATGAATGCTGTCTGCAGGTCTACAGCCCCATTCTGCCATATGCCAATGCTGTTCTGCGAAGTCTGAACTAGATGCTACAGTTATCATGGCATAAGAAGCAGAACTGCCTTAAGAGGAAAAGACTGCTTGCGTTCTTTAAAACCGTCTCAACAAGAAACACAAAGCAAAAGCCAAAAAAGATGTTGTGGCACTTTAAAGGCTAACTGTAAACAGTAACATGATTGATGGAAACAGCAGAGGAACAACATATGGTAATATAGAGAACAGCAGGTGTTACCTTTGACTCTTGTTATGAATAAATGACTTAAGGAACCTTGACTCATATTTAATCCACTGATATTGGTGTCCAGCATGTGTATATATTACATCTCAGCTCTTTCCCTCTGGATTCTTGTTCTGTATTTCTTCTTCTCCAGAATAGCAACTTTCATGTCTTTTGAAGAGTACCTTAATAGACTTAAGTGATTTGAAACAGGTTTGGGGGCACTGCAATTTCAGATATTGGATTTATTAATAATTTGTTTGCAGAGAGATTGTCCTACTTGTCCTAGGCATTGTGGAGAGGGGCATTATAGTTAAAAGATGGTATAGACAAGTGATGGCAAACCATTTAGAGACCGAGTGCCCAAACTGCGATTTAAGTGCCAATACTGCAATTTGACCTGAAATTCAGGTGGCTGTGAAGGGGCAATGTTGGGTGCCCACAGAAAGGACTCTGAGTGCCACCTCTGACACCCATGCCATAGGTTCGCCAACACTGGTATAAATAATGTTAAGTGAAAAAGTAAAGGTGCTCTGCTCATGATGTTTGGTATGACATTGATGGGCCTTGTTGTATTGTTGACAGAGTAAATGTGAGAGCAGAGCTGGAATCTGGGTTTGTAGCAGGGTCTAGTCCCCTTCGTAGTATCAATGTTGTGAATCTTATTCAAGGGTATATCTAGGGGGGGCAGAAGGGTGCATTTGCTCTGGGGTGCAACAATCTTGGGGCGCCTGGAGGGGGAGCAGCAGGAGGAAGCCGTGTGCCCTCCCACCAGCAGTCCTCCTTTTTCCCCTGGCTAAGGCTTGGCAAAAGGACCCCCTCCGCTTCCACCACCACTGCCAGGTAAGTGGCAAAGCAGGCAGACAGGCAGGCCGGTGCCCTCCACCGCCTCTTCCTCACCTTGCCACCACGGAAGAGACGCAAGACTCGCATGCGCCCCACACATACAGGGTTGAGTCCCCATTGCTGGTTGGATGCGATGCAGTGGGGAGGGCAGGAGGGGCGCAAAAACTAACTTTTCCCCTACACACTCCAAACCCTTGCTATACCTCTGATCGTATTGTGTGTCAATAGTTGCTTGTAGAGATGGGCACGAAACAAAAAAATGGTGTTTTGGTTTTTCGTTTGTCATTGAGAGGTCTGTTTTGGTTCATTTCCGTTTGTCGTGAATTTTTGGAAAAATTTCGTTACCGTTTTTCGTTTTTTTCGTTTGTCGTTTCTACCCGCTTTTGCGTGATTTTTAAAGCATTTCCGTGCGCAGGCATCCCCCAACGCCCCAGACCAGAGGGAAAACACTTAAAAAATGGATGCTGGCAGACACACAGTATAGACTAGGTATGGAGGGAGGCTGCAAAGGCAGTGGCGGGCGTTGCCCAGGGTGCAAGGCAGCCGCAGAGTGACTGCACTGTGACGCAAGGGAGGGTACTCACCGAGAGGTACGCAGCACGCACGCACACAGGGAGGCTGCAGGACTGAAGCTAGAGTCGCAGAGACAGCAATCCCACCCTAACTCCCATCAGAGACTGCAAGGAGGACGGGGGCTCTCTATGCCCTCTGTGGCTGCCAGACCTGCCTGCCTAGTCTGCAACCTGGGCATGCTATTGGTTGAACATGATCCCATCACATGGCTTGCCTCCATTTTGTGTCTGGTGCGACATCCATTTTAAAGGGAAAAGAAAAATACATTGCGATGGGAGAAGACAAAAACAAATGTTTTGAGGACCCCAACCCCCCTGGTAGGTATTATCAGACAATATAAATAATTATCGCTGCGTTTTTACGGATGTCCAGGGCGTTTTTTAACATTTAAAACAGCTCATTTCATTGCACGTCACCATTAACAGAAAAGAAATGTAACGACCACAATTTTTGTGGTTCTGTTCATTTCGTTGCATTTTCATCACAATTTTCGTTTGTCGTTTTGTTGCGTAACAGAAACAACAAACGGTAACGGAAATGAAAAAATGTTTGTTCCGTGTCCATCTCTAGTTGCTTGAGACTGTGGGGTTTTCTTTAAGCAAGTGAAGTCTTCTTGTCTTTCCTCCATCTTCATTTGATCCGCTTTTGTGTTGTTATTATCAGGAGTTAAGCTCAGCTTCATTTGCGTTGCTGATTTTGGCTTGGTTTGCATGTCTGATTTCTCAGGCGCAGAACTCTGAAATATGCGAGAGACTGGAACAATAGGTTATGGTAAGATAGAAAATGCACCTTTATCTTAACTTGTGACCTGAATGATCCAAGGCATGTGGTGGAAGCTGGTGTCCAGTCTGCAGCCTGAGTGACCTCCTTGAACACTGGAAGAGGCCAGCCAATTGCCTTTGGGCAAAACAGAAGGCTAGAGGCATTCACTTTCTTTGGAAAGGAGATTGTTAGCCTTTTCCATTTTGTAGGCATTTCAGCTCTTTCCTAGAAATGTTTGGTGTTCTGCTTTCACTGTTTTCTCTAACCTGACCTGACCCTCGCTCTCTCTGCTTTGTGCACACACTGAACTGACATTTTCATCAAGCCAGCAGTGATTCACATGCACACTCCCTCCTCCTCTTGTTTTAACCATAAATCAGAGCATATGAGTGTTTCAGTTCATATTCCCAGAGATATACTACCATGCCCTCATTAACCCTCAACCCCCATTCCTCTCCATTCCCTTAATGAACGAAAATAAGGCTCCAAATGTTTCCTACAATGTTTAAACATTGATTTTTTTCCCGTTATCTTCACATTCTCACATCCACATAGTATTTGATTCAGAATAGAAACAATACATCAACAGCCTGCCAATGCAATTCTGCTTGTCCTCTTGACCATATGGGCATCACTGCACAGCAAAGTCTTTGTTCATCACAAGCTTCTGTGGGCTGTGCCGAGTGCGTCTGTGCTCCAAAAAGAATTGGAACAGCAAATGAACACAGCTCTGCAGAAAAAAGGGGCATTGCTAAGTTTCTCCATCTCCTTTTATTGTCATTGTAGTGGTTTTTAATGCTTTATTTTATTTATTCTATGTTTTATATCTATAAGACTGCCCAGGGTAGTGCTTTGGGCATTAATAGTAGAGGTATAGACATCCAAGATGCTGCTGCTGCTGCTGCTGCTGATAATGACAGCAGCAACATTTATTATTATTATTATTATTATTATTATTATTATTATTATTATTATTATTATTATTATTATTATTATTATTATTATTATTATTATTATTATAAATCAAAATTGTAAAAATGTTGACGGGCATTAAAGGCTTTACAACAGGGTTTAACCGAAAATGTAAGGTATCTATCAGAAATCAATGTAGTATGTATGTCTGTTGTTCCCAATACTGCTATTTTTTGGAGCTCTGAGTATGTTGTCTATGAAGATTCTCAGTCATCCAGCTGAGGTTATCTGGCAACTGGAAGCTTCACCACTAGCTTTCCTCAGTATGGCAAACCTGCTTGGATAAGTAGCGAAACATTTCGATCTCACAAGAAAAGAAATCTGGTTGCCACGAGTCCACGACTCAACCTCTGATAGTGTTATTTCTGAGATCTGCAGCTGCTTCTAATACTGTGTCAAATTTCATGTTATTGCTCCAAAGCCTCAATAAGTATGGGGACCAATGAAGTGTATTTCATCCACAAGGAGGCAGAAACAAAATTCAAAATGATCTAGATAGGCTTGAGCACTGGGCTGAAAACTACAGAATGAAATTCAACAGAGATAAAATACAAAGCTCTACACCTAGGAGAAAGAAACCAAACACACAGTTACAAGATGGAGGATACCCAGCTTACCAATACTACGAAGAGAGAAGGGTCTTGGGATATTTTGAAGCTAAATTTATTTATTTATTTATTTATTTTTAGCTCTTGTACTCAGGGCAGTTAACAACATAAAGTATAAAACAGATAAAATCAAACACAAGCAATGGGCAACAAATTTGCTAAAAACAGTTAGAAATTAAATAGGCCAAAAAAAAAAAAGAGGAGCAGATTCAACCCTCGTCTCGGAAGAGCATTCTTACTCTTCTTAGATGGAGGATACCAGCCGTAGTTCACCTGGGAGATTGTTCCAAATTGCCGGTGCCGCCACCGAGAAAGCCCGACTGCGAGTACGCACTTTTCGGGCTTCCTCGGGGACCGTCCGCAGGGAAAGGGCCACCGAGGGTCTTGGGTCTAAGACGCTTTGAAGCTAAATTTTTGTAAACCAAAACCAACACCTTGAACCTTATTCGGGAGGCAACGCATAGCCAGTGTAGGCGAGCCAGGATGGGGGTGGCCCGGTTTTCCTGGCCGCCGTATTCTGGACCCGCTTTTTTCTTTTTTCCTGTTTTTTTTAAGAACTTCTGGATATTACCCAAAACATTTTAGGTGGGTGTTATTCCAGCTGTATGGCAGTGAGTCAAATGCCTTTGTTAAGCTTTTATTTTTCATCTTTTTGCTTTCTTTAGTAATATTTTCTCAATAAGCAGCTGATCTTTCCTGCATCTTGACTTTTTCAAGTTCCCTTTCTGTTCAGAGGTCTATAGGGAGTTTTCAACTGAACAATTATATATTTATCTTGCAAGTAATCCTGTGAGGAGTTTGAGAATTGTTGGAAGGCATGTAATTGGTCAATAGTTGCTGGATCTGTTGCCCTTTTGATGATTTTTTATTATCAGAAATGTGCTGTCTTTGTTGTCTTTGCCTTTTGATAGAGTAAAAATGAGAGGTCTTGGCATTAGCAGGAAATCCCTAACAATGTTGGTTCACACGTTGATAAACTCAAGAATTGATTATTATATTGCTCTGTATGTGGGGCTATTCTTGAAGATTGTATGGAAGCTACAGCAAGTCAAAAACATGGCAGCTAGGTTGATTTCAGGGGTAAGTGAATTCAGTCACATAACCTCCAATAAGACTTGCTTGCATCGGTTCCCTGTTGATTTCCATGCCCAATGCAAGGTGCTGGTTTTCAAAAACATGGCCCTGATCCATGGGACCTCAATACTTGTCAGAATGTTTTCTCCCAAAACAACTATCAGTTCCACCTGTTCCTCCTAGGCCAGTGTTGGTGGACTTATGGCATGGATGCCAGAGGTGGCACTCAAAGGAGCCCTTTCTGAGGGCACCCGACATTGCCCCTTCACAGCCACCTGGATTCAGGTTAAATGGCTATATTGGCACTTTGTGAAAAATTAGTGGGTTTTGAGTTGCAGTTTGGGCACTCAGTCTCTAAAAGGTTCGCCATCCCTGTCCTAGGCCTTGGCCACACCAAGAGAGGTTGGAAGGGAGTCAGTGAGGAATCAGGCCTCCTCCTCAGGGGTGGCATCATCCTCATAGAATAAATTATCTTTGGAGGAGCATCAGGGCTCCCTCCCTTCAAGTATTTATAAAAGTATTAAAGGCAGAGATCTTTAAAAAGGCGTTTAAGAACATAATCTTGCAGGTAGGGATTCAGCAAGCTGTAACAATTAACATTTTCTTTCTTTCTTTCTTTCTTTCTTTCTTTCTTTCTTTCTTTCTTTCTTTCTTTCTTTCTTTCTTTCTTTCTTTCTTTTATGGTTGGCATATAGATATTTTCATTCTTACTGCTATGATTTATATTGTCTTTGTAACCAGTAATAGGGTGAGAAGAATGTGGATTTGTTGTTTGATCAGTCATGTAAGATGGCTGGAGTAGTGTTTTTTCACTAATCAGAGAGTATACAAATCCAACAAACAAACAAACAAACAAACAGCTTACCATAATACAAAAGCAGGGCACTATAATCTCTATGTGGAGGAGCAAGTGTCACTCCTAAGGTCCAAATAATGTGTGGAAAGCCCATTTGTGATGAAGAAGAAACTCAGTGTTGCGAAGTACTTAACTGAAAGATCTGGATTCTGGACTTAAGCTTATCATGGCAATAGTTTAAACCCATATGTGACCAGAGGTGAAGTTACTCTAACATGTATTACTTATTCATTTATTTATTTATTTATTTATTATTGTATTTATACCCCGCTTATCTTTCGTGCGAAACTCTAAGCGGCTTACACGGGCGAACAAGCGCCAAAGAACACAAGCAATAATTATCAAGTATACAACAGAATAACTAAAACAATTAAAAACCCGGTGCATCCAAAAACCCGGCAGCGTAATAGCTATCAGCCAAGCACACACAAACATAAAGCACCTAACATGGTTGCTTGGGTATTAAAGATGGCGGGACCTAACAGAAAGGAAAAAAAAAATTTTCAAAAAAAAAAAAGAAATTTCAGGGCTCGCCAAAGGCCTCTCGAAATAAATGAGTTTTTACAGCTTTTCGAAAGGCCAGCAGGGACTCTGCAGAGCGCACTTCACTAGGGATGGAATTCCATAGGGTGGGGGCTGCCACCGAGAAAGCCCGGTTCCGGGTGACCGACTTCCGGGCCTCTCGAAGGGAGGCAACCTGCAGCAAGTGCGCTCGCACCTGCCGAACAGGTCGGGCCGAGGTGGATCGCTGAGCGATACGCTCTGTCAGGTAGTCCGGTCCCAAGCCATGGAGGGTTTTATAAACTAAAACCAAGACCTTGAATCTAATCCGGGCCGCAACGGGCAGCCAGTGCAAGCGAGCCAGGACTGGGGTGATGTGGTCATAACGACGCACACCAGCCACCAGCCTGGCCGCCGCATTCTGCACCCGCTGCAGACGCCGGAGAAGAGTCAAGGGCAACCCCATGTAGAGGGCGTTGCAGTAGTCCAGCCTCGAGATCACCAGCGACTGGACCACTGTTCTCAGAGAGTCACCGTCCAGGTACGGGCGGATCTGGGCGATCTGGCGAAGATGGTAATACGCGGCCCTGGTAACCGACGCCACCTGGGCCTCCATGGTCAGCGCCGGGTCCAGGACCACACCCAGATTCCGCGCCCTTTCCACAGGCCGGAGGAGACTCCCAGCGAGGGAAAAGGGCCACCGTACCCAGACGGCGAGCCCCCAAAGAACATAACCTCCGTCTTCTCGGGGTTGAGCCTAAGCCTGTTCGCCCCGGTCCAAGTCAGCACGGCATCCAGGCACCCATCGAGGATCCTCACAGCTTCCACTGCAGAGGTGGAAAAGGAGAGATAGAGCTGCGTGTCATCAGCGTACTGATGACTGCACACTCCAAAACTCCTAATGACCCCAGCCAACGGCCTTACATAGATGTTAAACAGCAACGGCGAGAGCGACGACCCCTGCGGACCCCACAAGGGAGAACCCACGGGGCCAACAGCTCCCCTCCATGCTGAACATACTGGGGACGGCCCTCCAGGAAGGATCGGAGCCAACTGCGAGCAGTGCCCCCGATTCCAACCTCAGAGAGCCGATCCAGTAGGATACCGTGGTCGACGGTATCAAAGGCCGCTGACAGATCCAGGAGAACCAACAGGGTAGAACAACCCCTGTCGGCCGCCCGGAGCAGGTCATCTTGCAGGGCGACCAAAGCTGTTTCGGTCCCCCGACGGGGCCTGAACCCTGACTGGCATGGATCGAGGCACTGCCGATCCTCAAGGTACGACTGCAGCCGGACCGCCGCCACCCTCTCGATGACCTTGCCCATAAACGGGACGTTAGCGATCGGACGATAGTTGCCTAAATCGTCCGCCGCAAGGCCCGGCTTCTTGAGGATGGGCTTAACCACCGTCTCCTTCAAGCGAGAGGGAAAAATCCCCTCGCTGAAAGAAGCGGTGGCGATGGCAGAAGCCCATTCAGCCATGGTCCCACTGGCAGCTTTAATAAGCCAGGAGGGGCAAGGGTCGAAAGGAGTGGACGCCGGCCGGCAGTGCGCCATAGCCCTGGAGGCCTCGACAGCGGAAACAGGCCCAAGCTCCTCCAACCGAGGCGACGAAGGCGGACCAGCAACCGGGGATGCCGGGGCAGTGCTACCGCAACCGGAGTCAAAGGCGGCACGGATGGCCTCAATCTTTGATCTAAAAAAGGCTGCGAAATTCTCACTACTGAAATCAGTAGGAGGAGGCCTATCCAGACTAGGATTGGTGAGGTCCCCAACCACCCGGAAGAGCTCCGCCTGGCGGTTAGAGGCCTCACCAATTCTCACGGAGAAAAACGATGACTTGGCTTCCGTGATCGCGTTGGAATAGCGACTAGTCTGGGAATCAACAGCAGCCTTACTACTTGCCGTCCGGGTTTTTCTCCAGCTGCGCTCTAACCTTCTCCTCACCTGCTTCATTGTCCGGAGCTCCCCCGTAAACCACGGTGAGCGCCGGGCTCGGCACCGGAGAAGGCGCTTAGGGGCGATCCGGTCTATGGTGTTGGCAGCTGTTTCAAACCAGTGGTTGGCCACAACCTCGGCCGGAGCGCCAGTCAGTCCGCCAGAAAGCTCCCCGAAGACCTCCTGGAATCGCTGAGGGTCCATCAGTCTACGGGGGCGGGCCAAAACAGAAGGCCGCTGGTCCCCACGAGGGGGGGCCGTAATCGCCAGGGAAAAAGAAAGCAGGTGATGGTCCGACCATGACACAGGTAAGGAGATAAAATCCCCCACCTCCAGACTCGAAGTCCCCGACATGGAGGAAAACACCAGATCCAGGGTATGGCCTGACCTGTGGGTGGGACATTCAACATGCTGGGACAGACCCATGGAAGCCATGGTTTCCATGAATTCCAGAGCAGCACCGGAAAGTCCACCGTCAACATGCACATTGAAGTCACCCGCCACCAAAAGGCGCGGGGACCTCAAAAGTGCAGCCGCAATGAACTCCGCGAGCTCTGGTAGGGATTGAGCTGGGTTGCGGGGAGCACGGTAGCCCAGCACAATGCCAAATCTGTCCCGCTGCCCCACTGACAAGTGAAGGCATTCTAAACCCTGGCTAACCAATGTCGAGGTCCTGCTAACATGTAAAGAATCCCGATGGACGATGGCGACCCCCCTCCCCTCTGACCCCCCGACCTTCCCACCCCCTGAACCAGATACCCAGGCGGGCAAAGCTGGGAGAGCGAGGCCCCCCCATCATCACCCACCCAGGTCTTGGTAATGAAGGCCAGGTCAGCCCGCCCGTCAAAGATGGCATCATATATGACGGGGATCTTGTTGTGGACTGACCTGGCATTCAACAGGAGACAGGAAAGGCCGGGGGCGCTGGGGGAGTGACTCCTGGACACGTGACAGAGAGCCGGGGGGTCAGAACGAGGGACAGGCACAAGTTGCCTGACCCGTGTTCTTCTCAACCGACTAACCCCACGGCTACAAGCGTACCGCCCACGGCCCGACACAGTTGGTGTATGAGTCCCTGCGAACATGGCGGCCCCTTGTAAAAAAAAAAAAAAAGGCTAACAGAAATACGCAAATCTAAGTTACAATATAAAATCAACAAATAAACACTCCTACAATAAAACACCCAAAATACAACAGATACAGTAATGAATAATAAGTAAACCAAGCAACAGTAGATAATAAATAACAATAAAGATATAACCGCCAGAGGAAAGATGGAATCGTGGGAGAGGCCAGATGGGGAGGAAGGAGGAAAGGGCTAAGAACACCATAAAGGACTAAGGAGGGAAAAAGAGGGGAAAAGAGGGGACACCCAACAGCCCGCAGCATGGCCCGCCGCCCAGGTAACAAAGGCAGCAGTACTCTGGCAGCCGGCCTGCCATCTCAGATGGTCTCAGATGGTTGCACTCCATCGATCCACCGCCCCAGATGGTAAACGACAATGGCACCCCGACGGCCGAAATGCCGCCCGCAAAGGTGCACCGAAGGCCATGGCCGGATAGTCTATCAGACCGTCTTTCCTGACCCCCGGAGCTGGTAATCGATAGGGGGGGCCAACGGGTGGAGCGTCGCCAATCAATGGACGACGGCGACAGATCGGCTGCTCGCCGGCGGCCGCCCTGCCGCCCAAGTTGGTATCCGGCGGCCGATCCCCAGGACCAGGCTGCCACCCCCGAAGAATCCGGAGGCAGCACAGCAAGACCGGCCCGCCGCCCATAAATATGGTCAACGGCGGCACACCGTCGCCCAAGACAGAACGCGGCTGGCCTGCCGCGAGATGGAAAGCCGGCAACGCTCCCCGCTCCAGGTCCGGAGCGCACAAGTGGCGGCTGGAGAGAGCACTGAGCGCCGCCATATCGGCTCCCAGCAAGGCGGCGCCCAGGCAACCGCCGGCAGCCGAGTTGCTGCCCGAATCCAAGGCGGCAGACAGAAAAACCGCCACTGCGAGGGAAAGGCGGGATGGAGAACCACCAGAGCTCCCCACTCCGGGTCCAGGTCCGAGTCGGACAGGTGGTGGTCGAGGGGGAAGCCAAGCGCCGCCATATCGGAGCCCAACGAAACGGCCCGGGCAATCACCGGCAGCCGAATTGCTGCCCGAGACCAAAGCAGGCACGGGAGTCACCGCAAACGAGAGGGAGGCGGGGTGGAAAGCCGCCAAAGATCTCCTCTCGAGGACCGGGTGGCAGCTGGGAGGAGCACCAGGCGAGACAGCTCCCAGCAGAACGACGCCCAGGCAGTCGCTGGCCGGATTGCCACCCGAGACCGAGGCGGGCAATGGAGAACCCGCCGCAAGCGAGAGGAAGGCGGGGTGGAAGCCGCCAGCAGTCTCCTTTCCAACTCCAGGAGGCAGCCAGGAAGAACGCTGAGCGCCGCCATGTCGATCCCCCGCAAGCGGCGTCCAGGCAGTCACCGGCAGCCGAGTAGCTGCCCGAACCCCAGGCGGCAGATGGAAGGACCCGCCGCAAACGAAGGGGAGGCGGGATGGAAATCCGCCAGACTCCCCACTTCGGGACCGGGGCGGACGGGAGGCAACCGAGCTGGCCATTCCCGAGCCTTGAAAGTAAGGCTGATGAGTTATTGGAAATAATGATCCTGCTCTGGAATCATTCTGATGTGTGCCTCATGATGCATTTTGGTAGTGGTTTATCTAGAGCAGAATGGTGGAGCAGATGAAAATAAAGGAGAGGGTTCTCCATCTTCCTGTCTAAGGCTGGAATCCATCATATTCGTCACAGGGTTGTTATCTTAGATAACACTGCCCACAACTGTATTTTGGCGCTGACTTCCCGTCCACACAGACTATAGAATGGGTTAATTGAGATCACTTAGAAATACCACAAACAGCTAGAAAGGCAAGTACCTAAGTGGGTGCTCAATCAAGTCAAGCTTGAACACTCACTAACGCACATATGGGTAAACTGAGACCATCGTACCATGCAAGTATAATAAAAATACAGAACAGACAAGAAAAGGCAATATAGCTAGAATTGGGATACAGTACTAGGAAGAGAGAACAACCTAATATGAAATGCTGTTAGTTTGAAAGATCTCAGCAGAGCTGCTAATGATATGACACATGTCAGAAGTGACTTGATGGTATGTAACATCTCTAGATTTTGGGTTTTTTTAAAATACTTGCCAAACAATTTTATATTAACAAGACTATGGATACCAAATCTCTGCTAACATTAAGACCATTACCAGCCATGAAGGAAAATACAATAATTTTGCAGTTTAAACAAATGAATTTCTGCATATTTATTTCAAATCCTTTTAAAAATATATATTTAAAATATATTCGCAACTAGATACAGAATCCTTTTGCAACTATGAATCCCTGTTTTGTCAGAAAATTTACAAGTTTTCCTCCTAAAAGTCATATAATTGGATCCTGATTGACAGGATCAAAAGTTCAGATTGCCCCAGACCCCGAGCTGATTTCCCCATTGAAGAATTGTGCCAGAAGCTTGGTCTCAGAAATCCCAAGAGAAGACTTATTGAAAGAACTCTGGGCTGGGGAAAACCCAACTGCTCTGTGCTTTGAGTGTGCCTTACAAAATTGTATACGAATTCCCTAGAGACACATGGCAAAATGTCACCGTCTGGTGGACTATCTTTCCATTTCTTTCTTTTAAAAGCAAATCTATTTCTTCAACTCTTAAAAAAGAAAACCTGTCTTTTGACTCTGTCTTTTGACATTTCATTGTCCTTCAAATATTTCCCTTCCTGGGACATAAAGCTGCAACAAAGCAAAGCTCTTGCTCATACGGTAAGTCTGTTGTCCACATGATCAGTTTATAATTTTTAAAACCCCTTTTTCCTTTTGAACTGCCTTTTTAGGATCAGCATTTCAGCCCCTGCAATCTGGATTTCTTTCCAAATAAAAAAGTGGGTGGAGGCAGCCATTCTCTTTCAAAATATGCTAGAATGTTTTTTTTTCAATGTATGTATTCTGTTTTAAATCTGGGAACAGTTGGAGTCACCTGTTTCTGCACAGGAGGGGAAGTTTACTTTTAAAAATGTTGTGACTTGAAAACTGTTTGCCCAAACTTTCCCAAATTTGGCACACAAAGTCTGCTATACCTGTGCCAAATTTGGTGCTGATCTAAACTCCAGTTTCAAAGTTATATATATTTTTGTTCATGCTGAACCTATTTTTTAGAATAGGTAAAAAAGGTTTCTTTAGTTATCTCCACAGCAAAAGGAAAAATAAAGAAATGATAGGCTCGCTGTTTAGCAATTACTAAAAGGTGACAGGGAAAAGGAAAAACTATTCATCACCTTATTTGCCTCAATTTTCTCCAAAAAGGAAAAAAGAGTTCTGTTGGCACAAGGAGTAGATTAGGTAAGATGGGAATTGCAACAGAGTATAGGTATTAAGTGGATGGAATTAAGATTGCCAGAAGAAATATCAACAACCTCAGATAGGCAGATGATACTATTCTGATAGCAGAACCTCTTAATGAGGGTGAAAGAGGAGAGTGAAAATTGGGCTGAAGCTCAACATCAAAAAAACTAAGATCATGGCCACCGGTCCCATCACCTCCTGGCAAATAGAAGGGGAAGAAATGGAGGCAATGACAGAGTTTATTTTCTTGGGTTCCTTGATTACTGCAGATGGAAACTGCAGCAATGAAATTAAAAGGCGCCTGCTTCTTGGGAGGAAAGTGATGGCAAACACAGACAGTATCTTAAAGAGCAGAGACATCACTTTGCTGACAAAGGTCCGGATAGTTAAAACTATGTTTTTTCCAATAGTGATGTATGGAAGTGAGAGCTGGACTATAAAGAAGGCTGATCACCACAGAATTGATGCTTTTGAGCTGTGGTGCTGGAGGAGAGTCTTGAGAGTCCCCTGGACTCCAAGGAGATAAAACCTATCCATCCTGAAAGAAATCAACCCCGAATGTTCACTGGAAGGACAGATTTTGAAGCTGAGGCTCCAGTACTTTGGCCACCTCATGAGGAGTGTGAGGTGGCGGCCAGGAAAGCCAATGCGATTCTTAATTGTATCAACAGAAATAGTGTCTAGGTCAAGGGAAGTGATAGTACCACTCTATTCTGCTCTGGTCAAACCCCACCTGGAGTACTTTGTTCAGTTCTGTGCACCTCAATTTAAAAAGGATGTTGACAACCTTGAAGAGGTCCAGAAGAGGGCAACCAAGATGGTTTAAGGTCTGGAAGAAATATCTTATGAGGAGTAGTTTAGGGAGCTGGGAATGTTTAGCCTTACAAAAGAAGATTGAGAGGGAATATGATAGCTATGTTTGAACTTTTGAAAGGATGTCATATTGAAGAGGGGACGTTTTTGTTTTCCATGGCTTCAGAGAAGAGGACATGGGGTAATGTTTTCAAACTATAGGAAAAGAGATTCAATTTGAGCTTCCCGATAGAGCTGTCCACAAAGCAATAAGCTGCCACAAAGGAGGGTGATGGAGTCTCCTTTTTGGGGGTTTTAAAGCAGAGGCTGGATGGCCATCTGTCGGGAGTACTGTTATGGGGGTTCCTGCATGGCAGGTGGTTGGACTGGATGGCCCTTGAGGTCTCTTCCAACTCTATGATTCTATGCTCCGGTACCTCTGAATACCACAGGATTGGCATGGTCAACCATGGTAGATCTGTTTAATCCACTGCTGAAGATCTAACCAATAGTGAGTCAATAGGGCTCATCAAGTTTGGATGATAAATTGGATTTAGACCAAGTATTGCAGGGTGGTTTTTTTCTGCTTTCCAGAATTAGGAAGCATTTCCAAAAGCAAGGGGAATAGGAATTCTTAGAGCAGCATTTCTAAAACTTTTGGCATCTTCTTGTTTGTTTTTTGAGAAGCCCTCTAGTTTCCCTCTCTCTCTCTCTCTCTCTCTCTCTTACCATCGCCTAACCCTCTTTTAACAAACAAAAGTGCAATTCTTAAAACTGAGTAGAAATTTGTTCCAAACTAAACACAGGCACAAAGAATTGCAAAAAGCCAATGAAAAGGTAATTTGCTTTTAAAAATTGCAGAAGCAAAACAAATTGGCTGATTTTTTTAAAAAAAAAATCATTTCAGATTATTTAAAAGGGTGTGTAGCTGTTATTCCCATTGGAAACTTACACCCCTCCACGAGTTCTGCAGTTAGGGTGACACATGCAGGCATTGGAGGGTGGTTAGATTAGAATAATATCTGTAGACAAAATGAGTCAGCTGAGAGGTTGCTTGTGGATGGCATAGCCTAGGACTTTTGAATCAATGTTAGGGTTTTTAAACCTCACATATCATTTATTGAGGATAAGGAGAATATACAAACATTATATATCCTTAATAACTTCAGTTCTTCTCCCAGAAGACTTAGAAGCTAGTTGCTATTGCCCAGAAATCCTCATAGAAAATGAATACAATGTTTCTTACTTGTCTGAATAATACATTTATTTGTAATTGCTGAGAGGCCGTGGATATACAGAATTTTCATTTTCTTATCTGTCAGGGGATGTTTCCCTTTTCGGAACAGAGGTATGCAATGCATCATGAACCATTTTTGTTTTGAAGTGTTGTGCCTTTGATTTGTTCTGTTAAAATTACAGATATAGCGGAACCACTTTAATGTCACGCTGGAGTTCTTTTGGGACAGAGATATGCTATGATGACGGTGGTTATGTTGGGACGGAGAAAAAGAGGCAGCGGCAGGCTCATATTCAGCTGACCCCCAGGAAATAAACGTAGATAGGAATCTGACATGGACAACAATAAAACATGGACTGGTGAAATGGAGAAAGAAAGTGTTTGTCAGAGGCTTTAATTCCAAATGTGATTCTATAAAAGGTCACCTCCTGGAGACTTCTTGGTTGCCCAGTTGTATTGGATAATTCCAAGATGAACTGGAAAAATGAACAAGAAAGCTCAGATGGCCTGTCATTAGAAACTGGAATTGATCAAGTGTTCTTGGGACATGATTCAGATGGAGCGATCATACTTGTGAACAGAGCTGATATTTATATCCCAAAGGCTAATTACAAAAGAGGAAGTAAACAACAAACTATGAAAGGTATGGAATGCTCTCGCTGTGACAATCAGCAATTCTCTGTGCCTTAAAAAAATCCTCTTCCCATGACAGATAGTCTGTATAATATGCAGTTGGATGCCTCAAAGTAACTTGAAGGGAGTTATGTTTCTGAACAGATTATATCTGAAGCCAGGGAGGAAAGACTAAAGCCCTAATTGGCAAGGATTTAAGTCCTGGTACTTGACATGAATGGTTACACCAATGTAGCTCACAAGACTGGTTGGCTTGAAGGGTTCTTCTTGCAGGGATTTGGAATTTGGTCATCTCTTTTTGAGTGCAGAGAAAAGAACAGCAAAATCAACTCTTCCCACACAGGAGGTGAACAGCTGCCCCAAGTTAAAATCAACTTGATGACATTTCCCCAGGTAAAAAAAAGTTTTTAATTGAAAACATAGACTGGGGTCCTTTGATGGCAATTTTAGTGATGATTTTAGTATAAGGTTTTGCTTGTTTTAATTATTTATTGATATTTTATGTCTTAACTGTTTTAATTCCTTGGTCAAACCTTTGGGTAAATGAAAATATAAAATAAAATAAATAAATAAAAAGGAAAACTGATAAATCTGAATGTTTTTTGGTCAAAGGAAATGAAAATAATTTTTTTAAGCAAAAATGAGTAAACTGAGGCTATCCTACCAAGTACGTATAATGGAAATACAGAACTAACAGGTAAAGACAATATGGCTGGGAAAGAGGGGACATTGGGAACTGAGAAAGACCTAAGATGAGATCAATGGTCTCAATATAAGAGGCCCCAGATGTTAGCTTGCAACACTTGACCATAACCTATTGGAAAAGACAATACAGTAACCCCCCCCCGCCGATCGTGGGGGTTAGGGACCCACCTGACCCGCGATCCATGAAAATCCTCAATATGCAGAAGTGGGTGGGGGGGCCTGGGGGCAGGTGGGGCGATCACGCACCTGTCGCAAAAGCCTCGGAGGAGCATGGGGGGCGGCATGCAGCAACCAGATCGCCCCCGCCCCCCACATGGCTACGAGGCCCCATGTAGGCGCCCGGGGCAGCTGCGGGGAGGGACGCTGTCTGTCCCGGCCGCCCCCCTCACGCGGCTGTGAGGCCCTCTGTAGGCACCCGGGGAGGCTACGGGGAGGGACTCCGTCCATCCCCACAGCCATCCTGCGCGGCTGCCAGGCCATCCGTAGGCGCCCGGGGCGGCTGTGGAGAGGGACGCTGTCCCTCCCCACCACCCCCCTCCATGGCTCTGAGGCCTTTCGGGCTTCTCAGAGGTGCGGGGGGCGCATGGAGCGACCAGATGCCCCCTGCAGTGCAGGTACTGCGATCCCGCGATGTAGCAGGACCGCGGTACCTGAACCGCAAAGTGGCGGGGGGTTACTGTATTGCTGTGGGGAGGGGCAGCTGAAAAGGAGAACAACCTAACATGAGAGAAAGCTAGTTGGTAAGATCTGAGGAAAGCTGCTAATGATATGACCCTTTGGAGGTCGTTACCTCATATAGCCACCAAACATCCAAAGTGACGTCCTGGCACATAACATATTCGGAGCTTTTTTCTTAATTACCAAACAACTGTGCAGCAATACAATGGATGGAATAGTTGCCACTTGGCAGGATATGTGCACCAAAATTCAGCTAATATCAAGTAACACTATCGCAAGCCACAAGGCAAGAATGGGTTTTTCAGAAGCTCACTGACAGCTTAAATGACCAAATGTCTGAGAATTTGTTCTATATTCTTTAAAACTATATATTTAAAATATTTTTACAACCAGAAACAAATCCCTTTGTAACCATGAACCCCTGTTTTATCATGAAGGAGATAAACATTCAGTTGGGTCAGCTAACTGGATCCTGACTGTCAGGTTCAAAGTTTCAGATTGCCCAAGACCTGGAGCCGATTTCCTGTTGGAAACTGTCAGGAAACTTGTCTCAGAAAACCTGAGGGATTTTTTACTGGTAACTGGGCTGAGAGAAATACAGCTACTCTGTACTTTTGTAATGCCAAAATACTTTAAAGTACTTGCAAAAATTCGTGCTAATTCCCTGGAGATAATAACAAAATAAATGTTCATGTCTGAAGCCCTGTCACTACATTACTTTCTTTAAAGTGACTTTATGGGGGAGGTTAATAAGCTGTGCCTTTTGTTGTTGTTATTGTTGTTCTTTTATACATGTGTAAGTGTTTTACTCGTCTTTCTTTGGAGGGAAGAAAATGGAGGTGTGAGGGAAAGTGACTGACAAAGGAAGCAACAAAAAGGAGGGGGTGATCTCAAAGACTCTGTGGGGAGGAGATTCTGGTACATTTAGTGGCAGATACTGAGCATGCTCCCCACAGACACCCAGTGTTAAAGGAGAAGCATCTGAGATGGTTGCTTTCCAGCAGTGATTAACATTTGGGAAATACTGTTCCCTTAGCCATATGAGTGGAATGCGCTGGTGGTGCATGAGCACCATGGCAACAACCAATCACTCTGCTCCATCTGGCATATAAATATTGCAAAAGCAACTGGATTATGGGGTGTGAGAGCATAAAGAAGGTAGGAATTAGCACAGGTAGCTGGATTCCATTTGAGATGATACTCAGGACATAGAATATAACTAGAGTAGACAAGATTTTTTTACTAATCCTGGCCACCATCATCTCCCAAGATGTAACTGTTTTTGTTAAAAACTCCTCAAGTCAAAGGCAAGATTATTTAATGTCATGTTAAAAGAACACTGGATGTATCCATGTGCATAAAACTCCTACTGCCCTCATCTAGAGGGGGAAACCCACATATTTTTTAAAAAAGAAGTGATCCATTCCACTCATTGCTGCCAAGGAAGAGTTGCAGGTGACAGTGATAGAGAATGTTTAGAAATACTGCTGTGACTCACAATTGCATGAAAATAAAGGATGTATGGAAAAGTACACAAACAATGCAGTGTGAAAGAAAGGTCAAATGTCCAATCAGCTATACTTGAACCATTACACTTATATAACACCTTAAGACAAATGGCTCATTTTACAAGCCATGCTGTTTTGTTTCCAAGACATCTGATGACCATAAAGGCCGCTATCTCACCTGGGGGAAGATCCGGATATTGTGAAAGTCTGGCTTTTCTTCTTTCTTGGTCACGGGACTGAAGATGTAGGACAGGCCTGCCCAAAGTCCAGCCCGGGGCCAAATACAGCCCGTCAGGCCATTCTGAGTGGCCCATGGCTGGCTGGCCCACCCCTCCCTCCCCCTCCTTCGGCCCATGTTTTTTTTAAAAATCTTCCGCCAACACTGACATCGCCAGGAAGCTTGAGGGGCTGGCCTGGCCGGCCGGCCAGTGAGCAGAAGCTTGTGGGGCTGGGTGGGTGGGTGAGGGGGCGGGCCACCAGCAGCAGCACCGCTGGGAAGCTTGTGGGGCTGGGGGTGCGCGGGGGGAAGTGCATGGGTGGGCCGCTGCCACCGGCATCACCCGGAACCTTGTGAAGCTAGGCGCGGGCTGCTGCCACGGGCATAACCAGGAACATTGTGAGGTTGGGCGCACGTGCAGGACAGTGATCGGGCAGGACCGTGGGGAGCAACCGGCCCCTGACACATTCTCAGCCACCAAATCTGGCCCTCCTTACAAAAAGTTTGGGCACCGCTGATGTAGGATCCCATTTCCACGTACAAGGATTTTTTTAAAAAGTGCAGACCAGCCCAGGGTGAGCAGGTGGCACTAGAAAAAAATATTTTTTTAAAAACTGTTAGCCCGAAGGCCAGCTGATCAGTGGAGGGAAAGAAAATTTTTAAAAATTAAAAGTGCAGACAAGCCCCAGGATGAGCTGGTCGGCACTAGAAAAAAACAGCGCTGACAGCCCAAAGGCCAGCTTATCAGTGCTGGGGGGAGGGGATTTAAAAAAATAATTTAAAAAGCACCAATGAGCCCCAGGACAAGCTGGTTGGGGCTGGGGGAGAGCAGAAAACTGGATCATATATGAGCTCCCACGGACTTCTGGCTCGCATTTTTTACCGGAGCAAAAAATTCCCAACTTCTCTGGTAGGTCTTGGAAAACTCCCTAAAGGGGCAAAACCAGTTTTTTAAAAGTCTGGTGGCCGTGGGAACAAGATTTTTGGAAACCCTTTATCTTGAAATTTAATCAGCATTTTAAAGGACGTGTGATAAAGCCCAAAGGCAGACGAAAAATAGAGCAGGTGGGATAACATGGATCCATTTTGGAGACAGAAATATGGAAGCAAGTATATTTGGGATATGAAATAGGCTTGAATCTGGAGTGAGTCTAAAACTTCATCTCCATCCAGTTCTTTTCATTGCCCCCCTACACACACACTTTGCCTTAATTTCTTAATGCACACAGAATAAAATAAAATAAAATAGAGTGTGTGTTTTGCTTTCCCAGAGGATGGTCCAGCAGTGGCTAGGACAGGGGTCTGCAACCTTTAAGACATAAAGAGCCACTTGGACCCGTTTCCGACAGAAAACAAAAACTGGGAGCCGCAAAACCATTGCAACATTTAAAACAAATATAACACTGCATATATTGTTTGTTACCTTAATGCTATATACAAGATCATGCAGTCAGCTGTCAATCTGAAGAAGAAAAAGGACTTTTTCACTTAACAATGTAAAATATATTTTTGCAAATTAATATAGAGCTAATTAAAATATTTAATTTACCTGGTTAATGGGATTTTTGCTCCTGAACCTCAGTGCACAGTGTCTGCACATCAGGGCTGTAAGACGTCACCTTCATTTTCACACAGGCTTGCAAGCTGTCATCTGTGAGGCGTGATCGATATTTGTTTTTAATATAGTTCATGTTGGAGAAGACCTGCTCACATACATATGTGGAGCTGAAGATCGACAGGACTCCAAATGCATAATTTTTCATGTTTATATAAGTGTTGGGGATGGCATTCCATGTTTCGAATACAAGTTTGTCCTGTTTGGGAAGGTTTTCAATATCACTCCATTGATGATTCTGAGCCAGAATGGCCTTCTGACGGGCAACATCCTCAAGAGTAGCGGTCAAGCATTTGAACTTGGACACCCATATATCTTTGTCAGCTATATCGGCCAGTTCCATCTCAAGATCAGGTTGACTTACAACACCTGCAAATGCAGTCATATTCAATAGTGATGGATCGATCGCCAGGGGAGTGACAGGGAAGGATAATGTGTTTTTTTCCTCTCTGAACTCACAGAATCGTTTCCCAAACGAGCTTTGCATTGCAGTGATTGCAGACTTGAAATATTCCAAATTTATCGTATCATGTCTTTGTTTGAACTCTCTCAAAGAGGGAAAGTGAGACAGTGTACCTCTCTGTAAATCTTTGACAAGCACTGTCAACTTGCGCTCGAATGCCAAAACCTCCTCCAGCATGTGCAGGGCTGTGCCTCCTTTCCCCTGAAGGGTTGTATTTAGCGTGTTTAGATGTGCTGTCATGTCTACCATAAAATGTAATTTTTCCAGCCACTCTGGCTGTTCCAGCTCAGGAAAGGTGAACTCTTTGCTGCCCAGGAAGGTTTTTACTTCTTCTAAATATGTGACAAAACGTTTTAGCACCTCGCCTCTGGACAGCCACCGGACCTTGTTGTAGAGCAGGAGGTCAGAATATGTGCTTTCCACCTCATCCAATAGCAAATGGAACTGGCGGTGGTTTAAACCCTTTGCCATTATCTTATTAACAATCTGAATGACCACATCCATCACTTTTGTGCATTCCGGGGGAAATGTTTGAGCACACAACGCCTCTTGGTGCAGGATGCAATGAAATGACAGCAGCGTTCTACCCAGCGCCTTCTGCAGTAGAGCCACAAAGCCCTTCTGTGCTCCTCTCATGCTCGGTGCTCCATCAGTAGCCACTGAGACCAGGTGGTTGGTATTTATTCTTTTAGCACTTAAATAGTCCAGGACAGCCTTACAGACATCCTCACCCCTTGTTTGGTCTTTTAGTGGTATCAGCTCAATCAGTTCTTCCTGTGGCCCAAAAGAGTTCACATATCGGCAGAACAGCGCTATTTGTTCAATATCACCTTTATCTTTGGTCTCTTCACAGGCGATGGAGTACGCCACAGCTGAATTAATGTCTTGAATTTGCTGTTTGCTAATGTTTTCTGCCATTTTTAGGGTTCTGTCTTTGACAATCTTCGCAGAGAGAGGCATGTCTTTGATTTTCTGCACAATGTCATTCTTGTTTTTGAAGTCCATGTATAGATGTTCCGAAATCTTAATGAATGCTTCTTTTATATACTCTCCATCTGTGAATGGCTTCCCGTGCTTGACTATTTCCTGAGCGGCCAAAAAACTAGCATATGTTGTGGAATTTGCAGACTTCACCCACTTCTTGAAATTATTTTTGCTCCTATCAACCTTCCTCATAAATTCTGCAACAGCTTTTCGTCTCTCATTTCCATCTGGATATTTTTCAGCAAAGGCTGTGTGTTTATTCTGGAAATGTCTTGCAATATTTGACTTTTTGTTATTTGCAAATTTCTCACTACATATTAAGCATACTGGTAAACCAATCTCGTCAGTAGTGAATGCAAATGATTCTGTCCATGTATCATTAAACACTCTGTTTTCTTCAGAAATTTTTCTCTTCCTGCCTTTATCCATGGCTGGCCTACGGGGTGGGGGGTCGAAAACAGGGACGTAATTAGAAATCACAGGGCCCCATAGCAAAATTTGCTATGCCCACCCCCCTCAAGCTCCAGCCACCCCCCTCCCCTTCCTTTCCCTGCAGACAAACACCCAAGCAGGCCTCTGGAATTTCTATGCCCAGAAGAAGGAAATGGTAAACTTGAGTACTGTGTTCTCTACTTAGAAAGCCCTGGATAGTGATGCCATTAAGTCTGAACCAACTTGACTTGACAAGGGATGGGCAGCTTGTAGCCCTCCAAATGTTATTGGGCTACAACTCCCATTAGCCTCAGGCAGCACAAGCAATGGTGAGACATGATAAGAGTTGTGATCCAACAACATATAGAAGGTAAAAAGTTCCCCTTCTCTGTTATAAACATATATAAAACATCAGCTCTTCTGGGGTGGGGGTGGGGGGGGAGAAGAAAGCAAGGGGAAGGGGGGAAGGAAGGAAGGAGGGTCTTGTCTTATCTTCCAAAGAACCGTCCCACCCGCTGTCCCCCTCAAACACACACACACACACACACACACACACACACACGCACGTCGCTTCTCCCCCCTCCCACCTGTCCCTTCCTTCAGTTGTCGTTCCCCACCACACACACCCGAAATATTTCCCACCCCCAATCGACCCACCGCGCCGAAGCCTTCAGATTTATTTATTTTTTAAAAGGGAATTTCCCCCCTCCGCCTCGTGCCCCATTTTTTCTGCCTACCTGCAGGGTGACCTCCTCCTCCTCTTCTCTTCCCTCCGCAAGCCCCAAGTTGTTCTTCTCCTCCCGTCTTTTTTTCTCCAGGGGGGGAGGGGGGCTGTCCTTGAAGCTCCTTGCAACGGTCCCTGCAGCATGGAAGGCTGCCGTTTGGGGGACACTTTCCACCACGCCTCCCTCTCTCTCTTGCTCTGAAGAAAGCGCGGGAAGGTAGAGGGCGAGAGTGTGGGATGGGCTGTCCTCGCGAGATTTGGCGCCTCCCTCCCGTTGGTCACCTTCCCATCACTTGCAAGGAAGTTGCGATGCAAGGAGAGGGATGGTGTTTTTAACTCCCGGAGCCACAGCAAAGCTTCCAAAGAGCCGCATGCGGCTCCGGAGCCGCAGGTTGCTGACCCACGGGCTAGGAGAATAGCAGCAACTTCTGTCACTTTAACACTACTTTCATGCCAAAACACTTGGTGACCTTTTCAAGGTTTTCTAGATGACAGTATTCAGAGGGAGTTTGTAGCTAACATCTTCAAAATGGCTGAATCCCTTCCTTACACAGTGAGCAGCTGCGTGTCGTTATGTGCTGCTGTTTCCTGGGTAAACTGTATGTAGGAAGAGATCAACATCCTATTAGTACATGAATGACATCAGGGTGCATAGAAGGCACTGCTTAGATCCTCTTGAACCATCTTTTCCACCCCACAAAGGGAAAGAAGGCAGGAGGGATGTAGCATCCTCTATCTGGGCCCAAGGTGGGTTTTGAGAGCTGAGACCTCATTAGATTTCAGCTAGTATTTACAAGTCTGTCTGAAAGCTACTAAGTTTGCATGCCACTTTATTTGCAACTAGAAGTGCGGCAGGGCATCCCTGTTATCTCCAGTCCATAAGTGGTCAGAGATAACTGGAGGAGTCTCAGTTATCACCCAGTATAACACTGGGCAATGTAGCACTCGCATAACTTTACCTTACACAGGGTGAACGGGCACATCTTTGGTTTCTAACTTTTATTTGTGACTTATTTCATCTATTTACACACAATATTATTATATTTAATTTTACTGCTTTGTGGCTTAAATGTAAGCAGTAAAACAGGCTGTGAAAAAACAAAATTTTACCACAGGTTAATTTATGGTAATTCCTTTGAGAAATGAAGAATTACTCTAAATACTCCTACAGGGAGGTGGGGAAAACAACCCGCAGAGAAAACAGATAATGTCAAGAGTAAAATTATTTTTAGAAAGATATTTGAAGATTAAGTTAGAGCTTAGACCAGAATTTTTTCTATTAAACATAGTAGATATTAATATCTCATATGACCAGAAATATGTACTTCATCATGTAATAGTTGCAGCAAGGATATTGTATGCGAAATTTTAGAAACAACCAGAAGTGCCAACAGAGAGAAACTTCCACGAAAAGATAAGAGAATGTATTGAAATCGACAGACTCTCCGGTTTTCTAATGAATTTTCTAAAGGGGGACTACGATGAGATTTCCCGGAAAAGATGGCAAAAAGTAACAAACTTACTAGTATTGTGATATTATTTGGTGATTTGTTAATATGTTAAACCGTTATTTTTGGCTTGATATACTTAATGCAATTTTTATAGTGTATTCCCTCCCCCTCCCCCACACCCTCCCCCCTCTGTACCCCCCCAAAAAAACCCAATAAAATTACTTAAAGACCAAAAAAAGAGAGTCTACTACAGTGCACCCTCGTATAACAAACGGTTTATATAACATAAAATCTGTACAATGTAAACAATTTCGAAAATAGGGGAAATTTGCTTTACAGAATTGCCTATGGGGCGAATCTGTACAACATAAATATGGTCGTCATTAGACATTACTCTGTTTTCAATGCATTCCTATTGGAAATTTGTATAAAGGAAAATTTGCTTAACATAATTTCATTTTGAACGATTTAATTCCTTTATACAAGGCACCAATGTATTATATAATAATACTTCTTTGTGAGCAGTAATTAAGCCACACATTTCAATGCACTCTGTAACGTAATTCAGAAGTGGGAAAGCTTTTTTTTTAGGCCTTTGTAAATAATGGTATTACTAAAGGTACATGCTAGCATGTTGTAGATCTGCACTCATAAAGGAATGTAAACAAAGCCCAAAGATGCATTCCATCTAAGAAGCAAGTGAATTCAGATTGGTCTAAGAAGACATATGACTGTTTTTCCCAAGCTGCGAGCTGCCAGAGACAGAGACGGAGACGGAGAGAGAGATTTTACTTATTATTCAAGTGAAGGTGTTGAATAATTATTCTGGTAAGTGAGAAAGATTTTATAGCAAGGCTGGGGGATTCTTACAGAACCCATTTGGGGTTTGACTTCTCCAGACACCAGCTTTCAAGCAGCTGCAGTTGATTAATTGCAGATGGGTCTGAGCAGAGGAGCAACCTCTATTCCGTTACACACTCTTGAGCAAAATTGCAACATTTCTAGCTGCTTGCACCACCTAATGTACTTCTTCCCTCCTACAAGCATCTAAAGACAACATATTTTCTACTCATTTTCCAAATGTCATAATGAATTTTTCTTTTTTAAAAAAAAATCAGTACAGTACATAGCTTTGCTTCTTAACTAAGCTGGGAAGATTTTTGAGTTCTCCTCCAAATTCATTGGTCTTGGAGTGTTTTGAAATAACAAAAAAAAAAACCTAAAACAATAAAACAAACAGTATGAGACTATTGCTCAGAGATAATGGGACAAGGCAAAATTCAAAGGAGACAATTTCACAGGCTGATGGCATCAACAAATATATAAGGGAAATGTTATGGAAGATGCAGCATGCTAGAAGTGCTTACCCAAAGGCATCCTAAAGGAATGATATTGTCTCTGAGATTCAGGTAGAGATCATGATTAAGCAGACCAGCCATAAAAGCAATAGGCATCTGTGAGTTTTATGCCCCCAACATTTGTTCAATTTAAAATAGAAAAGATAGAAATCAACTTCCTTGTTTTGTAAGTGAAATGAATGCAATTGTAAGCTGCATTCATTAGCAGTCTTCTGGTATGAGCTAATAATGGTAATTGCTATTAAACTTGAGTTTTTTCTTTCTTTATTGTACCTTGGTGCCGCTTCCCTAGACTCAGATTGTCTCATCCACCTACCCAATTTCTCCCCTCACCCAGGGCCCGATTTAGATGAGGAGAAGCCCTAAGCTTCTCCATTTGTGAGGCCCCTATCAATCCCCTCTGGCTGACTCCTGGGGTTCGGAGATGAAAACACCTCCTGGAGAGGTGGCACCTGTACATTTTTGTACATTTTTGGGGGATGAGGTTCAGCTACCAACCTGCAGCCTGGCCTTCTGCAGGGATCCCTCCAATGATCCCTCCCCACTTCCCTGATTCCCCAAGGCCTCTCTCTCCCTGTGTGCCATCTGCAGCAAGAGCCTCCTGGCCTCACTGAGGGTGGCCGCCTCCTCCCAGGCTGGCTGGAGCATTTATATCTTCTGATTCGTCCCTCTGGCTTTCCCACCCTTTTTGGCCCTAGAGACATCTAGAATTTATAGGCCCACCCCAGAGTTTTGCCCTACTTCCCAGGGTGGGTGGCCATTTTAACTAATCTAAACAATAAACTAAAGCAAATGCAAGATGGAGTCTATTCTGCCACATCCAACTCACCAACCCTAATCGCACAACGTCATTTCCCAACCTAAACATTTTCAAAAGTTTATCCACTCATCCACTCCCAAAATGGTCAAAAGGATTCAAAATAAGTTTCTCCAAGTAGACATGGGCACGACCAGAAAAAATGACGTTTCGAGTTTTCGTTTGTTGGAATGGGTCTGTTTCGGGTCGTTTCCGTTTGTCGCAAAAATTTTCAAAAATTTGTCATTTCCGTTTGTCGTTTCCACCGCGATTTAGTGCGATTTGACTTCCCAGAGCATAGGGGTGTCCTGCAATCAGGGCTGGCGCTAGGTGTTTTTGCACCCTAGGCGGCGGGCGGGGCGGGGGGGCGGTCAGGGGGGTGTGCGGGCGGGCGGCGGTGGGGGGGGCCATGGGCGGGCAGTGGCCGCGGGTGGGCGAGTGGGCGGGCGGCGGTGCAGGCGGATGGGCGAGTGGGCAGTTAGAATATCACTTAGGATAGAGGTTCTGTTCTTGGCTTGCACCCCAAATGTGTGTGTGTGCAAGCAAACTGAAGTTGGGAAAATAGAAAATAAATGGTAGTATATAATATATATTTAAAATAAATCAACACCTCCCAATCCCAGTCGAACCTCCCCCTTTATCCAATATCAGAAAAAAAAATCCTCAAACTGCCAGAGAAGAAATAAAGAATAAACTGCTATTCCCTTCAGCAGACAAA
Organism: Phrynocephalus forsythii; assembly: GCA_029282475.1. Classification (NCBI taxonomy): domain Eukaryota; kingdom Metazoa; phylum Chordata; class Lepidosauria; order Squamata; family Agamidae; genus Phrynocephalus; species Phrynocephalus forsythii. The sequence goes on from JAPFRF010000001.1 coordinate 17,621,545, forward strand.
GCTGTAGGGAATCAAAGAAATTATTTTCTAAATTCAATTCCCTCCCTCCCTGCCTAACTTAAATCCTAAAGCCTCCAGCCTCCCTCCTCATTCTCGATCTCGATCGGATCACACCAGCACCAGCAGCCAGCCCTCCCTCAACCACATCCATACACTGACCCGACTGCGATTTCTGGAAGGTGCCTTGGCTTTTTATGCCCTCCAAGACATCCAGAAGTGTCAGTCAAAAACCTGGCGATGCCATTGGTGGAATGGTTCAAAAAAATTGCCTGGTCCCATCCCATGCCCAGCCCAAATGGGCGGGTCTAAAAAAATAAAAAATAAAATAAAATAAAATAAAATCAATATGAATTGCTATAAAAACCCCACTGCTGCTACTATAAAAATTCAGGCATTTAAAATAAATAAATTTCACATGTTTCTGTGGTGATTTGGTGTGTTTTTTGACCACGATTTCAAAAGAAAAATTGCGGTCGCCATTTTGGATCCCCCCACCACCACCGCATGGCATGCAGCGAGAGACAGATGACGAGGATGATCCACCCCCAGCCTGGTGCAAGCAGCCCAGGACAGGAGAAGGGGGGGGAAGGCCGGGGACCCCCCAGAAACTACCCCTCTGGTAGGTGGCAAAGCCTCAGGCAGGCATATTTTCGCCTGCTTTTTTGACCGGGAGCCGGGGGTTTTTTAAAAAAACTTTTAAAAACTTTTTCTGTGCTTCGCATAGCGCGATTGCCGTGATGCCACAAACAGAAACGAAAAACCTGACCAAATTTTTCTTTTTTCGGTTCGAGTTCTAGTTCTGACAGCTTAATTATCGTTTCCATTTCCGTTACGTAACGGAAACGATAACCGAAAATGGAAACGACAATTTCGCCGAGTCGTGCCAATGTCTATCTCCAAGACACATGCAATGAGGAGGCTTGAAAATGATGCAAAACAGGTTAATAATTAATAATAATTTCTCATCTAATAATTCTACCAGCCGCAAACATCAGACTCCCATCCAAACAACCAGTAACAGCCATTTAAAAGAGCCAACGGCCAAAAAGAGCCAACTGCCCTGAGTCTCATAGTTGCTGGGCCCAAGTTGCCCGGCCCTCACACAAAGTCTTGGGTTTGCAATGTTGGGAAAGGGGAGACTATGCACTGAAGGGGGTAAGGCTGTGGACACCCCCCACCTAGATTTAGAGGCCCTAGGCTTCAGCCTACTTAGACTATACTACCAGCCCTGCCCTCACCCCTTTCCCTCTTCTATTCTCCCTCCCTTTCCATCCTCCCCATTGCCCCTTCCGTCCTGACAGGAAATGGGGCAGGAAGCCTTTTTGTATGCTTGTTCTTGGCCAAAAGGCCAACAGACTGCAACTCTCTCCTCAGATTTAACAGCTCACATCCAAAATCCCTCAGAGAAAATTTACCATATGGACAATTCCTAAGAATCAAAAGAAACTGCACCAATACAGATGATTTTCTATCTGAATCTCATCTTTTAAAAAAACAATTGTCAAATAGAGGCTATCCGAATCACATCATTGAAAGAAATTTCTGTAAAGCAAACAACTCAAGAAGAAAAGATCTACTTTTAAGTCAACAGAGAGATACCCATAACCGCATTAGTTGTGTGTTGACTTATAATCATATCACCAACAACAATCATATCACTACAAAACAGTATTAGAACACATTGGCACATTCTAAATAACATACCTGGGTGCTCAGAAAAACCTTTAATTACTTTCAAAAGAACAAAAAACCTAGCTGACTTTTTAATCAGGAGTGAATTCAAAGAAAAAACCAGACAAAAGGTAACATTCTCAGGACCAGAATGCTACCTACTGGTCACCACCCATGTGGGCATTGTACTTATTGTAAACATACCACTAAAATGACTGATTTTACAGACATTCAACAAAATAGGAAATACACTTTAATGCAATTCACAAACTGCAATACTCAGGGTGTTGTATATGTCATCAGCTGTCCTTGCCCTAAACTATATGTAGGAAAGACTTCTAGACCTTTAAAAAAACGGATAGGGGAACATCTTAGCAACATCAGACATAAAAGGATAGGTACTCCTTTAGTAAACCACTTCACAGAATACAAGCATTCAGAAAAGGATCTTAAATTTTGGGCAATAGAAACTGTGAAAGATAATGAAAAAATCCTTCTAAAAAAGAAATAGACTGGATCATTAGGCTAAACACCTTATCCCCTATGGGTTTAAATGAGGAAATAGACTTTTTACCATTGATATAAGTTTTGGTCAAAGATGCAGCTACAGATGGATTTCACTTGCATGCTACATCAGCTGGGTAAACTTACAAGCAATTATAAAAGTCTTCAGCTGTATAGCTAGTAACAGACTGAGAAGCAAGACATTAAGTTGTTTCCAGAGTTTCTTTGAGCACAGGTTGGTGGTGTGTATTATCATATTGCAGTCATGTAGAATAAAAATAGTTTTTTTACTCCATTAAACAATGGATGATGAAGTGAGAGTACTAAGAAAGATAAGAGAATGTTTGGTAACTAGTGGAACACAGAGATAAATGCCTGAAAGTTTAGTTTCAGATAAGACGTTTGGAAGTAGTTGTGGATACCCACATATATGCAAGCAGATGTATGATACCCTATATGTGCAAACAGTAAAAGGCCCATGTATCTACTATCATCACTCCTCCTTTGAAGTTATATTTTTGAAGTTGTATAAAACACATGTATGCCATGTCCTATATGGTTGTTTTCTAGAATGTTGTGAATGTAAGTTAGTTAGTGGTTTGAGACAGCAGGTTAGACTGCTTTTAAAGTATCTCTACAATACTTAGTGATTTTCACATTGACCATTATGCATGCTGTTCTAGTATTCTGTTTCCACTGCATTTGATATGAAATGTTTTTATATGTTTGGAAGTAGTTGTGGATAACACCCACACATATGCAAGCATATGTATACTATCTCATATGTAAAACAATGGGGCAAACAGTTAAAAGGTTCATGTATCTGTTAATATCACCCATCCTTTGAAGTAATACCTTTGGAGTTGTATAAAATATGTGCATACCATGTTCTATACGGTTGTTTCCTTAAAAAAGCCTAGAATGCTATGAGTGCCAGATAGTTAGTGGTCTGAGACAGCAGGTCAGCCCGCTTACAAAGTATCCCTACAATACTTAGTGTTTTCCATATTGACCATCATGCATACTGTTTCAATATTCTAAGTGTTAATTATGCATTTGATAAGTAATGTTTTTGTTTGTTTGTTGTTCATATATAGAATATTCTGACCCTATGTCTTTTAAATGTTACCCTTTTCTATAGTGAAAAAGTCCCTGAAGAAGGCCATTCGGGCCGAAACGCGTTGGGCTCTTTAAATAAACTTTCATTCAGCATCCTGAGAGTGTTCTCTCCTATATTACCCTTTATTTGGGTAGCCATTTCAAGTAGTTTGAGAAGACGCAGCACAGCAGCTGTGCCTCGTGGCTCTTATTTCATTGGATGATACCAGGTCACCAGCAGCCATATCACCCCACACAGCTTCTAATTTGATCCGTGAACAGCTCAGACGTGCCCTTTAACTGGCCAACATGCCAAGTACTTACCTCAAGACAGTGATGCTCTAGCTACTATTAGCAAAGGAATGCAAAGCTAGGAGGTTTTTATTAGAGACACATGTCATAGAACAGAGGATGAAATAACCACATATTCTCAGATAAGGTACAGACAGTCCTCTAGCACTACATTCAAGAGGTTTGCAAAGTTCTTTTGTACTCTGTTGGTGGGTGTGTATAAAGCACCTTCTGTCCTGATGATCAAGCGCAAAGAAAATATTTTCAGTCCCTTGAGTACTGCTGCCAAAAATGTTTTTAAAAGTAGAACAGTGTTAGCGACTATGTGGGAAGAGCTTGAGTTTTCATGGGGAAATGCCAAGAGTGGGATGCATTGAATGAATGCAGTAACTAGAATGAAGCCACTGTTGGTTGTGGCTTCACTACTGATGCATATGTTTATCTCCTAGATGAGTCAGAACATTCTTTCTATAGATGCCCAATTACCTTACATGGTCGAGCTTCAGAAGAAAAAACCTGTGTATAATTTTTGCAACTGAAGGTCCAAAACAGCTTTATTTTGAGAGTCCCGTGTTACCCATATCACTGTGTAGCTAGTCCTTCACAAAGAGGTTTTTAATATGAATTAACAGAGGGATCGGAAATCAAAACAAGCAGGCCAGAGATAATTAAATCCAGGCAGTAAACAGGAACAGACAAAATAGTTTGGCTGAGGTCAAAGTACTGTAAATTTTAATCCCGGGATGTGATAACTAGGTAGCTCCATCATCAGCTGATCTGTGATTCCCCTTCTTTGTCTTTTTACTCTGCATTAGTGGCCACAAAAGCTGAACTAGTTCTAATGGAGTGGTTCCCAACCTGGAGGTCGGGACCCCTTTTTTTTGGGGGGGGGTGTCGAACGACCATTTCACAGGGGTCGCCGGGAGCCAGTGAAGAAAAAGGCACAAACGACTTGCATCTGGAGGAGGGGGGGAGGGAGGGGGGGAAGAGTGAGTTACAGCTTGATAGGTTGGAGGGGATGTCAGTCAATGGCACTGGAGGCTGCGATTGGCTGAGGGTGCCAATACAGAGGGATGTTCTCTAGGGCAGTGGTTCTCAACCTGTGGGTCCCCGGATGTTCCTGGACCGCAATTCCCAGAAGCCTCTACCACTCGCTGTGCTGGAAGGGGTTTCTGGGAGTTGCAGTCCAGGAACATCTGGGAACCCACAGGTTGAGAACCACTGCTCTAGGGCACCTGTGGCAGTGGCCTGCCAAAGGGGAATTGTGGCTTCTTCCAAGCAGGGCAAGGGGTCACCACAACATGAGGAACTGTATTAAAGGGTCTCGGGATCAGGAGGGTTGGGAACCACTGTTCTAATGAGATAGGTCAAGATTGAAAACAATTTGGCCCCTCAGGACTGCATGGGGTGGTGACTGGAAGACTGAGAGGGAGATTGCAGGCCCATAGTCTCAGGAATGTTAGTGACAAAAAAACTGAGACCATGGGACGGTGTTTGTAATCTCACAGGGAGTATATACTTAGTAATAATTTCTCCTGAATCTTCCACTACTGAACTGCACACGATGGCTTCAGATCTCCCACATCTACTTTTTCCTCATATGACGCATAATGTTGAAATCCTATCACCAAAAGAATCATCACTGCCTAATGCATAAAAGAGAAGCACTGCCCATTGATCAGATGGGTACCTGTTTACTTAAATAACTCTATCAATGGAGGGTTATTATTTTGGATCACTTACAACCGTGGGGATCCTGTTATACACCACTCTCATGCACCACCTCCCAGATGATTCTTTGAAAGAAAAAGCCAAAGGGATGTAAACCATCGAAAGATTTAATGCATCTTACACATTACTTCACAATGATTACTCAATTAAATACGCATATCAACACCAATATGGACACAAGCATCAATTACAGTTAGTTCTCATGTCCCTGGCCAAGCTTATTAACAACTATCACCTGCTGAAAACTCGGGCAGTAGTAAACTATGAAAAGCACAGAAAAATTAACTGGACACAGGTGACAGGAACCATGCATTTCCCCCCCAATCACATTGATCACATTGTTTGTTTGTTGGCACACCCAGAGTCATCACAGGAAATAAATTGTATGTTTAAGTCTTGCTTCCTCCTTCCCTTTGCCACATTGCTCCCTATTCTGTAGCAGGGAAATCAAGGTTTACAAAAAGCTACTGTACAAGATGAATGAAGAGAGAGAGGCACCTTCTCTCTTGCTTGTTGTGTCTCTCATTCAAATCACATCCTCACCACCCTTCACCTGTTTGTTGTTGACTTCTGATCCCTGGCCTATTTCTGCTGCCAATGCCAAATGTGCAACTGATTTCTCAAGCACATGCGTAATACACTTCCACATAATTCAACAGAACATAAACGTATTTAAATTTAGGTGACTCACTTCCAGCAGGTTCAACAACAATGTTCTTGCAAAAATCAATTCTTCAAAAACAACCTCCCGTTGATGCATGTAGGATATTATGCTTCTGTATCCAGGATTCAAAACACCAGGACGTGGCCCAATCCTGCTTTCGTTGCCATCAGGAAAAAAGGATGCAAAGCTTTACATAGCAAAGGAAAGCCTGAATGTTAACACTCATAGAAGCTGTCAGGATGAGCTATGGGATACTCTCTTATTTATATTCACCATCAAAGTGGCACCATACTATCGGAAATCTCAGAAACTGACTTCTTTTCCTCACCCCATCAGTTCACAACTTCTCACTCAAAGATAAGACAACTGTCAGGGCCATTTTTCAACAAGAGTGGGTGGTGGTGAGCAGAAGACAGTACAGTAGAACCCCAGTATCCACTGGGGATTGGTTCCAGGCCTTCCCGGGGATAACGAAAACCGTGGATAAGGGAGAATGCCCAAATCCCCCAAAATTGCTGTTTTGTGACAGTAGCTTACTTTATGGCCACAGTTTTGCAACAGAAGCTTGCTTTATGGCTGCTGTTTTACGACAGCAGCATGCTTTACAGCTGCTGTTTGTGACAGTAGCTTCCTTTGCAGCTGCTGGATTATTTATTTATTTTTCCTCTGCCAACCATGGATAACTGAATGGTTAATGAATCAGTGGATACAGGGGTTCTACTGTATCCTGTAAACCAGTGGTTCTCAACCTGTGGGTCCCCAGATGTTCCTGGACTGTAACTCCCAGAAGCCTCCACCACTTGCTCTGCTGGAAGGGATTTCTGGGACTTGCAGTCCAGGAACATCTGGGGACCCACAGGTCGAGAACCACTGCTGTAGACCATCTTGACTGCTGCCTTGGGTGTTATCAACATTCAGGTTACCCTTTTAAATGTAAAGTTTGGCATCCTTTTTCCTGCTGGTAATATGGGCACAATACTGTGAAGCAAAATATTGGGCCATTTCCTGGTGTTTTGAGCCAGAAGCACAATATCTCACATTTACAAACCAGAGATGTTTTTGAAGAATTTATTTTCTTGGCTTGTCAAAATGAAAGTTCAAGTATGCGTATACTACCCAACAGAAACTTCCTTCATTTTTCTATTATCTAGTGCTAAAGTTTCCCAGAAGATGAGCACATGTCCTCTACTATGGTTATAGGGAGGGGACAGAAGCAAGAGAAATGTGGCTGTAGTCCCTCTGTGCCAAATATTTTGACATGATGTTTTAGATTGAATGAAATGGTGAAGCAAATGTATGACTAAGTGCAACACATAGAGTGGAGAAGCATATATGCCGTTTAACCTCTCAGGGAAACTAATGTTGTCCTGCCCACTCGGCAGAATACATAAGAAAGCTATGTTCTGATTTCCAAACATTATCCTTAAGGTAGGCAACCTGGTGTGTGTGTGGTGTGTGGGGAGGTTTATCAGAACAAAGGTGATAGAAACACATTTTGTGTGTGTTTTCCAAAATATGTCCCCTTGCCTTTTGAAATTAAAAAATATAGAAATGCAGAGAATTGGAAGTCACTTGGAAACCAAGGTCAAACTCATCTGTACTATGTGAATGTACAAGAAAGACAGCAACAAAAGACAGGGACAAAAATCAACTCATTTGAAATGTGGTGTCATGGGACAGCTATTGAGATGCCAAAGACAGACTAGACTAGAGCAAGAAGTGGGTGCTCAATCAAGTGAAGCCTGAACTCACACCAGAGCAAAAATTAGTAAACTGAGGCTATCCTTTCAAGTACGTATAGTGAAAATACAGAACTGACAGGTAAGGACAATATGGCTGGGAAAGAAGGGGCACTGGGAACTGAGGAAGACCTAAGATGAGAACAATTGTCTCAATATAGGAAGCCATAGATGTTAGTTTGCAACACTTGAGCAGAACTTATTGGGGGGGGGGATTTGCTGTGGGGAGGGGGCAGCTGGAAAGGAAAACAACCTAACAAAGGGCTGTCCAAACTGTTTACAAGGAGGGCCAGATTTTGTGAGGTAAAAATGTGTGTGGGGGGTGCAAACATTCGGCCACATTTGGCCCCCGAGCCAGATTTTGGACAAGCCTCTAGGACAGTGATGGCGAACCTTTTAGAGACTGAGTGCCCAAACTGCAATTCAAAACCCATTAATTTTTCATAAAGTGCCAATACAGCAATTTAACCTGAATACAGGCAGCTGTGAAGGGGCGATGTTGGGTGCCCACACAAAGGGCTCTGAGTGCCACCTTTGGCACCCGTGCCATAGGTTCACCAACACTTCTCTAGGACATGCAAGGAGGTGGCGAGGATGCTGCAGCCACAGGGAGCAGGGGGGGTTTAAGCTGGCCGAATGGCTGGGGGGATGGATGGAGGTAGGAAGGCAGGCAAACTGTAAAATTGCAAGCTCACCTCTCCATCTGATGTGGGGAGGGACCAGCTGGCAGGGATGCCTGACAGGCTGAGCCGGTGGGGAGAAGAGGCTGTGGGCCACTCATATTTTGAAAATGGGCCGTATTTGGCCACCGGGCCTGACTTTGGACATGCCTGACCTAACATGAGAGAAAGCTGGTTTGTGACTTTCACGCATGCGCCGAGAGGGGTGAGTCGCCTCCGGACGAGCTCCCTGAGACGATAAGTATTTTATAACTTTAAATGGCTCAGTCATAAAGGAGAGAAGCTGAAACTTGTGGGAAAGGAAGGGGGAGCCCTCCCTCTAATCCCCTCCAGCCAGTGATTGATATCTCCCTCCGGTCTGGAGGTCGTTTGAGATCAGAGGATCAAAGGAGAGGAGAGTCAAATGAAATGGCTGCTTTCACCAAACGCCAAGAAGACCTCTTGATAAGCAAAACTGTACAGGCAGTGAAGGAGGAGATTTCTAAAACAGTTCGAGCAGAGTTACGACGAGTGATCCAGGAGGACCTCACAGAATTAATTCAGCAAGAAAACAGGAAATTAAATGACAGCATAAAAAAACTGGTGGAAAATGTAAGCGATTTAAGTGTTGATGTCACAGCGCTTGAAAAAAGGGTTGATCAAACAGAACTGAGATTAAAGAAGATGGAGAATCGGGCTGTTCAAGCTGAGGACAGGCAACGTCGTAAAAACGTCAGACTTGTTGGTTTATCGGAATTGATTAATGGTAAGGACATTATTCCTGAACTTTTATCTCTTTTGGCGGCTAACAATGTGGGAGTAATATCACAAAATGATATAGAAAGAGCTCATAGAGAACTTAGACCCAAACCTAAAGATTCTGCACGCCGAGAGATGTTATAGTTGCACTGTGTAAGGAGAGACTGGCTGATCAGCTATTGAAAGAGACGAGGAAAAAAGGATCTTTAAACTATAAGGGGGCTACAATGAGATTCTTCCCGGACTTATCTCTGGAAACTTCAAGGAGAAGACAGGAAATGCGCCCGTATACAAGAGAACTGACTGCTGCCAACTGCAGATTTACATGGATTTACCCAGCTACAATATTGGTAATTAAAAACAATAAACAGCTTAAAGCAAGAAATCCAAGTGAGGCAGAACTGATGCTACAAAGCCTGGGGATTACTTCGCCAGAAAGATCCAAAGGAGAAGGAGATTTGCAAGGAGAACGAGAGCCTCGTGATGAAGAATAAATAACTGTTTGTGTAAACAGAGAATAGCAGAGTTAACTGTGAATGAGAGAAAAATAGCTTAAATGGGAATAGGATATGGTATAGGAATAGGGATATAGGACATAAAAATGTAAAAAGAATATTGTTACAGGACTTAATTCATATGAACTACAGGGATGAAAAGAATAAGATATGAAAAGCGTTAATAAGGGAGAAGGGAGGAGGGAGGTGAAGGGAGGGAGAACAGAAAGTACATGATGCCGGGGAGGCTGCCATGGGTATGTTTCAAGGTAAAAGGGAGGTGGAGCAGATAAGGAGTACTGAATTAAGTGAGGGGAGAAGGAAGAAGTAAGTTATAGGTCGTGATAATTTTGTAAGGAGAACACATAAATAATGAAATGTTTAGGGAAAGAAAGGAGGCTGAGCAGTCATTACAAATGTGTTAAATATTGTCTACAGGGGCAAAAGGGGAGCGGCAACGGGAAGTCAAGCTTTGCATGGTGCTCAGAATGGGTAGTAAGCCCATGGAAGGGGTGGGGATGCAAAGCAGGGGTGGGGGTGCAAAGTAGGGGTAAGAAACAAGAAGCAAGCAAATAAAAGCGAATTAAGGTGGAATGGTAAGGCCAAAATAGGTGACGAGAAAGATCAATGGGAGGGGACATGAGATTCCTCTCATTAAATATTAATGGAATGTCTTCTCAGGCAAAACGAATGAAATTAGCACAGCTGTTAAATAAAGAAAAGGTGAAGGTTCTATTTCTACAGGAAACTCATATGGACAAAATAGAAAATAGAGTGTTATTCTCCCACCCAGCATGGCCTACCAAATGGCAGTTTCAATCAAATGGAACTTAGGAGTTGGAATATTATTTAGAAATGACCTCGATGTCCAAGTGAAAGAAATAACTCAAGGAAGATTTATAATGGTCAAATGTTTAATTTGGGGTCAAAAATATACTTTAGCCTCGATTTATGCTCCCAATAAAGGTCAAGTTAGATTCTTGAAAAAATCCTTAAGTAAAATTGAACAAGCCTCTGAGGGGTTGGTGATAGTGGCTGGAGATTTTAATTTGAATATACAGGAAAATAAGGAAACTCAACTGTATTGTAGATCTCATTTATGGAGTAATGTGGCTAACTTAGAAGGTAAACAGGGGGATCCAACGTTTTATTCAAACAGGCACAAAAAGTTTAGCGTAATAGACTTTATGCTGGTGAGGAGGAACTTAAAGAAACAATCTCAAAATTTCAAGTGGGGGGTATATTTCTATCAGATCATGCTCATTTGTTAATGCAATTAGATTCAAACCTTCCAAAAAAGAATTGGAAATGGAGATTTGACCCAAGAATAATTTCTTCAGAAGTTAAGAAAAGGGAAATGGAAAATAAGATAAAAAGAGTATTTAGGGAAAATGATGTAGAAGAAATTAAGTCATCTCTTCTATGGGACGCCTCAAAATCGGTCATAAGGGGGTTGTGTCTAGAGGAAGAGAGGAGATATAAGAAGGAATTGAGTGAGAAAAAGATAAAGCTATGGAGGAATTATTAGAATTACAGAAAAAAATACAAAATAATTATTCAAAAAGATAGAAAAGCAAATAAGGGAACAAAGAGGAAAATTAGATGAAATAAATAATTTACTTCTATGGAAGAAACAAGCCCTGGTTAAAAATGAATTTCAAAGGACGACAATTCAGGCAGGGAAAAGATTTATATCTTATTTAAAAATACAGAAAAGTAAAAACTTCATTGAGATTAAAAAATAAAAAAGGGAATGTAAATATAAAGAAGAGGAGAAAAAAGAATTATAACTGAATATTTTAAGGAAGCGTTCCAAAAGAAAAGACAAGGTGAAGAAGATTTACAAGTCAGAAGTAAAATCTCTGAAATACAAAAGAAGAGGCTAAATGATAAGATTACAGTAGATGAAATTAAGGAGGTAATTGGAACATTAAAAATGGGGAAGGCTCCAGGCCTAGATGGTTTTACGACTCTGTTTTACCGGCAGTTTCAAGAGGGTTAGGGAAAGAATGGAGAAATTATTTAATGATATAATGCAAGGGAAAGGAATCCCAGAAACATGGAAGGAGACAGAAATTATCCCTATTAAAAAGCAAGGTAAAGCAGAAGAACAAGTAGCTTCATATAGACCAATCACATTGGCTAATCAAGATTACAAAATTTTACAAAAATATTAGCTAAAAGATTAGAGGTTGCAATTCCAGATCTAACACAGGAGGATCAATATGGGTTTGTCAAGGGAAGATATATAGGTGATCCAATAAGAATAGTAATGAATATAATGGCAGATGCCAAAAGGAAACAAAGTAAAGTAACAATGGTCAAATTGGATATTAAACAAGCTTTTGACTCGGTAGGAAGAGAGTATTTACTAAAGTTATTAAAAGAGATGGATATTATAGGTCCCTATGCAAATGCAGTAAAGGAAATTTATAAAGAAAACTTTGCAAGGGTAAGAATAAATGGATCATTAACAGAAAAGTTTAAAGTGGAAAGAGGTACAAAGCAGGAATGCCCTTTATCTCCCCCATTATTTGCATTAGCGATGGAACCATTGGCCCAAAATTTGAGAGAATGTGCTCAAATAAAAGGATATAAAATAGGAAAAGAGGAAATAAAGTTAAACATGTTTGCGGATGACTTAATTTTAATATTGACTAACCCATTAGAAGCGGCAGGTCCCCTGTTTAATATATTAAAGAAATTTGAAAAAATATCAGGACTAGAAGTAAATTTACAAAAATCAGAAATTATGTTTCTAAACGTTCCTAGGAAGGAGCAAGATCAATTAAGATTGCAAATGAAAATGGGAAATGGTGTTAAAAAAATGATTTATTTAGGAGTGGTATTAACAAAAATTGGGAAAAACTAGGTAAGGAAAATTATAACAAAACTTGGAGAAAGATCCAGAAAATAATAAAGGGCTGGAAAGATAAAAAAATGGGAATACTGTCAAAAATTAGGGCTTTGAAAATCTTTATAGTTTCAAAATTGTTATATTTATTTCAGGTTCTCCCAATATTACTTTCAGAAAAGATTTTAAAGAAATGGGACACATCATTAAGGAAATGGGCTCTTGGCAAGAAAAATCAAAGAATTAAACATAAAATCCTATATGCAATAAAAGAAGAAGGAGGATGGAGTATGCCCTCTTTGGAAAAGTATTATATAGCCTTCCAATTAAAATGGGCAATGAAGGTGGAGGAATACCCCACACCCAAATGGAAAGAGTAGAAGATGCCATAAATAACTCAGCAGGTTACTTAGGGATATTTGATAGAGATAAAAGAATACTGAAAGAAGTTAAGGGACCAAGGCAAGTAACAATGGAAATTTTAATAAAAAGGACGAAAATAGGTGGAGTATCGAATTGGGGCCCTTTAGAACAGTTTAATAAAGAGGGGAAGATTTTGTCACAAAAAGATATAAAGAATCTAAAAGAGAAAGGATATTACAAAATCAAAGATATGCATGAATTAATGTCAACAGGAGGGGCAATAAATAAATTAAAAGGGATATTAGGGAATCAAAAATGGATGGTGGCAGAAAGTATGAAAAGGAAATATGATCAATGGTTCCTTTCTCTTAAGGGAAAAGAAGATAGACAATGGGAAGTGGTGTATAAGAAATATGAAAAAAAAAAAGGTTGGAGCAGGAGAGATCTATAGATATTTGGTTAGATTGGGAAATCAGAATGAAAATTTAATTAAATATAATTGGGAGGGAGATATGGACTTAAATACAGAAAAGATTCAGGCTATATTACGGGGATAAGAGAGGTAAAATTGAAAAAAATTAAGGATATGCAATTGAAGATATTGCATAAATGGTATTATACCCCACAGAAATTAAATAGAATAAATAATAATATATCACAAAATTGTTGGCATTGTAAAAAAGAAAAAGGTACTTTTGTACATATGATATGGAACTGCGAGAAAATACAAACATATTGGAGGAAAGTAGAAAATTGGTTATCAGAAATTACAAAGAAAAGGATTGAGCTAAAAATAGACTATATTTTCTTAGGCCTAGTAGATAGAGAAAAACAATGGAGAAGCGTAAAAAAGATTGTCTACTACGGAATAGCAGCAGCTATAATGGTACTAATGGGTGGATGGAAGGACCAAAAGAAATGGAAATATGATAAATGGAAAGATTATATACATGAATTTTTTCAAAAAAATTGGAAACAAAGTATTCAAGAAAGAAAAAAAAGAAGGGAAACATAGAATTCTAAAGGAGTGGGAGAAATATATAAATTGGATAAAAGGGAAGCCTGAGAACGAGAAATGGGCTAGACTATTCCATCATGCCTTAATAATGTTCAACATGAAAGGATAGTGATTTCGGCTTGCTGGGGGGAGGGGGGTCAATGAGGAAGAGACTAAACGATGATGTAATGTTTTGGAAAATTGTAAAGATTGAAATATATGCTGTTACTTCCTCAATAAAAAAGCTTTAAAAAAAAAAAGAGAGAAAGCTGGTTTGTAAGATCTGAGGAAAGCTGCTAATGATATGATATCTTACAGTTCATTAACTCATCAGCTGCAGGCTGACCCACCAGACCATCACAGTTGTTCTCACTCCGGGTGGCCACGTGTAGAGAAGCCCAAAAAATAATTACTAGAAGTCAGGCCTTCTCTGTGATTGCCCTGATCTTAGGGAATCAGCTTCCGAATGAGATCCGCCATGCAGAGTCCCTGCCTGCCTTTAGGAAAGTAGTTAAAAAGCTGATTTTAAGAGAGGCATTTGGCGACAATCAATTTTTTTTACCAGAAATATTAGATTGCCAGCTGGTTTTGTTATTAATGTGTTTTATTACTATTATTATTATGTTTATTGTTGTTTTGAATGTTTATTACTGTGTTTTTTCTCTCTCTGCTCTTTTATTCTCATTCTATTATTGTAAACCGCCCAGAGTTCTGGTTAGAAGACAGGCGGTAAGTAAGTAAGTAAGGAAGGAAGGAAGTAAGGAAGTAAATAAATAAATAAATAAATAAATAAATAAATAAATAAATAAATAAATAAATATAGCCACCAAACCTCCAAAGTTAAGTGCTGGCACATAACATATTTGGAGTTTTTTCCTTAATTACCAAACAACTGTGCAGCAATGCAGTGGATAGAATAGTTGCGACTTGGCAGGATATGTGCACCAAAACTCAACTAATATCAAGTAACACTATCATTAGCCACAAGGCAAGAATGGGTTTTTCAGAAGCTCACTGACAGCTTAAATAATCAAACGTCTGAGAATTTGTTCTATATTATTTTAAAATCTGTATCTTTAAAAATATTTTTAAAACCAGAAACAAATTCCCTTTGTAACAATGAACCCCTGTTTTATCATGAAGGAGATAAACATCCACTTGGGTCAACTAACTGGATCCTGACTGTCAAGTTAAAAAATTCAGATTGTTCAAGATTTCCTGTTGGAAACGGTCAGGAAACTTGTCTCAGAAATCCTGAGGGAATTTTTACTGATAGCAATCTGGGCTGGGAGAAATACAGCTACTCTGTAATGCCAAAATACTTTAATGTGCTTACAAACATTCATGCTAATTCCCTGGAGATAATGACAAAATGTTCATGCCTGGAGCCCTGTCACTACATTACTTTCTTTACAGTGACTTTATTGGAACAGTGGCGGGGGGGAGGATTAAATGAAAACTAGAGAAGGGCACAAACCAGAAATATAGCATTTCATTTTCTTTCTTTAGTAGTTTTGTTTAGTTAGTAATGATTTTTTTAGGAAACGAAATGAAACAAAACAGTTCAGAATTCTATAAATAATGGGGAACTTCCTTGGACTCTTCCCTGGAAGCTCCCCAAATTTGGAGTGTTTTGGGGTTCAGGGGGCTGAGTTATTATGCTCCAAATTCGGTCCCCCAGGTAATGTTAAAAGTGTTTTTTTTTAAGTTTGGTTTCAGTTAGACAGTTTGGGGAATGGTGGCGGAGGAAACAATTACCCTGCTTGAACCAGATAATTAATTGCTTCCTCCTGTGTAGTGGTAACTTAGTGCTTAATATACTTTCCAGGTTGAAGTTCAACCTGGAAAGTATGACACAGTGGAAGCAGTAGCACAGAGGAAGCTATTGACTCTCCAATCTGATAAACATAATAAAACATTATTGTACAGTCAGCATAGCATGTTTCTGCATGGAAAGGGGCAGGGCAGGGGAGCTTCCCCAAGCTGTTCCCTATAAGCCCCCAAATTTGGAGAGGTTTGGGTTTAAGAGGGCTGAGTTATTCAACTACAAAGAGGGTCCCCATAACTAAGTGCAAGAGTGTGTATAGCATGTGCCAGCAATATAGGAGTTAAGCTCCCTTAGTTCAGTTTCTGGACTAGAAAAATCATTTTGTTTCCCTTTGGGTGAAAATTATTTCTTTCATTTCATTTCATAATAAAACAGTTTGTTATGTAAAGAAACAGTGTGTCATTTTTCATGTTGTACCCATCTCCAATGAAAACCTGTATTTTGACTCTGTTTCTTTGATGTTTCATTCCCCTATAACCTTTCCAGCAAGGGTAATAATAAAGCAGTAATTATGCTGCAATATTACTGTAACTTTGCAATACCCTTGTGGTAAGCCTGTTCCATGCATGCTCTGTTTATAACAAAGTCACTGTTTTTCCCTTTTGAAAACAGCCTTTTTTGGGGATCAATATTTCAGCTCCTGCAGCCTGGATTTTCCCCAAATTAAATTGTGGGGGAAACTAACCATTGTCTTCCAAGGTAAACTAGATTTTTATGTAAAATTTATATGAGATATTTTAAATTTGCGGACATTTATGGTTTGCTGGTTTCTGCAGGGGGATGTTTTTTGTTTTTTTTTAAATGACAACTAGGAAACTGTTTGCCCAACTTTTCTAAATTTGGAAAAGAGCAAGAGCAGACCTTTTGCTATACCTGTAACACATTGGGTGCTGAACCAAATTTCTGTTTCAAAGTTTTATTTGTTTGTTTGGGTCTCCCCCATTTAAACAATTACTGTATATACTTGAATATAAGCCTAGTTTTTCAGCCCTAATTTGGGGCTAAAAAAAGGGGTCCTCGGCTTATATTCGGGTCAATACTTTTAGCCACTGAGGCAAGTTTGGGTCGGTGGCTAAAAGTCATTTTAAACATTGTGCGCCACTTCTCCTGACCCCCATGTTTAAAATGACTTTTAGCCACTAACTCAAGCACTTGCCTCGGTGGCTAAAAGTCATTTTAAACATATCACACACACACACACACACAGCTCACAAAGGAGGAGTAGCCAGGCCCTGCTGCATTTCTCACCCTAGGCTTATACTTGAGTCAATAAATTTTCCCAGTTTTGGGAGTTTAAATTAGGGCCCCGATTTATACTCGGGTCAACTTATACTCGAGTATATACGGCACCTTGTTGAATGTTGGTTTGCTCTATCAGCACAAGATCATTTCTATCACCCAGCTAAACTGTCAACCCAAATTTATTTTTCTGTGATATTTCTGCTGGGGTTTAAAAATATGTTAAAGCAATAGTTTACAGGTGTAGTTCTGAAAGATCTGTGCCTCTTGCTTAAGAAATATACTGGCAGTGCTACAAAACTTTTGTTGAAGGGTTTCTCAAAAGTGATTCAGATATTACTGAGGAAGAATCCAGGAAGACCAAATTACATTCCTGCTCCGGTTGTTTCTTTTGACTACCTCAAAAAAAAAAAAAAAAAGGATTAATATCTCTTCTTCTTGCAGAGAGAGAGGTAGGCTAGGATTTTTCTTCCCCAGCAGTTGCCTTCATTAATATGTACAAGAAGGACGCTTCTTTTGGGATCCAGATGGGAATAAGAATGGAATAAAATATTCCACTATTTTAAAAAAACCATCAGTTATTATCTGGTTATTAAGAACACAATCACAAAAATAGAAAAGGTTCTTGGTATATGATTTATAGTATGAATTTTGTTGGCTTCATTGGTATGATAATGGATGCTGGGTTGTTAATATCACTTTTAATTCAATCTTTATGGTTTCTGTTAATCCTCGTGTTTGTTGTGCTATGGTGTAAGTTACCTGTGTCCTTCAGTAGAACAGTTGGTTGGAAATAATTAACAATTTTCCAAAGTTATCCTGGAAGAAACTGTGGTGGTCTTAATAGGGAACATTCAAGTGCTGGAGAAAGAGGAATCCTGCATTTATTTTTGGTGTTATATACCTTAGTGCTTCTAAATGTATTGCTAAAATGTTACAGGATCTAAGTAGACTTGTTATGGGTGAACAAAATATCCGGGATTTCGAAGTAATAGGGGGAAATGTCTGTAACACATCATGATCATATAATCTGGAACAAAACAAAAACACATTATGTCTTTCAGTTACATGTTCTAAGCTACGAGGACTTCACTGTGTATTCGCTGTATTCAAGCTGGGCCCAGAGCTGCTTCCAATCAAAACAGATACAAACAATTTAGAACGGTTATTAGTGGGATATGTGTGACGCATATAATTTTGTGTTATCTGGATTTTTTCCTTTTTTAAAAGAGTGCAATTAGAAGGAAAGAATTCAATTAGCAGGAAATAAAGAGAGCGAATGCAATTAGCCGAAAAGAATTCTCCTTCACTTAAATTCCACTGGCCAGCATCCTGTCAAGTTTCTACTAAAAGGGAAGACTTGTCAGTACCATAACTAAAGGTTGTGCCAGTTGTGCTATTGCTGCTATACAAGTGGAACTTAGGATATCTTCATGGAGACCACCCCTTGAACAACACTTCTGTAAATGTTAGGGTCCCATTTTACTACCCGTAAACATTGTTTACAGCCTAGAAAAATTCCTGGTAAGAAATCCCAAGATCACATAATACGTTTCAGAAGTATTTATGAGGAAGTGCTATCACAGCTCTGTGGTAGAAGCCATATTGGCAAGTACAATTGCGCATGCTCTGCATTCAAAAGTATCTTGGGTATTCTGCCAGGAAACACTGAAGAGCCACGGCCCGTGGAGATGCCATTAATTTTTACATGACCTTGGCTCCACAGAACTTCCTATGAAGGGAGCTGCAGTTATTGAGGAGAACATCAAGGACAAGCCATGATAGCAGGCTCAGGTGGACAGCTTAGTTGCCTGGGTGGAAGAACACTCCATCGTGTGAAGTCTTCTCTGTGTGCACCCCATCTGCCAGGGTTAAAACGTTCCTTCTACTTCCACCCGGTTCTCCTCTTCCTCGGGGGAACCTGTGTGACTGCTCTGAAGCCTGAGAGGCTTCTGGGGAGAGATGGCACCCAGCGTCTCCTGTTCATCTTCATTAGGCTCTTCGCGAACCCCATGGGAGAGGCCATCCTGTTCCGAGTTGCTTCTCACATACCCTGGCAAATTGATGTGGGTCTCCATGGGCCTGGGGACATTTTTGCTGGCCCTGCTAGATATCAGGACCATGCGGGAACTGGTCACCATCTGAGACTGGCTGCTGGTGCTGTGGTTCATGTTGGTAAGGACGGAGCCATAGCGGTAGCTCCTGCACGGGGCTTTCCTCTCCCAATCCATTGCCAGGTTCCATCTTGCCCAGGTTTTCTTGATCTCCGTCTGCACCTAGAAGAACAGAAAAACGTCCGATCAGAGTGCAAAGAAGGAGCTTAGCGAGCCACATTCACTGCACTGTCTCCTTAATATTCATTTGGATTAAAACGTGCCCTCATCTTATTCAGTTTGTAGCCACGCGTATCCTACAACGGTAACGGAGAAGTGAGCTACGGTTATGGGAAATGTGTCAAGAATACAGAATAGACTGCATTACAGGGGGATATAAAATAGAATATAAAATAGAAAGAGAGACAGACAGACTAGACAAAAAGTTCTGCAGAACAGAAAAACACAGAAGTTGGCATCCCACCCCCAACTCTTCCCCACCTTCTCTTGTGAGAGGGGTCAGCTGTTGTTTCATTTAAAAATGTGGAAAATTGAACTCTGCTCTATTTTAATACTGTGCTACTTGAAAAACAATATGCCCTATAATAAAACTCAGTTCACATATGTACATCTGAAGGGAAACTCTGGAGCAAGGAGTAAGCCAGTGGAACCAACTGAAACAGATGCAACTCCAAGTGACAAGATAATATAAACTTAGTTCGCATTGTGAAAAATATTCCTTGATGCTTCCTAATCATACTGGTATATGCCTGGCCAAGTAAAACAGTCATGGCTAGCTTTTTTTAATGAAATGATTTGTGTCTTAGATAAGCCTTGAGCGGTGCTTCGTTTTCCAATAAATATCACTGCCCTCTGTGGAAACATCTCACATGACAAGCAAAAGTTAGAATCTAAAGAAACTTATGTTCATTTCTTCTTTTGCAGGGAGCTTCCCGTCTCCTCTCAGTCAAACTGCAATTCAACTATGTGAGACTGAAACGCAGCCATGCCTAGAATAGGTCCATGGAAATCAGTAGGATTTAAGGCAGTCATGACTTACTAACTGCTCTTGCTTTTGTATTGTGTGAGGACCGCATAGCTTCTTCTTTTTTCTGGACTACGGACGATACCCAGAAGAGCCACCCAGAGTACCATCTAGAAGACAACATGCACACCTAACGCCAGCAAAGCAGAGCTGGAAACAGAAGGGAGCATTTGCTTCCATCTGCTTGGTAATATAACTCATTTGGCTACAACTGGCTCGCCTAGGGGCTGCCTAAATTTTATTTATTCTTTGATGTGACCTTGGCCCATTTCTGTGTAACCCTATTCCTTGGCCAAACAGGGACTTTGAGGTTTCCAATGAAGACATTCAGCGAGGGGGAAATGCTGAATACTAGGCAGTAGAGATGGGCACGACTCAAAAAAATGGTGTTTCGTTTGTCGTTTGGTCGTTTAGGGGTCCGTTTCGATTCGTTTTCGTGACGTTTTTGCAAAAAAAATCGTTTTTGTTTCGTTAGGTAACGAAACAAAAAACAAAAACAAAAAATGCTGTTTCATTAGCATTCTTTTTAGTTCAATGCATCTGCTGCAACGAAAACGAAAAACACGGCAAATTTGGTCGTTCATTTTCGTTTTCGTTTTGTTTTTTAAAAAAATTCATTTTGTTTTTGTTGCGTAACAAAATGAAAAAATGAAAACGAAAACGAAAAATCGCTCATTTCGTGCCCATCTCTACTAGGCAGCCTTTTGTAACTTGGGGGAGGGGGGAGATAATTCAACCAAGAGTCACCAAGGGCGGAACCTGAAACCTACGATCCCAACTTGTGTTTGCAGCTTGCCTTTTGGAACTCAGCTTTAAGAAACAGACCTGGCACGGACATCTGCCATGACTTTTGTAACTTAGATAGATAGATAGATAGATAGATAGATAGATAGATAGATAGATAGATAGATAGATAGATAGATAGATAGATAGATAGATTTGAGGCACAGCCTAAAGACCAGGATAGTTTGAAAACTAGCTTTCTTTTTCAGTAGCTTAATAAAAGTAACACCTGCCCTTGCTTTTTATTGTATAAGGGCCACTTTTTTCCTTTGTGCTTAACTATGAGATGCAATGCACAGGTTTGTGCTTCTGCCTAGACCTTTTCAATAGAGTAGAAAACAAATGCTAAACACAGTAGCAAAAATCCGCCCCACAACTCTGGCACTGAAAGAAGCTACAATCATCCAATGCTACATATCCGTAAGGTGAGTTCCACATTGTCACTAATGGCTTGCATTTGATAACTCACCTCTCCATTGCAGTAGCAATAGATGACAGAGACAAAGAAACCCTGTGTAAGAAATAGAGGAGAACCATAAACACAATATGAAACATATGACTTAGGGCGTTTATACACGACCCCTAAGCTCCGCCGCAAATGGCTGCAAGGTCCGGACCTTTAAAATGTTTACCCACCAGCTCCGGACTTTGCAGACAATTAAGTGCGACCCCGCCCACTTTAGCGCGACCCAGAGCAGTTTTCTTGTACCTGCTTTTTGATGGTGAAAAATATTTGATGCGGAGACTGCCTGAGCTCTCCTCACTTCTTTCTGTTGTTTTTCTTTTGCCTCCGCCCCTTAAAGAGGAACCAGGAAGTAAACGGAGGTCGGAGCAACTTCCCCCAACACCAGAGGTAAGCCTTTTATTCTTTTGTCTCTGTCTAAGGCTTTTTTTTCCTCCCCCCCTCACGCAGACAGAACAAAGAAGTGCGGAGCGGGTGGGGACAGAGGAACAGCAATGAACCCTCAAGATCTCTGGTCCGAATTTAAGGGACCAGCGGATCTTAGGGGTCGTGTAAAAAGGCCCTTAAATTATTATGACCTTGAACAACATATTCTGTATTGATATTTAACAGATATCTGTGAACTGAAACAGTTCTGGCACCATGAGGATGGTGAAAACCTTACATTGCTGAAACCTAGTACCTACCCTTGATTTAAATGAGGACCCAATCTAGTGGCTGGTACTTTTGCCCCAGAGTTACTAACTTTGTAGGTGACTCAGGGTGTGACTACACAGTGGGGGAAAGGTGAATGGGTCCACCATGAAGTCACACCAGGGAAGTCTGGCATCTCTGGATTAATTCAGTTCAGCTAACCACTCAAGTCAGCAAAAAGAAGATAAGAAATAAGCCATTTGCAGCTTAAACATTTGTATCCTCTCCCCACAACTGTCTCCTCCTTTCTTCTTCCTTTCCCTTCCTCCCTCCCTCCCTCCCTCCCTTCTAAAACAGAGTGGTTCCTGCTCCCCATCCAGGAGCAATTACTGATTTATTTGTCAGTATAATAACACTGGATGTTCTCCGAATGCTGCCCTAGCCGTACAAGAGGCATTGGAAATAAACAAAAGCTTTCTTACAAGGAAAAGCATGCAAAAGGCAGCTCCAGCAGTGGACTCATAGCAGAGAACAGTGGTTTGCTGTTTGATCCATGCTTCTGGGGTCTGTGATGAACATGTTGGTCTCTGGGTGAGGATCTCCACTCTTGTGTGTGTGTGTGTGTGTGCTGTGTTGTTACAGTTGTGACCGACTCTCCATGACTCCATGTCCATGGAGTTTCCTTGGCAGGAATACTGGAATGGTTTGCCAGTTCCTACTCCAGGCGTCTACACCACCTGGTATTCCCTGGTGGTCTCCCATCCAAGTACTAACCAGGGCCGACCCTGCTTAGCTTCCGAGATCAGGCGAGATTGGATGTGCTTAGGGCATCTAGGCAGCTCTCCACTCTTATAAGCAGAGCCAAACAACAAGAGGATGGGCCATCTCTCTACTTAATGCAACTGGCCAGCAAGGCTATTACTTAATGACAATCCACCACCATGAGTCACCATACCTGGAAGGAGTTGAAGAACAGCTCACAGTGCATCCGGATCTCCCAGCCCAAACCGGTGAATGTGTGAGGCAGGCATATGAACACGATGTAATGTACCCCAAAGACAAGGATCAGAATCAAAGTGGATTTTGCTAGTTTCCTAGAAGAGAATTAACAACAATTATGGCCACTTACCATTTTGACTGAGTGCAGTGTGCTGGATCTTAACAAGTGACCCAGTCTGCGATCTTAAGAGACACTGTGGCTGATTAGCTCATATTATCTACAGAAAGCAGCTTGATTCTGCACAAAATGGTGGGACACCTTTTATTATGCAACACACACACCCCAAATGCAGGCATGAATTTTCATGGGGTAGGGAAGTTGGTTGCGGGTCAGATAGTCCCTCACTAGTACTTTCCTACCATTTTCTGTGCATTTTAATTACTACCAAAAATCTAGAAAGCAAGTTAAAAATGGAATGGTTGAACAACACCCAAGATGAACAGCTGTCCACTCAGAAGTGTTGTTCCATGGGAGGGGGCAGATATAGAAATATATATACAGTATTTTCATGTTTGATACATAACCCATCTTTCTCCTTCACGTGGCTAACAAGGGGGAGAAAGCAGGCTAGTAAAACAAGAAAAAGTTACATGCCTGGCTTGTATTTATACCCAGAGATGGTTTCTCTGTGCACAGGAAGTGCTAAGAACAAATACTGAATTCTGAGAATATGAGTGGTTTCACATTCTGTACTACAAGGTTATTTGACCAACAACTCAATCTGTTTCCACACTTCTTCAGAAAAATCGCACATGATTAGGATGGTCTCTATAAATATACTGGTATTGTGAAGGGAGTTTGCACAAGTATTCCTCCTTAACTATAATCTATAGTACAAGTTCCCATCCTGGGGGTTGTGACCCCTCAAGAGGAGTTTGTGCTATAAAATGAGAGCCAAGGAGGTCACGAAGTGGGTTTTTTTTTGGGGGTGTGCCATAATTCCTTTTAGATGCAATTATTTTTATGTTTAGTATAGTAAATATGGTATACACAATTCTGTTTTATTTTAATCATCTTGGGTGAAGGAGACATAAAGGGAGGGTTGTTTCCACACCCCAAAAAAGTAAATTAAGCTGTACACATATTGACATTTTTCTTCTTCTCCGATTTTATCTAATATGGGCAAATTTACAGCCCACCATACACTGGGTATTGTAAAATTAATATTAATACATTAGGTCAGAATTCTATTCTGGAAAAAAAACTATTTCAATGTGTTTTCTTTACCCCATTAAATGCCTTTTTATGCAAATATAGCTGAGGTGTTACAGGTTACTTAACTATTACAAAATGGAGTCATGATTAAAAACAGATTGGGAAACACTGATTTTCCAGTTCATCTTGGATCTCCATTTTACACAGTCTAGTCAAGCCAAAATGAATCCAAGTGAATGGAGCACATGTTAGCTGTGCGGCAATGAATTGGCTTTGGGTTTGTTTGTTTTTTTGTACGGAGGGACAATTTAGTAAGATTTGCCTCTCACTTTAATATTACCTGCTTGCACCATAACTGGGTTATGATTTCAAGTCTGTTTTAGTGTGAAGATTTTCAGTCATCAAGGTGAGTTTATGTGGAAGTCGAGTCATGGCAACTGGACCTCTTGATAGAGTGAAACGTTTCACTAGTCATCCAAGTAAATTCTTCAGTCTGAGGAAGGTTAGTAGGAGATCTCCCATTTATAGTCCATGTTGGTTTCACTGCACCCTGGTCTGAACAGGCTTGTTAGATGGACAACAGCCAGGGGTGTGTGAAAGTCACACCTATGCAACTCTTCCCAACACCCAACCCTTCCCAACACCCAATAAGTATGGATCCTTAGCAATGGTTCTCCTGGTGAAGGTGTGAAGTGGTCCTGAGATTTCTGGGGATAGATGAAAGGGCACAAACATTGTCCAGGCCACTTTGAGCATTCAACTAGAGATGGGCACAAAATGAATTTTTTTAATTTCATTTTTCATTTGTTCCCTAACAAAACAAAAAAATGAAGTGATCCATCAAAGAAAAACGAAAATAAATGAAACAAATTTTCATTTGTTCTGTTTTGTTTTTCATTTTCCCATAGGCATAAGGGGAACAATGCATTCCTATGGGAAACCAATCAAGCGTGGGAAACGGCGGGCTTTTGACACTTTTCCTCCCCACCCGAAACCCTGCACACCAGCTGATCAGTGCTCAGGCAGGAAAAAAGTTTTAAAAATCCACTGTTTCCTCCAACCAGCTTTTAAAACTTTTCCCCTCCTCCAAGCCCTACGCACCAGCTGATCGGCACTAGGGTGGGGGAAAAAATGCCCCAGCACCGATAAGCTGGCACACAGGGCTTGGGGGAGGGAAAAGAAGTTGCACTAGCACTAAACGAAAACAAAATAGTTGCACAAGCTCCACACACAGACACACACAGCGTACACACACAGACACATGTTTAAAAAACATAAAATGAAAACAAAAAACAGTAAAAAGGGATTTTAAAGTTAAGCTCCACAACAGGAGACAGGAGAAAGGCAGAACTGCAGCCTCCGTTTTCTCCAGAAACAAAAAGAGCACATACACAAATGTTTAAAATTACAGCATAAAATATAAATGGTATGAAACTTTTTTTTTTTTTTTAGTAAAAAGGGTTTTTAAAGTTATGTCCACGGCAAAAGGAAAAATAAGAAAATGATAGGGTCTCTGCATGGTGAAGATAACCAGTTACTAACAGGAGACAGGGAGAAGGCAGAACTGCTCAACACCTTCTTTGCCTCCGTTTTCTCCAGAAAGGAAAAAAGAGCTCAGTCGGATAGAAGAGCAAATGAAATAGGGTGAAAATTACAGCATAAAATAGGTAGGATGGTAGTACAGGAACACCTGGAAACTCTAAATGAATTTAAGTCTCCGGGGCCAGATGAATTACTCCCAAGGATATTAAAAGAACTGGCAGAAGTAATTTCAGAACCACTGGCAAAAGTCTTTGAGAATTCCTGGAGAACAGGGGAAGTCCCCATAGATTGGAGGAGGGCAAATGTTGATCCCATCTTCAAAAAAAGGGAAAAAGGAGGACCCAAATAATTACCACACACTCAGTTTGACATGTATTCCTGGAAAGATTCTAGAACAGATGATTAAGCAGGTGGTCTGTAATTATTTAACAAGCAATGCTGTCCTTACTAGAAGTCAGCACAGGTTTCTCAAAAACAAGTAATGCCAAACTAATTTGATCTCTTTCTTGGGCTACTATCTCACCTGGGTTTTGATCCTGATCTTCTGAAGGTCCAGCTTTTCCTCTTTGTCCCATCACGTGATTGAATAAGTGGGACAGGAGTTCCCATGTCCAAAGCTGTTTTTTAATTTTAAAGTGCAGTTCAGCCCCCCTTGGCCAGCAGGTGGCGCTAGCATTTGAAAAAAACAGACCACTTGGCTGGGGAAAATTAAAGCTTAGGGCACCACATGGAGCTTCCTGTTTCTCCGAAGGTGAAAAGAAATTAAAAAAACAGTGCCGATTGGCCCCAGGAACAGCCGGTCGGTGCGATGAGTTAAAAAAAAGAAGAAACCTGATCATCTGCATGGTCCCACGGCGTCTACTTCCTTAAAAGGTGGATTATCAAAGCGAGGCAAAAAATTCCCTACCTCTTGGGTGAGTCACAGAAATCTAGCTTAAAGGGCCATTACCGGGTTTTCTTTTTTCTTTTCTTTTTCAAAAAGCCCGGTGGCCATGGGTATGGCATTTTTAGACACAGTTTATCTAGTAATTAAAACTGCTTTTAAAGGGACATGGGACTGAGCCCTTTGATAGAGTTACATGGCTGTTGGATGACGGGAATGCTGTGGATGCTGTTTATTTTGATTTCAGTAAGACCTTCAATAAGGTTCCCCATGACATATTTGCAAATAGTAGAATGTGAGATAGATAATCTACTGTGAGGTGGATTTGTAATTGGTTGACTGATCGTATTCAAAAGGTGAACATAAATGGCTTCTCCTCAGCATGGAGGGGGGTGACCAGTGGGGTGCCCCTAGGGTTCTTTTCTGGGTCCGGTGCTATTTGACATCTTTATCAATGACTTGGATGAGGGAATAGAGAGTAGATTAATTAAATTTGCAGCTGATACCAAATTGGGAGGGGTGGCTAATTCCCTAGAGCAGTGATGGCAAACCTTTTAGCTATCAACTGCCCAAACTGCAATTCCAAACCCACTAATTTTTTGCAAAGTGCCAATACATCAATTTAATCTGAATATGGGTGGCTGTGAAGGGGCGATATTGGGTGCCCACAGAAAGGGCTCTGAGTGCCACCTTTGGCACCTGTGCCATTGGTTTGTGAACACTGCCCTAGAGAATATGATAAAAACCAAAATAACTTGACAGATTAGAGTGCTGGGCCAAAGCAAATAGAATGAGTTTCAATAGAGAGAAATATAGGGTCCTGCATCTAGGCATAAAACATAAATTGCATAGCTATAGCATGGGAGACTCCTGGCTGGCAAATAATACCTGTGAAAGGGATCTGGGAGGACCACAAATTGAACATGAATCAACAGTGTGACTCAGCAGCCAAGAAAGCCAACATGATTCTTGGTTGCATCAACAGAAGCATAGTTTCTAGAGCAAGAGAGATGATAGTACCACTCTAATCTGTTCTGGTCAGACCCCACCTGAAGTACTGTGTCCAGGTCTGCACACCTCAATTTAAAAAGGACGTTGAAAACCTCGAGCGGGTCCAGAGGAGGGTGAGCAGGATGGTTAAAGGTATGGAACATATACCTTAGGAGGAGGAGCTTAGGCAGTTGGGAATGTTTAGTCTTACAAAAAGAAGGGTGAAAGGGGATATGATAGTCATGTTTAAATATCTGAAAAGATGTCATTTTGAACAGGGGGGGCTGTCTTGTTTTCCATGGCTACAGTGGCAGGACTAAGAGCAATGGTTTCAAACTACAAGAAAAGAATTTCAATTTAAACATTAGGAAGAACTTCACAGCTGTTCAGCAGTGGAATAAGCTGCCACGGAGGGTGGTGGAGTCTCCTTCTTTGGAGGTTTTTAAGCAGAGACTGGATGGCCATCTGTCAGGAGTACTTTGATGGGGATTCCTTCATGACAGGGGGTTGGACTGGATGGCCCTTGAGGTCTCTTCCAACTATGATTCTATGATTCTAAGGAAGTTCATTTATCACTGACTATTGCATTTCTTGTGTCAGATTTATTATTATTATTATTATTATTATTATTATTATTATTATTATTATTATTATTATTATTATTATTATTATTATTATTATTAGCAGCAGCAGCAGCAGCAGCAGCTTAATTAAAGAGACAAATAAATATTATTTATTGAGAAATAACTAAAAATATTGGGAGATCCTGAATATATTTAAACAAAAATAAGCTTTATGGAGTTTAATGGGAAGTCATATCTACTAAGCATGTTTAGTGTGCAAAGATGTTTGCACATTTATTAAAAAAGCTGTTTTTTGTTTTTAAAGTAGGTAGGAGAGGCCACAATAAATCATGATTAAAATGTGCTAGAATAGACTGTGATGTGATTAAACTGAAAAGCAAGATGAATTGGTAAAGCTCTGTGTTCTTATTCGGCTTCTGTCTAGCAGATAGGAAAACAGCTATTATATCTCCGGTTTATGATCACAACCCTTACAGCTCCAATTTCTCAGCTGGCAATTTTAGTAAAATCTCACCAGCCCTTTTCTTTCTGCCTGTGGATGCTTGAGCTGTGAGTAAATTGACCCTCTTGGCAGAGCAAATGCCCTCAATTATATGGTGGCCCCTCAGTGGGCAAATTACATTTTCAAAGTAAAGTCAGCTGAAGGCTGGAAACACCTATTTGAGCGTCGGCTGCCCGATTTCTCATTAGCCACGAGTCTATTTAAACTTCTTTGCTTTTTCAAAGTGATCTCATCTCCTGACTCAATGGTTCCAGGTTAGAACTGGGCAGGATTCATGAGTGCACCACTTTTTACAATTGTTCACAACAGCAGGTTCACTACCTCCCCCCCCTATTTATTTAAAGTGGTACAATTTAACAAAACCTAAAATGGGGGGCTCACTTTCGGTTTGGGGCCTCTTTACTTCATCTTTGCAGATGTGTTGTTCATGTACATTTAAGAAATTCCCACCAAGGAATTAGTTCTATAGTTCTTCAATGCAGACCTGTATTATCCATTTACTGTAAATGCTTTTCATATCTGTTTTAACTGTTAGTGGAAATCCTGACAAATGTAATTTTAAGAAGGCATTAAGACCCTGAATGGAGATCAGTGTATCCAGTGGGGAAAACAGGATTAACAGGTTCAAAAATGATTTGCACTTTGCAGCTATGAGCAGGAAATACTTATTTATCATTGGGAAAACACACAGACATGCCTTGGAATAATACAACGAAATTCGCCTTTTGATACAAAAATGTGTGGCTTCATTTCACTGAGTAGTTTTAAAAAGGTGTCAGTGCTGGAAATAAAAGAGTTTCTATTGCTTCATACAATCCGATAAGGAAAACTCAGATCATATTGGTTAAATCATCCTTTATTACTATCCTCCTGCATTTCAAATACAAGAAGAATGTAAAAGAGGCCAAAACTAGCAATGGGGAGGCTGGGATGAATAAATGTGCTTTTATAACCATACCTGGGAATTAATACTGTGCATTTCAGAGTACTTTTATCTGAGCTAGTACTGTGGATGCAAAATGGGCAATTCTGACCTAATTGGCAACCAGCACCACCACCACCTTAGAACTGCAGAGCTGTCAGGGACCCTCAAGTCCAGGCACAGGGGGAATCGAACCCCCAATAAGCCACTGGGCTATCCAACAGATAATATTAACAACAGTTTATCTCCCTGTTCTACTGAAATCTTAGAACCTCTCTTGGTGAAGACAAGGAAAGGAGTCAACATTGACTCCACATTACTTAACCAATATTCTTTTTATGCCCACGATACTTTGAGCAGTCTCCATCTCATCTGAAATGTTCATCGTTGATCAAATGGAAGTTCTTGGTAGGCCAGGGCAAAATCGCAATGCTTAAAGGCTCCCTTTGTCCCTCTTGCTCCTGGACAGACAGGATCAGGAGCTAGTCATCATTTCACTTTCTCACACTCCCGGTTTCTCATTATGAACGAGCCAGGAATCATGGGTTAAAATGACGATTGACAAAGAAGGCAAACAGTGGCCTGGGCACTGGTGGCCGGAGCAGTTAAGGCAGGGAGGCGACCAGAGCTCTGGAAGGGGCTGGGGGCTTTAAAGGAAGGGGGGCTCTCGCCTTTTTTAAGACAGCCGTGTGTGTGTGTGTGTGTGTGTGTGTGTGTGTGTGTGTGTGTGTGTGTGTGTGTGTGTGTGTGTGTCATGTCATGTCATGTCATTACAGTCGTGGCTGACCCTTCGTGACTCCACGTCCATGGAGTTTTCTTGGCAGGAATACTGGAGTGGTTTGCCAACACCTGGTATTCCCTGGTGGTCTCCCATCCAAGTACTAACCAGGGCCGACCCTGCTTAGCTTCCAATATCAGGTAAGATTGGATGTGCTCAGGGCATCTAGGGAGCTAAGTCAGCCATAGGCTGTCTAAACAAAAAGCCCAATAAACCAACCAACTGATTTGTTAGTTTGTTAGTTCATGGGTGGAAGATTAATGGTGTGTCACCCTTGTGCCCATCTCTAGTGCAGCCAGGCCAAGGATGAGGACTGAAAGTGGCCTGGCGTACAGTCTGTCTGAAGTTTAGAAAGAAAAGTAAAACATTTATGGGAGATCTTTAAATATCTTGCATTCTTCAGACTCCTAATAGATTAATTAGTTTATAGGTATAAACTGAAAAAGTTAATCTCGCTTTTGGTAAATTTGCAATACTAGAATCTTTTTACTATGACTAAGGTGGCTACTTCACGTCCTCCCCCCCCCAAAAAAAAACTAATTCTATACTGTGATGTTTGTTGCGATCACATGGTTTTGTTGCTGTTTCTGTCACCACACGGTTACAACAAAAGTTTTCGTTCCTCTTCTGAGCACACATCGCTGTGCCATAACAAACTGTATATTTGGCTTTGTCATACTCTGTTCTCCTCAAACGGAGTAACGTTGTAATTTTTTTAAATTTAGTACATTGATTCATCGATGTCTTCTTGTCATTTTCCATTTGCTCTGCAAAGGAGTTTTGGGAGATATCCGCACTAGAGATGGGCACTAAATGAATTTCTAATTTTAATTTTAATAATGTGTTATGTAGTTGCTATCCACTGGGAAGGTTAACTCTTGAAGCGTGAGCCACGAAAGTGGGAACTTTTGTGAGAGGGAGAAGAGCATCCCTTTATCCACTTTACTCATGCCTTGTCTAATTGTGTAACTTTGGAGAAGAAGGAAGTTACAGATCATATGCTTCTCTCTTATTATAGGAGCAGCTTGGTTTTTGGAGCAATATTGCAGTGGACTTGTCCAGCACTGATGGGGTTAACTTGTTCCGTTACTGAAGGTCAGTCTTGGAAAGGAAACCTGAGGAAAATAAATAGGGTTTGCAGGTCCACAGCAATGCAAATGCCAAAAGGTGAAAAGTTCAAACTTGTTTTCCACTCGCCAACCAAAACCTTATTAGAAAAGAAGGAAGGGAAGGAAGGGCCCTAATACTATAGAACGTTGCAAAATGATGCATTAAAGACAGAAATACAAATTAGCATTTTGAACGAGAACTTTTTTTCCTTAAAAAAGTACTGGATAAGTGAGCAGCCTTCAGAGGGGAAATTCCAATTGTGTGATTTCTAGCACTGTAAAACAGTAAACAAATGGCTATGTGGGAGGGGTGTCAAGTTGTTTGGTCCTCAAAAATTCCACCAGGAACTGGCTCTGAAGCAACCACTGGAAGAGAATAGGAAAATTTAAAATATCTTCCCAGTGGATTGGGACTACATAACACATTGTGTACTGCTGGGGTTGCAGTCCATTCTTTGTCGCCAACATATCCCATCATGCAGTTGTTATGTAGTATCACTCGACATTGACTACTGTCTACTTGACAGTAGGGTCAATGAAAACCCCTCTCTCAACAGAGGTGGAGGGCTCAGGCACAGTCTATCTGCTACTTATCAGGCTATGATTTCAACAATACCAAGATAAATCAAAAAATACTTCACACCTTCACCACCAAGGCCATAGCTAACGACCCATAATTGATGGGTTTCAGCACCTTAGGCCATTGTTCACCTTAAGGCTATTGAGGCTGTTGTCTACCTCATGAGCCTATTCAGGCCATTGTTCATCTTATGAGCCTATTTCAGACCAGGGTTACAAGAGGTCAAAGTGAACTATAAAATGGAGGAGCTGCAATTAGCTTTCCTCAGACTGATGAAGCTGTTTGGATGAGCAGCAAAACATTTCAATCTCTCAAGAAAAAAGAAGTCGAGTTGCCATGACTCAATTTCCAGATAAACTCACCTGGATAACTGAGAATCTTCACAGACAGTCAGAATTGACTTGATAGCACATCCTCATTAAATTCTATATACATTTTTAAAAAATCTGCTTCATTTTTGACAACAATAGAGATGAAACACTAGATTAGATTAAACAGAGGGACTTACCTATATTGCTTCCTGATGTCATAACCAACAGCGTTTGTCTCCCAGATTTTTGTTGCCAAAACCCGTACGGTATTCAGGAACAAGAGAAAATTTAACTGTAAAGCAATTCAATATCTGTATTATTCCATGGTTCTTTAGAGTTATTTAATATAACCAAAACACTTGTCTTAATTCTTTCTTCAACTGGAATATTTCATGGATAACTTTCAACATTGCTCGATGTCTGGAACTTTGGAATGCAAAGAGGTTCTCTCTCTCTCTCTCTCTCTCTCTCTCTCTCTCTCTCTCTCTCTCTCTCTCTCTCTCTCTCTCTCAGTGATGAAAGGGAGGGTCAAGTCAATCCAAGGTCAGGTACGCCCAGCTTTTCAGTCCCCCAGTGTTACTGTACTCTTTTAATATCTGCCAATTGCCAATCAGATCACTGCATTTTACCTGATCGTGACAGCAACCCCTCTGTAAAAATTAACAACTGATTTGCATCAGCCAATAGGGAGAGGTGGGCTGGCATATCAATCATGGGAAAGAGTTCCTGATTCCACTAAATTTAGGGCAAAAGAACTAGGTATGACAGTAGGAGCAACATTTGCAGTCTACTGTCCATGTTGCCTAGAGATAATGTAACTTCATATCCAAAACATCTCATAGGCAAGAAAAGAAGTCCAGTTGCCATGACTCAGCTTCCAGATAACCTCAGATGGATGACTAAGAATCTTCACAGACATCTTGTGGGCAGGTTAGGGGCAGGTTCATTTAAGCAAACGAACGGACCTGCTACCAAAAGCCAGCAAGATAATTCAAACGGCTACAGCCTGTCTTAAGGACAGTAGCTGATACCTGCAGCAGAATCTTTATTTACCTTGCAGTGATGTTAGGACATGAGTGAATTGATACTATAGTCAAACAGCCTGAAAAAGTCACAACTAACAAATATTATAGCTGTGATTCCATCCCTGCCCACAACTGTGGAAGGCACAGTCAAAAAAGTAGTCTTCTCCGTGTTCCCATTTAAAAAAAGAGACTTGACCAAGAAATAAGTGGTGCGCCCAGCTGTGTGTTTCAACTACAGGTCAGAGAACCTCCCAGGCAGAATGGCCACTGGCCACACGTCTTCAGGAACTGTGGAAATTGTAGTCCAGAAACACAAATCTATACAATGTCAACTGGAAATGCCATTTTTCTGGATGAGGACCTTCAGAATAACCCAGCCACGGCCATGCTGGCACGATATTCTGGGAATTAAGAGTCTTTAAAAAATGTTTCCAAGCTCCAGGCTTGATAAGATTGTCTCTCTTTACCGGTGACTGCAATTTGGGATAGGGGCTAATGAGAGCCACGGTGTAACAGGAATGACCATGCTTATTATCACCTCTTTTCCAGGCAGTTTCCTTTCCCCTTTTGAATTGCAGCACTCAGCTATAAAAATTATATATAATCTGAGAACGTCAGAGCTAGAGGGACCCAATGGATCGTCAAGTCTACCTCTTTTCAAGGAGGCACAGTGAGGAATCAAACTCCTGACCTACGGCTCTGTAGCCAGAGACCGAAACCACTGAACCTATCCAGCAGTTCATACAGAGAGAAACATATCTACAGTTAATTAGTATTTTAGACTCAGAGTAGGGCCACCGAAGCAACGGGCCTGGCTAACTTTACCCCAGTGATGTCAATAAGGCGGTTACTTCATGTCCGTTTTGAAGAAAGGCTAAAACAATTGGGCCTCTTTAGTCTGGAAAAAAGGCGCTTGAGGGGGGATATGATTGAGACATACAAAATAATGCAGGGTATGAGTAAAGTGGATAGAGGGAAGCTCTTCTCCCTCTCTCAAAATACCAGAACTAGTGGACATACACTCAAATTGAGGGCTGGGAGAGTAAGAACTGACAAAAGAAAATATTTTTTCACCCAGCGCGTTGTAAGTCTATGGAACTCCCTGCCACAGGATGTGGTGATGGCATCTGGCCTGGATGCCTTCAAAAGGGGATTGGACAGATTCCTAGAGGAAAAGTCCATCACGGGTTACAAACCATGATGGAGATGTGTAATCTCTAGGCTTTAAACCAGGGTACTTCAAGGGCCAGATGCAGGGGAGTGGTATCAGGAGACAGATATCTAGTCTCATGCGCTCCCAAACGCATCTGGTGGGGCCGCTGTGAGATACAGGAAGCTGGACTAGATGGGCCTTTGGCCTGATCCAGCATGGCTCTTCTTATGTTCTTATGTTCTTATGTTCTTATGTCTCTGTAGTTGTTGCATTTAGGAGAGGTGCAAAAAAATGTTACTTCACTTCCGTCTCACAACAACTGAAATTTGTCTCGACCATGTCCCTGGAATGGGTGTTAAGTGAGACAAATCTGTACCTAGCACTGGGGTTGGGTTTTCTCCTGTCCTTCTTCTGTTCCACTTCTTGTCCCGGTTAAGAGGACGTGAAGTAACAACTCTTCTGGTAACCTGGCGGGCATTGTTATCACAGGTTTTGTGTCCAGTGGTTAGTGGGTGAAGCGACATATGTCATTAATTTCCCTATGGGAAAAACCATGTAACTCAAATATATAAGAAAGAAAACATTATCAATGCTGCTACATTGGCATATGAAAACCAGAATATCAGTAAACTGAAATATCGAAAAAGAAAAATTTTAAACCCTCCCCCCCAAAAAAGGAAAAAGGAAGCTAGACAAATTCAGTGTTTGTCATGGTACAAGACTGTGAGGTAACACTTGTCATGAGGCAAGTTATCACGACCATGGGAACACTGAAACAGGGACAAAACCACGTGATCGCGACCAATGCTGTCACGGTATAAAACTAGTTGCAGAACAAAGAAGGATGTGAAGTAACCACCTAAGTCTCTAAATCTGACAGTCTGGATCCAACTCAGTGAAGCTGTTTTAGCACTATTAGAAATTGTATGCATGTAGGAACTCACCCCAATGGCTACTAAAATTGGAGCTTGGTAAATCCATTTCAGATCTCCAGCACTGAGCTCCCAGCATCTGTAAAACCAAGAACATTTTTGCATAAACAAACAGTACGTGAACAAAAATCAGTAATGCATTGCATTCATTCTGTGATAGCATCAGGTTAAATCCATTTCGAAAGATACATAGAAGAAGAGGTGCAGGCTTTAAAAAAGTCTCCTGAGTGTCTTCACCTTTAACTTTGGGGAAGAGAATAAATAAATAATGCACATTGTCCAATCTGTCAGCCTCATTGTAATTCCAGGTGGATCATTTAAGAACAAACATTATGAGAACTCAGGCCTGTTTCTCAGATTTAATAAACAGATGTGGAAAATCTATTTCCCCTCAATTATATCAGCTTCAGCCATGGGATTCATATAAATGAATGTCACGTCTTAAATCTGCGAAGCCCAACACAAGATTTTCTGCATCAACCATTTTTTGTGAGAATGAAATCTGAGGTCAAACCATTATATTCAGAACTCCCCAAAAACCCAAACAAACAAGAAAGCAAAACACACCAACCCAATCCTAGTTAAGTGATATTTTATTATATCTTGCCTTTCAAACTAGATCCATAGGGTGGCTTTAAAATTTTGTTTTTTAAATGACAATGCAAATAAAACAACTGTACAACACAAAAAAGCTCTACTCAGGAAAAACTCACGTTGCTGAAAATAATTTTAAACTTTTAAAGTTAACAATGCATAAAAGGCTGGAGAAATGAAGATAAACAATGCCTCAATGAAAACAGATGGGTGGGCAAGGCCAGTGGGCAGATCATTCCCCCAGCAGGAAGCTGCTTCCATCAAGGCTCCTTCTATGGTCACCCAAAGCATTACTTCTCATGGTAGGAATGACTAGAGAGGAGCTTTAGGGTCTACAGTAGATCAGTGGTTCTCAACCTGTGGGTCTCCAGATGTTCCTGGACTGCAGCCCCCAGAAGTCTTCATCACTAGCTGAGCTGGCCAGGATTTCTGGGAGTTGCAGTCCAGGAACATCTGGGGAACCACCGGTTGAGAACCACTGGTCTACATCTTTGCATGTCAGTAGATTGACCAAGAAGGTAGTCTGGCAGAGGCCTAAATGCTAATTCCCATAGGGCTTTAAAGCTAAGCTCCACCACGTTGAGTATGGATCCAAAAGCAAATGGGGAGCCAATTAGCATATGTACAAAATTACAACAAATCCCCCTGATATCTATGGAATGTTCATTCCCAAGCAGCAAAGCACACTCTCAGAGGACTTGTAGTGGAGAGATATACACCTCCATTTTAAGACTCTAGAGAGTGAACGGCTATCGGCCAAAATCTAAGAGGTGTAGGAAAGTTTTCCACTGAACAGCTGCAAAGCAAGTTGAGGATTTCCAAACCATATAAACAAGGTGAGGAGGCAAGCTGTTGGTTTCCTACTGCAGCATTTGTGCAGTAAGAACTCCCACAAGCCAGGTCTATTTAAAGAAAAGCTTGGAAAAGTTACTTTTAGATTATGGCTCCCAGAATCAATCTTTTTATTTATTTATTTATTTATTTATTTATTTATTTATTTATTTATTTATTTATTGTTTGTTTGTTTGTTTGTTTGTTTGTTTACTTGTTTCTTTGCTTGTTTCTATTAGATTTTTATACTGCCCAGCTAGCTATGAGGCCACTCTGGGTGGTGGATCAGGACTGGATATAGCAGACTCAGAGCCATTCTGTGCACTAGAGATGGGCACGAATAAAAAAAATGGTGTTTCGTTTGTTGTTTAGGGGGTCCGTTTCGGTTCGTTTCCGCTTTTCACGAAGTTTTGCAAAAAAATTCATTTTCATTTTCATTCGTTTGTTACCGTTTCATTACCATTTATTTCAATTTTTTGTGATTTTTTTAGCATTTAAAGCAGTTCAATGTATTGCCATAACGAAAACGAAATGGACGACAAAATTTCTGGTGTTTCTGTTTGTTTCATTTCATTTTAGAGACAAAATTCGTTTGTTGTTTCGTTATGTAATGAAACGAAAAATGAAAATGGAAATGAAAAATTGTTCGTTTCGTGCCCATCTCTACTGTGCACTGCAGTCTAAAAAGTATCTTTTCCAAGTCCTGATTCAAACTTCCTATACAAAAATATCGGGAAGGGGCTCAGAGAGATACTTGCTCTCCTCGGGATTCTAAATGTACCGTATTTTTCATGCATACAATGCTATTTTTAACCAAAATAATGACATTAAAAACTGAGGATGTCATATACACAGAAGTAAGCCTTTCCCAAGGAGTGGGGTGGGGGTGGGGGAGAAGCCAAACTGACCCTTTTCCTTTACAGCAGCTCATTCACCAGCATCAGTTTGGGTTCTCCTACACTTGCTAAACACACACACACATACACACACACACAGAGAGAGAGAGAGAGAGAGAGAGAGAGATTTCCCCTTTCCTTTTGGGGCTCTTTCACTGTCCTCCACCTTTCCAAAACACCTCTCTGCTTTTTTGTTTTTCTTTTTGCAGAAATTGGAGCAGGGAAAGGTAGTTATTAATGAACTGCTCAACCCCCCCGGCTTTTGCCACAGAAAAAACAGCTTGGATTTCTGCAAAACAACAACAAACAAACAACAAAGTGGAGAGGCATTTTGGAAAGGCGGAGGGCAGTGAAAGAACCCACAAAGGAAAGGGGAAACTGCGGTGGGTCGGTGGGTCGGTGTAGAACCCAAACTGGTGTGTGTGTGTGTGTGTGTGTGTGTGTGTGTGTGTGTGAGAGAGAGTGAGAGAGAGAGAGAGAGAGAGAGAGAACCCAAACTGGAAGGGAAACCTCAGAGAGGCAGGGACTCTGCTCAGCTCATTCACTGGCATCAGGTTGGGTTCTCCTCCCACGCCCACCCCCTCACTGTTTCCCTTCCTTTCTGGCAGGTTCAAAAAGTGAGGGGTGTCTTGTCTTATAGATGGAAAAACATAGTACAATATTTCTTTATTTACATGTACACAAACAAGCACTGTGCGTTACAGTGACATTCATCTTCTGCATGTCCATCTCTCCCCCCCCTCCCCGAATCACTGGGAGGAGGTAGAGTTGCATCCATGGGTAATTTTTTTTTAACTTCCCTCGAGCCGCCTAAGAGATTTTAGGAGCTGCAGCCTGGAAACACAAGTTTGTGTGGCTTTAATGGGAAGGGAAAATACCTGGCAAGTGGAAATATCAGATAAAGGGCATCTGGCAGAGAGTTGCCTTCTCCCACCCTCAAGATGGATATAAATCAGCTACTTGGAGAAAAAAAAGAGAAAGACCGAAAATTGGCCCTACTGGCTGGGAAGCTCAGAGCATTTTAATCACCCCAAATAAGTAGCCCTTCTTATCTCCATTCCTCTGGGCTTGCTGGGAAGCAGCTCCTTCATTCACTCTGGTAGTTCATTGAAAATGCAAAGGGCAGCTGTCAAACTAGACTGCACAGCCATCAAGGCAGCTGTACTTGCTAACTCCTCCCAGCATTAAGGTGGAAGGAGGAGATAGCAGACCCCTGCCATTCATCACATGAGTCTGTGATGAATGGCAGGGCCAAAGACTCATGTAGAGAAAAGAAATAGATAAGTGTAAGAAGGCAGCAAGCTAAGCCTAGAACCTGCAGGCTGAATGAATCGCAGCTGGGAGGCATGGTAAAAACTGAAACTAAAAAGCCCCAAAGCCAAGGGTTCTGCTTACATATCACCCCATAGCACTTAAAGCAGGGGTTCTGCTTCCTGAATCCGGCCCCTGGGACCAATCATCCCCTGTTTTGTGATCAAGCCAGCCTCCGCAGCTGCTTTTAAATCCGCATTGTCTGGGTAGTGGTGGACCGGCCCGCTGTTTGAAAACTTTGAGGACCCCTGACTTAAAGCATTCTCTGGGCGGTTTACAATTTAATCAGGCAGGCTATGCAACGCCCCCACCCCACCCCACCCCAGCCCCCGCCCAGCAAGCTGGGTACTCATTTTACCAACCTCAGGAGGATGGAAGGCTGAGTGGACCTTGAGCTGGCTACCTGGGATTTAACCCAGGATTACAGGAGCCCAGTTTTGGCTGCAGTATAGTAGTTTAACCACTGCACCATGAGGCCTGATGAGACAAGAACTGATACAGCAACAGCAGCAGGAGAAAAAACTTATATTGCACTACATTTATGTTAAATAAATGTATGGGCAAGTTTCTGACAAGTATATCTTAAAATATTGTTGAGTTGAAGATTTGCTCCACAACTCAAACAGCTTCAAGGCTCCTGTTCTTCAAGAAAACACTCAGCTGTGTAAATTCGTGGTAATGCACATTAATATACATACTGTATTCAAGTGAGAAACGGATCTCTCTATATACATCATCTGAATTCCAAATGTTATGTTGTTCTCCCGCTGCAATGTGACCTGAACTCCTGTCACTTAGTTAACTACATCATCTCATTTATGCACTGCACTGAAATATTTTTATGATATCTTACTACATTTGCATCTGCTTTACACTGTACACAGTAAGAAAGAAAAATGTAATTCTGCTTTTAAGGTTACACTCAAAGTCAACAAGAATCTGCTCAAGTAATTTTTCTTCTTGTTTCTTCTGTTTGATTGTCTGTCTGTTTTAAAAGAAAAATACCCTGCCTTTCTCCTTTAAAAGGACCCAAGGTGGTTCACACTATTGAAGGACATATATAGAGTTGGAGACAATGAGTATACAACAGTTTTTAGCAACATTAAAGACAATATTCAGTCTCATCAATATTCAATGAGTGTGAAGGGTCATCTTACACCATTAAAAAGGCAATACAAAACCTAAGAGCAATAGGTAAGCAAATATAAAAACAAATGCTGCTCTGAGAGATGGGAAAGTGCATAATGAGAGAGATACAGTCTTTGAGATAGTTTGGACCCAGGCCATTTAAGGGGTTGTAGGTTAAACCAGCACTTTGAATTGTGCCAGGAAACTGACTGGCAGCCAGTGGAGCTTTTGCAATAAGGATGTTGTGCGATCCCTGGAACCAGCTCCAGTCAGTAATCTGGCCATTCCATTTTGGACCCACTGAAGTCTTCTGATACTTTCCATCAGTAACCCCACATAGAGCTTGTTACAATAATCCAGCCAGGACATGGGCTGGGCCTGTGTCACAGTGGCCAGATAAAATCTATCAAGAAATGGACATACAGGAATACCTCAGTTTACGAAGTTAATCCATTCTCCGAAACATTTCGCATTCCATTGTGCGGACTGTTTGTGAGGGGAGCAAAGAAGGGGAAAGTCTTCCGCCCTCTTTTCTCAGTTGGGAATAAACCACTTCAATCACCAGCAGCCAAAGGCTGCTCCACACAGCCGCAACAGACAGCTCGGAGCTGACAAAATCAGCTGTCTGTCAGCTGCAGGGGGAACAGCCTTCAGATGTCCGTTGATTAAAGGAGTTTGGGACAGCCTTCCTATAGGAATGCGTTGAAAACCTACTAATCCATTCCCTCCAGAACAGCTTAATTGGTTTTCAATGCATGCCTATGGGAAACCGTGTTTTGCAAAACGATTTTTTGTAAGATGAAAGGACCCGTGGAATGGATCAATGTGTGTGTGTGTGTGTGTGTGTGTGTGTGTAGGAAGGCAAATATTTGTAGCAAAAAAAACCCTTAAAAGACAAACATCTCCACTTCTACCACCAAGGACCTCCTGTATGAAATGGCCTGGGAAAAGAGGATCCATGGTGGAACTCCACTGGTACACCAGATCTCTGGCTATGGCAGGCCAGCAGCTTTGGCCAACCTAAAGGTTTGCACTCCTGCTTTCAGTCATTTATAACATGTCCTTCTTGCTTGCTCAACCGTTGTGCACAAAACAATTTGCAAATATCTAAAACTATCACTCACAAAATCCTCTGAGGCAAGCCAAAACCAGCTCAACTAATGTCAAATACAGCAGGAAAAACAAAATCAAACTTGGCAGCATTAATAATCGCCTTGGCAAAACTAGGTTTTTTAATCTGGTAGCCCAGAAAAAATGGATTTGGGAGAATATGTATCACAACTGTGAAACTTGCAGTAGAATAAATGGAAACATTTGGTGAATCAAGGCTACTGAGATATGTTGACAATATGTCTATTTAGTGCTGAAGGACTTCCCCCACCTGCATTATTGTGATAGATTTAGCATCACAATCCTTCTGAAAAGTATTCTAAAATGCTAAATTTAAGATTAGGTTTCTCCAACCCAATTGGTAAAGGGTACTTTCCTAGGGGCCCCACTTTGTGAGTGTATAACTCAGATATCTAAAACCCAATTTTCACCAAATTTGTAGGGCTTGTAGGTGACAGTCCAGGGAAGCAATTTTGGCCACTTTATAGGGTGTTAAATTCAAAAACAAATTTATGAATCAGTTCAATTTGTTAGAAAATAATTCATAAATTTGTTGTTTGTGATTCATCAACCTTGATGAATCACAAGGTAACGGGAACTGTATAGTTCTTCCAGAGATGGGAGAGGGTGACCAATGATCTTCTGGGCTGTGGTTATGACCCTCTGAAGCACTTTTCTACCCGTGACTGCACAAGTGGAGAACCAAGCACAGATACATGCTCTATTGAGCATTGGTAGAAGGACACCAGCAGTCTCTCACTCAAATTGTTTT
Source organism: Phrynocephalus forsythii (assembly GCA_029282475.1). Lineage (NCBI taxonomy): Eukaryota > Metazoa > Chordata > Lepidosauria > Squamata > Agamidae > Phrynocephalus > Phrynocephalus forsythii. The sequence goes on from JAPFRF010000001.1 coordinate 17,663,561, forward strand.
TCTTTAAGAGTCTGAGGAAGTATATTTTCTGCTGGGCCTTCTTTGCCAGCGCAGTGGTGCTTGTAGGTCACCTAGATGGTAACACCCAGGATCTTGAATACAGCCACCCTCTCTACACAGTCCTCGCCAATATACAGGGGCTGAATGTCCATAGTTTGGTTCATCACAAAACACGTTCTACCATTTTGTTTTATAATGAAACGATTCATTACGTAATGAAACAATGAAGCAGCGTTTCATTTTTCCTTTTGTGCCCTTCCCTATCGAAAACATTCCTAGCTGGTGCAAGGGAGACCTTCCTTCCTCTCTCCTCCCTCGCTTCTGAGGCTTGCTTGAGATGGAACGTTCCAGAAAATCATGCACAGTCCCACAGGAGAAGAGAAAGAGAGCCACCATTGACTCACTTGTGACCATGTGACCTGGTGCAGTGCTTGTATTGTAAGTTATTACTTGTTGATCAGGGCAAAATTTAGAAGAAATGTTTGCTTGTCTGGCAAAACATTAAACCAAGGTACTTGTAAATTAAGATATTACTGTACTGATAAAAGCACCATTGTAAGGCATACAGTTAAGTTTAACTTGATTATTTTACTTTTGTCCTTAAAAACCAAATACCAACATTTCAATATGACATTATATTCCCAAGACACAAGGAAATGGTTACCTATTTTCTGTCACCTTCTTTGATATTTCTTAATCACGATCCACTTGGTTATATTTAGCTAGAGTTAAGTACTATCTCCAATTTTTCTTCTAAAAATCATTTTATCCTTATTGATTTCAATATTCTAGTATTCCATATATTTTTCCAAACACTAGCTTATTTCTTTTACCATATCAAATTATCATAACAATTTGAGTAAGTCCTCCTGATGTTTTGCTTTCAGTAATATTTTATAAATTTCACTTACCTAGCCCTTCACTACCTTATTATTACCTTCATTTTCCTTTTGCAATATAATTGCTCCATATTTCATAGGTTCCCTATATTTATTATTTCTTTGTATCCAATTCTTTGTCGACTATTCTAACTTAATACTACACCATGATACTTCATCCTCATCTGTCACATATTTATTTGTTCTTTATTTCTTTTCTATCCAATCCCTTATTCTAATAACTTGTCTCTTTATTAGAGATGTACACTTTCCAGAAACTTTGGGGGAAATGGAGAAAAACATTTCCCCCTCATTTTTTCCATTTTTCTCCAAAGTTTTTTTACATAGTCTTAAAATTTCCAGAAATTTTGCATCTCTACTCCTTGTAATAGTTTCTCAATTGATCTTTTTAGGTTTGCTGGGAACTTCTCTAACTTTGTCACTGGGGATACAATAGGACCCTGGTATCTGCTGGGGATTGTTTCTAGGCCTTCCCGTGGATAACGAAAACCGTGGATAAGAGAAAACACCAACAACCCCCAAAAACTGTTTTGTGACTAGCTTGCTTTACGACTGCTGTTTTGCAATAGTAGCTTTCTTTATTGCTGCTGTTTTGTGACAGTAGCTTGCTTTACAGCTGCTGTTTGTGATAGTGCTGAATTATTTATTTATTTATTTCCTCTGCCAGCCATGGATAACCGGTTAATGAATCAGTAGATACAGAGGTCCTACTGTAACAGCAAAAGTGGAGGGAGAAATAATTTTCTATATCCAAAATTATTAGCCTATTTTTTAAAAAGGGGTTTTCTATATTTTTACTCTGTTTTCACTCTGCTGTTATTATACTGTATGAAGGGAATGTTTGCAAGATTCAGATGTAATTCTTGTGTTTCTATGTTCAAGCACATGACCTTGTTGGTCTAAGACAGAATATCTGATGCATGCCTTAACTGGCTGGCAATATAATATAACCTTAAATTAGGAATTCTTAATCCTCCAATTTTCTGAGATGTCTGCCTGAGAAAGTCAAGAGGATTTACTGCCAAGTTGGAAAAACCCAAGCTCTGCTTTATTGTAAAAAAAAAAAAAGTGCCTTGGATTCAGCTCAGAAGATAATGAGCAACCAGTGCAACCATCACAGTACAGGAGAAGTGACATGTTGTCTTTTCAATATCTACTGTCTATGTATAAAAGCACCCTCTTTCTTAGAAGTGCACAGTAAACAGCAGGGACAAGATGGTGGGTGCTTCAAATCTGCCAGTAACTTGAGGGCCTTATTCTCAAATTGTCAGAACTCAAGGGGCTAATTGCATGTTCCTTTACTTTATTTCGTCATTTAATACAGGCAGTGGTTATATACTCTAAAGGTGGCCTGTGGGTGTTTGTTAAATGAAAACACGGGTTCAGCTTTAAAAAAAACTATACATCATCTTTAACTGACCTCCCTTCTACCCTCTAGTGACCAAAAATATATAAAATAAAAAATATGGGGAGGGGTGATATGTGGGGCCCAGGAGAACTGAGGTGGCTAAGAACATGACTATTTTGTCCCATGTGACTCTATAGGGAACAGAACAAGCAGGCTTTGCTGCCATCTTGTCCACCTCTGCTCTTTCTGCAGGGGTGGGGGGAGCATTTCCTTTCTTGGCTAGGCTGAGGCTGTGAACAAAAAACAGGCCCCTGTGCAACCTGGACAGATAGAGAGGGCTCCCCCCCGCCCTGAGAAATGGCTTACGACAGCTGAATAGAGCCCTATAGCGCAGTGGTTAAATGCCTGTACTGCAGGTAAAACTGTGCTCACAATTTGGGGTTCAATCCCAGGTAGCAGGCTCAAAGTTCACTCAGCCATCCATCCTTCCGAGGTCGGTAAAATAAGTACCCAGCTTGCTGGGGAGGCAATGTGTAGCCTGCATACTGTAATTTAAAAAAACTGTAAACCGGCCAGAAACTACATGAAGTGGTATGGGGCAGTATATAAACAGAACACTTTGCTTTGCTCCAGTGCCTCTGTGGCATTGAATTTAAACTTCAGGAATTATTGTACAGATGAGAAAAACAGGGGGAGCAGAAAGAAAATACAACATATCCTCCACTTAATAAAGCAGAGGACATGTCACATCAAATCTATTAGTTAGCAACAGCTCTGTGTTATTCATTAGGACCAATACCACATGCCTGTAGAACTCAATTGTCTCATTAAGAGCTGCTTGTTTAAGGTCACATTTTGAGACCATGGGTCATTTTTCTGATGTACCTTTAGGTCCCAGTAATTGGAAGAAGTATGATTATTTTCAAAAGAGCTTAATGCATTCCTTAGAATTTCTCCCTTACCATGATGAGTCACATGATCAAGATAAGAAGGGTTTGGTACAATTATGCACAAAGGTGTATATGATTAAGAATTTGCAGCAAGACAGAGGGGCTTTCATTTCTGACTGCAAAATCCCAAATTAATCAAGCAAAAGAATTCTGAAACCAGAAGATGAGGACTTTCTATCTTCTAAGGCAACGAAACCTTCCAATAACTGGGAAAACACCATATGCCAGTGTTGGCGAATCAATGGCACAGGTGCCAACGGTGGCACTCGGAGCCCTTTCTGTGGGCACCCAACGTCACCCCTTCACAGCACTTTGCAAAAAATTAGTGGGTTTTGAATTGCAGTTTGGGCACTCGTTCTCTAAAAGGCTCACCATCACTGCTATATACTTTGGTTTGATTCTGTTTGTTAGTTTGTTTATCTATTTATTATGTGAACCTATATAATGTCCAATTAGCAGGAACACTCCATGGGTGGTTCACAGCCCATCAAGGCATGACTACAAATCATACAATACAAAACCACAATATGCAATCAATATCAGTTCCTTTGTCATGGTCAGACCACCCACCTGATCAAGTGCAGCCTCACAGTGGCACCCTCCCTCTGTAGGGTACATCATCATCTACAGATGAAGAACTGGATAGAGATCTGTATGCCATCCAAATAATGATAACAACAAATTCCAAATCTCCATATAACTAGAGATGGGCATGAAATGAATTTTTAATTCATTTCGTTATTCATTATTCATTTTGTTACGAAACAAATGAATAATGAACAGACCCATCAAAGAAAAACGAAATGAAATGAAATGGAAATTTCCGTTTTGTTCACTTCATTTTTCGTTTTCCCATAGGAATGCATTGAAGCAATGCATTTCTATGGGGAAAAATCCTGCAGTCCCCCCCCCAAATGCGGGGGAAACCGCAGGCTTTTTTTTTTACCTGCCAAAGCCACCACTGATCAGCTGTAGCATGGGGCTTCGGCGGGGAAAAAATATTTAAAAACCTGCCCTTTCCCCCACCCAATCGGGCGCGGGTGGGTGGGGGAACCACGCTGATCCAGCCTGCAGGCCAGCTGGTCAGTGCGATAAGTTTTTTAAAAAGCCAACCCAGCCCATGGGCCAGCTGGTTGGTGCGATAAGTAAAAATAAAATAAAATAAAGACCACGCCAACCCAGCCTGCAGGCCGGCTGGTTACCACAATAAGTAAAATAAATACAGTGGAACCTTGACTTACATACTGCTTGACTTACATCATATTTGACTTGCATCAAGAAGGGGCCTGTTTGACTTGAGTCGCAGGCTTTGACTTACATCTCGGAGCCTCGGCGCAAGGCACTGTTATTGGGCGGCAGCCACAACCCAGCATCGCGGCTACCGCCTCCAAACTGCTCCTGCCTTCTTCCCCTCCTCTGGCAGCGGCGGCTTCGGCGAGGCCAGCTCAGAGCACCTGGAGCTGGTCCTCGGCCTCATTGAAGCCGCCGCTGCTGCCGGAGGAGAAGAAGGGCCGGGAGCTCGGGGCTGGCCTCGCTGGTTAGACAGTCGGCTCAGTCTTGTAAAAAATCTGGCTGCAGAAGTCTGGTCCATAATGGAAGCATTTTAGTTGGGGAGCTGTACAGTTGTGGGACTCTAATGGTAAGCATAGAGTTGTTCAGAACTTGGAACGTCAGGTTAAAAATCAGTAAAACTTAAATGTTAGACATTGTTGCTATGAACATTAAAAAGTGGAGGCATATAACTTGTGGACTATAATTCCACTGCCCCCTCCTCTCTTTGAAGAGACATTTTATTTACATCCCCAGAAGGAATCTCCTATCCCAGTCAAAGTTGTGTTAAATTGCTGTTTTCGGGGGTCTTTTTCATCATCTAGAACGGATTATTCCACTTTCCCATTACTTTCTATGGGAAATGTTCGTTTGACTTAAGTCATGTTTGACTTAAGTCTAGACCACTGGAACGGATTAATGATGTAAGTCAAGGTTCCACTGTATATATTTTTTAAAAAATGCACTGACCTGGTCCGTGGGCCAGCTGGTCGGCGCAAGTTTAAAAAAATTTAAAAATGTAAAAAAATGAAACAAACGAAAAACATAATTTTTTAAAAAAATTGTTTCATTTTTAACAACCCCAAAACAATTAAAAAACGAAACACAAAACGAAATGCCATTTTGGCATTTCGTGCCCATCTCTACATATAACTTCTTCCAGCAGGTTCATATAGATATTAGAAAGCACTGAAGGATTGGTCAGTCCTTGAGGGACCTCACAATGGAGGTTCCAAGGGACACCACCTTCTCAAGCTGTACCATCTGAGATTGGCCCTTGAGGAAAGACTGGAACTACAGAAGAATGAAGTCCTAAACTTGATATCCTCCTCAGAAGGATGCCATGGTTAATGGTATCAAAGGCTTCAGAAATATCTGAGAGGACCATTAGGGTTACCCTCCCCCATCTGCCTCCCTCAGGAGATCGTCTTGCAGGGGGACCAATGAATGAAGTTTCAGTTCCATGGTGCAGTCTGAACCCCAACTGAAATGAATGTGGTATATCTGTTTCCTTCAAGAATGGTCAGCCACAACCCTCTCAATTAAACTGCCCAAGAATGGAATATTGGTAACAGGTCTATAGTTATGAAACTTAGTCATTACTACATTTGGTTTCTTTGGAGTAGGCCTTATAATAGTTTCCTTTAAGATAAAAAGGTAAAGGTAAAGGTTCCCAGAACATGCATGCTCTAGAGGCGGTGCTCATCTCTGTTTTCAAGCCAAAGAGCCAGTGTTGTGCAGGTCCATGGCCACGTGGCCAGCATTGCTAAAAGCATTTCTGCACACAGAACACTGTTTACCTTCCCGCTTTTTATGGCGGTGCCTATTTATATACTTGCATTTACATGCTTTCGAACTTCTAGGTTGGCAGGAGCTGGGGTTAACAGTGGGAACTCACTCCGCTGCGTGGCACCTGGGATTTGAACCGCCAAGCTGACAACTTTGCAGCCAACATTTCAATGCTCTAGCCACTGAGCCACCATGCCCCTCAGTATAATAGTTTCTTTTAAACAGGGAGGTAAATGTCCATCCCACAGAGACACATGCATGATGTGTGTTGGCCATCCCATGGCCATGTCCTTTGCTGATTTTAAGAGTCACAATGGGCAAGAATCTTAATAAGAGGTGGTGGCTTTGTAGCATGCACGTGCCTTGCCCCCCACCTTCAGGGTGTACTATCTGAATCAATCCAATTTAATCTGACTAAAGGGTGTCTTGGACATCTTCAGATCTACTGATATCTGCAAGGAGTCCAGGTCCCTCATGGAAGACTTCAACCTTCAATCTAAAATAGGCTGCCAATTGGTTGCGATTGTCAGCATTTGCATGCAGAAATTATTTTTCTCCGGAAGAGATAGGGCCCCAAACTGCATGGAAAAGTTCCACCTGTTAAGTAGAAGCAGCCTCAATTAATTTGTTTCCTCGCTTCCTTGACAGCCACTAGGCTGGACTCTGTGGAAGCTGTCCTCCATCTGCTCTCCTGCCTTTTTCTAGTTAGTTCATTGCCCTCAACTCCTCCATGAACCCCAGAGAAGCTTCAGCTAAATTTAATCTATTCCCAGTGTTTACTGAGGTAAAGACTACTTACCTTTTCCTTTCCTTTCCTTTCCTTCTGTTCTCTCCCCTCACAAGAGACCACCCACACGTTCCAATTAGTACTAGAGAGAGCGATGAAGGATGGATGGCTTTGATATCTTCAAAGGGAAGGCAGCCCCAATGGATATGAGATCTTTTCAGTATCAGCCAGTCTAAGCTAATTAACTCTGCATAGTGTTTTCTCCATTCCATGTCTCTATCACCTGACAAAGGTGGGCGTTTTCTCCCTTTTTTCGTGGAGCGGAGACTAGAGATATTAAGAGTCGGCCTGAAAGAATATTGTAATTAGCTTGAAAGAGTGTGTCTTAATTAATCAATTAATTTCATCATCCTTTTTGGAGTTTATAGGTAGCATTCCTGTACCCTTATAACAGCATAACAAGAAGGAACTATATTCAACATTTGCTGGCATTTCAGGCTTAAAATTCTCTCTCTCTTGTTTCTAAAAAGCAAAGTTACTGGGCTAAGGGGGTTTCCACTATGTTTGACAGTGGTGTGGGGCATGAAATGGGATTTTATCTGGTGTATGCTTCACTTGAGCTGCGTAGATGCCCTAAGCACATCTGATCTCGCCTAATTTCAGAAGTTAAGCAGGGTCAGCCCTGGTTAGTACTTGGATGGGAGACCGCCAGGGTATACCAGGTGCAATAGCTGTCTGGAGTAGGAACTGGCAAACCACTCCAGTATTCCTGCCAAGAAAGATCCATGGACATGGAGTTACGAAGAGTCAGTGACGACACAACACACACACACACACACACACACACACACACACACACACACACACACACACATGTTTCACTTGAACCCTTTATTATCCCTGAGTTAATTAATACCTTAACAGAAGTTACCACAGTATTAGCCCTTCCCCAGTGTGATTACAGTGTAGTGTACAGTATTTTGATTCTTCTGTCTTCAGTAACCACACCGCACACCCGTCCTTAAGAAACAACTCTGAGTTACCGAGACCAATTTGCTAGGAAACAAGATTGCCAAGGTTCACAGATTCCTTATACCAGCATCTTTTCAGAGCACACACATGTCCGTACAGATTTCTAGAGAGCACGTTTTGTGAAAACAGCTATTACCATCTATATCTACAGAAAAGAATTAGACAATTCCATAGAGACTGAACTTGTCTTAGCAAATGCGGTAGGATTTGCTGTACGAAAAGAAGAACGCTGGTGGCCTTGCTTTCATCCCTTTGTTGATAGCCTCATTTGTGAAAGAAAGAAAGAAAGAAAGAAAGAAAGAAAGAAAGAAAGAAAGAAAGAAAGAAAGAAAGAAAGAAAGAAAGAAAGAAAGAAAGAAAGAAAGAAAAAGAAAAATCTCCAGAAAATTGATTTTTTTAAATGGCTAGAAACAATATCATCTCAGATTGTTTGCAGAGCAAATTGGAACCGATATGCATTGCAGCTGGCAAAACGGAACAGAAGAGAAGAGAACAAAAGAGAACACCTAGCAGCCATACATGAGAACCAGAAAACTTGACAAACACATAGGGCAATGCTTCAGAATTTCAGTGTGCTGGGTTACAGTGCTGGGGGCAACAGGTTAGGGGAGGAACCAGCTGGCTTCTACAGAAAGGTAACAGAACACTGGAGAAAGAATTATAGCCTTCCAGCAGTGACGGTGACTTTGGCAGGTCCACAGGCCACATTGGTTGCCGCAGAACATGCTGCACAGTCCACCATAGAAATGTAGTAGCAACAGTGTGTGTGTGGTAGGACACCTTGAGCAAACATTTTACTTGCTTTAAATCAGTGGTTCTCAAAGCAAACATTTTATGCTTTACCCCAGTGGTTCTCAAAGAAGTCTATTTGACCCCAGGGTCTATGACAGTGAGAAAAAATATTGGGGGTCCACAAAATGTAAATTGGGGTCCACATGAGTGGACCCCATTTAGGCAGATCATCATCAACATTCAGGCATTCTGTAAATGTCTTACACCTAACCCAAATTGTTTGGCACCATTTTTGAACGTTTTTGCAGCCAGTTTTGGAAATTTTTAAACTTTTTTGTTGCATTTCTCAAGTGATGCAAAGGTAGGGACCTGATCCCCGTGGTGTGCATACCTTTAAAGTCCATTTTGCATTGTGTGTGGGGAGTGAGGGTATTGCGTCATTTTTTGGAACTTGATCCTCGCCACGTGCATATTTTTAAAGTCCGTTTTGCAAAGGTTGGGGACTCATGTTTTGCCGCTACATGACAGATATTTGTACCCAAATCACGGTCGTTTGAAATTCAAGTCAACTATAATTACAGTCGTACCTTGGTTAACAAGTAACTTGGTTTATGAGCATTTTGATTAACAAGCAAAAATTTCTGAACATTTTTGCCTTATTAACCAGCAGTGTCTTGATATACAGTGGTACCTTGTATAAAGGAATTAATTTGTTCCAAATGAAATTATGTTAAGCAAATTTTCCTCTATACAAATTCCGATAGGAATGCATTGAAAATGGAGTGATCCCATTTTTATGTTGTACAGATTCTCCCCATAGGCAAATATGTTAAGCAAATTTCCCCTATCTCCGGAATTTTTTATGTTGTACAAATTTTATGTTATACAAGCTGTTTGTTATACAAGGCTCCACTGTACCAGCACTCTCATGTGTGTCACATAATCAAAAGTGCTCTAAGCCAATGGCATCTCTCCCTCTCTCCCCCCTCCTCCTGGAAGTGGGTGATTGTTTCAGTTTCTGTTTCAGGTAGCAGCAGCAGAGTTGAAGGAAAGGTGACAGGCTCAGTAAAGGTATGAACAGTTGCTACCCCCATCGACCCCTGTCCCCAAAAAGGCCACCTCTTAGAATCAGAATCAGAATACTTTTATTGGCCAAGTGTGGTTGGACACACCCAGAATTTGTTTTGGTAAAATATGCTCTCCATATAAAAGGAAATATAAGTATCAGATAGTCAACAATAAAAACACAGTACAACAATACAATATAACCTATTATTTAAAAAGGAAGAAGCGAAGTAAAAATTAATTATTCAACAGTTTGATAGCACTTGGAAAGAAACTATCTTTATATCTAGTTGTCCTAGTGTGCAATGCCACACCATCCCTACCACCACCACTGCAACCAGGACACACACACACACACACACACACACCCATTGCCCCACAGAGGCTTCCTCCCTCCTCTGCTCTAGCTGGGATTCCCCACATTGCTCCATTTTTAAAACAGACCCCTCCATGGAGGCTTCCCCCCTCCTCTGCACCTGCCACAAAGGTTTTCAAATGCAGATGATTGTTCTTTGTCCTGTACTGTATTTTGTATTTTGTCCTGTACTGTATTTTGTATTTTATTTAGTACCTTGTATTATATTACAGTATTGTAACCAAATATTTTGGGGCTGTGGAACAAATCATCTGAGTTTCCATAATTTCCTTTGGGAAAATTTGCTTTGGTATGCAAGCATTTTGGTTTCAAGCATGCTTCCAGAATGGATTATGCTCTTTAACCAAGATACTACTGTACGCGTGTTTTCCATAATGGGTTTCCTTCACTGTTTTAGCAATCAGTATTATGTACTTAAATCTTTATAGAAAAGATTCATTGGTACATGGCACGGCCAGGATTGAACCAGTCATCTCAATCCGCACACTTTGAAATTGCACCACTGACGCTTACACAGTACCACTTCAAAAGCAACATTTTCTTTATCCTGATTCCTCTCTATATCTAACTAACTGGAGGTTTAAATAAGGATTTACTCCACCCAAACAGCACACAATATTTCAAAATATTTTTTTCAGAAATATTTGTGTAAGATATTTTTGCAGACATTTCAACACTTTTAGAAATATTTTTAAAATATTTCCAATGTTACAAAAATGATTTTAAATGTTTTAAAAATATTTGTATGCGTTCTGGGCAAGATCCATATCAACGTGTTGAATTCTAGGTTATTTACACAGTTGCGTGAAGAAAATTATGAGGACATTCATTGATTACTCCTTCACACTGAAGTACACTGTCTCTCAAAAAGCTTATGTTTGACAAGATTTTTTTTTACTTTTTGAGAGGGTTTTAGAGTTTTTGGATGCTACAGATCCCATTTTGAAAGAAAATTTTATCAAATGGAAACCATAAATTGCTTATTTAACAGATTTGTTTACTAAATTTAATAAGGTTAACTTGCAGTTACAAGATGACAGTCTGAATTTAATAAAAACAAAGTCCATCATTGCAGGTTTTCTTGCCAGAATTAATCTAATGAAGCAAAACATTGGACTGCGTGAATTTTCCAAGTTCCCCAACTTGTCATTGACAAATGTCCAGGATGATGACATTTTGATCTATGTTCAACATTTAAGTGTCCTTCACACACACACTTTAAAACCAGGTCTGAGGATGTTTTGACTATAGAAATATCACAGTGAGTGAATTAGTCATATGGGAACATTGAAGAATCGGATGTCAGATTACAAAATGAACTGATTGGAATAACCACTAACTAAGAACTTAAGGTGCAGTTCAGAATGGGGTATCAGCAGTTCTGGCTTCAGAAAGATATACCTGTTGCTTATCCTGCATTATGGACTATCGCAAGAAAGTTTTTGATACCTTTTCCATCTTCATACCTTGTGGAAAGGGGTTTAGCTTGACTGCCAATCGTCTTACGAAAAATGAAATTGATTGCAAATCACTGAACATGGAGATTTAAGACTATACCTCACTAATTAGAAGCCAAATATTGAACAATTGCTATCCGAGCATCAGGCTCATCCCTCCCATTAACAGCATTATTTGTGTATTAATTTTATGTAAGAATTTTACTAGGTTCTTATTTGTTTCATTCCAAATCCAAATATTTACTTGCATTTTGTGGCTTTTCAATAAAGGTATGAATAAAAATTGTACATGTTTTTTCTTTTTTTACAATTGTCCATGCTACAAAAGCCCCTATCAAAGTGAGTAGCACTCTGTCAGCTGTCAAAAACACATTTGAAGGTAATAAGTTTAGGAAAATTCAATATTAGGCAGGCAGGGGGTCTACGGAAAACAAAAAAAAATGGCAAGTGATCTACGGGGGAGTTTGGGAACCTCTGCTTTAAATTCACCGGAGTGGCATACTGTAGAAATGTGACAAGAGACAGCAACAAGCTATGTAATATAAATATTTTCATTTTTAGAAGGTGATTTGGAGACCCCTCCTCAAGGAGACCTTAGGGAGATAAGCATGCAGCATGTAAGCTGCATAATTCCCACACCTTTCTTAGAGTTTTAAAGGAAAATAACACACTCTAGGAACACATGAACAACCATTGCAGGAAGTACTTTCAAGGACTAATCAAAATTGACCCCAAAACCCAGACTAGTCCATATGCTACCAAAAGGTCCTGAACAGACGTGAAGGGCAGTCATAATCTGGTCTACATGTAACAAATGGAACTGTGATAACAGGCAGCCAAATCTAATCTATCCAAGAACAGGTGGAGGTAGCTGGCGTACAATCCAAATTTGGACAAAAGTATATTGGCCACAACAAAACTTGACCTTTCAAAGGGTATTCATTCATTCATTCATTCATTCATTCATTCACACCACCCTGTTCTGAACAGGAACTATCTGGGCAGTATACAAACAGCTAAGGTATCAAATTACAGATGAGAACAGAATCAATAATTAAAAGTTAATAAGCAACAAATAAACATAGTAATAAATATACCTTTCATCCATTGTTTAGGTTTTAAAGCAATGCAGCAAGTATTCAACATCCTAATACTGTACAGTACACACTTTTTAAAAAGTCACTTCCTTGCGCCCTCCATAGAACGAGAGAGATCATTAATTTGCCAATATTATGAAGTGTGTCTCTCTTCTTGAACCACTGCACAATATTGGCAAATGAAATGAATGCTCACATTGGGCCCATTTCTAGTGATTCCACACAATGGAAACATACCAAACCACAGCGATCCATCTGCACCAAAAAAGAAGCCTCTTGACAGTGGCCAGGAAGGTGCAGGGTAGAATGCTCTGGGGACAATTTGGTTCATGCCTAGTGATTGCTATCAGAAGGAGCAAACTAATCTTTTCCTGCTGAGGTTTGAGAAAACCATGTGGTAAAAGGTCTGATATGCTTATATTTTAAGGGCTTCATTGCAAACCACTGATTAACCACCAATTTGCAACATCTTTGACTGACAGCCAGCATTTCTTGTTGGAATTTTGTTTGCAACCTCACATGCTATCTGCATTTTGTGTGACTGGGAGAGACTTTTTTGCGCTAAGACCATTCTTTATCTATCCTGCGCTAATCAATCATTCCTTCCAGCCTTTGAATTCAAAGAGAGCGCTGCCTCTCTGCTGAGTGTTTTCATCCTCTCTTTCGTTGGTTGGTGACAGTTCCTTGTTTGCTATTGATCTGTCTAGCTGGCTGATAAGTATGTGGGCAGAAGAAAGCAGCCTACACAAGTCTGTAATTTCAAGCCACCATAAGTACAGAAATGTTTTTATTCTTTCTCCTAGAAATGTCTCTGAGTGAGTTGTTGCGACTAGAGTTGGGCACGAAACGAGCGATTTTTTGTTTTAGTTTTCATTTTTTTTTCGTTTTGTTATGCAACGAAAACGAAATGAAAAATTTTTTAAAAACAAAACGAAAACAAAAACAAAATGACCAAATTTGCCGTGTTTTTCGTTTTCGTTGCAGCAGATGGATTGAACTAAAAAGAATGATAACGAAACAGCAATTTTTCATTTTTGTTTTCGTTTTTTCATTTTGTTACCTAACGAAACGAAAACGAAATTTTTTGCAAAAACGTCACGCAAATGAAAACGAACAGAAACGGACCCCTAAACGACCAAACGACAAACGAAACACCATTTTTTTGAGTCGTGCCCATCTCTAGTTGCGACTTTAACTGCCAGTTGAGAATATCATGCAACGCCAAAATAAAAATAAAAAACAAAGAATTGAACACACAAGGTCAGATTTAAAACAAAGCAGTTAGTCTTTAAGGTGCCACAACATCTATGTCTTCTTATTTTTTTATTTTTTATTTTGGCTTTGCCTGATATTCCGCCAGCACAGACTAATACGACCACCTCTTCCAAAACTACAGTTCATAAGAAAAGGGTGGACTCTGTAGGTCTTCTTCTCTGTGGATCTCTATACTTCTACTGCGTAGCAAAAGGAATTTTGCCAGAAATTCCAAACCATACCACACATTTGTGACAACAGGTGGACCTACATGGGAAAGCTGCAGTGACTGTAATTCTCAAAAAAAAATGGAGTGTTTTTATTTATTTATTTTCAGACTGGTTTTTCATTATTAGTTTTCATTTTGTGTTCTTTTTCTTTTCATATGTTTAGTTCAGTACCTGTGAATCACCATATTGTTGAATGCATTGCCATGTGGTATCTGGTGGGGTTTCAAGTCTTAAGTCTGTAAATTGCCCTGAATAGTCCTCAGACTAAAGGAGCCGCATATAAATGAGAAGGACAGATAGACAGACAGACTGGAGCTCCTAGACCAGTGATGGTGAACCTTTTAGAGACCAAGTGCCCAAACTGCAAATCAAAACCCACTAATTTTTCACAAAGTGCCAGTACAGCCATTTAACCTGAATCCAGGTGGTTGTGAAGGGGCGATGTCATGTGCCCACAGAAAGGGCCCCTTCAAGTGCCACCTTTGGCATCCGTGCCATAGGTTTGCCAACGCTGCTCTAGACTGCTTCATTATGACTATCTATTTGTATCTCCAATAAAATTTGGCTCTTCTTCATCCACTACCATTGTGCCAATTTTTTTCTCCAGGCACAGTGCCTTCAGAACGAAAAAGGAAAACTGGTGTGAAATCAACTGATCTGGTTCTTTTCTGCCCACTGATGGTCAACGTTGTTGTTTAGAGCTGAAATGGAACAAGTTGCCCTTGACACGCATGTGATTTCTCTCCAAGGAAATCTCTAGCCAACGGCCACAGAACAGAACCAAATGGCTAGCAAACAATCCATAATAGAAGTGATGCTGGTTTTTGATCTGGAGTGGAGAATGAATGAAGAGGAACACCATAAATCCTCTTGGTAGTGGGGTGGCTAAAAAATCTTGTAAATAAATAAGTAAGTTGATGCATTCTATGTATTCTCTAAGGCTTTCATGGCCAAGATCTGATGCAGGGGAGTGGTATCAGGAGACAGATATCCAGTCTTGTGCACTTCCAGACACATTTTGGTAGGGCCACTGTGAGATACAGGAAGCTGGACTAGATGGGCCTTTGGCCTGATCCAGCATGGCTCTTCTTATGTTCTTATGATAGCTATTGTGAGTTTTTCAGGCTGTTTGTCCATGTTCTGGAAGTTTTTCTTCCTGACATTTCGACAGACTCTGTGGCCAGCATCTTCAGAGGGCAAGGAGTTCAGGGAGCCCTAGAGCACAGAGAGAACTCCTAGTTCCCTGAGCTCCATGACCTCTGAAGATGCCAGCCACAGGAAGAAAAGGAAGAAAAACTTCCAGAAGAAAAACTTCCAGAAGAAAAACTTCCAGAACATGGCCAAACAGCCTGAAAAACTCACACCTGCTATTGATGCATTCTCTTTCTTGAAAGGGAGAGTATGCAGTGTTTAATGTTGATCCTGCTAATGACCAAGAATAATCAGCCTTCCCCCACTCCACCCTCACACCCATCTTATGGGGACAACAGGTGGGATTTTAAGAATCAAACATTACATTTCGTAGTTGTGGAGGCAGACAACATTTCTTTTGCCATTTCTTTGGTTTCAGATGGATTCTGGGTTTAAAACTGAGTGACTTATATAGACTTACCTCAGGCAAATGTCTTCCCATTAGGACAACGGAATGCTAAGGTAAGCTTCGCTTCCTACATTTTTGTACGTCACACAGCAACTGCTGGAATTTGGAGATGGAAAAATAATGGGGATGCAAGGAGCAAGCAGGAAGTTTGGGGGGGGGAGGTGTGTGACATCACCCCTTTCACAGACCGAGTTTTCAAGGCACAACTGGGTTCATTTCGACATCCCACTGCTGTGCCACCAAATTGTGACGACACCTCCCTTTTACACGTGTAATTGTGTTGGAAATGGTAATGCTGCCACCTTTTACTCACTTGGTAATGCTGCCACCTTTTAAAATCGTCACCTCATGAATTGGGACAGACTCAGATGTATAATATAAAAATAATAACAAAGTTTATTGGGAAAATAATAAATATAACAATATCTGAGGATGGTATGCGTTGCCTTTAACATATAATAGATTTCATCAACTCTTCCAGCCCCCCCTGTCTTTAATAACTAGTAAACAGTATAGCCCTCACTACCTGACAGAACTCTCACAGAGCAGTGCTCTCTCCCAGCACTCACTCTCAAAACCTTTAACTTAACTTAACTCAACTTAACTGCCTCAACTGACTAGGCTCCACCCTTTTTATATCATACCATTCCCCGCCCTCCTGCTGGGACTGGCTGATGATTTGTATATTCATTACTCCTGTTTCCAGGGTTTTGTCACAATACCTCCCCCCTTATAAAGAAATTTTAAGGGAGTAAACTTACCTCGGTTTGCTCACTTAAAATTCTCTTCTGGAGCCTATTTAACTAATTCATACATCCTTCTGTTTATCAGCTTCAATTCTGCATATCTATAAACTGTTTTATAACATGTTCAACCTAATTACTATATAATATCATTAAATGCAATAATTCTTTCTATATATTACATTTTAAATAGACTATACTCTTATAACTGGTTAACATCATAACTTCAAATACCTGTAAAGACCTTATTGATCATACTAGAATCAATCTATGTTAAGATGCATAAATACATATATTTGGTTTACATTTTAAGCTATTTTACTTATCAATATACATACAATTTTTATCCTTAACTCATATTCTAAATATCACATAAACATTTTGATTTATAGTAAGCTCTAATTATACGTTACCTTGCATTTTTCATTTACAGTTAACTTACATTAAGTTATGGTTTTCACATTTTATGACATTACATTTCCATACTTTTTTTTAAAACAACACCTTCCTCTTACATCAGCAATAAAATAACAATATTACATTATTATTATTTAACCATGGTCCATGTAATCAATGTCTTCCGCCTCTTGCTGCAATGGCTGGACGATGATACGCCACGGGTGATCACTTCCTCTGGCACATAAATTTAAAGTCCAGTTCACAGTAAATTGATGCCATTTTCCCTTGGGTTCTTGGAATGTGGGATTCAACTCTTTGACACCACTCCTGGTACAGTTCATTAGAGTCCCCTCGAATGCAGCTTGATATTCAAGCAACCACTGTACGACATACGGGTGCTTCGTTTTTGTCAGTTCAGTCAGTAGTGTTGCAATGGTGCTCAAATGTGGACTAACCCTCCTGTGATATACCACAAGTCCAAAAAAAGATCTCACCTTTTTGTTGGTCTGTCTTGGCCACAAGTTGATCATGTCGATCTTCCTCTGCAGGGGGTCGATCATGCCTCGTCCCACGACGTGTCTTGGGTAGTTGATTTCCTAGTCGCCACCTGGATGCTCTTATCGTCCTCTCATCCTCTCAGATCTGCTGAAACACAATGTTCACAGGCTGTAGTTGTTTTTCCCAGGTGTCTTTTGCAACCACCGAATCAGGTCTGTCATTGGCATCCTTCACTTCCAAGTAGGGTTTCTGCTATACACGGTTTTCTATTTGCTTTTCAGCTTCCTGCAGCTTTCTAAATTCATCAGCGATCTTATTCCCTTCTTGTATCATTTGTTCCTTGCCCAGTAATACTTTGTTCCAATCCAGACGAAGTTGCTCATTATTTAATATTTCTTTTTCAAGCTCTGGTTTCATTGATGTAAGTTGCTGTAAGCAATCTTCTTTACTTTCTGATGCACCAGACAATTGTATTTCCAAATTACATATTTCCTTTTCTTTAATGTTTTCCACTGCAGTAATTACTTCTAGTTCTGCTGATTTCTTCTGGAGGTCGAAAGCAAATGTATCAGAATCATTCCTCCTCTCCTCCAGTCTTGTTTCCTTCATCTCTAAAAGTGCTTTTAAAGGTGAAATTTCATTTTGGAGTTCACCAATAACTGATGCCTGCAGAATTTTAGCTTCTTTCAGCTCTTCTGCTATTGCTTTATTTTGTTCCTTTTCAAGCTGTGCTAATTTTTCTTCTTCTTTTAATTTAAAATATTTTTCTAGTCTGGACTGGAGTTCTCTGCTGGTTCTTCACAAGCTTATATAATTCTCTCCTCTATTATGAAATTTTCAGAGTGTTCAGGACTTAAAGGGTGTGTATTCGATTCCATTAAGTCAAAACATCCCTTCAAACTGTCATCTTGCCTTTGTTCTAGACTAAAGTCTGTAGCTGGCCCTTTTATGTCGGCTAAGTTGTCTTTTCCTACCATTTCAGACTGCTGAGATTACCTCTCAAGTTCTCTTACTGATATTTGATTTGTAACTGTGTTGTTTTCACTGTTTGGTTCAGCTGGATTTGTCTGAGCTCGTGTTACTACAAAAGCACTCTGCACATGCTCTAAGACATCTATTCCAATTAAACCTGCTCTTGGGATTTGATCTGAAACTCATATTCTATGACTGGAGTTCAAACCATATCAGTTATTGCAGTCACCATTTGTAATGTCTGAAGAGACAACTGTTGTGGACCAAGGGTTTGCTGTCAATTTTGAGGAGGTAGATAGACTTCTGTTGATTGCACTGCCCAATTTTGTCACAGGAGACTGTCTGGGCCAAGTCCCATCTTCACTCTTTACTTCTATTACCATCACCTGTCTCTGGTAGAGCCCTGCATCTTCTATAGTGCTGTCAAGTTTGCTTAACTGCTCATAAATACTGGTATTACTCATATATCTGAGCCACAGCCTAATTTCCTTCCCATCAGGAATATTAAACAGCTTCCGCATCTCTTTTCCAATAGTATCAATGGTATCCGCTTTGCTGAAATAACAGCTTACAAGATTATTAGGATCACTGTTTTTGGCAGAGCTTCAGTTCCAAAGGATATACATCCACTTTACAATATTTCACAAATAGACCATATTCTACAACTTTTCTCACAATTGGCTTATGCCGCTCTACACACCCATACCAATTTACTAATTTATTCCAGGCTTCCGTGGGAACTAAAACATAATCCACTGTATCAATAAGGTACTCTTTCAGTATCTGAGTTTCTGAATTTGCAAAAAGTCCCAAGTTGTCAATTGGCCCTGGGAAGAGGTTGGGCTCTCCCACGTTATACCAGTCCCAGCTGTCAAAGCCCACATATTTCTTCCACTGTTTGAACCACCGGTTGTTAATCAAATACCAAAACTCCCCTGGCCGCAAAGGCATCCCCAACAGCAGCTTACGTTCAGACACCTCAGTATGGGCCATTTTAAAAAAGGTTTTCTTTGTATCTCTCTGGCACTTCAGTGACTGACCTAAATCTTTTCCTCAGTTGTTCTGCTGAAATGCCAATTCTAGTAAACACTAACTCTTTTCCCGTTCTTAGTTTCACTTTTGGAACTGACTTGAAATCAAAATCTTTTTATTTATGTGGTGTATACTGTATACTATTTCTTTCTTAAGAAAAAGGAAGATTAAGACTGGGTCACAGCTGTTTTAATGGCAACTGTAAAATTTTTACCTCAGCTCCCAGCTTCTGCTTATGTTATTTATTTATTATTTATTTATTTATTGCACTTATATACCGCTCTATTTCCCATAGTAGGACTCAGGGTGGTTTACAACAGTAAAGGTAAAACAATAATCAATACAACAGCTAAAAAGCAATTTCCAAGAATAAATAGATCGGCGGGTGTAAAAAAAAAACACGCACACAATTGAGTCCCTAGAGATCGCCAAAGGCATCACGGAAAAGAAAGGTCTTAAGGTTTTTTCTAAATGACGCCAGTGAGGGAGCCTGCCGTAATTCACCGGGAAGTTTGTTCCACATTGTTGGTGCCACTACAGAGAACGCCCGTCCTCGAGTTCTTGTTTTACGGGCCTCCCTCGGAGTGACTGTCCTCAGCAAAAGGGCCACCGAAGAGCGGGTGGGTCAGGCTAGATCTGATTGTCGGGAAAGACGCTCCACCAAATAGGCGGGGGCCAAGCCATGGAGGGTTTTGTAAACCAAAACCAACACCTTGAACCTTATTCGGGAGGCAACGGGTAACCAGTGTAGGCGAGGCAGGATGGGGGTGGCGCGGTCAAAGCGGCACGCACCAACCACCAGCCTGGCCGCCGTATTCTGGACCCGCTGCAATCGCCGAACAAGGTTCAAGGGGAGCCCCATGTAGAGAGTGTTGCAATAATCCAGCCTCGACATGACCAGTGCCTGTACCACAGTCCTCAAGAAGTCCTCATCGAGGTATGGGCGAATCTGGGCGATAAGCCTTAGATGATAAAAGGCCGACCTGACCACGGCTGACACCTGGGATTCCAGGGTCAGATCCGGGTCCAGGACGATGCCCAGATTCCTCACTCTTTGCACCAGCTGGAGGGCGGACCCGCCCAGACTGGGAAGAGGGCCACAGTATCCCTCCGAGGTATCCCCGAAGAACATAACCTCGGTCTTGCCAGGGTTGAGCTTGAGTCTGTGAGTCCTGGTCCAGTCCAGAACCGCAGCCAGGCAACGGTCAAGGGTCCAAACGGCCTCCACTGCACCGGTGGAAAAGGAGAGATAGAGCTGCGTGTCATCAGCGTACTGATGGCAGCAGACTCCATAACTCCGGATGATCTCAGCCAGTGGCTTCATATAGATGTTAAAGAGCATTGGGGAGAGTGACGACCCATGAGGCACCCCACAAGAGAGTGTCCAGGGAGCTGACAACTCACCCCCCAAGCTCACTCGCTGGGTGCGGCCCTCAAGGAAGGACCGGAGCCAGCACAAGGCCTGGCCCCCAATCCCCACCTCCGAGAGCCGCTCCATCAAGATACCGTGGTCGACGGTATCAAAAGCCGCTGACAGGTCGAGAAGGACCAGCAGGGTAGAGCAACCCCCGTCGGCCCTCCTCAACAGATCATCATGCAGCGCGACCAGAGCCGTCTCGGTCCCATGACGCGGCCTGAACCCGGACTGGAAGGGATCCAGGACATGGTTCTCCTCCAGGAACAACTGGAGACGCAGGGCGGCGACTCGCTCAATCACCTTGCCCAAGAAGGGAACATTGGCTATGGGGCGATAGTTGGACAAATTGTCCACAGCCAAGCCGGGTCTTTTAATAATGGGCTTCACCACCGTGTCCTTCAGAAGACTGGGAAAAATCCCGTCTCTGAAGGAGGCTGAGGCAATTAGTGAAGCCCATTTCGGCATGCTCCCCCCTGCGATCTTGATCAGCCAGGAAGGGCAAGGGTCGAACAGAGAGGCCGCAGGCCTGCAATGTCCCAGGGCCCTGGAGACATCCACAGGTGTTACAGACCCAAACTCAACAAACCGAGGCGACCGAGGCGGCTCGACACTAGCCACCTCAGGGGCTAGACCAGTGCAACCGGCGTCCAGCTCGGAACGGATGGCCTCTATCTTAGATTTTAAAAAGGCTGCAAAAGACTCACTAGTGAAATCACTAGGAGGAGGCCCTGGCGGACCGGGATTGGTGAGGTCTTGGACCACCCAGAACAATTCCGCCTGGCGATTCGAGGCCTCACCAATTCTGAGGGCGACAAAAGATCTCCTAGCCGCCCTTATCGCGTGAGAATAGCGACCGGTTGACGCCTTAACCGCAGCCCAATTTAATGCCGTCCGAGCATTCCGCCATCTGCTCTCTAGCCTTCTCCGCTCCTGCTTCATCGCCCGTAGCTCCTCGGTAAACCAAGGGGCCGGACGGGCTCGGCATCGGATCAGGCGCTTGGGGGCGATCCGGTCAACTACCCCAGTCACCTCCTCAAACCACCGTTGGATCAGGGAGTCAGCCAGATCGTCATCCAAGCCGTCTGGAACACCCCCGAGGGTCTCCGAGAACCGCACAGGGTCCAGGAGCCCCCGAGGGCGGGCCCAGATGGAAGGGCCCGGCTCCCCGCAGGGCTGGGTGGCTGCAGCAACAGAGAAGGTCAGCAGATAATGATCTGACCATGACACGGGCCGGGCCAACAACCTCCCAACCCCCAGATCAAAACCCCGCGATGTGGAGGCAAAAACCAGGTCCAGGGTGTGTCCACCCTTATGGGTAGGGCCGATGACTAATTGGGACAGGTTCATGGAGGCCATGGACTCCATGAATTCCAGAGCTACTCCAGACAGCCCACCCTCGGCGTGCACGTTGAAGTCCCCCACCACCAGTAGGTGAGGAGACCTCAACAGTGCCGCCGAGATGAACTCGGAGAGCTCTGGAAGGGAGAGTGCAGGGTCGCGGGGAGCACGGTACACAAGCACTACCCCAAACCTATCCCTCTGGCCCACCATAAGGTGGAGACATTCCAAACCTGGACTCACCAACGTCGCAGATCTACTGACATAAAAAGATTCCCTGTAAACCATAGCCACCCCCCCACCCCTCCGACCTGCCCAACTGCTGCACACGGTAACCCTGGGGGCAAAGAAGGGTGAGAGAAGCCCCACCCCCTCACCCACCCAGGTCTCCATGAGGAAAGCCAGGTCGGCACGCTCATCCACGATCAAATCATGGATGAGAGGGGTTTTATTATGTACCGACCTGGCATTAATCAGCAGACAGGACAGGCTGGAGGGGGAGCAGATGGATTGGATCCCTGCCATTTGGCGGTGAGCCGACGGGACAGAACGGGGGACAGGCAATAATTGTCTGTCCCGAGTTCTCCTTATCCGATCGACCCGCCGGCCCAGAGCGTACCTCCCGCGGCACAGTGCCCAGACTTCAAGCTCTTTCTTTATTTAAAATATTATTTCATTGTTTAAAGCATGCAGATTTAGAGCTGTTTCTTCTGCTTTTACACTATAACTTTTCCTCTGACCCTTACAATTCCACTTTCCCTCCAAAAGGAATTCTAATTAGCCAACTCCCGCTCTACAGAACTGTTGTCAGCTTTAAATCTCCTCAGGTCTCTTCAGTTTCTGAGGTAAATTTTCTGCCTCCCTCAAACTCACAGACCTTTTACTTTGGAGATTTCTTTCTGTTAAAACCCAGGGTGATATTTCCAGACCTTTACCAAAGCCACCCTAAATTCCAGGGCAAACGCTTTGGGTCTTTCACCCCCAAAGGAAATTTGTCTCAGCACCTTTTAATTTTCAGGCTGCTGGACAGCACAGAGTTCCGTGACTGTCAGGCAGTTTCCCCAAACAAACCACTGTAGATTTCAGTCTATCCTTTCAGATTTTCTCTTCTAGGTGTCCTATAATTTGTCAAGCCAGACTCCTTTTCCTTTTGGAGTCCTGGCCTCCAGACTCTAACAGGCCCACCAAAGAAAATCAGATAGCACTACAGGGTTTTAAGTCTGAATTGCTCTCTCACACACAAGGCTTCCCAAGAACTGAAATTAGCTTCACCTAATTCTCAGTCCTAACCCCTTTTCAGAGGAACTTCCACAGACTACCAACAACACTTGAGGGCTAACTTTTACTAAAGGCTTCATTTTAAACTTCCAGTTTCAATTTCTTCACAGGGTAGAGGAAAAATATTTTGAGCTGGTGACCTTTTCCCTCAGGCAAACTGGATATATTCGAAATCCGACTGCTGCCCACCAAATTGTGACATCACCCCTTTCACAGACTGAGTCTTCAAAGGCACAACTGGGTTTATTTCGACATCCTACTGCTGTGCCACCAAATTGTGACGACACCTCCCTTTTACACGTGTAATTGTGTTGGAAATGGTAATGCTGCCACCTTTTATTCACTTGGTAATGCTGCCACCTTTTAAAGTCGTTGCCTCGTGAATTGGGACAGACTCAGATGTATAATATAAAAATAATAACAAAGTTTATTGAGAAAATAATAAATATAACAATATCTGAGGATGGTATGCGTTGCCTTTAACATATAATAGATTTCATCAACTCTTCCAGCCCCCCTGTCTTTAATAACTAGTAAACAGTATAGCCCTCACTGCCTGACAGAACTCTCACAGAGCAGTGCTCTCTCCCAGCACTCACTCTCAAAACCTTTAACTTAACTTAACTCAACTTAACTGCCTCAACTGACTAGGCTCCACCCTTTTTATATCATACCATTCCCCGCCCTCCTGCTGGGATTGGCTGATGATTTGTATATTCATTACTCCTGTTTCCAGGGTTTTGTCACAAGGTGGTGGTGGCGGCAGCAGCTCAGCCCTGCGACTGGCTGGATGAGGTCTTTGACTGTCCACTTGGAGACAGAATGGAGGGAAACTAGGCTATGGGTCTAATTGCCCTCGAAAGCATCGCCTTGCAATGTTTTGTTTCGTTTTTTAAACTAGCAGCCTAGAAAGGTATGACCTGTAGCCTAGTTTTACTTTTGAATTTTATAAAGGTTGCACAGTTCCACTCTTCTTTTACTAGAATTGGGGGAGGGGGAGGAAACAGCAGAGCTGTCCATCCTGAGGTTTGATTCTGAAACCTCCATAGCCAATAGATAGGAAAATGATTGCCAGTTGCAGCTCCCAGGAGGTTAAGGAAGCCAGAAGCCTCAAGCAGGTTGAAGAATTAATCAGGATCAAAATCTCAGTTGTCTCCTTTAAAAAGAGAAATAAAAAAAGTTTTAAGCTTCTTTCTTTCCCTTAGGGAGATCCAACCTAACAGAGCTCCATTAATGTTTTTTAATATTTATAGTTTTGGTTTGGGGGGGTTTAATGGAAAAGAGTAAATTTCATGTCTGATCCGCAGGCCGTTCTTATTATTCTCTGCTAACATTTAATCATTTGGATATTAATGTCTCTTCTCTACATGAGACTAATCATTAAAAGGGGGGGAGAGAAAGAGAGAGAGGGAGAGGGAGGGAGAGGGAAGGGAAGGGAAGAACTAGGAAACTGCGTATGTGAAGCCCTTTGAAATAGTATTGATTGCAATGGGAGGGGTTGAAGTATTACTTGTTGTTTGAAAGTAATTGGTCCCCGACTGTGGTTTGCCAGCACATGATGCCCAAAGACTTTCTAAAGCTAGGCAGGTCTGATGAATGATTAGAGGGGAAGCCAGACCAGCTCAAAAATGGATGACTGAAAGGCACAGCATATGAATGAGATCCACATACAAACATTCACTTCCATAGCACACATCTTCTGTCCAACACTCTTTTGACAGGAATACAAATCTACTGGATGAGGTCATCCAAGGGTCTGGACTGAGGGGAGTGATCAGTGTTAGTATCCTAATCTCTCTCTCTCTCTCTCTCTCTCTCTCTCTCTCTCTCTCTCTCTCTCTCTCTCTCTCTCTCTCTCTCTCTCTCTCTCTCTCTCACACACACACACACACACACACACACACACACACACACACACACACACACACACACACACACACACACACACAGAGAGAGAGAGAGAGAGAGGGAGGGAGGGAGGGAGAGAGAGAGAGACGAAAGATCCCAAGGCTCCTATGGGATTCCTTTCATTGTAGGAAAGAAATGAGCCTTTAATATCTGAAGACCAGTAAAAACATCTGACAATGATTAAATGCTCAGATTCTAGACCGTTAATGCGTTTGCTACCCTGCTATTGGTCCTACTGGGCTGGGAAGGTCCTACCTGCTCTGGCTGTTGTGTAAAGGTTATGCTGTTGGGTTACGTTTGTTCTTGTGTGCATGCTTTTATTGCTTTTTATATGCTTTTACTTTGGTTTTATGCGGAATGTATTTTGTATTTTGTCTGGCCAGTGACCGAAATAAAGATCTACTTCTGCTGCTGCTGACAGGAATTCAAGACTCCCCCTTGTCGCCGTAGCCCCAAACAGCTTCCCCCTTGTCAGAGATCCGGCGTGCAAGCAGTGGAGCTCAGGAAGCCAATCTATGAAAACACAGAGCTAGTTTGCAGGCTGTAAGAGCACTCGTCCTTGGTGAGGAATAATACGCCGTCTCGGAGTTGTTCAACTCTAACGCTACATCTGTTTACATATATTTACAGCATCCAGTCAGACAAAATATCTCAGCAGACCAAGTTATATACAACATAGGTGTTAGGCAACAAATGAATGCCTCTCTCTGTGTCTACGTCTAAAGTCTCGAACACAGGTAACAAGAGAGAGAAAAACGTGTCCAGACATATATGTACCTTCATTGACCAATCAGGTAATAGTTATCTCATTTTTTTTTCATACCCATTAAAACTGTCTGTAGTTTTGTTGATCCAGTGTCTTATCATGCATTGCTGACACCTGAATATAAATCAACCCATCCAGTCTGTAAATTCATATCAATTTACTCTATCAGTATCTTAATGCCCGTGACCAAAGGAATTCCATGGAAGCCTTTCGACTAAATTGAAATGTTTTACTTTCTAAATAACCACCATGATTGATTACAAAATCAGCATTACACAGAACACGTTATAGCCAACATATAGTAAATGGAAAATAACATTCTTATAACACTAAGTGTAACCCATAGCTTCTTAATTAGAAGAATTAACTTTTAGAGAAGCATTGTTGCACCAAAAATAAATAAATCTGGTGACAGATAAGTCATTGACTGTCCTAAAATTTGCTATTACACAGATCACAGAAAAGGTCCCAGACAAGAGTAATGGTTTAATGAATCTGTGTCACACTTGAGATTAAATGCACAGAAATCTGCATAGCATGTTATGTTCTCTAAATGACTCCTTTCTTTGTTATACCTTGGGTGTACAAAATACGTAGAGAGTTTTCTCCTATGCCAGTTAACCTATGATGAATAAAAACACTCAAGAAAGCCATGGCACCAAGACTACTTACCTTGCATCAGCCACAGTTGCTCGAACCACCGCCCAGGCCACGACAAAGATACCTGGAAACCCTACAAATGCAAACAGTGCACAGTGAGAATGGACTCCTTTTGGGGAACAAAGCAGTATTTCAAAAGGTTGTCAAGAACTGGTAGGAAGTTCTTCATAAGTGAAGCAGAACCTCCAACAGATCACTGACTCAAGATCAGGACCGGAGGCCCTGCTGAAGGTGCCGTCCCTCAAAGAGGTGAGGGGGGGTGGCATGTCAAAACAGGGCCTTCGGAGCAGTTGACCCCTACCCAACAGAGATCCACCTGGCACCAACACTTTTCACTTTTCGGCACCAGGCAAAGACGTTCCTATTCAGCCAGCATTTTAATTCGATAACCATCTTTTTAAAACTGCTATCATAAGCAGCAGGATTTTATTTGTATATTGATTGTTTGAAATTGTTTTTCCTTGATGGTTTTTAATAGCGATGCTGTTTTTTAGTTTTAATCTATTGTTTTATGCCACCCAAAGACCACTTGGTGGTGGGGTGGCTAAATTTTTTGTAAATGAATATTTTTTTTTGTAAATGAATGAAATAAATAAACTCAGAATGAAAACAGGATGATGGGTGTAGCTAGATCTAGTTTCACAACAACTGAAGATGCGAAATTTTCCTATGGAAAGCCCCGAGAGATGCAAATATTTTGCAGATGACTTCAAATTCCCAGGGTGCACTGTGCCCCATTCCGATCCGTGATACGAAAATTTCGCGATACAAAGCATCTTGAGGAACAAATTAATTTTGTATCACGAACTATCACTGTACTAGCTTTGCCTTTCTAAAACCTAGTACTTCTAACAAGACTATATGAAGACCCAAGTTTTTTGAAGCCATTGCCGGTGGGTGTTCTCCGTGTAAGCTTATTGCTTGCAATACGAAACTTCTGCTTATAGCACGGCCACAAACTGCCAGTTCAGTGTTTCATGCCAGTCGGTGTTTAGCCAAACAAGTGTTTGGTGCTTCCCACTGTCCCTCTTCCTCCCTGCACTTCCTCTGCATGGGCGCCCACAAGGGGAGGCAAAGCTGGAAAGCACCAAATACCTGTTCAGATGAAAAAATGAACTTGCACAAACTGCTGAACCAGCACTTTGTGCCCACCTCTACTTCAGACCCATTGCTAGTTTCCAAGAGGCAATTAAAAAGCCGAGGCAGAGTAGAATTATATTCCTCAACATACTGAAATGGATCCAGCGCATTGAGGTCCTTTGCATTTTTAGTTCTACAAAGGGGCATTTGCAATGAAAGAAAATTACTCATTTATTGGATGCCTGTGAAGATTCTCAGTCATCCAGGTGAGTGGCGCAGTGGTTAAAATGCCTGTACTGCGGGTAAAACTGTGCTCACAACTTGGAGTTCAGTCCCAGGTTTCAGGCTCAAGGTTCACTCAGTCTTCCATCCTTCCTAGGTCCCTAAAATGAGTACCCAGCTTGCTGGGGGGGGGAATGTGTAGCTTGCGTACTGTAATTAAACTGTAAACTGCTCAGAGACTACTTAAAGTGATATGGGGTGGTATATAAGCAGAACATGTTACTTTTGCTTTGCTTTGCTTTAATATGGAAGTTGAGTCACGGCCACTGGACTTTTGTTTCTTGAGAGACTGAAACATTTCGCTGCACATCCAAACAGCTTCGTCAGTCTGAGGAAAGCTAGATGTGAGTCCTCCATTTTATAGTTCACTTTGACCTCATGTCACCCTAGTCTGAAATAGGCTCATAAGATGAACAATGGCCTGAATAGCCTCATTAAGTGGACAATAGCCTCATTAAGTGGACAAGGGCCTAGGGCAGTGATGGCGAACCTTTTAGAGACCGAGTGCCCAAACTGTGATTCTAAACCCACTTTTTTTTTTTTTTTGCAAAGTGCCAATACAGCCATTTAACCTGAGTACAGGTGGCTGTGAAGAGGCGATGTCGGGTGCCCACAGAAAGGGCTCCGAGTGCCACCTTTGGCACCTGTGCCATAGGTTCGCCTACCCTGGCCTAGGGTGCATGAAATTCCCACTTTTAACCTTCCAAACACCCATTAAGTATGGATCGTTAGCTATGGCCTTGGTGTTGGAGGTGTAAAGTACTGTATTTTTGATTTGTCTACTCATTTATTGTATTTGTTGACACAATTTCTATCTCATATTTCTCCCAAAAAGAGACTCAGTACAATAAATTCCAGTTAAGCCTGTGATTAATGAGTAAATCAAACAGTATGGATAAAATGCACATAATCTGATGAGGTAACCTCTCAGTCCTAGCAGTTTATCTCAAAGTAAGTAGTATGGCTTTCCAAGATCCTCCTTCCAGAGAGGCATTCACAATCACCCAGGATGTTGCTTTTACTTCGAGAAGATTGCCCTGTTGCTGACATTAAATTACACTAAAGGGGATGCGAAATAACAAGCTGCCATTTGTCGTCTTTGGGTGACAACTCTGTGTGGGGTTTTACAGTTTCAACCTTGTAGGGGAAATGCATTTAAAAATGGTGCCATACCACTGGAGATTAACTTATTTGCTTCTGAGCAAGTAGGATTTGGTGGTGGTGTAGCACTCCCAAAACTCTCTGAAGGATTTAAGGAGATATTATGGACAATGTGTGAACGTCACTGGTGAGGAGATTATTCTATTCATTAAAAGGGCATTAATATAATGTCCATCAAAAGGGCATTCATGAGGCTATAAAAGGACGTGTAAGCTTCACAAAGGCATAGGGAGCTGGGCAAGATAAAAAACCTCCCATCCTGTTATGAATATGAAGCACAAATTCCTAATTTAATGTGTATGTTAATAGGACTGGCTGTGATTCAACAGGAAAGAGATCTTGAGGTTCTGGTGGGCATCTCAATGCAAATGTCAATCCACTGTGTGGCTGCAATGGAAAAGGGCAATGTCACATTTTAAAAAATTAAAAATAAAACTGCCACTGTCACGCTGCCTTTATGTAAAGCAGTGACATGATCACCCTTGAAATTCTGTGGTTCAGGTTACATCGTTAAAAGGGGATGCTTTAGAGGTTGAAAAGATGCAGCAAAGGGCAACTTAAATGATCAAGAACCTGAAGCATGCATGGTGGAAAGTAACAACATGTGAAGATTTATAGGTAGGAACTAGAGGTAGACACTTAGCATTCATTTCCATGGGGGGGGCAATTCTGGTCACCCCATCTCAAAAAAGACATAGTGGAACTGGAAAAGGTGCAAAGGAGAGCAACTAAAATGATTACTGGGCTGGGCGATCTCCTTTATGAGGAAAGGCTAAACCATTTGGGGCTCTTTAATCTGGAAAAAAAGGTGCCTGAGGGGGGGGAATATGAT
This sequence comes from Phrynocephalus forsythii, assembly GCA_029282475.1. Lineage (NCBI taxonomy): Eukaryota > Metazoa > Chordata > Lepidosauria > Squamata > Agamidae > Phrynocephalus > Phrynocephalus forsythii. The sequence goes on from JAPFRF010000001.1 coordinate 17,693,532, forward strand.
TGAGACATACAAAATATTGCAGGGCATGAGTAAAGTGGATAGAGGGACACTCTTCCTCCTCTCACAAAATACCAGAACTAGGGGACATTCACTCAAATTGAGGGTTGGGAGAAAGAGAGCAGACAAAAGAATTTTTTTTTTACCCAGCATGTTGTTAGTCTGTGGAACTCCCTGCCGCAGGATGTGTTGATGGCATCTGGCCTGGATGCCTTCAAAAGGGGATTGTACAGATTCCTGGAGGAAAAGTCCATCCCATGTTACAAACCATGATGGAAATGTGTCATCTCCAGGCTTAAAACCCAGATGCATTTGGTGGGGCCACTGTGAGATACAGGAGGCTGAACTAGATGGGCCTTTGGCCTGATCCAGCATGGCTCTTCTTATGTTCTTAAGATGAACTATGCCTTCACGGGTGTCACAGTGACCTAATCCTGCTCCCAAGATCAGCCAGACGCTTACTGGGTTCCATGCCATGCAAAGTTCCTTTGTCATTGTTGTGTCAATCATGGAAGAAGTTTGGCCAATACTTCCCCACCTCTCTGCACAGCCAACCACTCGTCAGCTGATCAGGGACACTTCCCATCTCACCTCCATGCAATAGTGGTTGGCTACATAGGTAGGCAGGGAAGGGTCAGCCAGTCTGATTGTAGCTAAGATCATCTTATACTCTGAAAATGTATAAAATGTCCTAAAATAATTGAGACTATTTTTCTGACTCAGTGACAGAATGCAAAGACTTGAGTTTTTCAGGTTCAATACATGATTGAGCTAATGCAATGTCTAAGTTTCAGGGTACAGTTCAAACATATCCGAAAGCTACCCACATCCATTCATCCAGTTCATACCCTGAGCTGTGGAATGTTGGCCTATTAGCTGCAGCTATCTCTTATATGATTTATGTTGTAGGGACCTGGAGCTTCACAGCTGATGAATATGTTTATTTTTGTGCCTGGCATGTGCAAACCACAGCATACCCCAGCGGGATACTCTCTCTTGAGTAGAACATTCCACACCAGTAAGAAAGCTGCCAAGCTGGCCTTGTTTTTTCCTAATTGCCATTTTCCTCATGGGGACTATTTTATACCACCCTCCAAGTCAAACCAAGTAGTTCAGCTAGTCCTCAGGGAAAGTGGAACTGTTCAATCATGTCAGTTGTAGGAAGGATGGAAAGACTGGGGATATTGAATTTCTTCGGTATGCAGAAAATGAAACCTTAATTGCTACATCACTGATCTAGTCACGCTCCAAAGATTTCCAAACTGTTATAAGAAAACATTTGAACAGCTAATATTTGCTTTATCTTGGGAAACCAGAAGACTGTGAAATCCTGTGAAGGATTGTTTGGGTTTAAAAAGTACCAGGTGTTTATGAGATCCCATGTCCCTGTGGTTTAAATTACATTGGGCAGATGGGAAGAAATGTTGAGATTCGATGCAAGGGACATAGGTTTTACCTTAGATTGGGCCAAGAAGAAAAGTCTGCATTAGGTAAACACGGCTGGGAAACTGGGCACAGTATATGTTTTAATGGAACAAAAAAGCTGTTCCAATCAAACTCTTGAAATATAATGGTGATAAGAGAGTCTTTAGAGATACAGTTGAAGGATAATGTGGCCAGGAGGGTGGGGGGACATGTGATTCAGGGTTGCCTTTAATTAATCTCATGAGGTCATCTGTAAGGTACTACTAGTTCACCTGAATGTTTCTGTGATATATTTTATATTATATATTAACACGCAATGTAGTAGTCAGCATTTGCCATTTGTAATCCTGAAGATGGTGAGATGGGTTTTCCTGCTGAAAGCGTGATCAATCTTTTATTGTGTATTAAATATTTTTTAAAGTTTTTTTTTTACTTTGAAGCTAAACTTGTAAACTTTTGTAGCTCTGTTAAGTCTTTTGACTGGGACTAATCTACCTCTGCTTTAGTATTCTCAAAGTAAGCAGAAAACTTTTGATTGTGAAATTGTTCCTTTCTGTTCACTGTTTTCCTTAACATGAAATATAAGACTGGTAGTACAGTAGTATAATATATTGTGAAATATTTAACGACTTATAACTGCTCAAAAATAATCTATATAACACACCTGAAATATATATTTCTGTACCATAAAACATTAAAATGAAATCATTTTGAGATAGAGATACACTAAATCTGCAATCCTATGCCTACTAATTATTAAGCCCCACTAAATTCAGTGAGATTTACATCTGAGTAAACCCAGATTGGATTGCATAATGTAATTTTAATTTTCAAGTTGATTTCAACAGAAAGTAACTGCAATGTATGACATTAAGCATATTTACTTAGGAATAAACATAAAACCAAATTGTCATTCAGGTTACAACCCCCCATGATTTCATAGTACACACACCTCTCCTTCTGACTTGGTAGTTTATAAAATTAATTATTATTATTTTATTTTAGCATATTTTTACCCCACTTTTTTCCTTGGAAAAGGACCCAAGGCAGCTTACAGTAGTGAGGGACAATATACAGTCCAGTACAATTAAGACATATTCAAGTATTGAGAACAGGGAATTTAAAATGGGAGACATGAATAAACTGAAGAGTCATGGACTTTAGAATGAACAGCTCCAATGCTGTTGGAGACACCTTTGTTGAACGATGGAAAAAGGACCTTACCCCAGCCTGCTAATGTAAATCCCCACAGGTACTTGGTATCCGAAAAGAAAGCCACAAATATTAAACTGTGGAGATAGAGGCCTTCGACCAAGATCCAGTAGTAGTTGGTTGCCAGAAAATAAATAAACATCACCACGGCAATCTTGCACCAAACCTGTCAATCAAGCCAAAACAAGGACATCCAATTGTTGCAGCTGGGGAAAATAAAATCTAATGACACGATTAAGTTTCATCTTTCTCCTTTTAAAGCCCTTTTAATTGGACATAATGAGGCATAACAGCCGAAACAAAGCTGTGCTTTATGTTATAATCATTCAGTACATATTAATGCTCTTTTTTCTTTCTTCCCATATTAATTTGTGTGACTCATAGTCAATGCCTGAGAGAATAACAACAGTCAGCATATTTTAAGGAAGAGCTCCCTGGGCTGTTACTGACAAGCCAGTTCCTTTCTAGCTCACTGGTGTTGTGGTATGGTGTGAATACATGCTGTGAATAAGGACAGGGCCGTTTTCGGTATTTGAGTTGCTTGCCAGCCTCACTGCTGGTTCCAGTCATGTGGAAGACCTTTCAGAGAGAGGCAAGATGGAAGCCTGCTATCACAGTGAGGGGACATATAATACTTCAGTGTGTTACGAGTAGAGGTATATATAGCGCTGGTGTAGTAACTTACGAGAAGAACAGCGGACAGGTGACTGAAGGTTGTCCCCTGTTCTAGTTCTGCGCCCAACTGCCAGGTCCAAGGTAACCAGCCCAGTCAGCCTTCTACTCTATCCTTGGTGTTACTGAATGCCAGATCTATCACAAATAAAACTCAACTTATCCAAGACATGATCCTAGATGAAAACATTGATCTGCCCACTTGGTTATTCCATCCAGCACCATGGTAGACAGTGTGTGTGTGGAGGGGGGAGTAGACATTGTTTATAAAAACTCTTTGGCTGATCATCTTGTCAATGTCATTTAGCATCTACAGTACATGAGGCCACAGGGAGGGGTCATCAGCAGTTTTGGAGCCTCGTGTCATCAGTAGGATGATAATAGCCAACTCTATCTCTCCTTTCCGACTTCTGCAATGGATGCTGACCCATCCCTTGAGCACTCATTGTGGGCCATGCTTGTGAGGCTGGAGGCAAACAGCCTGAGGTTGACCTGGACAAGATGGAGGTCTTGCATGTGGGGACCTCTAGTGTCTGCAGGTTGGGAAACTCCCTCTCTTTTGGGGGAGTGACGCTCCCCACTATGGCTGAGGTTTGCAGCTTGGCAATCATCTTATAGCAAGTAGAGATGGGCACGAAATGAGTGATTTTTTGTTTTCATTTTTTCATTTCGTTACGCAACGAAAACGAAAAATTTTTTAAAAAACAAAATGAAAACAAAAACGAAATGACCAAATTTGCCGTGTTTTTCGTTTTCGTTGCAGCAGATGCATTGAACTAAAAAGAATGCTAACAAAACAGCAATTTTTCATTTTCGTTTTCGTTTTTTCATTTCATTACCTAATGAAACGAAAATGATTTTTTTTTGCAAAAAACGTCACGAAAACGAAAATGAACCGAAACGGACCCCTAAACGACCAAACGACAAACGAAACACCATTTTTTTGAGTCATGCCCATCTCTAATAGCAAGCATTATCCACTGAGTCCCAGGTGGTGTCTGTGGTCCAATCTACCCTTTTCCGTCTTCAGTGGATCACCCATCTGCTTGTTCATCTGGCCACTGGAGCCCTTACGATGCTGGTCCATGCACTGGCAATCTTGAGATTAGACTACTGCAGTGCTCCCTACGTGAGGCTTCCCTTAAGGCTAATGCAGAAGCTTCAACTGGTCCAGAACACAGCAGACAGACTACTAGCTGGGATGAGACATTATCATCATAGCTCTCCCACAATGGCCGCTCTGCACAGGCTACCAGTTTGCATCTGGATTGACTTCAAGGTAAGTCAGGCCTTCTTGGCAATGGTCCCTCGCCCATGGAATTCTAAACCCCCTGTTATCCACCTGGCTCCTACAATGTGTACTTTCACGTGCACATTAAAGATCTGGCTGTTTAAGCCATGTTTGTACCCCTGCCAAGATTTATACTACCTCTGCCTTTTATTAATTGTTTTTTTATTATTGTTTTTTATATTTTTAAATTTTAACTAGTGTAAATTGGTTGTCTTTATTAATAATTTATCTGTTGTTCACTTTTTTTTAATCTGGAAGTTGAGTCATGGCAACTGGACTTCTTTTATTGAGAGATCAAAACATTTCGCTACTCTTGCATGCAGCTTCGTCAGCCTGAGGAAAGTTAGTGGCGAGTCCTCCAATATATAATTCACCTTCATTTCACATCACCCTGGTCTGAATAGGTTCATAGGTTGGACCATGGCCTGAATAGGTTCATTAGGTGGACAATGACCTACGGTGCGTGAAAGTCTCACCTATGCAACTTCAGCTCCAAACATTTCCAGCAGCCCTGTCCTGCTGGGTGAGAAATTTGGGGATTTATTTATTTATTTATTTATTTATTTTTATTTTTTATTTTTTATTTTTTTATTTTATTTTATTTTTATACTGCCCATCTTCCGGGGAAACTCCGGGCGGTTAACAGCAGAATTAAAACAACAATACAACACAGAATAAAGGTCAAATAAAAACAATACAATAATGAGGGAGAACCCTCAGCAAGAGGCATCAAAAAGGCAAAAAGAAAAAAAAAAGAAAAAGAAAAGAAAAAAACAATAAATTAAATTAAAGGTTGCCAAATGCCTCCCTATAAAGCATGGTTTAAAGCGCTTATAATTCAAACCAGCAACTTCTGTTATCCTTCAAGGATAAAATTATGTAATCCTTCAAGGAAAAATAGACAGGAAGTGTAGCCTGGGGCGCAGAAGAACATTCTGGCTTAAGAGTGCTCTGTCTATAATGTGTCTGTGTGTGTTGTGTCATTACAGTTGTGACTGACTCTCCATAACCCCATGTCCATGGAGTTTTCTTGGCAGAAATTCTGGATTGGTTTGCCAGTTCCTACTCCAGGCACCTACAGCCCCTGGTATATCCCTGGTGGTCTCCCATCCAAGTACTAACCAGGGCTGACCCTGCTTAGCTTCCGAAATCAGGCGAGATCAGATGTGCTTAGCGCATCTAAACAGCTTCTGTCTAGAATAGACTTAGATAGAAACCAGTTCAGGCTACTGATTGCCAACATTCTGCAAGGACATGACCCTTGAAGAAGAAGAGGAACTTCTTCCTGCTCTGATTCCGAGGCTGCTTATACGCTACACTGTTTGGTGCTCAGCACTGAACTTTGGGCAACCGGAAATAAACCGGAACTGCAAACTGTTGTGGAATCGAGGGAAATCCTGGAGTACTCACGGATTCTTGGCAGGCCTCGTGTGATCCTGTCAGAAGTACGTACTGAGGACATGAGGGAATGTTTGCACATAATAGGATTAGTGCAGCCCAAAGATAGGAGAAAGACTTACAAACTGAGACTTGTCTGCGACTGGAGCCACTATCACATCTCGTGGATCGCCCATGAACACTGCATCAAGTTCTTTGACTCCTATATGAGCGTGGACTACTTTGTCTTTAACAAAGATGCTGGTAGCTCTGAGCATGAATGAGACAAACAGATGGAGATGTATGTAGTTCCGGGTGCAGTGGAGCCTCCTGTGGGGAGGAGAAAGTATGGTAAGAGACATTATTTAAAACAAGAACAAAAAAGAGAGCCTAGCTGGACTAGGCCTAGACTGCCACCCAGCTTTTGTCGAAGTACAACAGAGTGCAACCCACGCAAGTCCAGGTGCTGTTCAGAAGCCACTGAAATGCAAGCAGCCAATCACTTACCTTCCTGCATGGTCATATTGAGCTAAAGTCAAACCAGGAAGAAGTCTCCTGACTTCATCTGTCCTTCTCCCTGGCACTGGACAATCTGTGCAGGGAAAAGCTGTGCAGGGAAAAGAATCATCCCGCTTTCCTGTCTGATTGGCCAGCACCAGGGAGAAGGACAGATGACATCAAGAAATCTCTTCCTGGTTGGACTTTAGCCTGATATGACCATGCAGGAATGTAAGTGATGGGCTGCTTGCGTTTTGGAGGCTTCCGAACAGCATCTGGGCTCGTGTGGGTAGTTTTGGAACATGCTGCTTCCCAAACGAACGGACCACCCCAATTATCAACTGTCATGTTGCATGGGTCAATCCCAATTATTTTTCCAATGTTCCAGCCCAATATAGCTTGTATTTCCTTTCCAACCTTAGAAGAACATACTTTCATACTTAATTCCCTTTTCCCCATCAATATTCTAATCTTGTTTACATATATCTATCTTAATCTATTACAGAAGATGGAAATAACAAGATACGATATATTCATATTTCTTAGAATCTGATACACAGTGCCATTCAACTGATCTAGTGAGTTGGAAATTATTTGTGTACTCCTTCACTTGTTTTAACACTTTTAAAAATGGTCAATCTAGTGGCCATTGTGACATTTTGTGTCTATAAAAATTATTCCTAAGGGGAAAGGGGGGATAAAAACAACATTAAGGATGTGATTATAACACATAGCAACTTATCTCAGAAATGACCTACCCCCAGCAGCTCTGCTCAGAAACTTGGTTTCTTCTGCAGTGTCTATCCATCTCACAATTGATCTTCCAGGGTTTACCCAGGTATTCCACAACAGGATGCATGCTTCAGGGGACAGACCAGCCCTCCTGGTTGGAGGGCTGCTCTACTCTGCTTGGTAGGCTGTGCTCTGGCCCGGAGGAGGAGCAGAGGGTTGTGGTCCAGGAGGACAACTGGCCTACCCAGATCATGCATGGTAGCTCAGGTCTCTCCTGTCAATAATCAGACATCTGGCTAGGACATGAAGAAGGAGACAGCAGCTGCCACCCATAAATCTACTGAACCATGGGTAGACTACCTATTATGTGTCTTCTATATGAACCTACCATACATGATCATATATAGGCTTTGTGTTTATAACCAGTTATAACCTTGTGCAATGGCACGGGCACTATGTTTTCAATGTTAGTTTCCATCCCTCATAACTTTTACATGGAATTTTTACTCTCTTTTTAACTGCTCATGTTCTCTTGTAGCTTTAATTCATTTATTTATTTATTTTTATATTTGTATACCACGCCGATTTCCCAAGAGGGAACTCTGGGCAGTTCACATGAAAGACACAAGAAACCCAAGAAAGAATAATGATAAATAAAATAATAATAATAATAAAATTAAAGGGGGAAAATACACAACAACAAACAAGTAATTGGCAAGAGGAATAAGACAATTAATAGCAGGCACAAACCTCAAGAAAGGGAAGAATAATGCATATCCTAGCGACTGCCGAAGGCATCCCTAAACAGCCAGGTTTTAACAGATTTTTTGAACGATGCCAGGGAAGGAGCCTGGTGTATCTCACTCGGTAGTTTGTTCCAGAGAGCCAGGCCGGCCAATGAGAAGGTCCGATTGTGCGTTGCAAACTTACAGGCCTCCCTGGGGGTGGCCACCTGGAGCGAGAGAGCCATGGAGAATTGGGTGGGCTGGGCCAGTCCTGATCTTAGGGTGATACGCTCTGCCAGATAATGAGGACCCAAGTCACGGAGGGTTTTGTAAACCAAAACCAACACCTTGAACCTTATTTGGGAGGCAACGGGCAACCAATGCAGGCGAGCCAGAATTGGGGTGATGCGGTCAAATGTGCCCGCACCAACCACCAATCAGGCTGCTACATTCTGCACCCGCTGCAGTCGCTGAACAAGGGTCAAGGGGAGCCCCATGTAGAGAGTGTTACAATAATCTATCCTCAACATGACCAGCGCCTGCAAACCGTCCTCAGGGAGTCCCCATCAAGGTACGGGTGAATCTGTGCAATAAGCCTAAGCTGGTAAAAGCTGACCTGGACATGGCAGCCACCTGGGACTCCAGGGGCAACGCTGGATCCAGGACAACACCCAGATTAATGTCTTTCAATGCTGTAAAAAGTCCCTCAATTCCCAAACTAGAATACTGTATGAGGGACGGTATATTGACCACCGTTACTGTAAGCTGCCTTGAGTCCTTTTCCAAGGAGAAAGGTGGGATAAAATACTCAAATAAATAAATAAATAAATAAATAAATAAATAAATAAATAAATAAATAAATAAATAAATAAAACCACTCCTTCCCAGTTGTGGGGAAGATCTATCCAGGCCTCACTAAACTCTCTGGGTTGGACATCAGAAAAGGGCAGCTTAATATAATGTAAGTGGGATGCTAAACTGTGCTAAACTCTCTCTCTCTCTCTCTCTCTCTCTCTCTCTCTCTCTCTCTCTCTCTCTCTCTCTCTCTCTCAACAGAGAGTTTCTTTTGTGTGTGTGTGTGTGTGTGTGTGCGCGCATGTGCGCTCATGAGCTTTGGTGTGTATTTTAATATTTCCAATTTATTTTTGTTTCTGCAGTTCTGACAGTGTAACTGATTCCCTGTGGCGAAAGGGAGATGCTGGCAAGCTGTTCAGCGCTATAATTATTTCTTGTAGTATTTTCACATTGTAAATTACCAAGTTTATTTGGTGTTTCATTTTACGCTGCTTTCCGCGACTGCCAAAATTGCTAGTGACAGCTCTGCTGCTGATATCTTTTGTTAGCATGTGACCCCCGGAATGCAATTTTCCCCCATTTCTCTATGGCTTAAATGTTCAAAGAGAATGGTCAGGTGAGGCATGTGACTCACTCACCTGAAGTACCCAATGATGAAAATGGCCACTGCCAGAGAGCTGAAGGAGATGGAGTAACCAACTGTATACATAACGTAGAGACGTTCAAAAAATTCCCCCTGAAGGAAAGAATAGCAGAACTTCTATAGTCATCTTTTTCCATTCAGGTATCCAACTGTCATTTCCCCACTCCAAAGTCAAGCCGTTCTAAAACACACCCACTAAGAAAATTCATTCTTGATGGCTCCGCTTGTCATAGCCACACACACACACACACACACACACACACACACAATCTGCTAGGGAGCTCCTTTTGTTGTACAAAGATACACATCCTTGTCATCCATGCTTGAGAAGAAACCCTCTGATGACTATTGCATAATGGCACCTGGGCTTTATGAAGGGGTTTTCATCTCTCTCTAATGAGGTCGTGCCATCCGAATGCAATTGCTACTCACTGTAGGAGGATGTGCATTCATCCCAAATGCCCTTGACATTAGAGATTTGCTGCTTCCTGGATAACAAGAGAAAAACATAGCACACCCACCCACCCAGAACAGCATGGCCTCAGACCTACACATGGCCTATCAAATCATTTCTATACCAATTTGGGAGCCACCTTCTTCCTCGGATTAAAATACACAAGGCTTATTCACCCTGAATTTGTCGGGTGGCTTGTTGACGTTTAATGAGAGTCCATAAAAGCTCCCAGCATTGTCAGCGCCATCACCACCACCTGACAAAAGTGAGTTTGCCATCTCTGCCGTTTCACTGAAGAAAAAGTCAATTTTTACCTTCCCCGGGCTGATTTCTGTCTGCAGGAAATGAAGGCACTCTGAATAATTGGACCATGTTCGGTTTAGGCTTTTCACATAAGCCCACGTTCCATTTGAGTTACAGTGTCTGAACGCCATACCTGCAAGGGGGAAAAATAACTTTCGGTCAATTGAATGATGTTCAGGCTGATGTCTCAGGTCAGAATTTGGGGGGGGGGGAGGGGGTGGACATGAACCCAGCCAGAAGCCCATAGCTAGTACCTTTGTGATTGAAGTCGTATATATAAGAAGGGCATGGGACCGCTAATGTTTTCCCTGCCGACCCCCTTGGCCAACAAATTAGGCCATCCCATTCTGGAAAGCACTGACTTCCTGAGGAAAAAAGGGAAACAAAAGCGGATGAGAACAGAAGCCACAGAAGATCATGAGAAAAACACCACATTCTGGTGTGTGTGTGTGTGTGTGTGTGTGTGTGTGTGTGTGTGTGTGTGTGTGTGTGTGTGTGTGTGTGTGTGTGTGTGTGTGTGTGTGTGTGTGTGTGTGTGTGTGTTTTAAGGCCTTTTGAAAGCAACTCCCAAATCTTTGCCAAAGCCAATGGTAGGACCCGGGTATCCGCAGGGGATTGGTTACAGGACTTCCCATGGATAATGAAATCCATGGATAAGAGAGAACGCCAAAAACAAACAAACCCCAAACTGCTGTTTCATGACAGCAGCTTGCTTTATGGCTGCTTTTTTTTTTTTTTTTGGGAAATACCCTGTAGCTTGTTTTACGGCTGCTGTTTGCGACAGTAGCTTGCTTTATGGTTGCTGAATTATTTATATAATTTTTTCCTCTGCCAACCGTGGATAACTGAATCGGTGATTAATGAATCAGTGGATACAGGAGTTCTGTAAATGGTGAACAGCACTCAAGAGGAAGCTGAAAATATTATCTTGGTCCATACATGAGGCAAGGAGAACACAAACACATGTACAAAACAGCAAGGACATCCTGGTATGCTGCAGGTGAAATTTGCCCTCAGGGACACAATAGTAATTTTCTTGATTGCAATTGCAATCATAGTGGGATTTTCCTTTTAATGATACATGATACACAATTGCTTACATCTGAGTTTCTTCAGGAAAGTAATGAGCCAGCTTCTATATTTCTCACCTTTGCTTCCTATTATGTTTCCCAATAACATTCCTCTCTCCTCCAAGGACCCTCCGAGATGAGGCAGTTGAAACCGAACAATTTGTCCAAAGCCAACGAAATCACTTTCCCTAGATTAGTAGTGATCTTCTGAGACTCTGGGCCTCAAATCTCGCATTTTCTTACCTGAAAATAAGATCTCATAAACTCAGAGGCACCTCTGTGAGCGCACAAGCTCCTGAGCATGTAAGAGGGTGGCCACATTACAATTTTGCCCCAGTTTTGTTGTCCTGTTGGCACGATCAAGAGCAATCCATTAGCAGCAGACTTTACATGACATAAGGCTAATCATGAACCAGTCCAGTTCTTTCCCAGGGCTGCCCGAACCTTTACAGGTGAGCATCTAGGTATGCAGCTTGGGGGTGCTCTTGAACTCATCCTTGAGCTTGGATGCCCAGGTCACGGCTGTGGACAGGAGCACATTCGCACAATTAAGGCTAATACACAAGTTACACCACTTTCTTGAAAAACCAGCTCTGGCCATGGTGACACATGCCCTAGTGACATCCCGGCCAGACTACTGTAATGCACTCTATGTGGGGCTACCGATGAAAAGTCTCAGGAAACTTCAATGAGTCCAAAATGCAGCAGCCAAACTGCTGACTGGAGCAGGGTACAGAGATCACATTACACCCCTATCAAAAAAGCTCCACTGGCTGCCAATCAGTTATCGGGCACAATTCCAAGTGCTACCCTTGACCTACAAAGCACTTTATGACCTGGGTCCTACCTACCTCAAAGATCAAATCTCACAGTATGAACCAACTCAGGTGCAAAGGACATCAGGAGAGGCCCTTCTCTCCATCCCGCCACCCTCACCCCTACGCCTCATGGGAACCCATGAAAGGGCCTTCTCAACTGCTGCACCCAGACTCTGGAACCCCCTCCCACTAGAGGCCAGGACTGCCCCATCTCTTATGTCTTTCCGGAAACAGGCAAAGACCTTTCTCTTCAGGCAAGCTTTCCCTGAATGGTGGACTACCATTATGTGTCTTTTATATGAATCTACAGGAGCACATAGACTTTGTGTTTATAACTACTTATAACCTTGTAGCTTTAATGTAATGTTGTCTATTAATGCTGTAAGATGTCCCTCAATTCCTTGTTCTCAAATACTTGAACATGTCTTAATTGTACTAGACTGTATATTATCCCTCATTACTGTAAGCCGCCTTGGGCCCTTTTCCAAGGAGAAAGGCGGAGTAAAAACACTCTAAAATAAATAAAATAAAATAAATACTACTTTTTCTGTCTAAATCCAGCGCTGTTTTAGCAAGCCTATAAAAGTTTAAAAGAGTTCAATCCTGTTCCACTTGCAGGGAACTCTTGAGGACAAGTGGAGAAGGAAGAAAGTGGCCCCTTAATTATTGTTCTCTAGGGCAGTGGTCCCCAACCCCTGGGCCGCGGACCGGTGCCGGTCCGTGGACCAGTCGGCACCGGGCCGCCTGGGGAGGCCGGGGAGGCTCCTCCCCTTTTCCTCCGCTGCCCTCCTCCTCCTCCTCTCCTCTCCCGCGGGCGGCTGGTGGAGGAGGAAGGCTGGAGGAGCGCAGGAGGAGCCGCCGCCGCCGCCTTTCCCTTTGCCTTCCTCCTCTGCCCGCCGCCACCGGCGGCGGCGGCGCATCCTCCTCCTCCTCCTCCGCCCTCCTCCTCCTCACCCTCCACCACCACCACCACCAGCAGCAGGAAGCTGGGGGCCGGGCGCGCGGGGGCCGGCAAGGAGGAGGGGGCGCGCGTGGGAGGCGCTGGCGAGCCCCCCCACGCACGCGCACCACCGCCGCAGCGTGGGGCCCCCCTCGGTCGGAAGAGGAGGTGGGTAAGGACGGAACCCCCTGCTGCCGCCGCCGCTGTACCGCGCCTGTGTTGGGGCGGGCGGGGGCATCGTGGGCTTAACCCCCCCGCCGCATTGTTCCGCCTCGTTGCAGCCCCTTCGGGCGGGGCGGGTTCCGCCAGTCCCCAGCGGCCGCCTCGCCGCCTCCCGGGAGAGCGGACAAGTTCTACGTTTCGCGCCTGGCCGGAGCTCGGGCTCCCTGCCCAGCAGCAGGTGAGAGGCGGCGGCGGCGGCGGAGATGCTCGGGCTCCCCCTTCTTGGCCCGGAGACCCGGCGGGGGGGGCAAGTCTTGGTGGCGGGGAGGGGGCGTGCGCGGCGCGGGTGAGCTTTGCCCGCCTCCTGAGAGGTGGCCAGGTGTGTGTGTGTGTGTGTGTGTGTGTGTGTGTGTGTGTGTGTGTGTCGGGAGGGCTGAGGAAAGGACACTGGCCTCTCCGGGGCGCGCGGGACGCCACCCCCACCGGCCTCCCTCCCCTCCCCCTCCCGCTCGCCCGCCCGAGGGCGCAGCCGGAGGCGGGCGGCGGTGGCGGCTTGAACCCGGGCGGCTGCCGTGGCCGCCGTGGCCGCCGACAGGAGGAGGAGGCAGGGCCCCCTGCCCAGGAGCCCCAGGCTCCCCCACCCGCCCGTGCGCGCGAGGCGCGCGGCACGCCCGATGCCCCCAGCCGGCGGCGCCGCCACCGCCGCCGCCGCTCCTCCCATGACCCCGCAAGGCACACGCTCCAAGCCCCCCGCACCCCCGCCTCCCCTCCTCCCTCCCCCATCCCCCGCCCCCACACCCTCCCCTTCCCCCTGCCCGACCCCCCAGCGCCCCCATCTCCCCCTCCCCACCCCCAGCCCCGGGCCACGGAAAATCATCGAACATTTACCGGTCCGTGGGGACAAAAAGGTTGGGGAGCACTGCTCTAGGGCACAACTGGACGACTGAACAACAACAACAAAGGGCTTCAATGACAGTCAGACAGAGAGACCTTCTCAGATCCTTTATATTTTTCTGTTTCCTTGATAAAGGATGAAGTTCCTACCCCTTTGCAAAAGCAGTGTGCTAGGGCTCCAAAGGGAGGGGAGGGGAGGAGAGGGGAGGAGGGGAGGAGAGAGCCCTGCGAATGTGTGACTAGTTTGTGTATTCATAGGCTTGGAGCAAGTGGTTACTTAAAGCCACTTCAAAAGCAGCCATCTACCAGAGGGTGTGGGTTTTTCCCAGAACTATCCAGGGAAAGATCCATTTAAATTCTACAGTGCACCAGGAATCAACCCCATTTAGCAGGATCCATTCCTAGACAGACTGCCTGTCTAGCTGTAGTCTACATTTGCGACTACACAACAGGGAAAAAATGTGTAGTCAAATCCAGGAAGGCAGGTGAATTTGGTTTAGCCAACCACATGGGAGTCAGTAGAGAGTGGGGAGGAAAGAGGCTATCAGCCTTGTTTGCAGCTTGTTAACATAGCTCTGCTATGGCTGTCTGGATTTGTAGAAGCCTAGCCTACAGCAGAGCTATCTTAACAAACTGCAAGGAAATATTGAGTGGCAATTTCCTCCTCACTTTCTCTTGGTTCCTTGCTCTTCCCCCTTTAGTCTCCTAGGTACCCTAGCACAACAGCACCAAAACTTTAAAAAAAGAAATAGGAAGGGAAAAACAAAGAGATATAAGTAGTAGGTTTGGATACAAGAGGATTCAAATGACAGGTAATTTTCCATGGGCCCACTGCCCTGATTCTCTCACTGCTGTTCTAAATGCATTTATTTCTCAAACAGCTTACCATTCCACATTGGCACAAACAATCACACTGCCTGAATCAATGGGAATGCATTTGCCACACACAAAATGAGTAGATGCCCCAGTGGCAGAGGGGAAAAACAGATGGGGGGGACTCCATACTAAGGGTGTGACTGCACAGTGGTGGGGGGAAATGTGAATTGACTCACATTCTCTCAGTGCAAAGTCAAACTGCAGGATTCAGTTTTCTTCCATTTAAGTGGCAACACAGGGAGAGTACAACACACCTTCCAATTTTAGCTACACAACAGTTCTGTGTAGTGTTCACAGTCAAGTTTTTTTTTTAAATTAGGAGGTTCTCTGATGAGGAGGAAAGTCTATTTGGGGTTAGGGGACTCTAGGCTGTTCACATGTCCCACTGTATCATGTGCTCAGTAGAACAATGCAAATCAGCCCATGCTAAACTCATTTTATTTTCCACATTTTTATCCTGTACACTCACAGCTCTGATTCCCATTGACTTGCACACTGTGTAGTCAATGAGGAATAATGCAAATCTGACTGTCCCAAACCTAGAGCATTTCCTAGGTTTGTATCATTTGCCAATGCAGTGACCCCCTAAGTCTCTCCGCTAGATTTCCAAAACCCAGTGCACTGTATCATTTTGTCTGTTCTGTTCAACTGAGGCATTTAGTTGCACTCAAATCGATAAGGCATGGATGACAAGTTCTTACAGCTCTTCTAGCTGTAAGAACTCATATTGTTCATTCATCTCATTCTATGAGAACCTGACAGAAGCGCAGCCAGTGACTAATCAGACCCAAAACAGTTTTCTGAGAATTGGCTGCAATATTTATGGATATAGACTGGAGCCCCCCAAAACACACCTGCTTGACTAGTCTCTAGTGTATTAAATCAATATACTTTTTTAAAAAAAAACATCTTGATATGAATCTATCAAGCCTTGGGCTTTGATTAAGAACAAGTGTATTGCATTCAGATCTTTTGAATGACTCAATCGCTGTCCGTTCCTCACCTTACCGTAGGCTGAATAACAATGGGCACTGAATCAGGCTATGCTATTCAATGAATTGGGCATTTTTTCAGAGCCATTCCATAAGTACAAAAACACTATATTTAACTGTATTGGCTGCCAACTGGTAGAAACAGTTACTGGAGCAATAACCATTGGAGCAGGTTCACAATCCTTATTTTTCTCTGAAAAGTTTAGAGCAACTTGCAAGGGCTGAATTACCATTACAGTATTTTTCTATGTATAAAACTATATTTTTGTCTAAAATTGTTAGACTGAAAATTGAGGGTCGCCTTATACACAGAAGTAAACCAAGGAGAGAACCGTCCAGTTGCAAAACAGTCATTTTGGGTTGGAAAAGTGTGTGGGTGGAGGGTCCTTAAACATGAGGGTGTGTTAAAAAAAATACGGCCTATTTCAGAAGGTGTTCTGAGAGCTGGAAGAGACAAAACCAGGAGGGGGCGCCAGTGTATTTTACTACAAGTCCCCTTCAAGTAGTAAACAATAAGTGGTATTTTGACCTTTTTTTAAAAAAATCTACAACAAATTGATCAGTTATGGTGTTTTTTTGGGGAAAGTAAACTGCAGACATGCCTAGAAGAGACAGATCTGCTGCTCTGCCTTCTGACAGCAGCCATGAATTTCCTGCAAGGAAAGGGGTGTAGGTGGCCAAGAATTGTAGAGGGACTCCTTCTCCTTCTCCACCCTCAAGGAGGGATGTTTGCGGCTGAGGACGAAGACTCACCCTGGAAATCTATCACAGGATAGTAGCTGGCCCTGCTGAATGTAATTAGCGGAAAGGACAAAATGGGCACTGCGCTCTCCTTGACTGAGGTGCCTTTGAGGCTGAAGCCAGCACACCTCAGCAGGAAGTGAGCAAGACTAGAGATGACTTAAGGCCCCAGCTGTTGGCCTTGTACCAGGGAGATTGGTGAGAAAGTGCCTGCCCCTTTCATAGGCACCCTCCAGGCGATGGTGATCATACCTGTCAAGTCTCCCGTATTACCCAGGAAATTGCTTTTTTAAGCATCTTTCCTGCCATCATCCCGTAATAGTATTTTCTTGTAAATCTCCTGGATTTTATATTTTTTAAAATTCTCTGAATGGCATGGTTTGGGGGTTGCTCCATGGGCACCGCCATGTTGGGGGCAGCTATTGAGAATGCTTGAGGCATCAAGCATGCTCAATAGGTGGTAGGGGCAGGGATGCTGTGACCACGATCCCTTATTTTCAAATCCCAAACTTGCCTTGTTTGTGTTTTCTTTTTCTTTTCTTTTCTTTTCTTTCTTTCTTTTTTCTTTTTTTTTTTTTTTTTTGCGATCAGGATCCCTGCGCCGGAGAGGAAGGGAAAGGGGAGGGCGAGGGGTTCTTTGTTTGGGGATTCCTTGCAACTGGGAGGGGAAGGGGGCACTTTGTTTGGGGTTTTTTTGCAATCGGGAGGGGAAGAGGAGGGATGCTTTGTGTTTTTTTGGTATATGTGTTTTTGTTTGTGTGCTCGCATGCTAATGCACATGCACACATTATACCTTCCCCCTCCTGTCCCAGCTGGGGCCAGAGAAAACTTGAAAGCTATGATGGTGATATTGATTGGTTGGTTGGTTGGTTGGTTGGTTGGTTGACTGGGCTTTCATACCATTCATCTGGCAGAAAGGCCACTCTGGGTGGTTAACAACAATTAATGGATACAATACAGTGCAGAATGAACACAAATAATTGATACAATAAAATAAACATTAAAATACAGTAACTTTAATAAAATTAAAATTAAAATTAAAGTAGCATAAAATAATACACTGTGGTACCTTGTATAAAGGAATTAATTCATTCTAAATTTCTGTTAAGCAAATTTTCCTTTATACAAATTTCCCTTAGGAATGCATTGAAAACCAAGTAATCCCTAATCACAACAATTTTATGTAGTACGGATTCACCCCATAGGCGATTCTATTAAGCAAATTTCCCCTATCTCCGGAATTTTTTATGTTTTACAGATTATGTTATACAAACCGTTTGTTATACGAGGGTCCACTGTATATGTTATTGGCAGGCAGATCAGTTAAAACATGTTTTAATTGGTAAGCCCTGGATTTACATTACATTTGAAGGAATGCTTGCTTAAATTGCCAAGCTTTTAATCATTTTTAAAAACCAGTCAAAGAGGGGGCCAGACAGATATCTGGTGGAAGGTGAAGACCACAGAAGATTGCAAAAAGCTTCAAAAGGATCTTTCCAAACTGGGAGAATGGACTGCAAAATGGCAAATGCATTTCAATGCAGGAAAATGTAAAGTAATACATATGGGGGGTGTGAGGGTTCATTTTCCATACTCCAGGGTTCCGAGAAGAAATAAAGATTGTCCATCCTTTCGTTGAGATTTTCTAATAAACTCTTATTAACAAAATGAAACTCTTTAGCTTGCGTGTTTGTTTCTTTTATATGTTCATCATTAATAACAATAACTTCTGACATAAAAGGGTTGCCAATTGGGCTTAAACTAGGAGGGTAAAATCTTTCCTCCGAAACCGTATTTAGTGAGGCGTTCCCCATCCGAGACATTGGCTCCCACAACATGGGTAGCAAGTCCACTGTGCCACCGGATTCTACCTCTCTTTCAATATGGGTCTGCCACTTCCTCTCTTTGCCAGAACATTTGCTGGCCATTGTAATGGCTTTACATCTATCAGCCAAGTCCAATCTTTCTCCACCTCTACTTCAAATGTCCCTCCTTGTTCATCTCTCCTCAGCATCTGGGTACTAATGTCCCTCAGCAACCGTTTTTCTCCCTCCTCGTCGCGCGCCTCTCTCCAACCCTCCTCCTCGCGATCGCATCTCACGCCCCAAATGTCATCTGTCAACCTCATATCTTTGAAATCCACCAACTCATTCTCTACCCAAAAGACCTCCTTGGTCTTCCCTACATCCTGTTCTTGTTCTCCTCCACCTTCTGCTCCTTTTACTACATTCATATCTTCGGTTTCCTCCTGTTGTTCCTTCCTTCTTTCCTTGCCAGACAGCTCACACTCAGCTTTCTCTTCTTTCTGCACTTCTTTCTCACAGGGGCAGTGGGGGGGGGATCTAAACTTTATCAACTCATGGCCTCAAGACTGCTGGCAGCTCTGGATTCTGGAATATACAACATTGCAAAAGTGATCATTCTCAGAGCTAGACACTTGAGTAAATGACTCACTGGAACCAGCTGAGGAAGGAAAGGGGTCCAAGATCCAGGGGCCATCCACCAAACCAGAACCAGATTGCTCAAAGCAATTTATAATCACATTCTGGTCAAGCCTGGAGTTCAGACATTTAGAGTTCACCTTGGGCCCCAGTCTCACTACCGTTATCTGTGCATCTTAATTTGATGCGTACTATTTTTTCAGGTTGTCACATGATGTTTGATGCACAGTTAGCATCCTGACGACAAAGGAGTATTTTACTTCTCTGCATCCCTCCCAACTTACTTACTGCGCATATTTTCCCTGTTTTTCAAGCTGATTTTCTCTGTCACATATATTTTTAAAAAATTATTTGCTGGTTGATTACTGGCATGCCAGCTTTCTAGCACTACTCTCTGTCCTCATGAGGAATGTCTGTTTTATTTCCCCATGTGTTATGTGTTTTCTATGGGCAAATTTACACAAACGAGCAATGTCAATAACCGCCACTGGGTGTCACTGCTGTTTATTATTTTTCATGGTCCTCCAATGTGCC
The DNA here is from genome assembly GCA_029282475.1 of Phrynocephalus forsythii. Classification (NCBI taxonomy): domain Eukaryota; kingdom Metazoa; phylum Chordata; class Lepidosauria; order Squamata; family Agamidae; genus Phrynocephalus; species Phrynocephalus forsythii. The sequence goes on from JAPFRF010000001.1 coordinate 17,713,124, forward strand.
GCCATGCTGGTATGCCACCAATTCAGTAGCATAAACGATTACCAAGGCAGAACTACAGGAAGTGGTAGGGAAAAAAGGTACAAATCAAATTGTTGCGAATTTTCTGGGGTCGCACCTTGTTCGAGGTATTAAAAAGTCTGCATCAAAAACAGAAGTATTTTAACACAACCCCTAGTGGTAGTACAAAATGCTGGTAGTCAGTCAGGGTACCAAAATACTGCTCTTCGGAGTGAAGGCACGATCTTTTGCTGTGCAGTCTTTCGCAGCAAAATCGTCGTGAGACCTGAGCCTTGGTTTCATCCCATCCAGGTCTCAATAGGCTTGTTAGATGGACAAAGGCTTGGGGAGAATGAAAGTCATGCCTACTCAGCCCTTCCTAACACCCGTTAAGTGTGGGTCATTAGCAAGGTGAAGTATAAATTGGAAGCCTTCCTCCAACGTTTTTCTCAGGCTGACTAAGTGGCTTGGATGAGTAGCGAAATGTTTCGATCTCTCTAGAAAAGAAGTCCAGTTGCCATGACTCAACTCCCAGATAACCTGACCTGGATGACTGAGAAATCACCACAGACGTTCTTGCTCCAGCTTTTTTATATTCTATTGGATTGAAGCCTTTGCCTGTTGATTTCAGTTCTTGTCAACCTATTCCTCTTGCTCCTTCTTCACCGTTACAGTGTGCACCTAATTTACAGCTTGAAGTGCTGATTCTCCTCTCTGAATCCCCTCTTGAATGCTCCTTAAAACCTACCTCTTACCACTGACTGTTTCACTTGGACTGGCTGTTGGCTCCTTCTCACTCCTTATTCCCTTACACTTTTTAGCAACGAAAACATAAAATAGATTGCTAAAAAAATTGGGTCCAACTTTTGAATTGTCCAAGAAAAACTAAAATATTGGGTTCAACTTTTGAATTGTCCAAGAAAACATAAAATACCAGTAGATTGCTAAAAAAAAAAAAATGGGTTCAACTTTTGAATTGTCTATGATTCTCCAGGGAACAGAAAGCACAAATAAACTGAATTGAATAGAAATCTTAGGAACCTTGTTTATCAGAGATCAAAGGATAAACAACGGGTCCAAAAAAATCACACTTGGTTATAACCAGACTAAGGCAGTGCTAGCTCACATCTCAGGAGAATAAAATATGAGAGACACCATTGTCCTTAAGGCTTGTGATTTATTGGCAGGAAAGATTCAGGACAAAAGTGTAAAACACTTGAGCCCCACTTTCTTCAATGTAAATAGCTTCTTTGAGGCAGCACCCGTATGGTTTGACCCCATGGGTGCAACTAACATAATTCAGTTCCTCCGCTACAAAGCTTGGGAGAGTGACTTTTATGAGCTACAGACTATGGGTTCTCTCTCTCTCTCTCTCTCTCTCTCTCTCTCTCTCTCTCTCTCTCTCTCTCTCTCTCTCTCTCTCTCCAACAAAACATATGCAATTTTCCTGCAAACATAGGACATGGCAGAAGGCTGGAAGGAAAATAGGGCTAGCAGTAAGAAGTGCCTCTTTGTGGAGCAGAACCGGGAGGCATGATCCATCGTTCTTGGGCTGTACAAGGACCATGCACCTTCATTCTCTTTTGTTGGACTCCAGAAGAAAGCCAGAACAGCTGCCTAAGATGGTTTCTACATCAAAGAGAATTGCTTTCACCTAAGAAGGGCTGGGCTGAATTGAACTGAGGATCCACACCTCCCTCTACCCATTGGATAATACTCTTCACTTAGCTGCCACCAACTATGTTTTTTCCTTAGTTTACAAATTGTTGAAAAGCTCGTGGATTAAGTCTCTGGCTGTGGAATCAAAGGTTAGGAGTAGAGATGGGCACGAAATGAAATGTTTTTTGTTTCATTTTTCATTTCATTTCCTAATGAAACAAAAAACGAAGTGCCCTTAAAAATGCAACAAAATGGAAATTTCCATTTTGTTTTATTTATTATTATTTATTTTGACAAGCACCGAGATGGGCGCTTGTCAAAATAAATAATAAAAATAAGTGCTGATCAGCTGGTCAGTGGAGAAAATTTTCTAAAAACCACTGACTAGCTGCCCCGCGCACCAGCTGCAGGGAGGGAAAAATAAAACTGCCAGCTGCCCTCCCCACAGGCCAGCTGTTCGGTGGGAGTAAAAACCAAGAACAAAAAACACCAACCAGCCTCCCTGTGGGCCAGCTGGTCAGCGAGAGAGAAAAAATGCCGACTAGCCAGCCTGGTCCCAACATTTAAAAAAAAAACTAAAATAAAAAACTAAAAGTGAAACAAAATGAAATAAAAAACACCTTTTTAAAAAGAATAATAAATGAAATGAAACGGGGAAAAGAAATGAAAAATGAAACAAAACGCCTCCAACGTGTCATCTTTCCTTCTCCCTGGAGCTGGCCAATCAGACATAGAAGTGGGATGAGGCTTGTCCTTGCACAGCTCTTGATGGGCCAACGCCAGGGAGAAGGAAAGATGAAGCATTGGAGGCTTCTTCCTGATTGGAGTTTTGCCCCGCGTGACCCAAAGGAAGGTAAGTCAGTGGTTGGTTTCATTCCAGAGGCTGGATCCAGGTTCCAAATGCATGTTTCATTTCGGAATTGGACCCCTTTTGAAAAGAAACACCCACCTCTAGTCGCCAATGATGGATGGGATGGAAGAACACCTTGTTCCTCATGTGACTATTCTGCATGGTTTTTATTGCTGGAATACAGCTACACAGGGTCATGCATGACAACAGTGTTGTATGCAGCTGCTCAGTAAGGCTGCTAGATAGGAATCTGTCACTCTCTTGTTATTTCAGCTGAAATCCTGTTGCTTTGTGTAGTAATACTAGAGCAGGCCCACTGAATCGGTGGGGATTTGATGAATCAACTCCTTCTCACTTATTGAAACGGGCCTGCTACCCTAGTGCACTTGACTACCCTATGCAACAGGATTAGAGCCACTGTTTCAATCAACACGTGCAAAGGCATTTGAATTTGGCCATTTAACATTATTAAAATTAATTAAACAGGTCATGTTAAATAGTTGCAGTATGCCTTAGCAAAACCCACCATTGTACTCAGATCTCCAGGACAACCTTTCATAAAAAACAAAAAATGAAACAAAACATTAAAATAGGCCATTCTCAAAGGCTAAACATGCAATGACCTCAACAGAATAAAGCATAAAACATTTTCTTTCCTAAATTTCACTGCAGGATAAATGAAGCCAAATGGGTGTTGTTGTTTCAGATTCGCTTTTGTACTGAAATTGAATGTGTGGGAAGAAAAACTCAGTGATTCAGAGACATTTCTACTGAAGCACACTTTTTCTCGGTTGTTGTTTTTTGTTCACCTTGCTGGTTAGAGTTACTTTAATGTTGCAATACAAGCTAGCTTCTTTTCACTCCAGGCCATTAAACTTCAAGGACTTGGCATCTGCCTAAATTGATGTGTGCATTAAGTTCATATATTATCTTCTCTTCTCACCACTGCCTTCTCCTCCATTTTTCTCATTTTGCTTTAACTGGATCCTAGAACCTACCTTTATTTACTTTAGTGGCATACAACTGCTATTTTTCTCTCCTGTTTATTGGGGTTAACTCATTTATTGAGATTAATGGGAAATATCAACAACCTCAGATATGCAGATGATACTACTCTGATAGCAGAAAGTGAGGAGGGATTAAAGAACCTCTTGAACCTCTTAATGAGCGTGAAAGAGGAGAGTGGAAAAAATGGGCTGAAGCTCAACATCAAAAAAATTAAGGTCAAGGCCACTGGTCCCATCACCTCCTAGCAAATAGAAGGGGGGAAACTGAGGCAATGAAAACGTTTATTTTTGGGGGCTCCTTGATCACTGCAGATGGCGACTGCAGCAATGAAATTAAAAGACGCCTGCTTCTTGGGAGGAAAGTGATGGCAAATCTAGGCAGCATCTTAAAGAGTAGAGACATCACTTTGCCGACTAAGGTCCGGATAGTCAAAGCCATGGTCTTTCCAGTAGTGATGTATGGAAGTGAGAGCTGGACTATAAAGAAGGCTGATCGCCACAGAATTGATGCTTTTGAGCTGTGGTGCTGGAGGAGAATCTTGAGAGGCCCCTGGACAGCAAGGAGATCAAACCTATCCATCCTGAAAGAAATCATCCCTGAATGTTCACTGGAAGGACAGATTTTGAAGCTGAGGCTCCAGTACTTTGGCCACCTCATGAGGAAAGAGGAGTCCTTGGAAAAGTCCCTGATGCTGGGAAAGATTGAAGGCAAAAGGAAAAGGGGACGGCAAAGAATGAGATGGTTGGGCGGTGCTATCGATGCAACCAATATGGATTTGACCAAACTCCGGGAGGCGGTGGAAGACAGGAAGGCCTGGCGAGCTCTGTCCATGGGGTCACGAAGAGTCGGATACGAATGAATAACTGAACAACAACACATCAATAAAAGTAAGAAAAATAAATTAACTGGTTGACAGTGGAGGAAGAATTTCAGCTGCATATTATTTTCCCTATACTGTACCTTTGCCCATTATATTTCCCCCTTGGTTTTTACTATCAAGGCATTTGAAATCACCTCCTCCTGAGTCTCATCAGTTTTCATAATAGAAAGCCAATAGGACATCTTCAATGTCGAGTCTTTGCAATCTCATTTCTTTTTCCACTTTATACCAAATGAATGAAGCAATGAATGCTTTATTACAGTCAGTGACCAAATCCAAAATACATATACATAAATAGTGCCTGTTATAGCAAAACAAGGAAGATCAAGGGAGGGAAAATACCATATAAATTGAACCAATCTAAGTTGTACCTGCTTGAACATTTGTCGAAACATTATGAGCACGAATCATAATTGCCGCTACAAAAAATTTAGCTACATTAGACAGCATACTTGAAGTAGGACCTTATACTCACTCTGCCCATCCTTAATAATAACTAGAGATGGACACCTTACGAAAAATGACAAACTGTTTCATTGTTTCATAAGTTTATGAAACCTTACGAAATGAAACAAAAGAGCAAACAGTGTGTCATCAAGAAATCAAATGAAACACCATTTTTTGTTTCGGAAATGAAACGATTCGTCCTAACCTCTTGATCCAGCCGTCTTGAGAACAGGAGGTTTATTTTTAAACTGATTTGTTTTCTTTCCTTCCTGAGCCTCAGCTGTTGAGATAGCTTATCTCCTATCTTGATCTCCTGAAGCTAGCCAGCCCTTTGCTGGCTGAGTCTGCAAGTTGATTTAAACTGATTGTTTTTCTTTCCTGATTAAGTAGGACTGTGGAGGTATATTTTTTTTTTTTTTCCTCGCTGCACCGCCGATCAGCTGTTGAGCTTATATCTCCAATTTCTCCCTGCAGAAGCTAGCCATTAGGTTTCTAGCTTGTTTACAGAGGGTTCTTTGTGCGAAAAAAATTGATTGGAAGGTTTGAGGGTCTTTGATTTAGGGCAGTGGGCTCCCTGTTAAATTTAAAAAAAGAAAGCTCCCTATTATTTATAGCCTTACGAAGTGTTTCATTTCATGCCGAAAATTATTTTAAAAATCTGTTATTAACAAAACAAAACAAAATGAAGACTGAAATGAAAAGGAACAAAATGAAACACTATACAGTGGTACCTCGGATAACGACGGTAATTCGTTCTCCGAGGTTAGTTGTTATTCGAAACACGTCATTATCCGAAACGCAGTTTCCCATAGGAATGAATGGGAAACCGTTTAATCCGTTCTGGAGCCTAGGAAAAAGGCACAGACACCTGTTTTTTTTTGCTCAAAACTCTTTAAAAAGTGCACTTCAAAGGTGCAGATGCAATGCCACCTGGGATAACTTTTTTACTGATGCATGCTGGAAATTCATTATCTGAGGCAGCCCATAGGGAAAATTCGTTATCCGAGGCAGCCCATAGGAAGATTCATTATCCAAGGCAGCCCATAGAGAAAATTCGTTCTCCAAGGCAGACCTATACCTATGAATTGCGATTCGTTATCCGAGGCAGCCCATAGGGAAAATTCGTTATCAGAGTCAGCCCTATACCCGGAAATTTGCAGTTGTTATCCAAATTATTCGTTATCCGGGGCAGTTGTTATCCGAGGTACCACTTTATTTCTGTTTCATGCCCATCTCTAACCCTTGGTTGTTCTTTTTTTCTGTTCCTTATTTCTTCCCTTCCATCAGAATCTCCTCTATTTCACATTTTTACTAGACTCTACTTCATTCGGGAATTTACATGGTCCTGATTCCCACATTTCTTCCTCTATGATTATCCCTCTACTTTTGATCCTTCCACTTCTCTGTGGATGCTACAATAATTCATTTGCCCTCCTTCTACTACAGTTTATTTTCGGGTACAGTGGTACCTTGTATAAAGGAATTAATTGGTTCCAAGTGAAATTAGGTTAAGCAAATTTTCCTTTATACAAATTTCCCATAGGAATGCATTGAAAACAGAGTAATCCCTAATCACAACCATCTTTATGTTGTATGGATTCGGCCATAGATGATTCTGTTAAGCAAATTTCCCCTATCTCCGGAATTTTTATGTTGTACAAATTTTATGTTATACAAACCGTTTGTTATACAAGGGTCCACTGTACTTCCTTTGGTCTATCCTCATCATGCTTCTCCTAACTTTGACTCATTTCCTCATCTTTTGCTAGAATCATGTGGCTTGACCAGGCACATGGCCAACATTTCATTAATTATTAGCTTAAATTGGCCACTGCACTTCCACATTTTCCACTTATGTACATGTAAACAATCAACAGAAGTCTGGGCATAGCATTATATAATTGGACTGCAGAGTGTCACTAGTAGAAGTCCAGAGCACATTCTCACTTCTTTGGTTACAAATATACTCTTAGTTCACTCCATGAAACAAGCTGGGTTGGTTTGTTTTTTTGGTTTTTTTTTTTGCAGCTGTTACCATTCTTCTCTTCATATGATTTCCACCTCTTAATCTCTATCCTTCAGCTCCTTAAATCTTTGCCATATTATTTTACTGCTTCTATTTTTGTTTCCTAGGTTCCTTTACTTATCTTATCTGAACTTCTTCCATCTTCTTCTGATCTGGTATCATTGGGAATTGTTCCTTCACAACCCATTTTTGAAATGCATTTCATCAACAGGGCCTTTATTTTTACTCCTTTATATCTTCTGTCTTCTCTCATTTGTACTGGAACTTTGGCATCCAATTTTAAATCTGTTTTGGTTTCTCCACAAATCTATCTCGATTCCCTAGTTTTAGCCAAGTATCACCCTGGCTTTTTTTTCTGCTTCTCTTCATTTCATCTTCATTTTTCCTCATTCCTCTCATACTAAAAGTTGGACATCACCATTGGTATTCTCCCTTCAGATGCAGCAGCTTTAAATAAATGATGCGAATATGTCATTTTAACAGTGAGTGAGTTACTACTTCACTGTGGCTTCACTGACTACTGGTCTGATTCCCAGAACAATTCAAAATGCTGGTTTTGGCCTATGAAGACCTCAACAACATCAGCCTGGTTGGTTTTGAAACTTTGTAAAGGTAAAGGTAAAGGTTCATGCCAGTCATTTCCAACTCTAGGAGTGGTGCTCATCTCGCATTCAAACCGAAAAGCCAGTGTTGTGCAAGTCCATGGCCACGTGGCCGGCATGGTTGTACAGAAACACTGTTTTTACCTTCCCACTTTTTACGGTGGTACCTATTTATCTACTTGCATTTACATGCTTTCGAACTGCTAGGTTGGCAGGAGCTGGGGTGAACAGCGGGAGCTCGCTCCACTGCATGGCACCCGGGATTCGAACCACTGAGCTGCCAACTTTGCAGCTGACTGCTTTGGTGCCTTAGTCCACTGAGCCACCATTCCCCCTCTCAAATGTTGAGATGAGGTCTTTCTTTCCATCTTTCTGCTCTCACGGGCATGCTTTCTGCCAAAATATTTGAGGCTCTTTTCAGTGGTCTCTCCTGAGCTGTGGAACTCCTTCCCTGGGGGTCAAGGCTGGTTCCCTCCCTGCTGTTCTTTCACTTGACAGGCAATATTTTAATAAGCAAATCATTGTTCCAGAAGGGGATTTAATAGGCAGTTGTCTTATCCTTCAAAACGCATTTTAAATTGTTTTTAAAGGGTTTTTATTTAGCACTTCTAAAGGATTAACAAACCCTTTATTAAAAAATATTGTGATTTATTTTATTTTAAATGCTTTTAATCTTGTCTTTCAAAATCCTTTTCAAACTGCCTTGAGTCTTTCTAATGGAAGAAAGGCAGATTAGAAATACTGTAGCACACAATGCAGTGCAATTCCAAACACCTTTATTTGCAATTTCATAGCCCAGCCTGGCGCTTGATATGAGATTCTGGGGCACTTTGAACAGGCATGATTCTGGTGTTGCTATTTGGAAGATGGCCCACAAAAGTACATCCCAGGAACCGTATTTGGACATGCTAGGGGGAAGAATCAAGATTGCCAACATAAACCACAACCCCAAAAGAAATGGCTCATAATATTTATATATTTTGCAATTTGCTGTTTAAAAAAATACTTTTGCTATTACCTGGATAATATAAAATATACAAAAGCAGTGAGCTTGGAAGAAAATGCATATTAAATGTTTTATAGGTGGTACGTGATACCACAAAAACTAGACAAAATGTATGGAAATATATTGGATAGACGCTGGCAATGTGAAGGCAAAGAAGGGACTTTTTATCATACGTGGCGGACATGTGAGGAGGTGGGGTGATATTGGAGTATGGTGCATCAGATATGACAAAAATACTGAAATGTATTATCCAATTTAAACCTGAAATATTTTTGTTAAATATCATGCCATTAATTAAGGATATTAAGGTGAAACACTTACTGACGCATATGATAACTAGAGAAAGAATTTTATTTTGCAACATCTTATTCATGCATTTTTAACTCTTCTCTATAATTATGATGGAAGTCATGTGGGACTAAATTCAGACAGAAACACAAATTAAGCTACGCTGCAACTATGGAACATATTGTACCTTACACTCATGCCATGTCTAATAGGTTTGTCATGCAAAGCAGCATGCATTTCCCCCTTTTTTGATTCTGTCCACGTGCTGAATGCAAAACGGTCTTCATGACATTCCATTTTGCATTCAGCAAACTGAAAACATTTCTGAAAACCCAAGCAAAAACATGGAGGTAACTTGGGTACTTCACCTTCTTCTTCCTGGCGCAGAGCTGAGATGTTTAACTCGCACCGAATTTTCGCCTTGAGGAGAAGGTGAATCTGCTCTTCCATTGTGAGGGTATAATCCAAGTCCTCCTGGCTCAGGAAAGCCCAAACACAGAAATAAAGTTAGTGAATGTGTGGTTATGGTGAGCAAAACAACAAATGTCTATCCTTCATAGTGACTCTGCTTTCGCTCCTAAACATTCAGCACATTTCTAGAGAGTGACTACAGGAAGGCTTGAACGCGCCTCGTTTCTCAGACAAATGAATGAGGTTTGTTCGACACAAACAAAACTTGGGCTTGAGAGAGTTAAATTGTTTTTCTCTGCAACTGTTCTATTCTGTCGCAAGAGAACTTCCAAATCCGTACCTTAGAATCTTAGAATGGCAGAGCCAGAAAAGACCACAGGGATCGTCTAATTCAGGCCTGTGGAGAATTAAACTCCCAGCCTCTGGCTCCCCAGCCAGATGTGGAAGCCACCGAACTATCTAGCAGTTATTAATGCAATACCTTTAATAAATTAGCCAGCGAAGAAGTCCTGCCAAGAAAACTCCATGGTCATGGCATCACAGTCGGCCATGACTGTAACGATGCAACACATACACACAGGGATAGAGAAGAGACAATCAAAGAACAACAAGACAGTCTGGATGTGTCCATGTTCGACTTCAACTTCTGTTGTGTCCATGTTCAACTTCAAATGATGGGAGAACATCCATGATAAAATATTTGACAAACAGCTTGTCAAGGAAGTCCGAACCTCACCATTAAGCTCAGAATAAGACTGGGACACTTGAGTGCCATCAGCATAAAAATAGCAGTTACAGCATCCAAGGGGGAGGGAGTGGGTCCAACACTGAGCCGTGTGGGACTGGTTGATTTTGTTGCTCCAGTTCCGAATGCCAGCTGAGCTCCCGCGTTTCGTTTCGGAAGCTGACCACCTCAGAAACGAAAAGCCCATCTCTAATCAAGACTGAAAAGGAACAATTTAACACATAAGAAGAAAACCAGGAAACAGCATTTCCAGAGATTCCCAGGGAAGACCTCCTTGTCAAAAGAATTGGGTAATCATGTGTGCTGAATGCTGCTGACAAGTCAAGCAGCACCAGTGCCCATGAACGGTGCTGAGCTTTGGCTAATGAAATTTCATCCAAAATTCATAACAGTGCTTTCTCTGTTGAATGTCCAGCTCGAAATCCAGACTGAAATGGATCTATGGCCTTTTGGTGGGCTAAGTAAGGAGTCAATGTACAGAAGGCTACTCTGTCCACAAGTTCAGATAGAAAAGGAAGAAGGGAAACAGGTCAGTCATTCACAGAAGCGGAGGGATCAAGAGAAGGTTTCTTCAACAAGGGGCAGACAAAAGCCTGTTAAAGGAACTTGGAAATCTGCCATTGGAGAGTGAACAATTTGCCAAACTGGACAAGAAAGACAAAAGAAAGGAACCTAAAGTGGGATAAAGGAAAGAAAGAAAAGGTGCAATAGTTCATGGAGGAGCAAATAGAGTGCCCCCCCTGCCTTTCTGCGGTTCATATACTGCGGTCACGCTATATTGCAGGACTGCAATACCCCAAAATGGCTTGAGGGAGAGGTGGAAAGGTTTTAAAAGCCAGGGCTTTTAAAACCTTTCCCCCTCCTTTCCCCAAGCCCTGGGCTCCAGCTGATTGGCGCTGAGTTGGGGAAACAAAAGGTTTTTCTCCCCCACCCCAGCACCAATCAGCTGGAGCCCAGGGCTTGCCTCCATGGAGGCATTGTGCGCCGCTCTCCCACACCCAAGGGTGGTTGGGAGAAGTGGCGCACAATATTTAAAATGACTTTCAGCAACAGAGCCGTTGTGCAGGGAACCCCCCCCCAGGCTCAACCCGACCTGCATCCGCATATCATGGATTTTCAATTATCGCGGATTGGGTCAGTCCCTAAACCCCACAATAGACAGGGGGTTACTGTAGTATTGCAGAGATCTCTGCCTCTGATGCCCGGGAAAACTCAAACTGGTCCTCTGTAGATTGGAAGGGAAAATAGCTCCGTAACTGAACTTCTTTTTTATCTCCCCTCAAGATGTGCAGAAGGCATCTGCTGAAATCTAAGTTCAGTGAAGGCTCTGTACAGGTGTGTAAAAGAGTTCCTCAAAATATGTCCTTGCATGATTAATCTGAAATTGTGTATCAAATGTAGTCCTCGAGTACTCCTACAGCCTTCCAGCACACTACACTCGCAAAACATATGTTCAAACTTCTTTTTGACAAGCTTTGGATGGCTAATCAATAGTGCATTACAACAGTTACAAGTTTTGTCTTTTCAGTTGATACTCAAAATACTTCACTTTTCCATATGCAACATTCTGCCGTTCTTTGCACCAAAGAGATGGGAGTCATCTCTCGTAGAATTATGGACTTCTGCGGCATTTGTTTATGGAACTTGAACTTCTGATTGCCACAGTAACAGCACACTTTGCCTCATCAGCCATAATTACTTATTGTAAAAGCAAAAGAGAAATAGCATCTTTAACAAGATCGCTAATCAATATGGCTTTACAGCTGCAGACTCTAACAAGCTATCATAAAAATTTCAATCGGAAATGTGATGTGTGGCTGGATGGAGAATGTCCACTATTTAGAAAAGCAGACATGTGCCAAGCTTACTGCAGGAGCAAAGCAAACATTCTCCCAGAAAAAGGCTGCAAATTTAAAAAACAATATAAAATTGCCAAGAAAAAAAGCAAGCTACAAAAAGACAGAATCTATCAATAAATGTCTCATTGGACAAAATCTTGTTGCTTAGCACTAGAGATGGGTGTTTCATTTCGGAAGTGGTCCGGTTCCGAAAAGAAATGCGGGAGCTAGCTGGCGTTTGCAATCGGACCAACCCTCTGGAATGAATTCAGCTAATCCCTTACCTTGCTCTGGGGTCGCATGGGGCTAAACTTCAATGTGGAAGAAGCCTCTGACATAACCTTTCCTTTTCCCTGGTGCTGGCCAATCAGCTGTGCAGGGAAATGTATCATCCCACCTCCCTGTCTGATTGGCCAATGCCAGGGAGAAGGAAAGATTATATCGGAGGCTTCTTCCTTGTTGGAGTTTAGCCCCATGCGACCCCACAACAAGGTAAGGGATTGGCTGATTTCGTTCCAGAGGGATGGCCCGCTTCCGAACACCAGCTGGGCTCCTGCATTTTGTTGCGGAACTGGACCAATCCAAAACAAAATGACCATGTAAATTACACAGGAGTAACTGTAAATTACACAGGAGTAGATCCACTGAATTAATAGGGATTTAGTGAAGTCAACTCTTCTGTAAGTTCAGCTGAGTTAAATGGGCCTATTCTAACCCTGACATACCATGCTAAAGTAAGTGAAGCAATTCATGTCATCCTACTTCAATCAAGGAGAACTTAAAAGAGGAGCTGACTCACCAAATCCACACTGATTCAATGGGCCCACTCCAGTGTAATTTACTATGCTAAGCAACTGGGTTTTGACCTCTGTCTAATTATGATAAACAACTGTAGGCTCTCATGAAAAGTGCCTTGTGTAGCAGCACTGGTTCATTTTACCACTTTATCCTGCACAAAGCACAGCAAGCACCATTTTCAGAAATACTGTAGAGTGATGGGAATTTGGGGGGAGGAGAGGAGAAGTACTCTGAATCACACAATTTGATGGCAAGCCCCCTCCCCATCCCAGCTGAATTGTGGGACTCATGAGCTGTCAAAACAGCAGGAGCTACCAGCAGTCTTCTTATGCCGATACCACTCCTGTGCCGCTTCTTCACAGTCTCTGAAAAAAAGCACATGGGGCATCTTTCTGAGTCACTGGGAATTCAAAGCTGCCTGGCAAGTTTTTCAGAAAGCCCAGAGAAGTTGCTCAGGAACAGCAAGGGGGATCTTCTACCTCCTGCTGGTTTGATGGCTCCCAGTCCCATGATTCAGCCTGGGGCTTCCCAACAAATTACGTGAGTCCTATCCCCACCATTGCATGCCCTACAAATAGTCCGTTGGAATTTGGAAAGGCACCAGGGTCTGATGAGTTCCCACCTGACTGGCTGCAAAAGTTTGAGGAGGTGGCAACTCCTTTGCCTACCCCCCTTTATTCTTAGAGACAGAATCATCTAGGTAGATAAATCATAGGCTCACGTGATAATATTGCCCTTTTTAAAAAAAGAGGGAAGATAGGAAGGCCTGGCGAGCTCTGGTCCATGGAGTCACGAAGAGTCGGACACGACTGAACGACTGAACAACAACAACAAAAAGAGGAGACTCTAAAATACCAGGAAACATCGATTTAGTAAGACTTCCATCTACAGTGGGCAAGCTTTATGAAACACACTTTGTCAACAAGTTGTTCGTTTGCATGTGGAATATACTGGCTTTGATTGTAATAGATGCACTTAGACCACCGTGTTATTCTTGCTCATTTGGCAAAGAAGTAGAATAATTCAGGAGGAGGAAATTGTTCTCATGTACAGTGGTACCTTGTATAAAGGAATTAATTCATTCCAAATGAAATTCTGTTAAGCAAATGTTCCTGTATACAAATTTCCCATAGGAATGCATTGAAAACGGAGTAATCCCTAACGATGACAATTTTTATGTTGTACAGATTTGCCCCATAGGTGATTCTGTTAAGCAAATTTCCTCTATCTCTGGAATTTTTATGTTGTACATATTTTATCTTATACAAACCATTTGTTATACGAGGGTCCACTGTACTTGTTTGACTCTATTCCTAGGGCACTGCTATTAATTAATTCAATATGGCCACTAAACGCAGGAAAGTGTTTTTCTTAAAAAGAAGGTAAATAGAGTGCCTTTTAAACCTCCAATTTTTAAAAAAGAATGTAAATAGAGTGCCTTTTAAACCTCCAGTCTTTTTGACTTGTTCATGAAAAATCTGGCTCCAGCTTTGAGGACAATATTCTCTCAAAGCTTGGTCCACAACTCAACTAATTAGTATTCTATGCAGACTATGCTACAGTAGTATCTTAACTCACTTGGGTCTAAAGGGTCTTTACTAGTTTACAGTAACTAGGGATGGGACGTTGGGTTAACATGAATGGGGGAAATGCAATGGGTTCTAGAAGACCTTCCTCTCCTTTTAAATTCAGATTTTTATTATATTGTTTACATTATCATCCTTAAGTGCTCAAAGCATTTCATATGTATTACTTGAGTAATCCTTATCATATGTGGAACTTGTTTCAAAAAGTTGCAGGTTAGAGTGCTCCTGTTCTAGATGCAAGCCAGCCAACTAGCCACAATCTCTAAAGAACATTTAGTTATTCGAGTGGTGCAGGAGTGGGCTGGATAAAACTGTAAGGTAGATATACAGCTGGCTACAGGATTGTACTCAGAGGATGATAATTAATGGTTCCATTGCAAACTGGGAAGAGGTAAGAAATTGGAAGCCCAGAGCTATTCAATTTTTTTAAATTAATGAGCTGGATCAGGGGTGCTGGGAATGCTAACCAAATCTGTAGATGACACAAAATTGGTTGGAATAGCTAATACCCTGGAAGACAGAAACAAAATTCCATATGGTCTAGATAGGCTTGAGCAATGGGCTGAAAACTACAGAAGAAAACTCAACAAGGATAAATGTAAAGAACTGCACCTAAGAAAAAGAAACCAAACACACACTTATAAGATGCGGGATACCTGGCTCAGCAAAGCTACAAGTGAGACAGATATTGGAATCATCGTAGATCATTAGTTGAATATGAACCAAAAGTATGATGTCGCTACAAAAAAGAGGCTGCTTTAATAAAAGCATTGTTTCCAAATTGTAACGTACTAGTTCCCCTCTATTCAGCACAAGTTAGGCATCGTCTTGTGTACTGTGTCCAGTTTTGGACACCATACCTCAAAAAGGATGGTGACAAATCGAAACAAGTTCAGAGGAGGGCAACAACGATAATTAGGGGACTGGAAACCAAGTCATACAAGGAAACTGAAAGAACCGGGCATGTTTAGCTTTCAGAAGAGAATACTGAGGGAAATATGATAGCACTATTCAAATACAGTTGAAAGACTGTCATACAGAGGAGGTTCAGGATCTGCTCTCCATCAAACCAGAGTTCAGGACTAGCAAAAACAAAACTAGAAGCCAGATATTGTTCAAATAGCAGGAAGAACTGATAGAGCAGTATGACAATGGAATCCATTACCTCAAGAAGTGGTGAGTGTTCCTAGTCTGGAGGCATTCAAGAGAAATATAGACAACCACCTGGCAGGTATCCTTTGATTTGTATTCCTGCATCGATCTGGGGGTTGGATTTGATAACCTTATAGGCCCCTTCCAACCTCATGATTCTATGATTCCTGAGAACAGTACAGTTCAGTGTATGGTTTATCTACCTAAAGTCGACTGGGTTCAGATGATTCTTATATTTTCTTCTTATATATGGAGAGCATTTTTTACCAAAACAAATTCCAGGTGTGTCCAACCACACTTGGCCAATAAAAGGATTTTGATTTTGATTTTGATTTTGATTCTGATTTATAGGAAGATGCCAGAAGAATTAACTCCAAATTAATTATAGAGTGAAAGGGGGCTGTGTTTTACAGTAACCACCTGCCTGTCGCAGGGGTTAGGGACCTGACCCGCAGAATTTGAAAATCCTTGATATGTGGATGCAGGGTCAGGTCAGGACTGGGGGCCTGTTCAGGGGCTCTTGTACTTACCCCAGGCCTCGTGCTGCCCTAAATGGGCCTCTGACGGCCCCAACAGTCACTTCCAGTCCACAGAAAAGCATTTCTGAGTCCTCCGACATGCCTAGAAAGGCCCTTAGAGGCCCCAAAAGTGCTTTTTAGTGACCCAGAGGTCACTTCTGGTTTTCTGGAAGTCACCTCCAGTTTGGCAAGAAGCTCTTTTTGGGCCTCCGACGGCCCGGAAAGGCCACTGGAGTCCCATACGGGGCAGCATGAGGCCTGGGGTAAGTACAGGAGACCTGAAACAAGCTTTTACAGCTTACTACAGGGGGCTTTTTTCATATACTGTGGTACTGCAATATACCGGGACCGCAGTATATGAACTGCAAAAGGGCGGTTTTACTGAATACTGACAAGAGAAAAGATGGAGAATTAAACCCCTGCTGATTCCCAGATCTTTTTATCACAAAAAGTATGTTTATCAGCATCTCAACAAATGTTGCTCTCATTTGATTTGAGGAATTTGATGTGCTTCTCTTACAACCTGGAGAAAGACATTACTCATGTATCTTGGGTAATGTGGAGAAACGTGCTTCTAACCTACCTACTGCAATGAATCAGCATGGAATGAATGAAGTAGTGGATAGAAGACTCCTCTTTCTGAAGGGAGCAGGTAGTCATCCTCTATTAATGCCCTTTCTTTTCAGGGTAATCATGCAAAGCCATGGAATACGAGAGAGCATCTAATTTCTGAAAGTTTTCCTTCCTCTGGGAAAAGTTTCGTGTTCAGAGACCATCAGGGATAATATTATTATCAAGTCATAATGGAAAGAGTCATTTCCATCTTTCGCTTTGATATTGGAAGCAGAAAAACAAAAAGGCCATGATAATATCCTGAATTATCACTGTTTTGTGTTTGTCAGCTGTCAGTTTGTTGATTTGTCTTTACCATTTTGCCTATCTGGTCTTCCATTAGAGATTCAGGCCTAATTCTCAGTGGGATGAAGTAAACATGTGTCTGGACTGCAGAAATGGGCTGAGATGATCCAATCATTCTCCATTCAACAAAACAAAACAAAGCATTACAGGTATGGGTGGGTGGGTGGGGGAAAACACTTCAAACAGAAAACATGAAAGCTGAGAAAGTTTCAAACCTAACACTCTTCCCAGTGTTTTAGCTTTCCATCAGAGATGTGTCTCCCCCCAACATGTAGTTGGACATAACTTCTTCCTAGCCAGAACCCTCTTTTGTAGAAGACTAATTCAGCAAGTTTGAAAGATTAAAAAATACATAAACCTAACTAATTAAATTAATGTTTTTTTAAAAACAACAACAACTAAGACCGGTGATTATGATTCAAATTGATGAGAACTGTCAATTGCTGCACAAATGCAACACAACTGGAGGTTCACAGTTAACATAACAAATGTGACAGTTGGTGCTGATTTAAAAAAATAATTGGAGTAATCAAATTGTAGTTATTTCCAGTGCCACTCACACAATTTCCTCCTTTTGTATTATTATTATCTGGAGAACACAGCTGCCAAGTATTAAGCTGGAGTTGGCCTTCTCCAATGATCGAGCTCTTTCCAAGAGGCTAGGATGGCTGGAGAGCTCTTCGTAGAATATATGCTGTTCCTAATAATGTTGCCATTCTTAGTTGACCGATGTTGATCTTGTGCCAAGGGTGTTCAGATGTGGGCCCAGGTCTTTTGGGATTGCACCCAAGGCACCTATTATTATTGTATTGTTTTTGCTTTCTTATTACAAAGCTTTTCTATTTCTATTTCTGAGTCCTGATACTTGGTTATCTTTTCTCTTTGCTGCTGACTCTTGTGTCTCCTGGAATTGCCACATCAATTTGAACTTTGTTTTCTTGCTTGTATATTATTGTGATATTTGGAGTATTGTGGATAAGGTGTCTGTCGCATTGGATTCTGAAATCCCAGAGCATCCTAAAAACTTCATTTTCAGTAACCTTTTCTGGCTGATTTTCCCACCAGTTCTTGCTTGATGGTAGGTTAAAATTTTTGCATATGTTTCAGTAGGGCATTGCTGCTACTTTATTGTGATGGACTAAATAATAAGTCTGAGTGATTTTTTGACAATAGCTGATCATGTGATCTACAGTTTCATCCTTTTCTTTGCACAATCGACATTTACTATCTTTCGATGATTTATCAATTTTCACCTTTATAGCATTTGTTCTTAAGGCTTGATCTTGAGCTGCCATTATTAGTCCTTCAGTTTCTTTCTTCAATGTTTCTTTTCTTAACCAAAGCCATGTTTGTTCTTGGTTGATCTTATAATTCATGTCCCTTATAAACTGACCATGCAGTGCTTTACTATGCCAGTTCCCTATTCAGCTTTGCATTTGTTGACTTTTAAATTCTTGCTTAGTTTCTGGATATTCCTTTATTATGCCTTCAGTAACTATTGACTTAAGCACAGCATGTTCACTATAGTGGACATAGTGAAATATTCCTCGTTTTTCTTCTTTGACAGTTTGATGAACTTGCAAGAGGCCTCTGCCTCCTATTTTCCTTGGCAAGTAGAGTCTATTGACATCACTTTGTGGATGTAGTGCATGGTTTAATGTCATTGTTTTTCTTGTCTTTCTATCTAATTCTTATAATTCTGCCTGGGTCCAGTTTGTAACACCTGCTGTGTATCGCAAGATTGGAACAGACCATGTGTTTATAGCATGATGGTATTCTTTCCAATTAATTTTGATTTTAGTCTCTTTCTAACTCTTCTGATGTATTCTTGACTAACTTTATTCTTTACATCTTTATGTTTGATGTTATCTGTTTGTAGTACTCCAAGATACTTATATGATTCTTCTTTGTTCAATGTTTTTATGAAGTTATTAGGCATATCAATTCCTTCAGTCTTTAGTATATTTCCTCTGATGATGCTGAGGGTTGCGCACTTGTCTAATCCAAATTCCATTGCAATGTCGTTGCTGAAAATTCACACTGTATTAAGTATTGATTCTATTTCTTGTGATTTCCCATACAGTTTCAAATCATCCAAATATAGAATGGTTTATTCAGTTTGATGTTTTTAATATTTGATAACCCATATTTGTCTTCTTCAATATTTTTGTGAGTAGAATTAGAACAATTACAAACAGCAGGGGTGATAATGAATCACCTTGAAATATTCCCCTCCTGATGCTGACACGAACAATTTATTCACCATCAATGGTTAGCTTGGTATTCCACTTTCTCATTGTTGTCTTGATAATTTATTGGATACTTCCATTAATTCCTGCTAATTAAAAAAATTAGTATCCAATTATGTGGCAAAGAGTCAATCCATGCAACATGCAAGTTGGTTCTTCGTCTCTTACAGTTTTCAATTATCATCTTGTCAATAAGTAGCTGATCTTTGGTGCCACGGCTATTCTTACAATTGCCCCTCTGTTCAATAGGATATAAATTGTTTCGTATCAAGTGACTCTGGATGGTATCTGCAATTATTCCTGTAAGGAGTTTGAATATTTTTGGCAAGCATGTAATTGGATGATATTTGCTTGGTATAAGTCCTTTGCTTGGATCTTTCATAATTAAATATGTTCTTCCTGTTGTTAACCATTCATCTGTTTCACCTTGCTGAATTGTTTGGTCAAACTGTTCAGCGAGTCTTGAATGCATACAGGTTAGATGTTTTAGCCAAAATCCATGCAATTCATCTTCTCCAGGGACAGTCCAATTCTTCATTTTCTCAGTTCTTGCTTTTACCATTTGAGATGTAATATTCATTCAATTTAAGGTAGCAGCATCTGTGGTCAATTTGACTGTATGTAACCATTATTATTATTATTATTATTATTATTATTATTATTATTATTATTATTATTATTATTATTATTATTATTATTATTATTATTATTATTATTATTATTAACCACACAGCTATCTATGCTGGATTTTATATTACCAATCACTAGTCAAACGCTTCCCAAGCATTTAGGACTCAGTGATGTATCGGCGAATTATGCGAGCAGATCCCAGTAAGGTGGCTTTCTGCATCTGACTGATGGTGACTTTGTCAACTCCAATTTCTTCTAAATACTTGCTTAGCTCTTTGGGCACTGCACCCAGCGTGCCAATTACCACTGGGACCACCTGTACTGGTTTATGCCAGAGCCTCTGAAGTTCAATTTTGAGATCCTGATATCGGGTAATTTTTTCAAGTTGTTTCTCAGTGACTCTACTATCTCCTGGTATAGCACACTTTTTTCTTCTCCACAATCACAATATCTGGGGTATTATGCTCCAAAACCCTGTCTGTCTGTATTCGGAAGTCCCAAAGTAATTTTGCATGCTCATTTTCAGTCACTTTGTCAGGCTTATGATCCCACCAGTTCTTTGCTACGGGCAGATGATAGTTCTAACACAAATTCCAGTTGACCATTTGAGCAACTACATTATGATGCTGTTTGTAATCAGTCTGAGCCATTTTCTTGCAACAACTCAATATATGGTCAATAGTTTCATTTGCCTCTTTGCAGAATCTACAGGTGGGGGACTTAGCTGATTTTTCTATTCTAGCCTTAACTGCATTTGTTCTGATAGCTTGTTCTTGAAGTGCAGAAATCAGGGCTTCTGTGCGTCTGTGAAGATTCTCAGTCATCCAGGTGTGTTTATCTGGGAGTTGAGTCATGGCTACTGGACTTCTTTTTTGAGAGAGAAATGTTTCGCTGTTCATCCAAACAGGCTGTTTGGATGAACAGCGAAACGTTTCTATCTCTCAAAAAAGAAGTCCAGTAGCCATGACTCAACTCCCAAACAGGGCTTCTTTTTTTTTTTTCAGTGTTCCATTGGTGAGCCATAACCAAGTCTTTTCCTCATATACTTTTCCTTTGACTTTTTCGATGAACTGCCCATGCAGCACTTTATTATGCCAGCTATCAGCTCGTATTTGCATTGTTGTTTTCCTGTATTGACCCTTTGTTTGCTTTGCTTTAAACACCTCCCTGTTCTTAACCTCTAGTAATGCTGGCTCTGTACTATTTTTTACATAATCTGCCAACGCATGCTTCTCTTCTTCAACTGTCTGCTTCACTTGCAGAAGACCTCTACCACCTAATTTTCTAGGTAAATACAGCCTGTCAACATCACTGTGTGGATGTAATGCAGAGTGAATGGTCATAAGTTTTCTTGTTTTCCTATCTAGAATGTCTAGCTCCACCTGAGTCCAGTTTATAATGCCAGCGGTATACCTGATGACCAGTATGGCCCAGCTATTAATGGCCTTGATGGTGTTACCACCATTCAGCTTACTTTTTAATACTTTTCTGACCCTTTGGATATATTCTTACTGACCACATTTTTCATTTGCCCATGCTTGATATTATCTAATTCCAGTATGCCCAGATATTTATAGACTTCAGACGGATGATACGTAATAGCTTGTCCATTTGGCATTTCAATTCCTTCACTCTCAATGATTTTTCCTTTTCTCAGTGCCACTGTGGCACATTTGTTTAGTCCAAACTCAATACTAACATCAGTACTGAAAATTCGGGATGAGTTGGTCAGTGAGTGTATTTCAGTTTCTGATTTTCCGTACAACTTTAAGTCATCCATATACAATAGATGAGAAATTTTCCCTGAATTTTTAGCAGTTTGGTACCCTAAATTTGTCTTCTGCAAAATTATTGAGAGGGGAATCAGGGCAACAGTAAATAGCAGAGGTGACAAAGAGTCACCTTAAAAAATCCCTCGTTTGATGCTAACCAATCCATAGCTTTCATCCCTGACAAACAATTCTGTTTTCCAGTTTTTCATCGCATTTTCAATTAGGGCACTAATACTTTTACATATTCCAATGGCATCCAGGCACTTAATAATCCAACTATGCGGTACTGAGTCAAAGGCTTTTTTATAGTTAATCCAAGTCATATATAAATTAGTTTTCCGGGCTTTACAATTCTCTAGGATCATTTTATCAATGAGTAACTGATCTTTTGTGCCTCTACTTTCCCGTTTGTTCCCTTTCTGCTCTACTGGCATGATGTTATTTTCTTCCAAATAATCCTGGACTCTATCATCTATGATGCCTGTTAGCAGTTTATACATAGTTGGTAAACATGTTATTGGCCTGTAATTTTCAGGTATTGCTCCTTTTGCTGGATCTTTCTGAATCAAATAGGTTTTGCCAGTTGTTAACCACTCATTAATATAACCTGTCCTCAACATTTCATTAAATTGTTGGGCCATTTTTCCATGCAGACTGGTCAGGTATTTAAGCCAAAACCCATGCAGTTGATCATTGCCAGGTGATGTCCAGTTTTTGACTCTTTGTACTCTTTTGGTGATCATATCAGCTGTTATTTCTAGTTGGTCCATTGTGCACTTGGAGAATTTCTTTTCAAAATCTTGGAGCCATCCAGCATTTCTATTATAGTCTTTCTCAGTCCCCCATATGTCTTTCCAAAACTAAATGGTTGCCATTTTTTCAGGCCTTTCATCTTTTATACCTATCTTCTGATTTAAACTCTGATAGAACTTTCTTTGATCTGATCTGATCTGACAACTGGTTGTCTTTATACTGAGTAAATCTAGCATCATATCTTTCAATTTTTCTAGCTGTTGCTGTTATTTGCTGCTTCACTATTTCCAATGCTTCTCCAATTTTCCTTGTACTTAGCCAGTATTTTTTAGTCAAATATTTCTTGATCTTACCATTCTTTAATTTGTCCTCCTGCAGGTTTTTTAAGTTACTCGCATCTGCTCGGAGTCTTTTGATTTTAAGCTGCAGCCTGATTTTCCACCGTGGTTTCTCAATGCATGGGGGAGGCTTCAATTGTGGAATCCCTAGTTTTTCCATTACTGTTACTGCTACACTATAAGCAAGCTGATTTATCTGTTCAATTGACCTTATCTGGATTGTTGCAAGTGCTGAGTTTACATCGTTCATCAATGGTACCAATTTTTTTCTAGGCACAGTCTTTAAAATCAGGAGCCTTCCCCTCTCTTCATTTAATGCAGCATTTGTCAGTATTTTATTCTTCAATTCTTGCTGCCTAATAGTGAGCTCTGCTGGTATTCCAATCCTATTTGAACCTTCTTTTGGTTCACATTTTTGCGCAACATCCATATTTTCTTCAACTTTTGACTGTTCGATGTCCCCAGGTGTTATTAATCTATTTTCCCCTCCTATTTGGATAATTTGTTGACCTCCAATTTATTTATTTATTTATTTATTTAAATACTTATATCCCGCTCCATCTTCCCAACGGGAACTCTGGGCGGCTAACAGCGCAAGAAGCTAAAAAGCTAAAAATAACAAGGCCACCAAGCAAGGGCAGCGGAAGGCAAGATGGCGGCAGACGGTAAGAGCAAAGAAAAGAAAGAGAAACTAACTAATGAGGACACCAAATGCTTCTTTGAAGAGGAAGGTCTTCAAAGCCCTCTTAAAGGCGGGCAGGAACTCCAGCAGGCGCAGCTCAGGAGGGAGATGGTTCCAGAGCGAGGGCCCCACCACAGAGAAGGCGCGGTCCCGGTCCCGCGTTTTCCGCGCCTCTCTGGGTGTGGCCACTCTCAAGGAGCGCGCCTTCTCGTGGGTCTGGATCCGGATGCCCTCAGGGAGATGCGCTCTGCCAGGTATCCTGGTCCCAAGCCGTGGAGGGCCTTGAAAACCAAGACCAGAACCTTGAACCTGATCCGGAAGACAACGGGGAGCCAATGCAGGCGGACCAGGACTGGGGTGATGTGCTCGAATCCACGAGCACCCACCACCAGCCTGGCCGCCGCATTTTGCACCCGCTGTAAGCTCCGGACCAGGGTCAAGGGCAACCCCACGTAGAGGGCATTGCAATAGTCGATCCTCGAGACCACCAGGGCCTGCACGACTGTCCTCAGGGAGGACTCTGGGCGATCCTGCGGAGATGGAAAAAAGCGGCCCTGGAGACGGCCATCACCTGGGCTTCCAGGGAGAGGGCCGAATCCAGGACCACGCCCAGATTCCTGGCCCTGTCTGTAGGCTGGAGGGAAGTACCCCCCAGGCTAGGGAGGGGGCCATTGTACCGAGATCGCCGAAGAACAGAACCTCCGTCTTCTCCGGATTAAGCTTGAGCCGGTTATCTCTGGTCCATTCCAGTACGGCCTCCAGGCACAGATCGAGGGAGCGAACCGCCTCCTCTGCAGACGTAGAAAAGGAGATATAGAGCTGCGTGTCATCAGCGTACTGATGACAGCAAACTCCATATCTCCTGATGACCTCCCCCAGCGGCCTCATGTAAACATTGAACAGCACGGGGAGATTGCCGACCCCTGGGGCACCCCACAAGGGAGAGTCCAAGGAGCCAAGACATCCCCCAGCTGTACCCTCTGAGTCCGGCTGCCAAGGAAGGAACGGAGCCAGGCCAAGGCCTGACCACCAATTCCCGCCTCAGCGAGCCGGGTCAGAAGGTTACCGTGGTCGACGGTATCAAAGGCTGCTGAGAGATCAAGGAGGACGAGCAGGGAGGAACTCCCCCTGTCGGCCTCCCTGAGGAGGTCATCCTGCAGAGCGACCAGGGCGGTCTCGGTTTCGCGAAGAGGCCTGAATCCAGACTGGAAGGGGTCCAGGATATGATTTAACTCCAGGTATGACTGGAGCCGGACAGCAGCCACCCCCTCGACAACCTTGCCCAGGAAGGGAACAATGGCGATCGGACGGAAGTTGGAAAGATCGTCCGTCGCCAAGCCAGGTTTCTTAAGAATGGGTTTTACCACGGTCTCCTTCAGGCGGGAAGGAAAACAACCCTCCCGAAAGGAGGCCGTGGTGATGGAAGAAAACCACTCTGGCATGTTCCCTCGGCAGATTTTATAAGCCAAGCTGGGCAAGGGTCAAAGGGAGTGGCCGCCGGCCGGCAACGAGCCATAGCTCTGGAGGCCTCCGCTAAAGAGACCGGCCCGAACTCGTCCAGGAGGGGAGAACGGAGGGGTGAGGCACTGGAAGACCCAAAGGATGGACTAGAGCAGCTGGGGGGCAAGTCGGAACGGATGGCCTCAATTTTTGATCTAAAATGGGCTGCAAATTGCTCACTAGTGAAATCACTAGGAGGAGGCCGCAGCTGACTGGGATTGGAGAGGTCTCGAACCACCCGGAATAACTCCGCCTGGCGGCTCAAGGCCTCCCAATTCTCAGGGAGGCATAAGATCTTCTAGCGTCCTGATCGCGCCAAGATAGCGGCCAGTCAGCTGTTTAAGGGCAGCCCTATTCACTTCCGTCCGGTTCGCCCTCCATATGACCTCCAGTCTCCTACGTTCTTGCTTCATCGACCGCAACTCCTCCATGAACCACGGGAGGAGCGGCCTCGACATCGTAGGAGACGCTTAGGGCGATCCGGTCCACGCCCCGGCGGCACCAACATACCACCTTTCCACCAGGGCATCAACCGGATCGTCTGCCAGACTGCCAGAGAGCTCCCCGAAGACTTCCATAAACCTTGTAGCGTCCAGGAGCCTACGGGGGCGAGCCCAGGTGTAAGAGAAGGGCGCTCCCGGGGGTGGGGGCGATCGACAGGGAAAATTTTAGCAGGTAATGGTCCGACCATGACACGGGCAGGGGCAAGATGTCCCCAACCTCCAGACACGAATCCGGCGACATGGAGGAAAAGACCAGGTCTAGGGTGTGGCCAGCTCTATGGGTGGGGCATAAAACATGCTGAGATAAGTTCATGGAAGCCATGGATTCCATGAATTCCAGAGCCGCACCAGAGAGTTCCCCCTCGGCATGCAAGTTGAGGTCCCCAACCACCAAAAGGCGGGGCGACCTCAACAAAGCAGCCGAGATGAACTCAGCGATCTCTGGTAGGGATTGTGCTGGGTTGCGGGGAGCACGGTACACCAGCACAATGCCAAACTTATCTCGCTGACCCACAGATAGATGGAGGCATTCCACCCCAGAACACACCATCGTCGCGGACCTGCTAACGTAAAGGGATTCCCTGAAAACGATGGCCACCCCACCCCCCCTACCCTCCGATCTGCCTGCCCACTGAACATGAAACCCGGGTGGGCACAGGAGAGAGAGGGAGGCCCCGCCCTCCACGCCCACCCAAGTCTCGGTGATACACGCCAGGTCGGCACGCTCATCCAGGATGGAATCGAGGATGAGCGGGGTCTTATTGTGCACCGACCTGGCGTTAATCAGCAGGCAGGTCAGACCGGAGGCGCTGGCGGGATGGCACCCAGGTAGATGGCGGTGGACGAAGGGATCAGAACGGGGGACAGGCCTTAGATGCCGGACCCTAGTTCTTCTTACCCGACCGATCCCACCGTCCAGAGCGTACCTCCCACGGCCAGACACCACAGAGATACGAGTCCCTGCCGACATGGTGGCCTAGGAAGGGGAAGAGAAAAAAAAAACCAAACAGTTACAATGTTATAAAAGCAATACAATTAACAACAAACAAAAATACACTACAAGAAGTATAATATATATATAATGAAAACTATAACAAAGCGCGATAAAACTAAAAAACACAGTAAAAAAGGAAAATACAAAAGAGATTAGGCACATAGCCAGAGCAGTGTGGAGGAGCAAGGAGGGGGGGTGGGGAAAGAAGATACAGAGACGAGGTCGGCTGGTGGCACAGAGGGGGTGGAGCGAACCGACCTGATCGGGGAGCTACAGGAGGGGGGGTGAACAGGGGGGACAGGCGCTTCCAGAGCGTCGGGGATACAGATCCAAGTCCGGACAGTCAGAAAAAAAATTTCACAACTCCTCTGTATTTCTTCTAGTTCAGCTTTACTAAAGATCTTGTTTCTGATAATATATCTTCACTGGTCAGCTAATCGTAATTCAGTTATCATGGAGTTTGGATATTCTTGTTTCCATAACTGATGCATCCACTTTTGGTAGCCACGTTTTTCAGGTTCTGCTCTATAATAGCATTTCATGATTGTCCTATTCTCTGGTAGAGTGTATTTCTGCCACTTCTGAGATGGTTCAGCTTCCAGTAACTCTACGGGCCCATGCCCTGGTTGCTCAGCAATGGGACCCGTGACCTGTAGCCCATTTATCGACGGATGTCCAGGTTCATCAACACGCATTGTGGTCCTTGTTAACCCGGGCGACGACCGAGCTGGTATAAGCGTCTTTATATTATATTTCACCATGATTCATGGGTTGTTGGGTGCGCTTAGTTCTGTTCCTCAGTCGAGACCTCTCTGGTAAGATTGGACCTACTGGAGCAGTTAAGCCCCCCACCACGACAAGGAGGCACCCTTGGGGGGTGGTATTATTATTATTATTATTATTATTATTATTATTATTATTATTATTATTATTATTATTATTATTATTATTATTAATTGGAGGTCTAATATGATAATGGGACATCCAGCAACTGTGCACAAAAGTTTAACTAAGCAAAGTGTGACCTTGGGTTTAAACTACTCTGTTTGATACTGATTGCCTGTAACATTTCACTTTTCCTCTAGCAAGGGAAGAAAGCTTGTGTCTGCTCAGGACAAAATTTATATGCCAAGTTCAAGCTCAAGCAGAAAATGAGTCCTGCACCTTTTTCATTTTTAAGAGAAGAAGGATAAATGCGGCAGATTTTTATTCAGCTCTTGAAAGAGGATAATGGCTCGGAACCATCCTGCAGGAAGACACACTCACTAACATTCGCCATACATCTTCCTCTATTGCTCTGAACACCCCTTCGCTTTCTTCTGGCTGGTACCCCAAAAACCTGGGGCAGAATTTTGGAAGAATGGGTGGATATTTCATAGGAGTCTTTCCACAGGATCCAACTCAACAAAACACCGTGTTTGCTTGAGAGCAGAGGCAGGCAACTCTGAAGGGTTTTTTTGGGGGCAGTTTTCTACTCCCAGGAACGAGCAACCCACTTGCGCGACATCCCTCAGCAAACCTCTTTTTCAACAGAAATATACTGCACTACATTTTCAGTGCATCAGTGACAGAGGACCCGGAGAGCTGAAACATTTTGAAAAATGGCATTTGCGCCTGGCCCTTTCTCAGATGAGAGCTGTGTCCATCTCTCCTCTCGCACAGAGGTGAGCTTTTTCTCTCGTTTAGAATGCAAAAGGGCCAATGCCGCAAGAGGAAGTTATAAATCACATCAGAAAAATGAACAGGCAAATGAGCTCCTGATATTCTAGGTGATGCTGTTGGGGCCTGCAATGGCGATGCCACTGTTGACGTGGGAACAGAGCTGGCAACAGGGCCTCCCTGCCTGAGGATGAATCATGTGTGCAGCTTGCTTTGTATCAGCCGTTTTTGTAAGGCAAAACTACGTTGCCTGGTAGCAAGTCCTTTCCAGGTGACTTCTTTCTCAGTTTGCACCTTGCGGTGTCAAGGCAGACAGTGAGGTTCAGTGGTCAAAGGAGCAGACAGGGATTTAGGAACTCCCCAGATTCTAGACCTCAGCATGAGCTGACTGTGCACCAGCCATTCTCTCTCACCCTGGCAGATTGCTGATGTGAACATAAAGCAAGGAGAAGGGTTGCAAATTCTTCCAATTCGGGGGAAGAAAAGCAAGGCTGATACTTCACGTCCATCTCATCGCTGTTCGTGGTCCCGCTTGGGACCGGTACGAAGTAATCTAACTGCACGTCCATTGCGGGATGAGGGGAGTTTGTCCCGACCACGCCCCCTGAACTGCAATTTAAGCGGGATGAGAGATTCCCCTCCCTGGCTTCGGGAATCTCCTCATCTCGCTTCTCATTCTGATACAAGAGCCTGTGAAGGAAGGCTCGTCGCGGAACAAACACATTCTCCATCTAGTGGCAGGAGCGGGAAGTGACATACGCCAGTAGATTCCCTATGGAATTAACAATGCAGTGAATAGCTTTTAAAAGACAATTGCCTCAAAGTTTGCTCCGTAATGCAATGAAGGCAAGGCTTCAGAGAATCGAAACATCGAAAAACGGAAGGTCGGGCTGAAAAAAAAGGAGAACAAACGCATGGAATTTCACATCTCATCATGGAACGAGGACATGTGGTAACAGTCATGCCAGTACCATCAATCATGCCCATGCGTACATGGGAACAGGGACAGAACCAGAAGAAGACCACGTGACTGCAATCGACATCAACACGCAACGAACTTCCTCCCAGGATGAGAATGGACATGAAGTAACCGTCCAAGATAGAAATGCAACTAAATACAGGGATGGGTGGCTGGAAATATTCTTATTGGTGATTTACATGCACATTTGTTATCTTTCCTGACATTTAAAATAAGGAAGATGAGAAAAGTCTCATTTCATCCCCTTGGTCATTGCTTGCTCTAAATACCCAAGAGCACCCAAACTTCTTTACACAACATCAGAGAGTTCAGAGAAGCTTCTGCTCTCTATCCCACTATTTCCACTTTTTCTGTAGCTGTCAGATTAATCTTATCTCATTTTTTATCAGTAACCTCCCTGGTAGATGACGGGTATGCTATGGACATAAATTGATAAAATGTCCCTTG
Organism: Phrynocephalus forsythii; assembly: GCA_029282475.1. Lineage (NCBI taxonomy): Eukaryota > Metazoa > Chordata > Lepidosauria > Squamata > Agamidae > Phrynocephalus > Phrynocephalus forsythii. The sequence goes on from JAPFRF010000001.1 coordinate 17,742,359, forward strand.
ACATTCTGATTAGCATGTTGACTAGGTCTGGGCTGGGTAAGGAACCATCAAAAGGACTTACAGCTGGTTACATAATTGTATTCAGAGACTGCTATCAATGGCTCCTTCTCAGCCTGAGAGGAGATAATAAAAAGGGCAACCCAGGCCAGATACTTTTCAATAATTTTATTGATGACCTGGATGCAAGGAAGTCTTATCAGATTTACAGATGACACAAAATTGGGTGGAACAGCTACTATTCTTGAAGACAGAATCAGAATTCAAAACAAGATCATGACAGGCTCAATCACCAGGGAGTGGGTGGGAAGCAACAGAATGAAATTTAACAGGGATAAGTGGAAAGAAACCAAATTCACAGTTGCAAGATGGGTGACAGACCTGTCAAGTGTCACGATTCGGGCAGAACTTTACCATTTTCTAGCCACTGTCCCACCATCTTCCCGGAACATCCCCCCCCCCGGAAATGTCCCGGGCAGTGGCAGCAGAGCAGCAGGAAGAGGAGGACGAGGAGGTAGTGCTGGGCGGCGGTATCTTAGGGGTGAGCAGTGTTAACTGGGTTTGGGCAGATGCGTGCGCGAGTGTGTTTGTCCCGGCATCAGGAGGAGCAAGCCCAGGTGACAGGAAGCCTGGGGGAAGCGGGGAGAGCCCTCCTCTGTGTGCATCTGGGAAGGTGGCAGCAGCGGCAAGGGTTCCCTCTTCTCCCCTCCTTCTTCCAAGCCCGAGTTTGAGTAGGGTTTAGGAAAGGGGGGACTGCAGCGGAGGGTGTTCTTGTTTGGGGGAAGAGGGAGGGGGAGATTTAAAATTAATGGATTTCATGCTGTCGAAATCTTTCCCCAAATCCTTAAACGGGTGGGCTTACGCAGAGGCGGTGGCGTAGAGATCCATTCCCCTTCCCCAGGAACTCGCCCAGCCACGGGGTTGGGAGGGAACCTCTTCCTAGCACTTCTTTTTCCTTCCACAGAGACACTAGGAGAAGCGAGCTCACCTCGTCTTAGTTGCCTAGCATTGATGGGGCTCCATTCACAACAATGGACCACTTCAGGAGGAGAAGAAAAGGGATCTGGATGGGGGCGCGGTGAGACAAACCAGTTCTTTCCCTTCTCTCTGCTCCCCCTCCCCCACCAGAGAGAGAGAGAGAGAGAGAGAGAGAGAGAGAGAGAGAGCAGCAGCTTTGGGGAAAACTTTTGCACGATCAAGTAGCCCCACCTCTGTCCAGCTTTTGTGCAAGAAAAGCAAGCAGGATACAGTCAACCTGACTGAGGCGGTGTGCATTTTTCTCCCCTTTTTCTTTTTGGATGGGGTTTGTGTGTGAGGCTGTTGTCCCGCCTGTCTTGCTTCCTTGCCTCAAAGGAACTTGTTTGGGTGAGGTGCTCTCTCTCTTTCTCTCTCCCCCCATCTCCGAAGGGTCAGCCGTCTTTCTTCCCCTTCTTCTCATATGACATGAGCGGTGTGTGCATGCATGCGTGTTGACATTTGTGTTTGGGCACATGTGCGCATTCGCACACATTACACCTCTCTCCTCCTGTCCTGGACATAAGAACATAAGAACATAAGAAGAGCCATGATGGATCAGGCCAAAGGCCCATCTAGTCCAGCTTCCTGTATCTCACAGCGGCTCCACCAGATGCGTTTGGGAGCGCATGAGACTAGATATCTGTCTCCTGATACCACTCCCCTGCATCTGGCCCTTGAAGTACCCTGGTTTAAAGCCTGGAGATTACACATCTCCATCATGGTTTGTAACCTGTGATGGACTTTTCCTCCAGGAATCTGTCCAATCCCCTTTTGAAAGCATCCAGGTCAGATGCCATCACCACATCCTGTGGCAGGGAGTTCCATAGACTTACAACGTGCTGGGTGAAAAAATATTTTCTTTTGTCAGTTCTTACTCTCCCAGCCCTCAATTTGAGTGTATGTCCCCTAGTTCTGGCATTTTTGGAGAGAGAGAAGAGCTTCCCTCTATCCACTTTACTCATACCCTGCATTATTTTGTATGTCTCAATCATATCCCCCCTCAAGCACCTTTTTTCCAGACTAAAGAGGCCCAATTGTTTTAGCCTTTCTTCATAAGGGAGGTGCCCCAGGCCAGTAATCATTTTAGTCGCTCTCTTCTGCACCTTTTCCAGTTCCACTATGTCTTTCTTGAGATGCGGTGACCAGAATTGTACACAATACTCCAGGTGGGGCCTTACTATTGTTTTGTATAAAGGCATTATAATGTTCGCTGTTTTATTTTCAATCCCCTTTTTGATAATCCCTAGCATGGAATTGGCCTTCTTCACCACTGCCACACATTGGGGAGACACCTTCATGGAGCTGTCCACCAACACACCAAGATCTCTTTCCTGATCCGTCACGGATAACTCAGAGCCCATGAGTTGATAGATGAAGTTTGGATTTTTTTGCCCCAATATGCATTACTTTACATTTAGTTACATTAAAACGCATTTGCCATTTCTCAGCCCATTCCCCCAGTTTGGAGAGATCCTTCTGGTGCTCTTCACAATCGTCTCTGGTTTTTACCACACGGAAAAGTTTTGTGTGATCGGCAAACTTGGCCACCTCACTGTTTATCCCTGTCTCCAGGTCATTTATGAACAGATTGAAAAGCACCGGTCCCAGGACAGAGCCCTGGGGCACACCGCTTTTCACCTCTCTCCATTGTGAAAATTTCCCATTGACACCTACTCTTTGTTTCCAGGAACTCAACCAGTTCTCAATCCATAAGAGGACCTGCCCTCTTATCCCCTGACTGTGCAATTTTCTCAGCAGCCTTTGGTGAGGGACTGTGTCAAAAGCCTTTTGAAAATCCAGATAGACTATATCCACCAGTTCACCCAAATCCATGTGCCTGTTGACCTTTTCAAAAAATTCTAAAAGGTTTGTCAGACAAGATTTACCCTTACAGAAGCCATGCTGATTTTCTCTCAGCAAGGTTTGTTCTTTTATGTGTTTTAAGATTTTCTCTTGGATGAGGCTTTCCACCATCTTCCCTGGGACAGATGTAAGGCTAACTGGCCTGTAGTTTCCCGGGTCCCCCCTCCTTCCTTTTTTAAAAATTGGTGTGACATCTGCTATCCTCCAGTCCTCCGGCACTGTGGCCGTTTTAAGAGACAAGTTGCATATAACCGTTAAGAGATCTACAATTTCGTTTCTCAGTTCCCTAATAACCCTTGGGTGGATGCCATCTGGGCCCAGTGACTTGTTAATCCTCAATTTATCAATTAGTCCTAAAACCTCCTCTCTTTTAAACTTTATTTGATTTAATTCTTTAGTCAAGAGGGGCGGCTCAGGCAGCGGAATCCGCTCAAGGTCCTCTGTCATGAAGACAGACGCAAAGAACTCATTCAATTTCTCTGCAACGTCCAAGTCCTCCTTAACCTCCCCTTTTCCTCCCTCACCATCCAGAGGGCCAACTGGTTCTCTGGCAGGTTTTCTACTTCTAACATATTTAAAGAAGCTTTTATTATTACCCTTTATATTGCTAGCCATGCGTTCCTCAAAATCTTTCTTTGCCTCCCTTATCATCTTCTTACAGCACCGGGGGACTTGGCAGGTATGATGGGCTAAGCTGTAATGTAATACAAGAGGAGTCTTGGAATTGTTGTAGATTGCAAGGTGAATAAGGGCTAAGAGTCCAATGCAGCTGGAAGTAAAGACAAATGCTATTTTATGCTACATGCCCTGGCAAATCCAATCTTGCCTGATCTCAGAAGCTAAGCAGAGTCAGGCCTGGCAAGTACTTGGATGGGCAACCACCAGGGAATACCAGATGCTGTAGGCGCCTGGAGTAGGAACCAGCAAGCCACTCCAGTATGCTTGCCAAGAAAACTCCATGGACATGGGATCACGAAGGGTCGTCTCAACTGTAATGACACAACAACAACAACAAAAACAAACAAACAAACAAACAAACAAACGAAAGCTAGACTAGGGAAATCTCACAAAGGACTAGTTCCCCTCTATTCAACATTGGCTGGGCTTCATCTTGAATACTGTGTCCCATTCTGGACACCACACTTGAAGAAGGATGCTGACAAACTGAAAGAGGTTCAGAGGAGACCAACAAAGGGATGATCAAAGCTGTGGAAACAAAACCCCAAAAGGAAAGACTGAATGATTCAGGCATGTTTATCTTTCAGAAAAGGAGACTGAGGACAGACATCGTAGGACTCTCGAAATACCAAAGAGGAAGTTATATTGAGAAAGGCCACATGATCTGTTCTCGAATCTCAATCATCCAAGGACATGTAATAAGGAGCTCAAATTACAGGAAGCCAGATTTCATCTGAATATCAGGGGAGGGGAAACTTCCTATTAGAGTAGTGTAACAATAGAACCAGTTATCCCTTGAGCACTCATTGCTGGAGGTAGTCCAGAAAATGCTAGACAGCCATCTGTCAGGTATACTTTTAATATTGATTCCTGCCTCAGGCAGGGGGCTTGGCTTGATGGCCTTACACAGTGTATCACAGAAGTGAGTACAGTGGACCCTTGTATAACAAACAGCTTGTATAACATAAAATTTGTACAACATAAAAAGTTCCGGAGATAGGGGAAATTTACTTAACATAATCACCTATGGGGAAAATCCGTACAACATAAAAATGGAATTACTCCATTTTCAATGCATTCCTATGGGAATTTGTATAAAGGAAAATTTGCTTAACATAATTTCATTGGGAACGAATTAATTCCTTCATACAAGGTACCACTGTATATCCCTCACACACACATATTTTAGTATATCTTTCCATGTGGCATCACTGTAGAAATGACACTTGGCTAAAATGTAAAGCAGTGCGTAAACAGCCGGTACAATAGTGTAAATGTGCTGTCCCCTCAAAATAACGCAAGACACAGCCATTAATAACTAAACTGCTGGCAACAAAATGAGTACACCCCTAAGTGACAGTGTCTAAATTGGGCAAAAAGTGTCAATATTTTCCAGCACTGCCTTAATCCTTTGTGGCATAGAGTACACCAGAGCTTCAGAGGTTGCCACTGGAGTCCTCTTTCACTCCTCTCTGACGATATCACAGAGCTGGTGGATGTCAGAGACCTTGTGCACCTCCATTCTCTGTTTGACGATGTTCCACGGATGCTCAATAGAGTTTAAGTCTGGAGACATACTTGGACAGTCCATCACTATTACCCTCAGCTTCTTTTGCAAAGCAGTGGGCATTTTTGAGGTGTGTTTGGGGTCGTTATGTTGGAATACTGCCCTGTGGCCCAGTGTTCAAAGGGAGGGGATCATGCTCTGCTTCAGTATATCACAGTACATGTAGGCATTCATGGTTTCTTCAATGAGCTGTAGCTGCCCAGTGGTGGCAGCACTCGTGGAGCCCCAGACCATGACACTCTCACCACCATGCTTGACTGTAGGCATGACACACTTGTCTTTCTACTTCTCGCCTGGTTGCAGCCACACATGCTTGACACCCTCTGAACCAAATAAATTTATCTTAGGCCCTGGTCCCACGTCCCTTTAAAAGCAGTTTAAATTACCAGATAAACTGCGTCTAAAAATGCCGTCCCCGCAGCCACCGGGCTTTTTGAAAAAAAAGAAAACAGAAAACCCGGTAATGCTCCCTTAAGCGAGGTTTCTGTGACTCACCCAAGAGGTAGGGAAATGTTTGCCTTGCTTTGAAAATCCAGCTTTTAAGGAGGCAGACGCCGTGGAACCACGCAGATGATCCGGGTTTCTTTTTCTTTCTTTTTTCATAGCACCAACCGGCTGTTCCTGGGGCCGATGGGCTATGTTTTTTTTAACTGCTTTTCACCTTTGGAGAAACAGGAAGCTCTATCTGGTCCTACAAGTTTTAATGTCCCCCAGCCAAGTGGTCCATTTTTTTCAAATGCTAGCACCACCTGCTGACCAAGGAGGCTGAACTGCTCTTTAAAATAAAAAAAAAACCAGCTTTTGACGTGAGACCTCCTGTTCCACTTATTCAATCACGTGATGGGACGAAGAGGAAAAGCCGGACCTTCAGAAGATCAGGATCGAAACCCAGGTGTGACCACGGCCTTAGTCTCATCGGACCACAAGACATGGTTGCAGAAACCCATGTCCTTAGTCTGCTTGTCTGCAGCAAAACATATGCGGGCTTTCTTGTGCATCATCTTTAGAAGAGGCTTCCTTCTGGAATGACAGCTCTGCACACCAATTTGATGCAGTGTGTGGTGTATGCTCTGAGGCTGAGCACAGACAGGATGACCCCCCCTCCCCTTCAACCTCTGCAGCAATGCTGGCAACACTCATACGTCTATTTCCCAAAGCCAACCTCTGGATATGACGCTGAGCACGGGCACTCAACTTCTTTGGTTGACCGTGGTGAGGCCTGTTCTGAGTGGAACCTGTCCTGTTAAACCACTGTATGGTCTTGGCCACTGTGCTGCAGCTCAAGTTTCAGGGTCTTGGCCATCTGCTTATAACCGACATTCCTTTGTCGTTGGCAATACATGCTCGGAATTCTGGGAGTTGTGGTCCAAAACATCTGGAGTGCTAAGGGTTCACCACCACTGGCCTAGGACATCTATATGGAGAGCAACAATTGAGGTGCCATGTGGAACTTCAAGTGAGTAGTATGAGAGAGTGAGAGTGATGACACCAAATGTGAGAGTAAGAGTGATAACACCTGCTCCCCCTTCACACCTGATACCTTGTGACACTAATGGGTCTCATGTCACCATGGAGAGAAAAATGGCTACTTGGGTCCAATTTGGACACTGTCACTTAGTGGTGTGCTCACTTTGGTTGCCAGCAGTTTAGACATTAATGGCTGTGTGTTGTGTTATTTTCAGGGGACAACACATTTACACTGTTATACAAGCTGTATACTCACTGCTTTGCATTGTAGCCAAGCGTCATTTCTTCAGTGTTGTCACAATGAAAGATATACTAAAACATTTATGAAATGTGGGGAGCTATATTAACTTCTGTGATATACTGTAGTCCCTTCTAGTTCCCTTATTCTATGATTCCATTATAATCAAATCATGCCTTGCACATTTGAAGTTGTTGGCAAAGATCTAAACCAGGGGTGCCCAAACTTTTTGTAAGGAGGGCCAGATTTGGTGGCTGAGAATGTGTCAGGGGCCGGTTGTTGTTGCAAGCCCCACCCACTAACCCATAAGCCCCACACACTGACCCCTTGCAACCCCACCTGCAGGAAGGAAGGCGGGGACCAAGGGAGGGAGGGAGGAAGGTGGAAACCAAGAGAGGAAGGAAGAAAGGCGGGAAACAAGGAAGGGGGGGAGGGAGGAAGGTGGGGACCAAGGGAGGGAGGGAGGAAGGAAGGAAGGTAGGGACCAAGGGAGGGAGGAAAGAAGGAGGGGGGGACCGAAGGAAGCACAGGGAGCCGTGGCCACAGGTCGCCCCTTGGAAGAGGCGATCTGTGCGACCTTGCACCCACCCACCCCAAGCTCCCCAGTGGTGGCGGCAGACCGCCCAGCCGCCCAGCCGCCCAAGCTTCCCAGCTGTGTCAGTGTTGGCAGAAGATTAAAAAAAAACATGGGGCAAAGGAGGGGGAGGGAGGGGCGGGCCAGCCAGCCGCGGGCCACTCAGAATGGCCTGGCGGGCCGGATTCCACCCCCCCCCCCGGGACGGACTTTGGGCAGGCCTGATCTAAACCCACAGTCAGAGATTTCCAACAATTCCCCACATAGCTTTTATTTTTCATGCTGCTCAAGAATTCATCTGTTCAAAACTGAGCAATAACATCCCCAGATGTAACCTTTCCAAATCCTGGCTGTCTTCCTTGTTGCATTCAAAATTTATAGGATATGAGCTGAACACTTTCACTGCTGAGTTTCTACAGCAGCTCGCAAGGAACAACTTGAAAACATTTATCTGAGAAAGATAACTGGCGGGACCAGGTTTCCTGGAGCAATGTTAAATGTGGGACTGACAGCAAATGAACTACTTGACCTGTTGTTTATTTCTCTCTCTGTTGCAAGCTAAAAGGGGCAATTAGCACTGCGGATCTCCCCAAGCCAACTGAGCGCTACGGAGCCAAAATCAATCTGAAGCGAAGGCTGCTGCAATTCATTTTAATACCTGCAGCTATACGGCAGGGGAAGGGAAACTGCCCAGTCAAATTTGCTTGCTTCACATACCCACCACAAGGCATTGTGAATGGCTTTCATACCTACATAATCCACCTAAGGACTCAACTGGAATCTTCACAAAACAGTGAAGGCATCTGCTAATCAAACACTGCTAGAGCAAAGGCCAAAGTGACTCCCCGTCTTTGTTTTGATCAAAATAAGAGACAGAAACAGCAATCAAGATAGAGATCTGTTCCTGCTCTGTGCCTAGTAACCCCCTGTCCTTTGTGTTAAGGAATCTGGAATATAGTTTTATGCTTTGTATTAAAACCACTCTGTTCCCTTTAAGCATCTGTCAAGAGAGCAGAGGCCACATTTCAGTGTATCTGCCATTAACCAATTGTAAATATGTAAGGATCTTAAACAAGCATCAAAGAACGCATTAACTGATCTTGAGGATGTGGAGTCAGAAGAGTTTAAAGAGAGAGAGAGAGAGAGAGAGAGAGAGAGTAAAAAAATCTCTTTTATACTGGTTAGTACAAGTGATGAATATTATTCATGTGCTTTAGAAATGAAAAAGATAAGAACATAAGAACAGCCTTGCTGGAACAGGCCACAGCCCATCCAGTCCAGCATTCTGTCTTACACGGCAGCTCACCATTTGCTTCAGGGTACAGTATTTCCAAGCAGATGTCTTCACCTGCTTAAGATTTCCCGCAAATGGCATTGTGAGATATCCTGCTTATCTCTCCAACCCTGAGTTTGTCCTTAGGCATCCATCATGATAGCCATGGATACCCTTGTTCTCCATGAACTTGTCCAATCCTTTCTTAAAGCTGTCAAGGCTGACAGTTGTCACCACTTCTTTGGGCAGGGAATTCCATAGACCAGTGATCCACTTGGTAAAAAAGTACTTTCTCTTATTTTTTTCGAGATTTAGCACCCAAAAGTTTCACGGAGTGCCCCCTAGTTCTAGTGTTGTGCTATATGGAAAACAGTTTTTCCTTATCTACTTTGTCCATAACGTGTATGATTTTATTAACTTCAATCAGGTCAACTCTGACTTAGGCGCTGTCGTTCAAGCGTTAAGAGGCCCAGCCGTTGCAGTCTCAGATGGTAAGGAAGGTGTTCCAGTCTCCTAATCATTCTGGTTGCCCTCCTCTGCACTTTTTCAATTTCCATAATATCCTTCTGGTGGTATGGTGACCAGTACTGGACACAATACGCCAGATGGGGCCTCACCATAGATTTATAAAGAGGCAAAATGACACTTGCTGACTTAATCCTTTCCCTCTCCCTTGCCCTGGTCCGGTTGTACTCTAAACAAGAAGAGCGGGGTGGAGAGGAGTGTCTCAAAAGAAGATGACACACTTCTGTCTACTGTCTCTTCTAAATGCACTGAAAGCCCAGCAGACACAACTCCCTCAATTGAGGGCGAGGGGGTGGGGGAGAAACCACACTTCATTTTAAGATGACCAAACAGCACCAATCTAGCAGAGAATTCTAAGCCCCTCATTAAATGCTAAGTCCCAGTGCCTCACAAAATGGAACTAGGACTGTTAAAAATGGCATCACACTGCTATAATCTGACAATGCAGAGGCACTCCTACCATGCACTTCAGTGGTACAGAGGGGCTAAGTCACAGCACGAAAGTACATCTGGTGGCTGGTGGCAGGTTAGTCAGCTGAATAACAACATATACAAGAAACAGTAATATAGCACCTAAAAGTGTGTGTGTGTGTGTGTGTGTGTGTGTGTGTGTGTGTGTGTGTGTGTGTGTGTGTGTGTGTGTGTGTGTGTGTGTGTGCGTGTGCGTGTGCATGTGCGTGTGCGTGTGTTGTGTCATTTCAGTTGTGACTGACTCTTTGTGACCCAATGTCCATGGAGTTTTCTTGGCAGGAATACTGGAGTGGTTTGCCAGTTCCTACTCCAGGCGCCTACAACACCTGGTATTCCCTGGTGATCTCCCATCCAAGGACTAACCTGGGCTGACCCTGCTTAGCTTCCGAGATCAAGCGAGATCGGATGTGCTCGGGGCATCTAGGCAGCTCCCTAAAAGAGTGTTGTGTTGTGTCGTTACAGTCGTGACCGACTCTTCGTGACTCCATGTCCACGGAGTCTTCTTGGCAGGAGTACTGGAGTGGCTTGCCAGTTCCTACTCCAGGCGCCTACAGCACCTGGTATTCCCTGGTGGTCGCCCATCCAAGTACTAACCAGGGCCGACCCTGCTTAGCTTCCGAAATCAAGCGAGATCGGATGTGCTTAGGGCATCTAGGCAGCTAGCCCCTAAAAGAGTAAACTGGTGCAAATTTTTATTGGACATGAAGGCAATACATCAACAGACGGGAAATCTTGTTGGAGAAGGTTCCAATTTCTTAAGAGCATTGGTCCCACAGCACACTTTTGCCAATAGGAGAAATGCATATTTTTAAAATATTGTTTGGGAAATAAGTGGGTCCTTTTGGCAGGTCACAACTGATTTTCCCCTTGTGGGAGAAACACAATGCGGAGAAGAATATTATTCTTTCAGTCATCTGCTTCACCTACTTGAATTTGATCCACCTCAGCTGAGTAGGTTGGTCCTCTTTGGAAGCTCCTCTCCAAAGAGGCAATTTGCTCCCTGTGGAACAATGGGCATGTCTTGTATCCCTGGGCTCCGCCAAGCTCAATGGCAAAAGACATTTGCAGTATCCATGCAAATTCAGTTCAGAATAATCAGCAGGAAATTAGGAATTGATGAGCCGTGCATTAAAAAAAATTACAACTTTGCCACCTATTAAAAGAGGATAGGCCAGATATTTGCGACAAATAGAATCAGGCACCCACAACCTCATTTGCCCACTCACTCCGAGGGATACCAATTTAATTGAGGCACTTCACTATCAACTAGAAATCTGAAATTTGGTGCACAGAACCTTATTACTAAAAAAATGTAAAAGTGACAGATGACTTCTTGAGATGCTGCCAGTTGTGGAAGATGAGATAGCACGTACTCTTACACCCCATCGGATTCTACAATGTAGTGCACAGATAAACTATCATGCTTAAGTCTGGAAGGAGATTCTAATTAATGTTGGAGGATGAGTCCACATAACCAGCAACCTGTTTTATACTGGTTCCCGGTTCTACAGGTTCAGATTCAAGCAAAAACCAGTGGAGACCAGTGGAAGAGGTTTTTGCTCAACATGGAAGACCAAGGTCTTAGCAGGCCAGACTAACATACATGGGGCCAGTAGGGTGCTGGCTGGTAGGCAAAGCCCTGTGATGTTTATACCTATTGATGTCCTCTGTTCAAGCATAATGCTTGGATAAAGCCTACCAAGGGCATGAGACTCCGATCACCAGAAAAGAGAGAAAGAACCAACGTAGTGTAGTGGAGTTGTACAGGATCAGGTCTCGGGAAACCTGGATTCAAATCCCCACTTGCCACGATGCTCATATTGGGCTGCTAGTCAATTTTTCGGCTTGATCTGTCCCACAAAGACTGTTGTAAGGATAAAGTCGGGAAGAAGATGATGTGGGTAATGAACTATTAGTGGAGGATTAGAATAAAAAATATGGAACAAACAAATTACTATGAAGAATGTGTGCATAATGGATAAAGAAAATTGTTATAAGATAGCATGGAGATTATATTTAATAATGGTCAAGATGAACATATTAAATACAAATACGTTATCTCTGTGGTGGAGGTTTAATAAAGGTGGTGGTTAAGCGACATAAGGAGGAAGGGATGGATGCAGGTTTTCAAAGAAATTAGGAAAATAATTGAATGTGATGTTAATTGCCGGCTTTATTGAATATGGCTAAGGGTAGACAACTGAAGGAAGAAGAGAAGGATTTAATTATCATAATGGTCCCAGCAGGAAGATTATTGAAGAATACTGAAGAATCCTACAGAGAATTGTGGGATATGGCAATTCATGTAAACTGACTAGATATTAAGGAGAGGTTTAACAAAAGCAATGCTTTTTTTAAAGTAAGGAATTTGTTTTTGGAACCTGTGTTTTGGAAGCAGAGGGGTATCCATCAGTGTGTTTCTGGAGAGAAAGTGGGTGGGATGAAATGTAAAAATATTAAAATTAGAACCAAGCCCTGAAAGTGATGGCGAAGCAACAGAGGCAAGACAAATGAAATGCATTAATGTAACACAATGTAGAAAAATTGATGGTGTGGTTTGCATCATTTCTTAGATATAATTTCGTTATATAATATTTTTTAAGGATAAAGTTGGAAAGAAGAGAACACATGCTGCCTTGAATTCATCCGGAGAAAGATGGGATATAATAAATGTTCAAAACATGTTTTGAAAAGAAGCAGGCTCCTCTTTTGGTTTGATGGAGTGCGCGACGGGGCTAAAAGCTGTTTTGTTAACACAAAGAATCAGATGACGGTCACTAGGCAGACATGCTTGGGTAACTGTCAACATATGTGGCAGGAATCCAAGAGGATTCTGGCCTTTATGTCTACAGTAAATTCTTGACACCGAGGTCACCCATAAGAGAGATCATGGTCACTGCTACTGAGCATGGAGCAAGTGAAGCACATGTTGTCTTAAGCCTTTAAGTAGCCAAACTGGATGGCAAAAGACATTTGGTATTCCTTGCAATTTGCTTGTTTTCTCCACCCATATCACAGTTTCCTTAGGAATAACTACCTTGCAAAACAAGCCCATGTATACCTTTCAATGGCCAAGCACTACACAATGCAGATTAAAATGCAAGATACAGAGGTGAGAAGCGTTTGTGTGGAAACAGATATTTTTCACCCCTTTAGGAAGCTCCTGGCCAAAATATAGGCTGAGCATACAGTCAGCTTACCCTTCACAAATCTGAAAGACGAAAAAGGAAAGATATCTCCATGGGTATCCAGATACACAAATTGAAGAGCACACAGTGGATAAAAAGATTCTCTACTTGGATGGGGAAAGTGAGATTCATAATGCCAGACAGGAATGTTTCTGCATTAATGAATGCAGGTTTTTCATTAAATAAAAGGAGCATGATTTGTTTTCCCAGCTATCAGGAATTGGTTTTAACAATATCATACTTGCATTATACAGTACACACATTTGAAATCCTGTCCATCTTTTTCTCACAACATTCTGATCGGTTGCTGAAATCAAAATATTTTTGGCTCAAAACTGGTCTGGTACCATTCATTAGCACTCCACAACATAACAAGCAGAGGATTCCCTGTGTGGTGGAGTGGATAGAGTGACAGACTAGTACACTGGAGAACCAGGTTCGAATCCCTGCTCTGCCAAGGAAACTCAGTGGGGCAGTGGAACTGGTTAAAAAAAAACACCTTCCTGAAATATCTTTCTTACTTTGAAAACCCTGTGAGGGTGGATACAGGTCAGTTCCGCCTTGATGGCAAAGCACATGCACACACATAACAAGCCAAGACATAGCCAAGCTAGAGCACAGGTTTGGATCCATGGTTGGTGAACAAAGACTTCCTTTGGCAACTGGCAACCTTTCAGTATTTGCCACCAAGGATGTGAAAACAAAACTCTTTGAAACAGTTAAAACCACCAATGAGAACGTGAAATTTCATCCGTCATCCCAGAGGACTGGAAAAATCTGAAAGCAACCTGTTTGTTTCATGGCGAAAACAGGGTTCCCCACGCAATGAACCCCAAACAGAGGAAGGCGTCCTGACAGGACAGCAAGAGGAGCAAAGCCAGCCAAGGGCTAAAATGAGGAGGAGAACCGATTTCTTCGGCCCTGCCTTTCGCTTTGAAGGAGAAGAAGGCGTGGAAGAGAGGATTTGCCAGGGGACGCATCCTGAATCCTTGCACCGTTCAAGCCCTATTTACTAAAGATCAGGGTTTTACCAAAACTCTTTTTTTTTGGGGGGGGGGCTGGGGGGAGAAGAGAAAGTGTTTAAATGCAAGACCTTAAACTGAATTACGAGCGCCGCCTAGAGGATAACCCCGGGCACCAAGTCCGGGTGTTTTCCAACTAAAGCGACAAACTTTTCCGCGACCTGTCGGTTCGCGTTGGAAAGCACGGCTTAAAGATTAAAATAAAGGAAAATAAACCGGGATCCGCGATCCTCTCCCCGCAACCCTAAGGCGGTGGCCGAGGCAAGGGGCGCGCCTTTTCCCACTCCTTTCGGCGGCCGAGCCAGCCAGGCGGCCGAAGCGGCGGGCGCCTCCGTCGGTTCGAAGCGCACCAAGCGCACAGGAAGGGCAACGAGTCCGACTCGCCAGGAGCCCTTCCTCCGAGGGCCCCAGCTCCGAAGGCGGTGGCCCCGGAGATTTCTCCCGGTGGATCGCCAACTTTTTAAAATCATCCAGCCGGCGAAGGCAGTGGGCAGGGGTCCCCCACCAACCCTGGGGTGATGGTGGTGAGGGTGAAGGTGATGCTCCTGGCTCCGTGGCCAAGCCCTGCCGTCCCCAGCCCCCCAGCTGCCCCATACCTGTGCCATGGCGAGGAAACAGCCGCTGACGGCCAGGAGCCCCAAGGCCGGCGGCATCTGGCGCTGGGCCATGTGAGCGGACATCCACGCCACGGGAGCCTCTGCCCGCCGTCGTCTCCCAGAGAAACGCGAGCGCAGCGAAGGGACGCGCCGCCGCCGCCGCCGCCGCTCTCCGGACCGGATCCCCGGCGCTGCTCTGCCCAAGTGAGGCTGAGAGGGAAACCCCCGACAGCCGCCCCTTTATGCGCACACAGCCAGCGGGAGAGAGAGAGGGGGAGAGCGAGACCCCCACCTCCGCCGCCTCTTCTCGGGTCCTCCTTCCTTCCAAGCCGGAGAGCAGAAGGCAGGCACCGGGTGGCCTCGGAAGCCGGGTGGACTCGGCGCTGGCGCGCTTTTTTCTGTTTCTTTCCCTGCGAAGTTGGACAAGACCCTTCCCGGTCTGGACGTGCCGGAGGAGGGCGCACCAAGCTCTTTTTTTTTAAAAAAAGACCCCCCAAAAGGGTAAAAAAGGCAGGTCTTTGAAATCAAGACCCGATCCTAGTGATTTCAGGTGGGTTTTTTTTTTACATGAGATCCTTGCCCTTTCACCAAGATCACATCTATACCCAGAATCTGAACCCCGACATTCATGGATCTTTGAACACGTCGCTCCACCAGGGCGCACAAGCATGGATCCCAGCCACGGATCCTCGTAATTTCATGTGATTTTTTAAAATGGAATCCTCTCCAAACCGTTTTCATTTCTTAAATGCCACAGAAATCAGGGCACCTGGAGTACATGGCTATGCAGTGGCGCAAAAACATGGGTCCAAATGAGGGACCCTCCTGAATCCACCTGTTGTTGTTTTTCTGCAGGATCACCCTAATAATACCAACGTCCCATCACGGCCCCATCTCTGCCCTTAGATTACACCACACAAATCATGGGTCCACCTGAGCATGGCTCCACAGTGGCGCATAAACATGGATCCAAACCACAGATCCTCATGGATCTACCCCAAACCACTCTCCCATCATGGGCCCCATCTCTGCTCTCAGATTGGTTGTTTCCTGAGAATCTCTTGGATGAAAACATGGGTCTGACGTGGTTGGCACAGAGGGCGATAATGCCCTCTCTATGCTTTGCCCATCCAGATATTCCACTATTCATTAGGGTAGACTGGTGGGGATGGGGGGTGTGGCCAGCCCTATAAAGCATTCTGCTTATATACCGCCCCATACCACTTCAAGTAGTAGTCTCTGGGCGGTTTACAGTGAAATTACAGTATGCAGGCTACATGCTGCCCCCCCCCCAGCAAGCTGGGTACTCATTTACCGACCTTGGGAGGATGGAAGGCTGAGTCAACCTTGAGCCTGCTACCTGGGATTGAACCCCAGGTCGTGAGCACAGTTTTTGCTGCAGTACAGGCATTTCACCACTGCTCCAGGGGGCTTAATTTTAATAATAATTTTAATAATAAATAAATAAGTTCAGGTATAAATTTAATAATAAATAAATAAATAAATAAATAAATAAATAAATAAATAAATAAATAAACAAACATCTTCGTGCTGTCAGGGTCTCCTCCCTGGTGACACCTGTTTCAGAGGCCCTTCATGTATTGTTAGGGTCCAGGGATGGAATAGGGACCATGTGCTCCCCACGACCATACACTTTCCGGAGCTGGCAGCCTTCCCCTCGGTGACTTGTTAGGGATTTTGGCATCCAGGCCGAGGTGGAGGTTTCTGGCCCTGGAAAAAATCAGGCAACACCAGATTTCTTTCTTTATAGAACTTTTATACTGCTCATCAAGTGGGTAGCTGCTCTGGGCAGCACACACACAAGATAATTTGTATCATCAAAAAACAAGAGACAGTAGAACAGAAGTAAATTGCACATCTAATGCCAAAGACTGAAAAGAGAAAAAAATAAAAGAAAAAGAAACACCAGAGGGTCGTGAGGGGAATGACTGACAAGATCAGAGAAAGTCATTCATTTCTATGGGAGAGGAGGACCGGCTCGGCTGGAGAAAGTTTTTTTATAAATTGTTTTCCAGTCCCAGGAGAAGTTAATTTTCTGTAGAGACAGCTTTCCTCTTCTTAGGGGAGCCCATAAACTCTCTCTTTGGTCTTTGTCCTTGGAGGTGACAGAAGAGGACTCTTCATAGCATGACCCCAACTTCTGAGGGGAGGCCCTAGAGTTCTGCTTTGGGGGGGGTTCCTCTATAATTTACCCCAAACTCTCTTCACCATGTGTTTCAGAAAGTTAGGGTGCTTTGGGGGAGCCTTGGACTGGAGGCCTCCTTCTCCCTCAGGGAGTGCCTGAGACGGTTTTGTGGAGGATCTTGAGGCAGAGGTCAAGTTGAATGGTGAGGAAGGCCCTCCTGAAGCTGCTCTGCCCCCAGATCCTTGGAGGGTCCCCTTTCTTGCCTACAAGGTGCAGGAGCTGCTGGAGTGGAACATCTGAAGGAAACATCACAAGAAGGATGAGAAACTTTGATGGCACACTGCGTCCCCCCAGCAGGGATATTAGGCTCCACCCACATCTCTGAAAACCCCAGCATGCCATGGGCAAGCTACAGGGACCTCCCTACTTTTACGTCACTTATGAATCTGGATGGGTTCTCTGGTTCCTCTGATATCAAATGAGTTCCTCCTCCTCCTCCTCTTCCTCCTCCTCCTCCCTGGTTCTTCATGCCTTCCTCAGTGCCAGCTTTGCCTCCAAAGGGGAGCATTCTTCCCTTGAGCCTTGATACCCTCCGTCAGCCTGGTGGACGTCTTGCTGAGAGCGGTGGCCAGCTCAGTCCAACACAGCTCCTCCACATCCCACATGGGGGCTGTCGGGTGGATCGCCAGCCTGGCTTTTCAGGGTGGGACCTTGCTTTCCATCTGCATCGTCTTCCTTGGAAAGGCCTTTGGAGGCAACGCCTAGGCTGGTGTCCATGGCAGTGCCCTTGATGATAATATTGGCCTAAGAGGGTTTACTTTTAGACCCAGTTTAAGCCTTTCAAATACTGGCCGGGGGGTAGATGTGCTTGAAGGTTTCATCAAGAACAGGAAGCTTTACAGGAAAGTTCTGAAAATGATGGGTGCAAAAAGTAATGCTTTTCAGCACAAAGCGTACCGAGGAGCACACTGTTAGTTTAGGAGGAAGGAAGCTGTGGCCTGCCAGATTTTTTTGGTACCAAGCCTCTCATCTCGGGATTAGACTATTGCAGTGCTCTCCACGTGGGTCTCCCTTTGGGGTTAATGAGGGGACTTCAGCTTGTTCAGAACACAGTGTGCAGTCTACTCAACGGGGGATGAAACATCACCATCACATCACCACCACCCACTGGCTGCCAATTCGCTTCCACATTGACTTCCAGGTTTGAATGATAACATACTGTCAGGAGATGCGCCTGGAACCAAACCCTGTCTCCATTAACTACCAGACAAATATCCTCTGCCACACTCCCCAAACGCCACCCTTTAACCCCAGGCTTCTTAAAACCCCTGGAGGATGTCTATCTGAGTGCCAGGAGGAGTTTTCTGATCATAGCATCAACCTGTCTTCATTTCAAAGACAAAAGTTAAACTTGGATGTGTACTTTGAGACTGCACGCCATTGCAGAGTAGGACAAAATATCAAAATTACCTTTCTGGTCAAGGCATGGTCATCAGCCACAGTTACTCTCCTTCTCCAAGGACAACACCTTGGTAAAATATTATTCTTATTAAAATGAGAAAAAAGTAAACACATAAAAACCAAAGTTACACTAAAAGCAAGTCAAAGGAAGGGGGAAAGGTCCAGCTTATTGTTTAAGCAGTTTCAGGAAAGCAATTCAGGAAGATAATAAAAGACACATCTGATCTCGACTGATCCCGGAAGCTAAGCAGGGTCAGGCCTGGTTAGTCCTTGGATGGGATCACGAAAGAATGGTCATGACTATGACGCCAAACACACATACACAATTCTGTCACTAAAGACTACAAAACCCATCATCTCTACAGATCTGCAATAACCAATTCTCCTACAGCATAGCCATCTGGCAAGTCTCTAAAAAGCATATACTGTAGAGTAAAGCCTTGGTTTACATGCTCGTAATCCAAAGCACTTGTATATCAAAGCAAATTTCCCCATAAGAAATAATGAAAACTCAAATGATTGATTCTACAGCCCAAAAATATTCACATAAAATGATTAAAATATTGTAACATAACATAAAAGAATAAAGAAAAGATAAATAACATTAATAAAGGAAATATAAAGAAAAATAAAACAAATACTATATATATATATATATATATATATATATATATATATATATGTTTTCGTAGATTTTCACGGGTATAGGTATGCATGTTAGGGTGGATTCGGGTTTCTTCCCGTGTAGAAATCTGGTTGTTTTGGCGACGTTTCGACGAGGTCTCACTCGTCATCTTCAGGCTGGTGTTCTGGCTTCTTTCTTCTTGAAGCAAAGCGTGATCTCAGTTGAAGTCCTTCTATAAATACTGCTGGGGGGGTGTGGTTTGCTTGCTCTGTTGCTGATTGTAGGTTCCTTTGTTCCTTTGTTCTTTTGTGATCTGCTGTGTGGCTGAGGCGATCGTTAAGGGATTAACTGCTGGTGGCTGTTTAGATGGCTGTTTAGATGCTGGTGGGTTAGATGGCTGGTGGGTTCTGGCAGTATCCTGGGCTTTGGTGGAGTGGGGTCCTGTGTCTTGTGAATTCATTTTGGTCTGGCTACGTGTCTGTGGTCTCCCAATGTTTTTTTGGGGTGTGTGAGTGTGCTCCATGTGGTGACTGGAGTGGGGTGCCGCAGTAGATGGTGCAGTCATGGTTTTGTTATTGGATGGTGGTTTCGTTTCATCTGTGGGACGGGTCTGGGTTTGTGTTTGGTGTGGATGGAAGGTGGTGGCGTCTTGTGTCCTTTTGGACCTGGTGTCAGTCTTTGTGACAGAGGCTCGTCTGTTGACCAGGGCTAGTTTCCAGATGTCAGGCAAGCGGGAGGTGTCATCGCGTTTATTCATGTTGTTTGGGTGTTTCTCTATTTCAATGGCTTCCATGATTATTCGACTGTTGAAGTGTTCAGTTTTGGAGATGAGTTTGGTTCTTTCAAAATCAATTTCATGACCTGTTGTTTTTATGTGCTGGAAGAGAGAGGAAGATTTTTCTTCTTTTTTGACTGCGTTCTTGTGTTCTGCGATGCGTGCGCTTATTCTCCTGTTTGTCTGTCCGATGTATGTGGCTGGACAGACTTTGCATGGTATTTCGTAGACTCCTTGGTTTTCTAGCTCAATCTTGTCTTTGGGGTTTCTTAAAATGTTGGCTATTTTTTGGTTGGTGCAAAAGGCTGTCTTGATATTGTGTTTGTGGAGAATTTTGCTGATTTTGTCTGTGGTGCCTTTGATGTAAGGGAGGAGGGCGGTGCCGTTGTTCTCTTCTGTTTCTTGGTTCTTGGGGGGTGTTTCCTTTTGGATTAGTTTGGTGATGGTGTTTTTTTGGAATCCGTTCGCAATTAAAACATTCGAGAGAGTGTGTAATTCAGTTTTTAGGTGGTCTTTGTCAGCGAGGCGTTTGGTTCTGGAAATGAGGGTTTTTGCTACGGAGTTGATCTGTGCAGGGTGGTGGTGTGATTGTGCATTTAAGTAGCGGTTTGTATGTGTTTTTTTCTGGTAGATGGTATGTCCTAAGGAGCCGTCGGGTTTTTGTAGATTAGGACGTCCAGGAAGGGAAGTTGGTTGTTGGCTTCTATTTCCATAGTGAATTGTATTTTGGGGTGTAGGCTGTTGAGATGTGTGAGGAAGTTGTTCAGTTTATCTTTCCCGTGTGGCCAGATAACAAAGGTGTCGCCAACATATCTGAGCCAGAGTTTGGGTTTATGTTCGGACTTCTGTAACGCGTTGGTTTCAAAGTGTTCCATATATAGGTTTGCGATGACCGGTGAGAGGGGTGATCCCATGGGTGCTCCTTCTATCTGTTTGTATCTTTGTCCATTGTGGATGAAGTATGTGTTGGTTAGGCAGTGGTTGGTCAGATCTAGGATGTGCTTGGGGGGGTTGTATTTGTTGTGGATAGCTGTCAAGGCTTCTTGAATGGGCACTTGTGTGAAGAGCGAAACAACATCGAAGCTCACGAGTAGGTCATTGGGTTGTAGGTCTTGTTTCTTTATAATTTCTATGAAGTGGAACGAGTTTTGTACGTATGAAGTGATGGATTCTGCATAGGGCTGGAGTTGTTTGGCAAGAAATTTGGCGAGGTTTTGTAGAGGTGAGCCTATGGAGCTGACTATGGGTCTGAGAGGTGTTCCTTCTTTGTGAATCTTGGGGAGGCCGTAGAGCTTGGGGCATCTGGATGATTTCTCTCTGGGGATGATGCTTGGCTTGATTTCTTCACTTAAGGGAGAGGCTTTTATTTTGGCTTTGGTGGTTTTTTCCAGGTAGGTGGTGGGGTCTGTGTTCAAAGGTATGTAAGCCGGGTCTTGTAGTAGGTTGGATAGTTTGGCTTGGTAGTCGGATGTGTTCATCACCACTGTGGCATTGCCTTTGTCTGCTGGGAGAATGATTATGTTGTTGTCTTTCCTCAGGTTGTTGAGGGCTTTTTGTTCTTCTTTGTGTAAATTGCTTCTGGGTGGTTTGCTGGAGCAGAGGATATTGGTGACTTCGAGTCTGATTTTGTTGGCTTCATCTGGGTTGATTTTGGTTAGGCTGGCTTCCACTCCGCATATGATGTTTTCAGTGGGGATGTGTCTGGGGGCGACTGCAAAGTTGAATCCTTTGGAGAGGACTTTGGTCTCTGCGATGGCGAGTGTCCTATCTGATATGTTGTGAACTGTTTGTTTCATGGGCTGTTGTGTGTGGGGGGGTTGGGCTTCTGGCGTTTTTCCAGTTTGTGGAGTTTGTTGGTGTGTGTGTCTGTCTTGTGGGAGGTCTCTGTTTCAGCTCTCCAGGCGGCGAGTTGCTTGGATTTGTTCCAGAGTGTTGGGTGGATTTTGTTGCTGAGTTTGAGGTGGAGAGTGAGTAGGTCTCTGTTGGTTTGATCTAGTAGGTATCTTTTCCTGTGTAGTTCGCTTCTGATTAGGGCTAGTTCTGTTCTTTTCAGGATCCTTTCGCTGGATGGGGTTTTTGAGTGGAATTTCAGTTGGAAGCTTGTGGGGATCACATTTTTGTCTCGGCAGTTGCGTAGGAATGCAATGTCACATAAGATGGCGGCTCTTCGGACTTCTAGTTTCTCGTAGGTTCTGGTCAGCTGGAAGGTTTCCTCCCCGTAGAGGTCGGATATTTGTTTTCGTAGATTTTCACGGGTATAGGTATGCATGTTAGGGTGGATTCGGGTTTCTTCCCGTGTAGAAATCTGGTTGTTTTGGCGACGTTTCGACGAGGTCTCACTCGTCATCTTCAGGCTGGTGTTCTGGCTTCTTTCTTCTTGAAGCAAAGCGTGATCTTAGTTGAGGTCCTTCTATAAATACTGCTGGGGGGGGTGTGGTTTGCTTGCTCTGTTGCTGATTGTAGGTTCCTTTGTTCCTTTGTTCTTTTGTGATCTGCTGTGTGGCTGAGGAGATCGTTAAGGGATTAACTGCTGGTGGCTGTTTAGATGGCTGTTTAGATGCTGGTGGGTTAGATGGCTGGTGGGTTCTGGCAGTATCCTGGGCTTTGGTGGAGTGGGGTCCTGTGTCTTGTGAATTCATTTTGGTCTGGCTACGTGTCTGTGGTCTCCCAATGTTTTTTTGGGGTGTGTGAGTGTGCTCCATGTGGTGACTGGAGTGGGGTGCCGCAGTAGATGGTGCAGTCATGGTTTTGTTATTGGATGGTGGTTTCGTTTCATCTGTGGGACGGGTCTGGGTTTGTGTTTGGTGTGGATGGAAGGTGGTGGCGTCTTGTGTCCTTTTGGACCTGGTGTCAGTCTTTGTGACAGAGGCTCGTCTGTTGACCAGGGCTAGTTTCCAGATGTCAGGCAAGCGGGAGGTGTCATCGCGTTTATTCATGTTGTTTGGGTGTTTCTCTATTTCAATGGCTTCCATGATTATTCGACTGTTGAAGTGTTCAGTTTTGGAGATGAGTTTGGTTCTTTCAAAATCAATTTCATGACCTGTTGTTTTTATGTGCTGGAAGAGAGAGGAAGATTTTTCTTCTTTTAGAAGAAGAAAAGAAGATTTTTCTTCTTATATATATATATATATATATATAAAGCGAAACCCTAACCGGCACTCACCTTTGTGGCTGGGGTGAGGGAGACAAGAGGTGGCTGCTCTGCCTGCCAGCACCCACCCACCCGCATTCCTCCCCTTCCTTCCCGGAGTGAGTGAGCTAGAGCAGACGGCCTCATTGCCTTCCCTTTCTCTCTCCTCCCTCTGCTTTGGAGGCTGCCTGAGACTGAACATTCCAGATAATCCCCCACAGTCCAGCAGAGTGAAAAAGAGCCGCAATTGGCTCACTTGTGATCATGTGACCTGCTTTGGTGTGCATATTGCAAGACATTGCTCATTTATCAAGGCAAAAGTTAGAAGAAATGTTTGCTCGTCTTGCAGAACACTCATAAACCAAGGCAGTAGTAAACCAAGGTATTCCTGTATAGTATTAACAGCTAGCCCCTCTATCTACACCTACTCTCCACCTAGCTTCTCAGGAAACATCCAATCATCATTCAGCACATTTCCATGTTCCTTTCTGCTCATCCCTTCCATCAGTTCCCATGAGAGAATGTCCATTGTCGTCTCCATTGGAATGTGGGTGCTTGGTCTTCTTAATAATAATAATACTTTATTGTCATTGTGTGTATATACACAGTATACACATACAACGAAATTCAGACACCCAGAGACCAGATTCCACACACACACACACACACACACACACACACACACACACACACACACACACACACACAAAAATCCCCAGACACTCTCACACACAATGAAAAACCCTTCAACACACACACTGGGGTGGGCATCCTCGTCATCTGTCTCGCTGCATGCCATGCGGTGGGGGGGATCCAAAATGGCGACCACAATTTTTCTTTTGAGATTGTGGTAAAAAAAAACACCAAATCACCACAGAAACATGTGAAATTTATTTACTTTAAATGCCTGAATTTTAATAGTAGCAGCAGTGGGGTTTTTAATAGCAATAAAATGTTGTATTTATTTTATTTTATTTTATTTTATTTTTTATTTTTTTAGACCTGCCCATTTGGGCTGGGCATGGGATGGGACCATGCAATTTTTTTGAACCATTCCACCAGTGGCATTGCCAGGTTTTTAACTGACACTTCTGGATGTCTTGGAGGGCATAAAAAGCCGAGGCACCTTCCAGAAATCGCAGTCGGGTGTATGGATGTGGTTGAGGGAGGAGGGCTGGCTGCTGGTGCTGGTGTGATGCGATCGAGATTGAGGAGGGAGGCTGGAGGCTTTAGGATTTAAGTTAGGCAGGCAGGGAGGGAATTGAATTTAAAAATAATTTCTTTGATTCCCTGCAGCTTTGTCTGCTGAAGGGAATAGCAGTTTATTCTTTATTTCTTCTCTGGCAGTTTGTGAGGATTTTTTTCTGATATTGGATAAAGGGGGAGGTTCGACTGGGAGTGGGAGGTGTGGATTTATTTTAAAAATATATTATATACTACAATTTATTTTCTATTTCCCCAACTTCAATTTGCTTGCACACACACACATTTGGGGTGCAAGCCAAGAACAGAACCTCTATCCTAAGTGATATCCTAACTGCCCACTCGCCCGTCCACCCGCGCCGCCGCTCGCCCACTCGTCCGCCCGCGGCCGCCACCCGCCTGCCCCTGCCGCTGTCTCCGCCCGCCCATGGCCCCCGCCACCGCCCCCGCCCGCACCTCCCCCGCCCGCCGCCTAGGGCACAAAAACACCTAGCGCCGGCCCTGATTGCGGGATGCCCCTATGCTCTGGGGGAAGTCAAATTGCGCTAAATCGCGGTGGAAACGACAAATGACAAACGGAACAACAAATTTTTGAAAAATTTAGCAACAAACGGAAATGACCCGAAACGGACCCGCTCCGACAAACGAAAACTCGAAACGTCATTTTTTCTGGTTGTGCCCATGTCTACTGGTGAGAGAAGTTGGAGACAGCCAGACAGCCGGGCCTTGGAGGGGAGTGGCTACAGGGGAGGGACCTGTTCTCACAGCTATTTTAGCTGCCTCCCAGCCTTGCTGAAGCCTTACCATCGGCCAACAAACACCAGACTCAGCTCCAGGAAGTAGCCCCCTTATTTTCACCTGCCTGCAGCGTCTGCCTTTAACTTGCGAGAGAAGTTGGAGACAGCCAGCTAGCCGGGCTTCGGAGAGGAGTGACTGGAGGGGAGGGACCTGGTCTCACAGCTATTCTAGCTGCCTCCCAGCCTTACTGAAGCCTTACCATCTGCCAGCAAATGCCGGACTCTGCTTCAGGAAGCAGCCCCCTCGTTTTTACCTGCCTGCAGCAGCTGTCTCTGAACGTGTGGCAGACGTCAGAGGCAGCCAGCTAATGTACCATCAAAGGGGTGGGGATGGGGGAGGGACACCTGATCAATGTTAAGCTTTGATACTGTGCTGCTACCCCCTCCAGGTAGAGGTGGTGATGTGCTTATGGAGCAAAATGGGCGGATGGTTGTTCTATTTTTATTCTGTTTTTTGCTTTTTGCTTTGTTTTTTCTTTTTCTTGTCATCAGGTATAGGCGGTAGGAACCCAAAATAGAACTTAGGGAACAGGAAGGGGGGAGGGCAATGGAGGGGGCAGCCATTAAAACTGTGCTGGGTAGGGGAAGGTATGGCGGTAGGAGTGGAACGTGCCCGCATAGGAGAAGAGGGGTTAGATATCTTACACCTATCCCTCTTCTGGTTCCACCCCTAGCCAGAAGGAATCAGGTGACCATATCAGCGAGCCCACGGGCCATATGGTGCTGTTGTTGAATGCCAGGTCAGTACAGAATAAAACTGCCCTCATTCATGATGTTATTCTGGATGAGGGTGCTGACCTGGCATGTATTACCGAGACCTGGATGGGAGAGGAGGGTGGAGTCCCCCTTTCCCAGCTATGTCCACTTGGGTACTCGGTTCAGCACCAGTGTCGCCCGGCGGGTTGGGGAGGGGGAGTTGCCATAGTCTATAGGAGTTCTATCCCCTTGACCAGGCTTCCTGTCTCTTTGGGAAAAGGTCTGTAGGGCTTATATTGTGTGTTGGGCTCACGAGACAGATTGGGGATTCTTTTGGTGTACCGCCCACCCTGCTGCGTACCAACAGTCTCCCTGCCTGAGCTGACAGAGGTGGTCTCGGACCTGGTGTTGAGGACCCCCAGACTGTTGGTACTGGGGGATCTCAACATCCATGATGAGGCTACCTTAACTGGAGCAGCTCAGGACTTCATGGCCGCCATGACAACCATGGGGCTGTCTCAACATGTCATCGGCCCAACACATGAGAAGGGCCATACCCTGGACCTAGTATTCTCAACGGGACTGGGGGATGGTGGTTTGGATGTGGAGGGGTTGGTTCTGACTCCATTGTCATGGTCAGACCACTTTCTGGTCAAGTTTAGGCTATTGGCTACTCCGACCCTCTGCAAGGGTGGGGGATCCATTAAGATGATCCGCCCTCAGAGACTAATGGATCCAGATGGTTTCTTGAAAGCTCTGGGGGATTATCCGTCTGATATGGTCGGCGCTCCTGTCGAAGCTCAGGTCACCCTGTGGAATAGGGAAATGTCCCGGGCGGTTGACACGATCGCACCTAAGTGCCCTCTCCCCTTACGCAGAGCCCAGACAGCTCCTTGGTATACATCTGAGCTGTGGGCAATGAAGCAGGAGGGGAGACGGCTGGAGCGCAAGTGGAAAAAATATAACTGTGAGTCCGATCGAACACGGCTTAGAGCCCATTATCGGGCCTATTCTGTGGCGATACGGTTGGTGAAAAGACATTATTTCGCAAACCGTATTGCTTCCTCAGAGTGCCGTCCAGCAGAGCTGTTTCGGGTAGTCCAGGACCTTCTTCAACCAAGAAATACGGTGGAGGTTCTGGACAACTCATCAGCCTGTTGTGACCAGTTTGCTGCTCATTTTGAGGGGAAAATCACTCAGATTCGTAGGGAATTGGAGTCCACTATTGATGCAAATTCAAGGGATGTATCCAGTGCGCCATGCTTAGGTCCAGTGTTATTGGATGAGTTTCAATTATTGAGACCTGAGGATGTGGACAGGGTGCTTGGATCTGTCCATGCTACCACTACACCACTCGACCCTTGCCCTTCTTGGCTAATTGAAAGATCTGCCGGGGGGGGGGTCGCACCTGGGTCCAGGAGGTTGTTAACGCCTCCTTAAGAGAGGGAGTGGTCCCCACCACCTTGAAAAAAGTGGTGATTAGACCACTCCTAAAAAAAAAACTTGGACCCAGGGCTGGTGGTTAACTACCGACCAGTAGCGAACCTCCCTTATTTGGGCAAGGTGTTGGAGCGGATGGTGGCCAGACAACTCCAGGCACTGCTGGATGAAACTGATTTTCTGGATCAGTTTCAATCGGGCTTCAGGCCGGGCTTTGGTATGGAGACTGCCTTGGTCGCCCTGTATGATTACCTTTGCTGGGAGAGAGACAGGGGGAGTGCAACCCTGTTGATACTCCTGGACCTCTCAGCAGGTTTCGACACCATCAACCATGGTGTCCTTCTGGATAGGCTGGCCAGGTTGGGGGTTGGGGGCACTGCTCTGCAGTGGTTCCAATCCTTCCTGGCTGACCGTGTCCAGAAGGTGGTGCTGGGGGACAGTTGCTCTGCCCCATGGTGTTTACGTCACAGGGTTCCCGTGGAACCGCTGGGAGAGGACATCAGGAGGTTTGGGGCTGAGGAGTCAGCAATATGCTGACGATACTCAGCTCTACCTCTCGTTATCCACCAATCCAGGTGAGGCGGTTTCTGTGAACTTGTGTCTGGGCCAGATAATGGACTGGAGGAGGGTTAATAAATTGAAACTCAATCCAGACAAGACGGAAGTACTGTTAATGGGTGCTTTGCCGGACAGGTTAGAGGGCCATCTTCCTGTCTTGGATGGGGTTGCACTCCCCTAAGGGACAGGGTCCGCAGCTTGGGGGTGCTTCTGGACCCTGATCTAACTCTGGAAGCCCAGGTGGACTCAATGGCCAGGGATGCCTTCCTTCAGCTGCAGAAAATATACCAGCTCCGCCCCTACCTAGACAAGCACAGCCTCATGACAGTTACGCATGCACTGGTAACATCCTGTATTGATTACTGCAATGCGCTTTACGTGGGGCTGCCTTTGAAGACGGTCCGGCAATTGCAACTGGTTCAGAATTGTGTGGCGCGGCTGGTAAGTGGTGGGGCTGCCAGGGATCACATCACGCCGATTCTGCGTAACCTTCATTGGTTACCAGTTGCTGTCCGAGCTGAATTCAAAGTGCTTGTTTTGACATATAAAGCCCTAAACGACTTAAGACCTAGATACCTGAAGGACCACCTCCTTCCATACGAACCTACCCGGCAATTAAGATCGAGCCAGGGGGCCCTTTTGAAAGAGCCATCCCTCAAGGAGGTGAGAGGGATGGCTTGTAGACATAGGGCCTTCTCGGCAGCTGCTCCCAAGCTATGGAATGCCCTCCCGATCGAGATCCGCCTGGCACCAACACTGATTACATTCCGGCGCCAGGTAAAAACCTTCCTGTTCCAGAAGGTTTTTAATTGATATAATATAGACTGTGGGTCCGCTGATGACAATTTTAGGATAATGATTTTAGTGTAAGGTTTTTATTGATGATTTATTGATATTTTACTTTTAACTATTTTAAATTGTTTTATTCTTTGGATTGTAAGCCACCCAGAGACCTTTGGGTAGTGGGCGGCATATAAGTTAAATAAATAAATAAATAAATAAATAAATAAATAAATAAATAAATAAATAAATGGGAAATTAACCAAATGGGCTAGGAATGCTTCCGGAATTTCCTTCCATGGATTCTAATTTTTTTAAAAATGTATAAAACAGCCTTCAAATGCTAGATCAGGCAATTCAGTGACCCGCACATTCATTGACCGTTGGTTGTTTCTGTGTGTGTGTGTGTGTGTTTTTTTTTTTGCCACTGCTGTGTGTATCTATGTGTGCCATCAAGTCTATTTTTTTTTACTTATGGTGACTGTCTCCAGGATTTTATAGGTAGAGAACATACAGAAGTCATTTATGTCTGTTCCCCAAATGTTCCCTTTGGGGTCACCCTGGGACTCTGCAGCTTGCCAAAAACCACACAGGATGAGTGTTGTCCCTGGAAGCACAGTGCTTCCCAAACTCCCAAACTTTGGCTCCGTAACCAGAGACTTAAACGACTCAGCTATCCAGTCAGCTACTGGACCTTCCATATTTTGACTGAACATTCAGAATAATGTATTACAGAAACCCCCCGCCCATTGTGGGGGTTAGGAAGCTAACCCAACCCGTGATAATGGAAAATCCATATGTGGATGTTGGGCCGGGTCGGGACTGGTGGGGCTATCTGGGGCCTCCTGCACTTGCCTGAGGCCTGGCGCTGCCCCGAACGGGCCTCTGACTGGCTTTCCGGGCCTATTGGAGCCCCCAGAAGTGGTTTCTGGTGATCCGGAAATCACTTCTGGTTCCCCAGAAACCACTTCTGGGGCCTCCGACAGATCCAGGAAGCCTGTTTAATGGCCCATTCGGGGCAGCCCCAGGCCTCAAGTAAGTGCAAGAGGCCTCAAACGGGCCCATGTTGCTTGCCCCAGGAGCCTTTTGTTTCATATACTGCAGTCCCGCGATATACCGGGACCGCAGTATATGAAACGCGAAATGGCGGGGGACAACTGTACATGTGATGAGAATGTGCAACACTGAAACAGACTGTCTCAGAAGGTGAAAGACACATTTCTTCACTGGTGGTTTTTAAGGAAAGATTGGATGGATGGCCATCACTAGGAGATGCATTCTCTGCATGACTAAATGACTCTCTGTGACTAGAAGTCTATCATTCCAAGAGAGTCTTTTTTTTAGTATTAGTGTAGTCATTGGTCCACTGGATGAGGTATGGTGAAGGAAAGCAGTAAAGCGCAGCCACATTTCAATTCCTTTATTTTCTATATACAGTTTAGTAAACCAAATAGTCAATATAATTAAATAAAGTTCAGCAACGTCGGGATCATAAAAATACAGCCAGAACAAAGATATGATAGAAATATACACACTATGGTACATTTAAATTAGGTCTTTGAACATGGTATACAGCGTGTTTGTGATATTTTGAGGGGTGGGTAAGGGAGTAATTTCACTGCTAGTTTCCTGTTTTGTGGCATCTTACAATACAAACAGCGCTTCTGTCCTCAAAATTAGACTTGCTGTATAAAATGCAGCAACATGAACTACTACTTGGGGCTACACCGTACAGACATGACCACCCTCCAACTCAAACAGCCACTTTCAACAAACAAAAAAAAGTTAACGAAGCATGACTGTCCCATATGTTGTAGACTTCATGATTTACTCTATGTACATACAAACATGAAACCCACACATCAACATTAAAAAAAAAACCATATTGCACTGACCAAAACTTGAATACTGCATGAAGTGGATGCTTCGGGAATACTGTTTTAGCACCCTATTTCTGCTTAATGAGGTGAGAAACCTCATCACAAACCCCATCAGATACTGGGGTGTCTGGCATAGATATTTGAGCCAACAGAATGGTACTTACTGCTTTCTAGTAATTTCTAAAGAATGTGAAATGATGAGGACATTTTCAAATACTAGCCAATTCAGGACAATAAAATGAGTGTTGCACTTTGGATTGTGCCCTGCCACTAATCTTGGTGAAAGAGGTTAAAATATGAGGCAACACAGGGTTCCGCATAAAGCAGAATGTCCTATGTACCTAATGTACCTAACCTGTTTCCCAGCATCACTTCATTCACAACCTGTCCTAAAGCTATACAGTACCACTTTAGGCGGTGTAGAGTTTTGCTGTACTTGCAGTCGGGTGTAACACTGTCCACTTCCGGATTCTAGCTCCATCTTTTGCTGATTATTGCCGGCCTGCGGTTGTGTATCTCACCTGGCATTCGAAATGCACACAACTCTTGAAATACTTGCCTACACCTGAGCTGCGTATAAATATAAAGGGCCTCGTTCATGTCACGAGACAGGTAACCCTTCTCAACAGAGGTATCCCTTCTAATGCATTTCCACGTGAATAGTGCCCTCCAGATACCTGGAACGCAACGACGACAGTCTTTGACCTACTGACGTTGATCAGAGGGCACCGGTTTGGGAATGACAGGTTTTAAGCAACTGGGTTGGGGGAAAGTGGGATTTGCGGAAGAGACATGTGCGCCTCGCACGCCTAGAAGTCATTTGTGTCGCCACATTGCCACCTTTTCCATCGGTAGGAGCTGGTGTTTTCTTTCAGGTACCCTTTAATTTATAGTTCTTGAGGACCACAAAGAAGCTGACGCAAATCCGTCCCTGTTTATGTTGCTTGAAGCATACGCCTTAAACTAAAAAGCTGCTTCTAAGGCAAGAGTTAAACTAGGCACAAAGAACCAACCATGTTAAGAGGTTTGGCCTTACATTTTTTTAAAAAAAAAAAAACCAATGTAAACACGAAATGGTGCCCAGACGCAAGTGGAGGGGAGTGGCGTCCATTTCCTCCACCTGAATTGATGGCACCCGGCCAGTTATTTTTTTTCTCTCCAAACTCGGCGACTGAGCGACATTAAGGGCAGAAAGGGGGCAGAGATGCTGTAAACAAAAGGAACATTGGCTGTGCTTTGATGCCGTTTGGCCAACCAAAATAAAAGCATTTTGCATACAGCGCCGGTCAAACAGAATGTGTGTTTGGTCCTCAGAACAGTTAATGGGAAAAGCTTTAACCAGCAGCAGCTCCAGGAAAGCTATTTCACGTTGTACTTTCTTTTTAAACCCCTGAAACAAATTTCCTTCATTCCATTAAGCCAGCTCAGGGGAAAACTCCTGCTGTTTAGAACACTGACTTGTATGGAAAATTAGGACTTCTTTTTTTTTTTTTTTTTTGAGACCACAAAGCTGAACAATAATACTGTGGATTTAAACAAATTAAAGGAACACACATGGGACCCAAGCTCAACTACCTCAGACACCTATTGGCTGAAACTGGTTATCTGATTACATTTCTCTTTAATTATGCAACAAATTAAAATATTAGGAGTGGAAAGCCAATCAGTATCTGGCTTCTTAACTGAATTTCCGAACTTCTTCCAATGTGTCTCTCTTGGTAAGAACATGCCGGCATTGCAAATTTTAACTCCAAACTCAATTTCTAATGGATGGGAAATCTGTTATTAGCACATCCCCACCATATGATTCCTTAAGATAGCACTGTAAAATTTCAGCTGAGAAATCCACTGACTTGACTCAGTACAGGTGTCAGATCCGCATAGGGAGACGCTGGCTGGAAATAAACACAGGAGTGTTGATCTTTTCTAGACGTTTCTAATAGAAATATGAGTCTTCTGGTCTCAAACTCTGGAAAATTATTTACAATGCAAGTTTGTGGCGTTCTGCTAAACAGAGAAGAAAAATATATCAGAACCCAATGGCCATTACCCAGTATCTGCACCGAAAACAATATTGCAAACAGGAGCTAAGATACGGGGCAATGTTAGTTTTGCCTTCTCAACTACAAATACACTTCCTTTTTAAACTGGCCTTTATTATGTACAAACTATAGTAAACATTTAAGTGGTTTAAAAAAAAAAACACCCGAAAAGTGCTTATTCTTCATTTGTGAAGACGCCCCAATTTCTAACAATCTGATCTCTCTTGCCCCGGACATGCCATCTTAGTTCAGTCACTACTCAGACAAGCTGTTAACTGCAAATAGATTTCAGAACTCCCAAAGAATTCTTCTCTATAGAACCCAATTTGTTACCACAACGTGTTCTGTAATTGAGTATTACATTCCTCACAATGATGCTGAAAAAGAAAGGAAACCGGGATCAACTGCATTGCAGGTCTGATTCCTTAAGGCAGCTGCTAGTTATTCAGTAAAAAGAAAATACTAACCCCGAGCACCGCTTTTGGATGCAGATGAGGAAAGGAATGTACTTAAAGCCAAATATTTCTATCCAGACTGAAGCCATTTTGATTCATGACCTCAGTAGCCACCCAAGGTGTGAAGGTTTTGGCTTTTTCTTGGAAAAGTTTGCTTTGCGAGTCCACTGAGTCAGTACAGGTTAATTTCCTGCTGCTGCATTGCTTGATCTTCAGGCCCCTGTACCTAGGAACTTGGTTCCACTCAGTAAAATATTTGACCATGTATAAGGTTTATATACCCTCAAAAGCAGGGCTCCAAAAGACAGAATGGCGAACTGATAAATGGGCCAAAAACGCCCCGGCCCCCAAAATACTGCTCATGGAAATATACTGAACAACATCAGTGCAAAACAGATTGAACTCTACACAGTCATAGTTACAGAATCCGCCTGCAAGCACAGAGCAGCGACATGATCAAGAAATCTGCTTGGTTCCTCACGGTCCAGGTGCCCGTGTTAACAGGCAACAGTGTCCGTACTGCAGCAGCTGCCTAGGGAGGTATGTGACCCCCCCCCGGCATGAAGGCAATATCTGCCATGCACAAGATGTCTTTCGTGCAAGGCGTCCTTGCAAACAGGTGCCAGTACTCCTCGATGAGATCTAGTAACTTGTGGAAGATGCTGAGAGCAAGGCGGATCTACCTGGCGGCCCCATTTGTCTTCTGGTGAATGTTCAATCCAGTCCTGATTACAAACAGATACTCTTCACCTTAGCAATCTGTCATCGGAACTGAAGGCGCAGGCACCAGACACGACACAGTGGCTGAAGATCTTTTAGCTGGGGTTGAAGAGATCCGGGTTGGGTGAAGGGGACGGACAGCAGGACTAATTTGCCATCTTTTCTGATGCATTTCCAAGGAATCCACCAAGAGATGCTTTCCGCTTAACAATTCAGGCCCAGCCCAGTCCAGTGATCTGGCACCATTAAAAAATACTTATCCATGGCTTCGCAAAAACGGGTACGATACAGTTCTGGAGACACGACCGTCGGCATTTTACCTGATAATTTGGGAGAAACCAACAAAAGCCACGTGTTAAAGGGAACAGCAAAACTCTACCTGAATGTTAGGAGGATGGCAAGATGTTTTGATCAGAATTCTGCTCTGTCAACGGTCACCCACATAAAGCAGGTCAACAGTCAGAGAAGTATT
The DNA here is from genome assembly GCA_029282475.1 of Phrynocephalus forsythii. Classification (NCBI taxonomy): domain Eukaryota; kingdom Metazoa; phylum Chordata; class Lepidosauria; order Squamata; family Agamidae; genus Phrynocephalus; species Phrynocephalus forsythii. The sequence goes on from JAPFRF010000001.1 coordinate 17,776,015, forward strand.
TCTTGGCATGCAAACAGATTAAGACAGGGTGGCCAAAGATATATCCCTCAGGCTGCACATCCTCTAAATAAATAAATAAATAAATAAATAAAAATAAATAAATAAATTTTAAGATCATTTTGATCAAAAAAGCTCAACACCACAACTGCCCACTCCATTAAAAAGGAACAACCCATAATGTTTTAAAAAAGCTTTGGACTCCATAGGATGCGAGATTTTTCAATTTAAAAAAGAAATTGAAAAGAAGAAAAAATTCCAGAGTTGTTGGGAGGACATTAGCATGTACGGACCACTCCAAGGTCCAGGAGTTCTTGCGTGCAGTCCTCAGCCTGCTAGAAGTACCTTACCCATGAAATTCTCATGAGTGCTGCAATAAAAAGTGGAACTAGAAACCAAAGGAAAACATTGAGTTGCTAAGATGTTTACGTTGACTTTTACAATATGGGCAGAAAACCTGTGGCCAAACGTGAGGCCATGTAAGGCTAATGCTTCTGATTTGTTTGTTTTTTGGAAATTAAAACTTTCTGACTGAAAGAAACACTGGAGGGCTGGCCGGGGATGGACCAGCAAGGATGATTTCACTGCTGGTTGCAATTTAAGGAAATTGAAGATTCCCTCTCCCTCACCCCCTAGTCTGCATCATGTAACAAGACTTCCCACAATGTAAGGTATTTCAAGAAGGGAGGTTGCAAATTTTAAATTAAAAAAAAATCTCAGCAGCTAACAACATCCATCAGACTTCAATGGCTTAAGCTACACTACTGGATTTCAGCCAATATTTATTAATAACCCATGCTCTTTAAACAGCCAGGCCTTAACGCCAGCTCATGGGGTATGATATCTACAGCATTTGGACTAGCGACACACTTTGAAGCTCAAAGCTGCTGCTCAAACAATTTTAGGCCAAGTCAGAAAGATGGTAATCCAAAGCAAGCATTTAGGGCCATGCTACCTCTTACTATAAAACTACAGCAACAAATACTGTATCATTCTTACAGTCTGCTCTGTAATTAAAGCATCATAATTTGCTTGTTCCAAATTTAATAGTCCCCGAATCTATGTTTAAAGTTAGATCCCTGAATCTGTTCCGAAATTATGTTGGGGGGAAATGGGTCCATTCTGAGAACAGTTACAGGAAGTACAGGAATTGGAATTTTATTGGATAAAAGCAAGCCTTGGATATCATATCTGAAAGAATGAACATGTTGATTAAAGTAGGTAGAACTTAAGGTTCAAAATTATGCCTCCACCTTTACCGACTGAGGATTATCAGTTGACAACAAGTGCAGGTGCTACACGTGGCAGGCAGGAAAGGCTGCTTGAACTCACCTTGACCTCCTAAAATGCCCGTAGACTTCACCACCATTTCAAGCTTTTTGTCCCAAGTAAATGTGCGAATGTAATCTGTCAAAAAGAAAGGAAAAAGGTTGCATGCTAGAGCTATAGAACCCTGCACAGGAGCCCCGTTTCTGAAGCTGTACACAACGTGTGCCATAAACAAATATCATTCCCTCTTTGCAATTTCTTCTGTGTGTGTGTGTGTGTGTGTGTGTGTGTGTGTGTGTGTGTGTGTGTGTGTGTGTGTGTGTGTGTGTGTGACACCACATTCTCCCATTTCTGTAGCTTCCTGACAATAAGCCTAAATGGCTTTTTAAAACACAGAACTGCATAGCAATATAGACATACAGGCAGACCCCGGATGATGAAGTTAATCCATTCTTCGGGACATTTCGTAATCTGGAAACTTCATAAACCAGAAACACACAGGGGCGCAACGCATCCTGGAAAGTTTTTTTCGCGATGTCTTACATCAGGGCTTTTCAACTTTGAACAGGCCAAGGTCTACTTTTTCAGGTCCAAAGTGCCTGAGGGCTACTACACTAAAACCTCTACTTACGAATTGTATCTGTTCCGAACACATGCTCAGAAGTAAAAACTTTTGTAAGTAGAGCAGCGGTTTCCCATAGGAATGCATTGAAAACCAATTAATCTGTTCTGGAGGGAACAGATTTCAATGCGCCCTGGCCCTTGAACTGCCCCATTCGGCTGAGACAGTGGGCTGGCAGACCCAGAACTTTGCTGGGGCAGTGGTGGTCCTTGGGAAGGGGGAGGGAGGGGTGGAGAACTTATCCCCTCACTTTTTAAATTGATGGCCAGCGGGCTACTTTTGAACCCTTTGCAGGCTACCAGCAGCCCGGGGTCTACCTGTTGGGCAGGCCTGCCTTACATAAACGGAGGCTTTGTGGGGAGGGTCGTAAACAGAGGCATTCTTTCCCATAGATTTCCTTTCATCCACCGAAAATTACGTAAACGGAGGCTTTCGTCGACCAAGGTATGCCTGCATTTAATATTTGTGGACTGCAACTCCCAGAAGGACTTGCCAGCACAGCATCCGGGGAAGCTTTCTGAGAGTTGTGGCCCAAGAACGTTTGGGATCCGAGGTTGGGAACCACTGACATAGTCTTAATGTACTCTGTGCGCTATGCCGTATGCCAGCCCCACGCAAGCCTCACATGACCGTTTCATGACACATGCACAAAAAGCAACCTTCCGGGGGGGAAACCCTCCCAGGCTGAGGGGTGAGTCCCGAGTGACATACCGATAATCCCAACCACAAGTTCATCTGTGGTGTCATCGCGGCCGACCAGGAGAGAGTAATCAATGATGAGATGGCTGGAAAGGAAGTAGGAATCGCTGTGGATGGAAGCCTTCAGCACGGCCTTGGAGTGGGAACGGATGTACAAGGGGTTGTCCCGCACCAGCTTCAGGAGGTTTTCATCCAGCAGCACCACGTCGCAGCTTTCTTTCCCCGTGTCTGTTTTCACATTTCGATTCCGCAAAGAGCCTTTCAGGTCAAAAACCTAGGAGCAAAATAGGCCGCAGGGTTAACTCTTTGATAGGAACTCCTCTCCCGGACATTCCTTATCTGGTGTTGATATCAATACTACCGCAATGTTTAAAACTAGTACCTCAGCTTCCCACTTGCTCCTCAGGTGAGGGAGGTTGCAGAGCTTGGAACCAAATGAGTTCAAGCCACTGTTAAGGCCCAAATGCATTTCCAGCAGCCTTCAGGCTGGAGCCCATGACTCAAAAGTTATCCAAAATTCAGTTCCATTTTATTTTGTTACTTCAGGTTCGATTACTTTTCCGTTAAATACACAGATGATATTTGGTTACGTGTCATAACTTGGAACACTTGATTAAGTATTCCAGGTATTGCAATGAGAGATGGGCTTTTCATTTCGGAAGTGGTTAGCTTCCAAAATGAGCTGCGTGAGCCCAGGTGGAGTTCAGAACTGGCGGAATGAAATCAACTAGTCCCTTACCATGCGCTGGGCTCATGCAGGGTTAAACGCCAACAAGGAAGAAGCCTCCGACGGGTCATCTTTCCTTCACCCTGGCGCTGGCCAATCAGGCAGGGAGGCGGGATTGTGCATTTCCCTGCACATCTCCTAATTGGCCAGTACCAGGGAGAAGGCTTCTTCCTCATTGGAATTTAACCCCGCGTGAGCCCAGCGCAAGGTAAAGGATTGGTTGATTTGGTTCCTCTGGTTCCGAACGCCACCTGGGCTCACGCAGCTCATTTCGGAAGCTGACCACTTCCGAAACGAAAAGCCCATCTCTAACTGCAACCTTACGAGGCACTACATTGAGGGCCTCCTCCAGAGGGAAGAAGGTGCGAGAAAAAGAGTGGAGTGTTAATAAGGAAGTGTTAAGACTCTTGAGCCCAACGTTCTGGCTGTCGCATAAATCTAAATGAATTATGTTACAGTTGGGCGGGGGAGAATACACAACTTCCTAAATTTGTCCCAAATCATAGCAGTTCTTCTACAAAGCAACCTGATGTCTCCAGTGCGTCAGCTAAAATATGCAGCGAAGTAACGCCGCATATATTCACTCCATCAGAAACTGAACTGCAAAACAGTTCTGTAAAAAGCCTTTGGAACTGCACTTAAGGCTAAGGACTCATATAAAGCCAAATCACAACTGGAGGAATATGCAACAAGAGGGCCATTGTTCAGAATAATATATGAACTCACTTCCCCTTTCAGAAGATTCTTTAATATTGGGGTCAGCAGCTCATTCACCAATGGAGGCACTGATGGTCACTTCAACCCTTACTGTAACTATAAGTTGTAACTACTACTTCCATGAAACAAGGACCCCTTTCTGCACACAGGTAGGGCCTTCCCTATTCCTGGACAGAGTAATATGATCACCCCAGGCAGCTCATGCCAGAAGAGAGGAAGCAAGATGGTGGAGGGATGAGCACTAAACAGGTCCCCCTTAGTCAGTCTGTTGCTTTCTGCAAGGCAGGGGACTTTGTTCCACAGCCAGGCTTGAAAAACAATTCAGGGGGTAGAACAGAAGATTCTTGTACAGCACTCCCCCATTTATTGCAGGAGTTAGGTGCCCGACCCACCCGCCATGAAGGAAAATCTGCGAAATGCAGACACCTCAGCAAAGGTGCACTGCAGAAAGATCCCAATGTCTGTTTGCTGAGGTGTCAGGAGGGGGTTAAAACCTCTCTTTGGAAGTGCAAGCCAGCAGCAGCAGCCCAAGGTCAGTTTGCTGAGGTGTCAGGAGAGGGTTAAAACCTTCTCTTTGGAAGCACAAGCCAGCAGCAGCAGCTCAAGGTCAGTTTGCTGAGGTGTCAGGAGAGGGTTAAAGCCTCTCTCTGGAAGTGCATGCAGCCCAAGGTCCATTTGCTGAGGTGTAAGGAGAGGGTTGAAAGCCATTGTTTGGAAGCATGCTTCTCGCAAGGAAAAAAATCTGTGGTATACTGAGACCATAATATATGAACCGTATTGTGGCGGGGGACTACTGTACAAAGCAAAAGGAGCAGGTGTCATCCTGTACTTCATCTCCACCAATAAATGCCCCAGGCAAGCTCTGTGCACAAGCATCCTAGAGTTCAAAATATTATGGTAACAGCAAAATGGGGCAGGGGTGGACAAATGCAGAGAAATTAGCATGCAAGACCTTGATGAGATGACCAAGACAGAGGATGCCCTCAACATATGTTTCGAAGGAAACAAGTTGCCACCAACAGGTTTACAGGCCTTTTGCAATGGCGAGAGATAAAGCCGCTCAAGAAGGCGTCGGCAGGAGAGTCGCTCCCTTACCTGAGCCATCTTTCTGCCATAGAAGAGGTTTTCCATCACCAGGAGATCAAGCTTCTTCTCTGTGTTGTTCTGAGAGTTCTTGTAGCCGATCCGATACACCCCAAGAATCTTCGCCAAAGCTGTTGGTTTCTGACAGAGAAAAGGGAATCGGTTTGCTCAGTAAGCAGATGCCCAAGTGCCAATTCTCAAGTGAAATCTCGAGTTCAAGGGAATACATTAAACTGCATTCAGGAAATAGAGGCAAGAAATAATCTGCAGTGTCCAGGTTGTTGGAGACTCTTTTTTGTTGGCAAAGGTTTTCCTCAAGATACGGTACATTTTCGGTTCATGACAGTCCATCATGGATGTCATGTGTCTTAGTCTGTCTATTTCTAGTACCCATCTACATCTTCCCATTTAAAAACAGGATGAAATTTTATGGAGATTAAAGGCACGAGAAAGAACATTTCACACACTTTTTTTTACCTTTTGCTGAACTGCATTAGTAATGTACGTGAAGTAATGTGGGGCAAAGTCTAGAAAAGACTGGACTTCCAGGCGAGGCATCTGTTTCAAAATGAATCGGTCATCTAAACAAAACAAAATAAACATGAAAAGGGCATGCCTCAAGCACAACAACAACAGAAAAGATGATGTTTATCAAAACCTTTGAAGCAATAGCATCTAAAATTGCACCACAGATGATAACTTGAGTTCAAGCTCTTTAGAAGGTTAGGACAAAGAACTAAGGATGGGGCAATTCGATTTGGAATTCAGGCCCAGATGGTGTTCGGAAGCCTCTGGCACACAAGCAGCCAATCTCTTACCTTGGTCTGCACCTGCACGGAGCTGAGCTCCAATGAAGAAGCAGCCTCTGACGTCATCGTTCCTTCTCTCTGGCGCTGGCCAATCAGGAGCTGTGCAGGGACAGGCATCATCCCGCCTCCCTACCTGATTGGCCAGCACCATGGAGAAGCAAAGATGATATCGGAGCTGGCTTCCTCGTTGGAGCTCAGCTGTGTGCGGGCGCAGAACAAGGTGAGGCATTGGCTGCTTGTGTGTCGAAGGCTTCCGAACACCACCTGCTGGGATCGCGTGGGGTGATTTCAGGACCGGTAGGTTAAACGATTGTTAAACAAATTGCTCATCCCTACAGAGAACTAGTAGGTTAAGTCAAGAGTTGGCCCAAACCATGTTCGGGTCTCATAACCCACTCCTATGGCAAAAAGAGGCAAGGCCAACATTGATGGGAACCCGGACGGTGGCCAGTTACCTTCAGTCACGTAAAAAGCAGCTCCTGATTTGCCTCCGCGTGCTTGCCAAGGGAGGGAGTGAGAGAGGGAGCGGATGAAATCCTCCTCACTGCTCCCAAGGATCACCTCGCGCATTTTATGGAACTCCCCTGCATAGTAAATCCGGCAGTAGAATTTGGCGTTGGCGTCAGAAAATTCTGCAGAGAAAGAGGGACAGTGGTTGCTAACGAGCTTGGCGCGGCATAACCTGGCTACTAACTCCTTCCTTGATTCACTGACATTTCAATCTGTTTTATTCCGCCTTTGCTGACTTTGTCTTGTACAATGGACCCTTGTATAACAAACAGCTTGTATAACATAAAATCTGTACAACATAAAAAATTCTGGAGATAGGGGAAATTTGCTTAACATAATCGCCTATGGGGAAAATCCGTACAACATAAAAATGGGATTACTCCATTTTCAGTGCATTCCTATGGGAATTTGTATAAAGGAAAATTTGCTTAACATAATTTCATTTGGAACGAATTAATTCCTTTATACAAGGTACCACTGTATACAGTTTTATGATCCTACTGTTGACTTAATTATGTTTATCTTGGTTTATTACGTTAGGTTATTTTATATTGCATGCTGTTTATGTTTGTGTTTTGTTGAACCTATAAACCACCCTGAGTGGCCTCATTGCTAGATGGCACGGTAAATAAAATAAAATAAAATAAAATAAAATAAAATAAAATAAAATAAAATAAAATAGATGACAAAGAAGGACCATAGCTCCATCTACCTAAATGTCATCTATTTGACACCGACTGACAAGGGCTCACCACGACATGAGATTTGAGGGGGAGGGTGTCTTTCCAACAACTACCGGAAGAAACTAGACACTGAATCAAGCACTTGATGCAGGCAACTCATTTGCACAGCCATCACAGCCTCCATCAGCAAGATCTTTGTAGAGGAGAAAAAAGTGGGACGCTATACAGTTGCTGTCCTTTAGTAACTGAACCAGGACTGGCGGGTTGCTGTGCGTAAACCTAAGGAGGCATTAGCGAACAGAATCACCAAAATGTGCATATTGGCACACACTGGGAACATGGGGGAACCTGAAACAAAAGAAACCCTTCTCCTTTATAAGCCTCCATAGAAAACATATGAAGGAGGGACACACCATACAGAATTCTTCACGCCTGTTTTTCCCGTAACATTCTTAGTTTTACTCCCTTTGGCTTTCCAGAGGACATTCCGAACAGTAATTGCGCTTACATTTACATCGAGTTTTAAAACATCCAAACCACACCAAATGTACATAACCAAAAGGAACTAGGCATTTCATGGAATCATTGAATAGTGACATTGGAAGGGACGTACAAGGCCCTCAAGGCCCCCTGATATGTGCAGCAATACAGATCAAAGTATTTCTGCCAGGTGGTTGTCCAAATTTCTCTTGAACCCCTCCAGGGTTGGAACAGACGATTGGTTCCACAGCCGTAGAGGGGTCCCCCGCCCTGTTGTGGTTCATATACTGCGGGCCCGCTATATCGCAGGACCGCAGGACCCTGAAAGGGCTTGGGGGAGTGTGTGTGTGGGGGGAGGTTTTAAAAGCCGTTGCTGAAAGCATTCTAAACATTGCGCACCGCTCCCCCGCTGCCCCCCTGGAGTGCAGGGGAGCGGCAAGTGGCTCCGTTGCTTAAAGACGTTTTAAACATTGTGTGCGCCCCCTAGGACTAACCCAACCTGCATCTGCATATTGTGGATTTTCAATGATCGCAGGTCGGGTTGGTCCCTAACCCCTCTGATAGACGGGAGGTTAGTATACTACTCTAACAGGAAGTGCCCCCCCGATATTCAGCCAAAAGCTGGGTTCTCCTCACTTGAGCTCATGGTTGCGCCTCCGGCACTCAGGGATGATGAAGAACAGATCCTGCTCCTCCACTTTGACAGGCCTTCAGATATTTGAAAAGTACTATCATAATGCCCCTCCATCTCCTCTTCTATAGGCTCAACATGCCCAATTCTTTCCGTCTTTCCTCATCGGGCTAGGTAGACAGTCCCCTGATCGTCCTTGTCACCCTCTTCTGAACTAGTAATTTGTTTTACTATATCTCAGTTACAGATGACAAAGGGAGATAGTTCTGAGAATCTGCGGCTTGCTACCCTCATCGCGTGAACCCATATCTGTGTAGGACACAAGACTTTCAGCGTGGACTTCCCGGGTTAGAACCTTAACTCCAGCAAGAGGAGGAGCGACTGCTAGGTCCTAATCCAGGATGAGGTGTGGCAGACGATGCAGATATCACACCGTTAACACCAGGCATGGCAGACAAACAGATTTTTTTGCTTGGATACAGGACTGGATGTGACAACAGGACCCGAGTAAAGCCTATAGCTAAATGTTGTCTACCCTAAACATCAACTCTTGGAGACTGTCAGAGTCACCGAGTGAGAGCACTGATGCAACGAAGGTGAAAGACATGGCATGTATGGCCAGCACAGGAACTGTTCCGTTTAAAAAAAAACAACAAGCCCTTCAGCCTGTTTGAAAATCACTTCCCGCAAGGGGCTGAAGGCAGGCTTCCACATCGGTAGTGTCAGCCACTAGAACCTTCTCCAGAGGGCAGTCCGTTGCGCTACTCTCCTCTCGCATCCCTTTCCTGCGATGTGAGGTGACACGCTTGGCCCCCACTTACGAAGTTCAACATGCGGGTTCCCTAGCTGCTTCTTCTGGGCGTCACTTCCGTCGGCTTCATCTGAAACGGCAGAGAGAGAAATTGGACTGGGTCAGGCGAAAAAGGCCAAGGTGTTTTCAGCCAAAAAGTTTTGCACGAAGGAGTGTAATGTGAAGAGTCTCAAAACGGACACTGCTTGTGCAGAGCGTTACCCAGCACCCTGTTCTGGAATTGCGAGCTGGGCATTGCCAACAGAAAGCACTGCTTAATAAGAGACAATGTTTGAGCAAGTGGCCTGTCTCCACATGACTCCGCTAGTTGGACTTCCTTCCACAGGGGTCCTGGCCAGTGAAAAATGCTTGCTATTTGTCACCACCATCAATGAAAGAAAAACTTCTCTGTTTCCCCCATTAAGTTCAGGAAGAGTGTCAAACAGAGAAATGTTAAAGAAAAATCGAGGATGGGAAGCATTGGATCCCTACTAGAATTTGCCACATACAAACTTAATGGGTGGTGGTGGGAGGCTAACAGAGATGCCATAAGATACACTCAGACACACAGACACCACTAACACAGAAGCAAAGGCAACTAAGTGGCACAGAGACCATTTATTAATCTAACAACAGAGTCAAGCACAAATAAAAGCTGAGCATCTGTAAGTCTTCTATCTCCTAAATTCCATAGTAATTAAATGGCTTTTGCTGAATGTGGGTTTGTGCGAGGTGAGGCCTGGATGCCTTCAAAAGGGGATTGGACAGATTCCTGGAGGAAAAGTCCATCACAGGTTACAAACCATGATGGAGAGGTGTCATCTCCAGGCTTAAAACCAGGGTCCTTCAAGGACCAGATGCAGGGGAGTGGGATCAGGAGACAGATATCTAGTCTTGTGAGCTCCCAGAGGCATTTGGTGGGGCCACTGTGAGATATAGGAAGCTGGACTAGATGGGCTTTGGGCCTGATCCAGCATGGCTCTTCTTAGGTTCTTATGTTCTTATGAGGGAGAGTCTGGATCTTCAGAGACTGGACTGGACCATTTTCCCCTCAGTCAGAGGGACCCATCCTTCCTTCAAAGTGCTGAGGCAGCCTGACTGGCCAGGAGAATGACTGACATTCAGAAGGGAGAGCATTAGACTAGACTCTCCAGCAATTTGGCAATAAGTTGCTTCAGATGCTGGTTCTATCAGAAGTGATGTCATGCTACAAAGAGCTGCATCCTTTAAAAGGTCTGGGGTTTTCGAGTTCCACATTCAATGATACAGTATTTGTATTGTACCATCTCCTCTCTATAATTTGCTACAACTCATCAACAGGAATCAGAAGAACTCAACTGAATCAAAAATGGTCAGCCCCATGACCTTTAGACCAGTGGTGGTGAACCTTCAGCACTCCAGATGTTTTGGACCACACCTCCCAGAATTCTGAGCCTAGACTGCCAATGACAAAGGACTGTGGGAATTGTGGTCCAAAACATCTGGAGTGCTGAAGGTTCACCCCCACTGCTTTAGACACTCAAAGCAAGACTCAATTGTCCTGTTTTTCTATGCAAAGACACTTCAGGCCTGCCACTTCACTGTGTTGACACTGCCATAGGGTTTGGTATACCGTATAAGAGTGCAAGGTAGCAGCGGTGGTCTTCGTCCTGGTCCAAGTCATCATCCAGAAACACCCTTGCACCCTCACTTTTAAGGAGCCTTTGCTATTTTTACAGTGAGAGTAAGGCACCCCTTTCCCATCACTTTCGGAAGAGGTGTCAATAAAATAGAAGGTGACAGAAGACAAGAACATTTCTTCGTGTCATTTGCAGAGGTAGTAATGGAGGAAATGAGGATTTGGTTGCCAGAAGTTGTTGGGAATGGACAGGCTTAGCATGAACAAGAGGGTGATAACCTTGCCATTATTTGCAATGCTAAAAGCAAAAATCCATCGTAAAGATATAGAAGTGTGTGTGTGTGTGTGTGTGTGTGTGTGTGTGTGTGTGTGTGTGTGTGTGTGTGTGTGTGTGTGTGTGTGTGTGTGTGTGTGTGTGTGTGTGTGTGTGTGTGTGTGTGTGTGTGTGTGTGTGTGTCTTTACAGGAATTTTTCTGGCCATACACTTCTTCCCCTATGCACTGCTTCACAGCGGCACTTTAGTGGAGGTGTAAATTTGCATAAAGCCTTGTACCTTGCGTCTCTGCTCCTTGGTTTTCTGCCCCTTCTTTGCCTGTCTGCCCAACCTGGTAGTAGGCACTGTCTGCGCCACGCAAGGTCTCCTTTTTTTGAGAAGAAAGGTCGGGGCTTCTCCCTCCCGTGCCGCGAAAGAAGGACAGAACTCTATACGGTTTCTTTGCTAAAGCCAAAGAAGGACAAGATGGCAATTCATTCAGCGTTCATCCCAACGAGCCATTCCTCACAGAAGAAAACTCAGGCGCTCGCAGGCCCAGCCTCACCCCTGGGCAGACCATGTGTGTGTGGGGGGGGGGTGTCATTGGAGACAGCAAATGCTGGAGGACCAGTCGGGTCAAACTTTCTACATGGAACGAGAAGGGGCACCCTTTTGTTCTTTCCCTTAAGCACATGGGTCTTGTGGGGCTATCCTGGGCTGCTCTACATACTAACAGGTGTCACATTAAAAATACTGCTGCCGTTCAGTAGCCTATCCTGAAAACAAAGATTATTAATCAGTTAAGATTGATTATGGCTATTGGACCAACAGCACAGCTACTGGACTCGTGGCGGCACAAAGCCACCCACAGATATTACAGTCTTATAGAATGGAGTACTGGAGGTGGTGGGGTTACTAAAAAAAAATCCTGGGCCATTAAAACCCTTCTTAAATGTACTGGACCCTATCTAAAACCTTCCTAGAGCTTTTGGCACTGACCCTTGAAGAGCAGGGAGAGAGAACAGGAATTAGCATGTCTAGGTTTGGGCCAGGATCCATTCTGTAGTGAACAGATTGTCAGGCAACTGCCTAGATGCACCCTTGAAGCTCTCTCTCACACACAGCCTTCTAAGGGTCTCCCTTTCCCCCAAAGGAGACAATGGAGAATAACATCATCCTCTGATTTATTAGGAAAGGAACTAACAGTTGATGCATTCATAGATCCATTATTATGATAAGTGGGTGGGGTGGAATTTACTATTTTGTCCATGAAGAATATTTTCTTCTTGAACAAAGGTAACAGGGGAAAAAAAGATGGATTTCTGAGATCAGCGCTACAATTTGCAAATATTAAACGGTGGTACAGAAGAGTAAATTTTAAAGTTAGGCAACCGTAGACTAGAATATATGGAGGTTTCCATTTCAGGATTTTGTTTTCCTTCCTTGAGCCATCTGCCAATATCTCTTGCCGTGACATGCTTTGCATCTAAAAAATAAAATAAAAACAACGCAATATCACAGGCTCAATCGCCCGCAACCTTTAAACATTCTTACTTTGTTCTGCCTCCGCCGTTGGGTTCGACTGTCCCACATTGGTTTCAGGTAGTCGGACAGGACTGCTGCTTGTCTTCGCCTTGTTCTCCGCCAGACTAGAAGTAAAATAATATTTTTGGCTGCTGTGCTTTCGGAATCCCACCCCTGTAAATACAGCTGCACCAAAGCGCTCTTTCCGTAAGGGCAGACGACGTGGCTTCCGCAATCCCAGTTCCGCAATCCACACAGCACAGATGAGGCAACACTTTCTTCTAAAACAGAAGGGCTTTGCTGGATTAGACTGAGGTGTCACCTAGTCTATAAGTGTCCAGTTTCTAAAATGGCCACCCATATACTTCTGCAAAGCCCATGGGAAGGAGCCAAAGACATAAGCCCTCCTGCACTTGGCCTTTAGGTCTATTGCCATAGGGTCTACTTATACTGCCTCTGAAAATGGAGATTCAAGATTTCCTTCCAAATCAGAGGTCCTTGAAGAGCCACCGAAGCCGCAGACCAAAGGCAAAGGGAACAGATACGCGCTGGCTTTCTGCAATGCAAACGTTGCAAATAATATTTGACTTTAGGCAATGCCACGTGAAGCCAAAAAGGAAACGTTAACCTGCGTCTAGTCTCTTGGTGCAAAATGCATGCAATGTGAAAGCTTATACCAAATTCAGGTCCTTGAAGGTACGGTACCTCACTGGCTGTCAAATACGGACAGAAAGGCACTGAGTTACAAGTAAGCCCGGCGTGCAACCCAGAGATTTGGTGGTTGTGACTCAAATGTGACGTGGCCACTATTTCTGAAAGGTGCAACCCTACCTGGATTCTGTATCAGTAGCAGTCAAACATGCTAAGAAATAAGATTCTCTCACCTGCTGCTTTGAAGCCCTTCTTCCGCAATGTTCTTCACAGAGACTTTGGATAACTCATCTAAGGCATTTTTGTATTCTTTGCAACTAAAGAGTGAAGGAAATTGACATTTTCCATAAATGCCCGAAAATACCTCAGTCTGAAGTTCAAGGCCAAGGGACCTCATACGGAGATGGGGTTTAAATGCTGAGGAGGTAACCCTTTGTCTGAGCAGCCCCACTTCAGGTGGTAGGTGAAGATTCACAAGACAAAATGCTCCTCTGTAGAAAATTAAAACCTCTGAATCTGCCTTGTTGAGGAGATGCGCAAGTGAGACCATTATTGGCCATGCCACTTTTCAATGCAGAGGAAAGAGAGGCACGTTTTTATCTTGGGAATGTCCTTCCAAAGTGGTACAGATCAGACATAGCTACCCTCCAAATTCCAGTAGGAAACCAAAAATCCTAGAGCAGAAGAGGAAAAACTCAAAGCACACCACCATTCAGAAACAGCACATGAAAAGTATCCAAGGTCCCATTTTGAAGAGGACATTGATTTTAAGTTCAGGCACATTGACACTTAAATCACTGGCTGATAAATTTGTCAACTGCTGTGGTTTATCAGAAATTAAACATTTTCAAACAGTTCCTTCCTTCCTTCCTCCCTTCCTTCCTTCCATCTTATTTTTATTCCTGCTATTCTCCTTGAAGAGATCTAAAGGTGGCTTAAATAATTAAAAAAGACTAAATTTAAAAGCTAAAAACAATTCTAGAACATTTTAAAAGAATTAAACCAGTATTAAAAATGGTAAATAAAATCAATGCTAAAAACATATTTAAAAGCAACAGACCACAACACTCCCCGCACCCACACAAAGCTCCCTTTAGGCCTCTTTCCTTCTGCAGAAGCTGTTTGGATCCTTGGGATGGGATCGAGTCTTTAATTTCTAAAAATCACTGCCACCAGTAGAATCACCCACTGGCGATGATTTTGAAGAATTAAACGTTTCTTGCCCCCTGAGGAATTAAACGTTCCTTGCTCCCACATCCCCCAATGGCTTCCCCATGATAAAAAAAAAGACCCCAAGGGAGCCTCCAAATCTCTTGGGGTGATTGAAAATGTTTAATTTTGGAAAACCCACTGCATCTGATGATGCCATCAATCTTACACAGCATATGTTAAAACGACAGGATCTCTGCCAATGTTTTTAAATGCTAAGCATTAGAAACAGGAGCTCAATTACTATTTTCTCCTGGAAGTTCTCAACGTGTAAATAAAAGTTCTGTAGAATATCCAACTGCATTCTGTACTCATTTGGAAGCAGATGAAAGGCCTCTATTAATGCTATAGTACTAAAGTCTAATTAAACATGATTAGTGGGATGCAGCCAAAACTGCACAAATGAAATTAATTTTACTGACAAACTGTTTTAGCATTGTATTCCTGAAGGCTTTCAGGGCCAGAATTCAGGGCCAGAATCTGATAGATGCTGTGAGTTTTTTGGGCTGTTTGGCCATGTTCTCAAAGTTTTTCTTCCTGACATTTTGCCAGACTCTGTGGCCAGCATCTTCAGAGGGCAAAGAGCTTCCTTGCCATATGGATTATTATTATTATTATTATTATTATTATTATTATTATTATTATTATTATTATTATTATTATTATTATTATTATTATTATTATTATTATTATTATTATTATGGTGATCTGGACTTTTCTTATTTTTAAAAATATGCATTTTTATTTCCTGTTCGTGGTCTCAGCCCCCTAAAATGGAAAAACAAAACAACAAACATTTGAAATTAAAGTGGAGGGGGGAGGGAGGACTGGTGGAAATAGGTTGCCATGGTAACATGCAATTAAAAAAACGCATGGGTTGATGACACCACATTCCGTGTTGCTTATTCTTGTTCCATTTCAGAACAATTAGGCCACATTGGACATTTCTTTCCCTCAAACCACATCCGTGTAGTCCCTATGTTTAGATACACAATGACTAGAAGAGCTTGTTATATGGAAATTACACCCTCCTTTCTACCAGGAAAACTAAACTAGTCCTGACTTACTACCAAGAAATTAAATGCAAAGTTGTCAGCAGAAGTGCCTGTCTTGAAGAACTGCCAATATTTTCCAACAGAGGCTTCTTAGAGAGAGAGAGAGAGAGAGAGAGAGAGAGAGAGAGAGAGAGAGAGAACAGTAAGGCACAGGATCCTGCCCTCCTGCTGCAGGTAAGCAGGACACACAGACCTGACTAGTATATTCCACTGTACTTTACCCCAAAACCATAAGAGCCAAGTGGCTGCCTTTAGGGCATCAAGTAAAATATCCTAGCCTAATGTCAACCATCAGCTGTTCAATCTTCCAGAGGAGGGCGACCAGGATGGTTAAAGATCTGCGTTTTCATAGGCTATATGCCATAATCATCACAATTATACCAAAGTAAGGCTTGACATATCTCACTTTGCATGTAATGAGTCTATCTCACATATTAGTTTCACCTTTTGAGTTGACTTACATAAATAAATGAACATTTGTACGATATTCTAATTTTTTGAGTTTCACCTGTATGTTTTATAAGGATTGGCTTAGGGATCTGGGAATGTTTAGCCTTTCCAAAAGAAGGCTGAGAGGGGATGTGACAGCCATGTTTAAATATCTGAAATGATGTGATATTGAAGAGGGGGCTGGCTTGTTTTCCATGGCTTCAGAGACTAGGACTCGGGGCAATGGTTTCAAACTACAGGAAAAGAGATTCTATTTGAACATTGGGAAGAACTTCATGACGGTTGGAGCTGTTCGGCAGTGGAATATGCTGCCACAAAGGAGGGTGGCGGAGTCTCCTGATTTGGAGGTTTTTAAGTAGAGGCTGGATGGCCATCTGTCAGGAGTCCTGTGATGGGGGTTCCTGCGTGGCAGGGGGTTGGACTGGATGGCCCTTGTGCTCTCTTCCAACTCCATGATTATATGATTCATTGAGTCCCAAAAGAAATCTGAAAAGCCAGCTTACCACTCTCTACACCACCCCTTTGTCTAATGAGCATTATTATAGTCAAGATGACAATGCTTTAGTCAAGCTTTAGGAGCAACTAGATGGGGACGAAGTGATTAAAATACGATGCATACAAATGATTTAACATCAGAAGGTTCACTCCAAACTCTTGTTCCATTTTAACTTCTTTGAAGGAAGCAACAAATGCTTTTCCTAGGCATGCACAATTTTAACAACAACAAAAAAAACCACAACAACTTGACAAAGTAATACTGCAAGGCAACCTACCTGAGAGCAAACGCTATAATGGAACTTGGCTCCTTTTCGCAGACAGCAATAGGAACGCGTTCATGTTCGTACATTAAGTAATGCTTGTCGGGCTCACTGCATTAAGAACACAGGAGACAACATACTGGTCAGTACTGGTCAGAAGGCAAACCTTATTCCTCTTGACAAGGAATTAGAAAAGATCGTCAAAGGTAAGGATGTGTCCCTGGAGACCAACACCATGATTATCCATACCCGTGTATTCCTAGTCACAATTTGTTTTAATTAAGTGTGAAAGCTGGGTAGTAAAGAAAATTGATGGGGTGGAGGGGAGACAGATTAATTTGGCACATGGTGTTAGAGAAGAGATTTGGAGATAAGCTGGACTGCCAGAAATATGAACAAGTGCATTCTAGAGCAACTCAAGACTGAAATATATCTAAAGGCAAACATGTTGAAGCTGGAGCTAATAGACCAAAGAAGAGATGGCTTGGCTCTCTAAAGGAACCCACTGGCTCGAGTTTATACGAGTTGGGCTGGGTTGCTGAGGAGAAGATGGACTTTTTGTTTGGGAAGTGGTTAGCTTCCGAAATGAAACGCAGGAGCCCAGCTGACATTCAGAACCAGAGGAATGAAATCAACCAATCCCTTACCTTGTGCTGGGCTCACACGGGGTGCAACTCCAAAGAGGAAGAAGCCTCTGACACGTCATCTTTCCTTCTCCCTGGCGCTGGCCAATCAGACAGGAAGGCGGGATGATGCATTCCCCTGCACAGCTCCTGACTGACCAGCGCCAGGGACGAGGAAAGATGATGCGTCGGAGACAAAACTCTAGCCACAGCATTCTGCGCAAACTGCAGTTCCTAAGTTGTTTTTAGCCACAGTTGCAAATAAAGCCATTACAACACTTTCAGGAAGATCTGTATATTTATTCACCTGGATATATAAAAACTGCCTTTTACTGGAGCAGTGAACAACAAACATTTATTAAGGGGCCAAGCGCCACAAAATGATATGAAAGCGCTACAGCCATTGAAATAGCAGTAAAGGTCAGGAAATACTGTCACCACCACCACCACCACCACCACCACCCAAGACCAAACATCTTAGGATGCTCAACCAAGCAGAGATTGTTTGACCGGATGCAGACATTGTTAGAACTTTGACACCAATAGCATGGGGTGGATCCTTCGTCAACAGGAAAGGCTCTGTCCCTAGTCGCCATGCAATGTGTGTGGACGGCACCCCGAACTCCAATGACCGCTGTAGATCATAGGCCAGTGTTGGCAAACCTATGGCATGGGCGTCAAAGGTGGCACTTGGAGCCCTTTCTGTGGGCACCGGACATTGCCCCTTCACAGCCACCTGCATTCAGGTTAGATGGCTGTACTGGCCCTTTGCAGAAAATTAGTGGGTTTTGAATCACCGTTTGGGCCCTCGGTCTCTAAAAGGTTCGCCCTCACTGTCGTAGGGTATTTGACCAGAGTGCCAGATGTGCTCCCCTTGGAGGCTCATATAGGGGCAAGTTCACCACACAGTGGTGAAAAGCATCTTGCCCCAAACCAATATTTTTTTTAAAAAAAGTTGGATAATATGGCTCTTACTTACAAAGGGGATGAAATGGGATTGTAGCTATTCCCTGGGAGAAGATTGGCCAGAATAGCCTTCATGGTAGATTTCTCTTTCACTTGGCTGTCTGTGGACCCCAACAAATGCCCATCAAAGACATCTGGAAGTTAAAAACAAACAAACAAACAAACAAACACACACACATATATATGTATATGCAAAGATTTTCCAAGACCAGCACTTCCATAATTTGGTTGGAAAAGCCATTTTGGAGAAAAGAATGAAAAGCATTTGTTTTCTTTTAACATGCAGCAGAAATAATATAATATTGCTATAAATGATAAATTGTCTTGTATTTTAAAGGTTCAGAGAGGGGAAAATTAAGAAAGATATTTTTATGATATATGGGCGAAATTTGTTGAATATGTTTTAGCGAAAGGGAAAGGGAAAGAAGTCAATAATGACTATACAGTTCTGGAAAAAGAGGACTTTAAAGACCTGAAGAAGAAGAAGAGAAAGAAGATGTTGACACAAGAAGATCTCCAGACGGTCCCGGATGGTGGGGAACACTAGTATATGTATGTATTTTTTTCTCTATTGTTTTCTTTGTGTTGTTTTTAAAAATAATTAAATAAAAAACCATGCAGCCTTTCACCTGTGGCTCAGTTCAGTCATCACCTACCTCTTCACTGGCATCAGCCTTTCAACAAATGCTCCAACTGCTCATTTTTTTACTGGTGCGCATTGACACAGCACAGTCCAGTGCGTCGTACGCTCGAGCAGTCAGTCCTCGCCAACCTCTGACCCTTCCGATGTTCTGGACTACAACTCCCATGGTTCGTCACCATCAATCGTGGTAGCAGAGGGTGTTGGGATTTTGCAGACCAAGCCAGCGAGAGGCTGTGAGGGGCAAGGAAGGCTGCCCCGCCGGAGGAAGCGCATCTCTTTTGCGCAGGAGATTTCATTGGACAGAGGTCGGGAAGCAGGACAACAAAAAGAACGAGACCACGGACGGATACCTTCGGAGTTGTTAGCGGTGTCCGGCTCACTGGCAAAGGAGGTCCCTCCGGTCAGCTGGTCTGAGACGACTTCGGGTGGGGTGGGAAGCTGGAGGAGCGACGAGCTGGTCGAACTCTGACTTGACAAGGTGGTCAGGAAACGGTCCTCTGTTAAGTGGGAAAGGCACCCAGGAGACGTTAACCCACTAGAGCCCCAAATCACCATCTTTCCAAATTGTCCATATTGGCCTCTTGAGGATGACCTGCCTCTCTTGAGTAAGAGAGATTAAAGCCCAGAAGAACCAGCCCTTAAACTGATGGGCGACCACCAGGGAATAACCAGGTGCTGTAGGCGCCTGGAGTAGGAACTGGCAAACCACTCCAGTATTCCTGTCAAGAAAAACTCCATGGACATGGGGTCACGAAGAGTCGGTCACGACTGTAACGACAACACACACACACACACACACACACACACAAATCCTGCTTCTCCTATTAATATATATGTTAACTATAGCTAGGATTTCTTTAGCTAAATATTGGAAAACAAAGGAAATACCAGAGCATCAAGAGCTTTTGGACAGGAGCTGCACTGATGGACATCATGTCAGAACTGCTCAAAGACAAATATCTACAGAAGGCAAGATAACATTGGAGACCTCTATATGTTTTTTATGAGAAAGATGCTGGCAATCGACTTGACCCCTAGCAGACTGAATTTATAATCAGATTTTGAATCAAGATAAGTAATGATGTTAGCCTTTATGTAATGTTTCCTTTTTTATTTATAGACCCTCACAACCTTTCCCTTAATGTCTGTTTTGAAAAATTTTATATATATATATATAAAATATATATATATATATATATATATATATATATATATATATATATATATATATATATATATATATATATATATATATATATATATATATATATATATATATATATATATGTTTTAAATAGATTTTCACGGTATAGGTATGCATGGTATAGGTGGCTGCATGTTAGGTGGATTCCAGTGTAGAAATCTGGTTGTTTTGGCACCTTTCGACGAGGTCTCACTCATCTTCAGGCTGGTGTTCTGGCTTCTTTCTTCTTGAAGCAAACTATCCAACCTACTACAAGACCCTGCTTACATACCTTTGAACACAGACCCCACCACCTACCTGGAAAAAATCACCAAAGCCAAAATAAAAGCCTCTCCCTTAAGTGAAGAAATCAAGCCAAGCATCATCCCCAGAGAGAAATCATCCAGATGCCCCAAGCTCTACGGCCTCCCAAGATTCACAAAGAAGGAACACCTCTCAGACCCATAGTCAGCTCCATAGGCTCACCTCTACAAAACCTCGCCAAATTTCTTGCCAAACAACTCCAGCCCTATGCAGAATCCATCACTTCATACGTACAAAACTCGTTCCACTTCATAGAAATTATAAAGAAACAAGACCTACAACCCAATGACCTACTCGTGAGCTTCGTGTTGTTTCGCTCTTCACACAAGTGCCCATTCAAGAAGCCTTGACAGCTATCCACAACAAATACAACCCCCAAACACATCCTAGATCTGACCAACCACTGCCTAACCAACACATACTTCATCCACAATGGACAAAGATACAAACAGATAGAAGGAGCACCCATGGATCACCCCTCTCACCGGTCATCGCAAACCTATATATGGAACACTTTGAAACCAACGCGTTACAGAAGTCCGAACATAAACCCAAACTCTGGCTCAGATATGTTGACGACACCTTTGTTATCTGGCCACACGGGAAAGATAAACTGAACAACTTCCTCACACATCTCAACAGCCTACACCCCAAAAATACAATTCACTATGGAAATAGAAGCCAACAACCAACTTCCCTTCTGGACGTCCTAATCTACAAAAAACCGGGCTCCTTAGGACATACCATCTACCAGAAAAAAACACATACAAACCGCTACTTAAATGCACAATCACACCACCACCCTGCACAGATCAACTCCGTAGCAAAACCCTCATCTCCAGAACCAAACGCCTTGACAAAGACCACCTAAAAACTGAATTACACACTCTCTCGAATGTTTTAATTGCGAACGGATTCCAAAAAAACACCATCACCAAACTAATCCAAAAGGAAACACCCCCAAGAACCAAGAAACAGAAGAGAACAACGGCACCGCCTCCCTTACATCAAAGGCACCACAGACAAAATCAGCAAAATTCTCCACAAACACAATATCAAGACAGCCTTTTGCACCGACCAAAAAATAGCCAACATTTTAAGAAACCCCAAAGACAAGATTGAGCTAGAAAACCAAGGAGTCTGTACCATGCAAAGTCTGTCCAGCCACATACATCGGACAAACAAACAGGAGAATAAGCCACGCCTCTCAAGAACGCAGTCAAAAAGAAGAAAAATCTTCCTCTCTCTTCCAGCACATAAAAACAACAGGTCATGAAATTGACTTTGAAAGAACCAAACTCATCTCCAAAACTGAACACTTCAACAGTCGAATAATCATGGAAGCCATTGAAATAGAGAAACACCCAAACAACATGAATAAACGTGATGACACCTCCCGCTTGCCTGACATCTGGAAACTAGCCCTGGTCAACAGACGAGCCTCTGTCACAAAGACTGACACCAGGTCCAAAAGGACACAAGATGCCACCACCTTCCATCCACACCAAACACAAACCCAGACCCTTCCCACAGATGAAATGAAACCACCATCCAATAACAAAACCACGACTGCACCATCTACTGCGGCACCCCACTCCAGTCACCACATGGAGCACACTCACACACCCCAAAAACATTGGGAGACCACAGACACGTAGCCAGACCAAAATGAATTCACAAGACACAGGACCCCACTCCACCAAAGCCCAGGATACTGCCAGAACCCACCAGCCATCTAACCCACCAGCATCTAAACAGCCATCTAAACAGCCACCAGCAGTTAATCCCTTTAACGATCGCCTCAGCCACACAGCAGATCACAAAAGAACAAAGGAACAAAGGAACCTGCAATCAGCAACAAAGCAAGCAAACCACACACCCCCAGCAGTATTTATAGAAGGACTTCAACTGAGACCACGCTTTGCTTCAAGAAGAAAGAAGCCAGAACACCAGCCTGAAGATGAGAAGTGAGACCTGCTCAAACGTCGCCAAAACAACCAGATTTCTACACGGGAAGAAACCCGAATCCACCGGGAAGAAACCCGAATCCACCCTAACATGCATACCTATACCCGTGAAAATCTACGAAAACAAATATATATATATATTTATAATACAAATATATATATTATAATACAAATATATATATAAACCGAATCCACCCTAACATGCATATATATATATATATATTTATAATCAGATTTTGAATCAAATCTGATAAGTAATGATGTTAGCCTTTTCTTCTTGAAGCAAAGTGTAATGTTTCCTTTTTTTGCTTGCTTGTTGCTGATTGTTGCTGATTGTTGCTGAACAAAGTAACCTACAATCAGCAACAGAGCAAGCAAACCACACCCCCAGCAGTATTTATAGAAGGACTTCAACTGAGACCACACTTTGCTTCAAGAAGAAAGAAAGAACACCAGCCTGAAGATGATAGACCTCGTCGAAACGTAAAACAACCAGATTTCTACACGGGAAGAAACCCGAATCCACCTAACATGCATATATATATATATATATATATATATATATATATATATATATATATATATATATATATATATATATATATATATATATATATATATATATATATAAATCCTGCTACTCTTACCCTGCGTTTTGCAATATTAAAATTTACAGCAACGTTAACATTAATATGCACGAGAACAATGTGTTCTAAGAAAAAGAACAGGGATGAATAAGAAAAGCAAGGAGGGATAGAAAGAGAAAAAACAGAGAACATGAAGCTCTGATTGCAGCTGATAGGATCAAAAGTATTTCAGTTTGGAAGAATTAAGGTGTGGGAACCAAAACAATATCAGTAAAAGTCCAGATCAGAGAGAGAGAGAGAGAGAGAGAGAGAGAGAGAGATGGTAATCTAAGCGTTCTAGAATGAATTCTTCTATTTTTACACAACAAATCCACTAAAAGGTGCTCAGGGAAAGCAAGCTGGATATTTGAACAGTTGATCTCCAACCTGCACAAGGTTATTACGGGGCAGAAGGCAAAAAAATACTGTCCCGCCGTGTGTTCACTGTCCACATCTCAACACTTGGCAATCCCAAGTGGGCAGGAGGGAAACAGAACCAAACACGGCCTCTGTTGGGCCACTCGGTGTGAGTCATCATTAGCCATTGCAGGCCTCTTGGTCAAACATGCTGTGCATCACTTGGGCCAGTGATGAGAAATGGGTGTGATCCAGATACTGGACTGAAACTACAGCTCATCCAGCACAGCCCCTGGAGTAGAAGGAGGGGGTGGTCCAGACCAGAAACATCTGAAGAACCTCATAGAACAGAACACCTATGCTGGACAAAATCAAGCCCATGATACTCAACGTGTTTTATAATAATTATTCTTCAAAAATACAAGGCACAGTCTTTTACTGCCATAATATCAAGAACACAGGATTTGAACAAAAACCCAAGTATCAGTTAAATAGGCGTATAATATGCATGTTGTTCCTCTTACTGACATTTTTATTCAGTAAGAAATCTGCTACCGATTATATTTTATAAAATTTCATGGCATTGCTCACAACCCCCCAATGAACTACTGAAATATATTTTATCCACATGTGAGTTATTTTTATTGGCAGGTCTTTTGCATGTTCTTAATTATTTTTACAGTTCTTTATCTTATAATATTTAGAATTATATAATTAAATTATGCAATTATTATACTATATTATATTATAATAGTAGTAATTACTATTACTATTACAGTAGGACCCCCATATCCACTGATTCATTAACCACTGATTCAGTTATCCACAGTTGGCAGAGGAAAAAATTAAATAAATAATTTAGCAGCCGTAAAGCAAGCTACTGTGACAAACAGCAGCCGTAAAGCAAGCTATTGTCACAAAAGAGCAGTTTAGGGGTTTTGTGTTCTCTTTTATCCATGGTTTTCATTATCCACAGGAAGGCCTGAAACCAATCACCAGTGGATACCGGGGTCCTACTGTAATATTACTTGCCATGAGCATGTTTCTCTCTGCTCTCACAGTCAAAACTAAATTAAAAATTCACCTGCAATAATAACCCTCTTCTCCTTTTTCTGTATAATATTTGTAGGAGGTGGGCTCCAGATAAGACTCCGAGCCATCAATGCCTAGCCATTACCAGGCTCCTCCAGAGAATCTCCCATTCTGTGGCAACCAAGAGGTAAGCAGATGGCACAGAATGGCAGGTGCACAGGAAATTCCCTTCTTTTACCTACTCTCAATTTTTGAGACCTCTGCACCAGTCAGAGATGCCAAGAGGACTAGAACCAATCCTGTTTCAAGGACAATGATGCTGGGAAAGGTGGATGGCAGCATGAATAGAGGAAGACCAAATACAAAATGGACTGGTTCTGTAAAAGAAACCACAGGCTTGAGTTTACAAGAACTGAACAGGGTTGTTGAGGGACAAGACATTTTAGAGATCATGCATTCATAGGGTTGCCTTAAGTCAGAGGTGACCTGGTGGCACACAGACACAAGTATATATATCCTCAGCCATTGTTTTGTACTTATTCATCTTCTTAATACTGTATATTGCACAATGCATACACAGTATGTACACTGAAAGAGCCATCCCTTAAGGAGGTGAAAGGGATGGCTTGCAGGAACATTATTTTTATTTATTTATTTATTTATCACACTTATATACTGCTCCTACTTCCCGAGCGGGAACTCAGGGTGGTTCACATAAAACCACCAACAGGCAAAAAGGCAAATACTGTGGCAGTATTTATAATAGGGCTTTTTCATCAACTGTCCCCAGACTATGGAATGCCCTCCCAAGTGAGACTCGCCTGGCACCGACGTTGATAACATTTCGGCGCCAGGTAAAAACCTTCCAGTTCCAGAAGTTTTTAAACTAATGATTGTGGCTCCTGATGGCAATTTTAGTGTTGTGTTAATAATGTATCGTATTTATTGCATTCATATGTTTTTATTGTTCTAATTTTATTGTAATTTTGATGTTTTAATTGTCTATTTTGATTGTGAGCCGCCCAGAGACCTTTGGGTAGTGGGCGGCATACAAGCTATATAAATAAAATAAATAAATAAAATAAAATATAACTATTGTTGTTCTGTGCCATTAAGTCAGAACTGACTTAAAGTCAGTGCCAATAAGTCAGAACTGACTTAAAAGTCAGTGCCATTAAGTCAGAACCGACTTAAAGAGACCCTAACAGGCTTTCAAAGGTAAGAGGGATATTTAAGGAGTGGCTTTGCCAACTCCGCTCCCCCTAGGAAGTTTCCATGCCTTGGCAGAAGGGATTCCAACACAAGCCTCCTGAGTTCTAGTCTGTCAACAAGGGTGTATCGGGGACATGTGTGTGCATTTGCCCTGTGGTGCAGCAATCTGGGGGCACCCGGAGGGGGAGCAGGAGGAGGAAGCTGTGTGCCCCAGCAGCGAAGCAGGCAGGCAGGCAGGCGGGCAGGCTGCGGCACCCTCCTCCTCCTCCTCCTCCTCCTCTTCTTTGACTTGCTTTGGGACACCACAGGAGAGGAATGAGGCACTCACACACAAACACCCATCTGCCCACCACCATCCCGCGCACACCCATGCCTGCAGGATTGGGCCCTCATTGCTGGGGGGGGAGCGTGATGCAGTGGGGGGCACGGCAGGAGGAGCCCAAAAACGAACTTTGTCTCCAGGCGCTCCAAATCCTTGCTACGCCTCTGTCTGTCAATCTATCCGCTACATCACACTGCGTACAACTGTTGATTAGGCACGTTCATTACACTAATAATAAAATAAAATGAATAAATGCAGCTGCCCCATTCACTTCTACTGCTCCGCCCCACCCCCAATATTGCTTTGTTTAATATCATTTTGAACCCATACCAGTCGGGAAAGTAAACAAGATGATGTGTTAGAAACAATTTTGGTACTGTGGAGAAACAATCCCAAGAGGCATAAAGAAGAATCACTGTATCCCAGATCTGTGCATGCATCTAGACATTATCCAGAAGACAGAATCGCGCGTAATGCATGCCCCTTCCCCTCTATAAACCCAAAAAACGTGGGGCTTGGTGACCGATGATGGGAAGGGCATGGAACTTAAGCTGCAAAATTTCAGAGTGAGGAAACTAGAAATTATACCAAGAGACATTCTGAGGCTGTGCCATTTCTATGTGCAAGACTGAGGCTTCTGAGAGGACGGAAGCGTACCTTTCGTCGCCATTTGGTAACGCCGGAGAAACATTGCGGGGAGATGCGTCTATGGAGCTGATCTGCGAAATGAAAAACAATGATGGTTTCCTGCTATGGTTTCCTATTTGCATTTCCTACCTTTCACCTTCCTGACAGTAGATAGATAGATAGATAGATAGACTATTTATTGCATAATCGTCAGATCATTGCAAAATATACACTACAAACAAGCAAACATATTATCATGCCTTATTTATCAGTATTTATACAATAAAATAAACATTTTAATATTAATGCTTTAAAATATAGTATAAAATATTGTTTACTTAAACCAATTTAACTAAAAGCCCCTAAAAAGTATTTACTTTACAATTTTAAAACCTTTACATAAAACATTTAATTTGCATTCTAAGAGGCTATCTTCATACCTCTGAAATCTTTATGGCACTTTATACCTATACCATCCAAGTACTTTGCTCTGCATATAGCGGCTTTAAAAGCAAATACTGCAACCCTATTTATTATATGTAGATTAGATGTTTGTAATAAAAAAACTCTAGTTTCTCTGAGATGCTTCTGTTTTCCTGACAGTAGGATTCCTAAACATAGCACGGCTAACCAAAACAAAAAAAGGCATTTCCACCATTACAGCAGAACTAAATGTTGGGTTCCTTCTCTTCATTCCAAACCGGTGAATTCCAGCTTAGAATGTCAATTCGTTTGTTCGTTCTTGCTATGGTATTTGGGATAATGCACCTACGTTCACCTTTTTGGAATGAAGTCACATCGAAATCAATTTCCCACAGTCAATGATCTTAGGATTAAACTGTAATAGAAGAAGACTAGACAATAACTGAACCCTGTTAGTAAAATCTGAATGTTTAACACAGATCTTGCCATCTCGGGTTTTGGCTACCTATGTTTGGACACAAGCTCTGGATATCCATCCAGTATGGAACTGACTAACTTGTTTTATTTATTTATTTATTTATTTATTTATTTATTTATTTATTTATTTATTTATTTATTTATTTATTTAAAATATATCTCCCCCCCCTTTCTCCTTGAAAAGGATCTAACACAAATACTGTACAAAATACAAAGTTTGAGATGAGTGTAGAACACTTATCAAGCACTTTAAAGACAAAATTGAACGCTAGGAACAAAGATTGGGAAGAGGCATCTAACATCAATACGAAGCAATATTAAAGTTAACAACCATAAGCAAACAAAAGAAAAAAGTGTCACTCTGAGAGGCAGAAAATTAAAAGTGGAATAACACAAGTGGTACTACAAAGTCAGTCTGAGTAGTAGTACATAAGAGTCCATCTAAAAATAATGTAAGAGGCAGCCAGTGACTGAGGGAAAGCTTTCCTGAAGAGAAAGGTCTTTGCCTGCTTCTGGAAAGACAGAAATGGGGCTGGTCTGGGTTCCTGTGGGAGGGAGTTCCTGAGTCTGGGAGCAACAACAGAGAAGGCCTTCTCTTGTGTTCTTCTGAGACACACCTGGGAAGGTGGCAGGATGGAGGGAAAGGCCTCTCCTGAAGACCTTGGCGCCTGAGCCGACTCATACTCTGAGATAGTTTGGACGCAGGCCATTTTAGGGCATTGTAGGTTAAAACCAGCATTTTGAATTGCGCCCAGAAACGGACTGGCAGCCAGTGGAGCTGCTGTGACAAGTGTATTATGCGATCCCTGGAACCAGCCCCAGTCGGCAATCTAGCTGCTGCATTTCAGCCACACTCAAGTTTCCTGAGAGTTTCCACTGAAGGCCCACATAAAGTGCACTGCACTAATCCAGCCTAGGTGACTGAATAAGTGACTACTAGGGCGTGTGTCGCAGTGGCCGGAGCAGATCTCTCAAGAAATGGGAGGCACACTAGGCTGAAGGATGAGTCCAGGATCACCCCAAGTTCAGCACCTCTTTTTTCATTGGGAGGGTAACCCTACCCAGTAGGAGCTGCATCTCTGTTCCTTGATCTCTCCTTCGATTTATCAGAAGGAGAGATCCATTTCTTCACCCACCGCCAGTCCATTACTGATATTACCTAATTGCTATTATTTAGTACCCAGATGATTGCTGGGATGCAAATCAACCTTCAGAATGCATGGCATTTTAACAGCTGTGCTGCAAACACTAATGCTCTGCCCGCTTTTGCCTTGGGGAACACCTCACCGAAGCTTCAGAGCAGCAGAGGGAGAGTCACCACCAACATTTTATCACACATTCACACAATCTTCTCCAGGCTATCTGAAGAAACCCTTCTTGTCTCTTCTCATCTCTTCTTCAGGCTATCTGAAGAAACCCTCAGAGTCAGAGGCACACGTGTCTCCCTTTGTGGGACACGCTCACTGGACAAAACACAACCCTCACCTTCATGTCTCGCAACTGCAACGGCTACTACAGTGGCACCTCAACTTAAGAGCAGCTCAACTTAGCAACACTTCGACTTAAGAGCGAAAAACTGTTGGCGTTTTAACTGCTGCCTTACAAATTTTAGATATGGTCTGCTCGACTTGCAATTTTTTTTCTCATTTTTTGGATTATTTAACTTATTTTTTCAATTTTTTAGATAGGTACCCCGACTTAGGAGTAGTTCGACTTAAGAGCATGCGTTCAGAACGGATTAAATTCGTAAGTTGAGGTAACACTGTACTAGCCCGGAGAAGCATGCAGAACCACAATGGTAAGGCTGCTCTCGTTCTTTTCTAAACAACCGTGCTTAGAACTGCCAAGTCTGATTGCACTGCAAAATCACTTTTAAGATCTGGAAGCATCAACAAGGTAGGTTGTGCAGCAGTGTGGGCAGGACAGGTGTACAGCTGCTCAGAGAAGACCTCTGGGCACCTTTGGGGCAGAGGGAGGAAGGGTTGAAGAGCACCTGTGATGGCTACACAGGAACAGGCTCTGGAAGAGACAGCAGGATCTGGCCCCTGAGCCGGATGGCCCTTTGGCTTTCCCCCTCTGAATCAGAAGAAAAGGCAGCTTCAGATGCATCGTGCATGAACGGCAGAACCCATTACCTTGCTCTCTTCCCCTTGCCTCAGTCGTCCGGGACTCGGGGGCACCGACGGGCGTTTCCTGCCCTTCTCTTGTTGGAAGAGGTCCTGTAACCTATCAACAGAGTCCGTGTTACCATTCACACACATTTGACAGGCTTTAAAAAATTATATCGGCAATGCTGTTATCAACATTAGTTTTCAAATACATTAGGACCCCCGTATCCACTGATTCATTAACCACTGATTCAGTTAACCTCGGTTGGCAGAGGAAAAAAAATTAAACAAACAATCCAGCAGCCGCAAAGTCTTCCACAAAAACCTTGAGACATGAAATTTCCTATGGGATGTCTCAAGAGATGAAAAAAACTGTGGAAGACTTCAATTCTCAAGATGCATTGCACCCCACTGGATTTTGAGTTACAAAAAGTTCAAGATACAAAGCATCACGAGGAATGAATTAACATTGTAGCTCGAGGCACCACTGAAAGAAAGAAAGAAAGAAAGAAAGAAAGAAAGAAAGAAAGAAAGAAAGAAAGAAAGAAAGAAAGAAAGAAAGAAAGAAAGAAAGAAAGAAAGAAATTTGTATTTCACTATTGATATCTGGTTACAGGTTACTATTAATATTTACTCAGAAATTTATTTCAAAAAAATTCCAGACTATGCAGTTGCCCTCAGTTGACAAATTAGGTCTAGAAGAGAGGAGCAAGAGGTTGGCGTCATCTTATTCCTCTCCTGTGGGAGCTTAGATGCCATCATGGGAATCAGGCATTTACAAAATAAAAATAGAAAACAAAGACAAAAATGTTTGTGGCAGCATGAAGACAAACTGCTGTATTTTAATGTGAGTTTTCACAGTTAAGTCCACTTCCTCAGAAGACAGCTCATCTAGAAATACAGTATAGCAGTCTTGGCTTCAAGGTGCTACAACATTTTTGTCATCTTTATTTTTTATTTTATTTTTTTCTCATTTTCGGCTGATACGCTTGCACAGACTAGCACAGGCACCGCTTCTAAAATTGACTTTGTGTTTAGTGATTCTCTTTTGCATCAAAACGATTTCTGACATTAAGCCTCTGCACCTTCCTTTATATCCTTTCCCGTTTATTTTACCCTGAACATCTGTAACCATCTGTACTTTCCTCCCTAATTATAGGACTGAATTATTCTAGCTTTCCATATTTTATGTTTTATGAGTTATTGGGTCTTGATTCATTTGCTTCATTATGCAAAGAAAAACAACAACAAAGTATCTTATTGGTCCTGTACAAGGCTTTTTTAAAAAAACTGGTATTAGATTGTGAGGAAAATGGCTCTGTTCACCAGAGGTATGGAAGAGGGATGCATCCCATAATAACATGTGCAAAACCAGATCAGCTGTGGCTTGTTTTCGCTCTAACAAACCAACACAGTTACTTGGTATAAAATCATTGTGCAGCGTTCAAACTTCCAACCAGCCAGAACAAGTGAGGCCAGGGCTGTAGGGTTGTGCTGCAATGGGACACAACCGCCACAGGGCAACCCAACCGCTGGATCAAGAACTGTTGGGCAATTCAGTGACTTAGGTCTCTCTAGCTATGGATCCAGAGGTTGGGGGTTCGATCCCCTACTGGGCCTCCTTAAGGGCCTGGACTTGGCAATCCATTGGGTCCCTTCCAGTTCTGCAAGACAGTGGTGGTGATGGTGGTGGTGGTGGTGGTGGTCAGAAATTGCATCCAGTCGCTCCCCTCACCTGTTATTCCAAGCTTGCAGCATCTCACAGAGGCTTTGCTTTTTGGCAATCAGAGATTCGGCCACCGAGTGAAGCTGCTGCGGAGTGTCGAGCGAAGAGGAGAGCATCCGTGCTTGAATTTTTTCTATCCAGTTTCGGAACTCAACTTCTTCCATCTACCAAAGAAGAAGACAGACCACACTGCAGTGGCTCTTTCTTGGGCCAAGGTCTCCTTCTGCTCTCCTTGGAACACTCGTGGCTATGAAGCCTGGATCAGGGACCTGCCCCAAAGCCCACTTCCTTTTGGCTGAGCTCTCTCAGATGCACCTTGACCTTGAGTCGCGACAGCCCACCTTTTTTAAGGGCATGGCGAGAGTGACTGGCAGTGCAGCCAAATACTTCTCCTTTATCTGCTCACAGGTCTGCCCCTCTTATCTTTTAAGACAGGGGTGTCCAAACTTCAGTCCTCCAGATGTTTTGGACCACAACTCCCAGAATTCCAAACCTGTACTGCCAATGACAAAGGACTGTGGGAGTTGTGGTCCAACACATCTGGAGGGCCGAAGTTTGGACACCACTGTTTTAAGAGGAAGCCTGCTCCAATGACATCTTAGACTAGCAGTATACCCTGGATCTCCTGACTACCGACGGGCAACCCGGAAGGTTCTCGCTTTGAGAGAATGTTTCAAACCTACAACACCCAGAAAAAGCCTGGTTTAAGCCCAGTGAGTTGAATCCGTTGGGGGAAAAGATCTGTTACCTCCTTTTGGGCAAAAAGGTCTTCCATCTTCTCCTCCCTTGATTTGCTGAAGGTATCAGTTTTCAAGGAAGTCAGGCGTTCATCAACAGCAATATACACTTGGGACACCCTGCAGCAACAATTAACAAAACGTTTAATCCAAAAACTAGGGGAAAGACCTAGGTAGCATTCAAGATAACGCCATATACTTATAAGGCTCTTTTAGGATCTTGAATGTAGGTCCTGCTGGAAGCAAACATTCTCCAGTTCAACCAACCACATGTGGTCTATACTGCACTGCAAGAGGATATGGCAAAAGTAAATTTTAAAGATATGTGGAAACCATTCTTGATATACGTATTTGAGAAAGAAGAAAAGGCTTCGCCTCTGGCGAGGATTCACTGTATCTCTGGAGAGAGTGGGGCAATTAACACAATAGGTAATAATAAGCAACCCAATAGCAATATGAATTGACATGTAAATAGAGGAACCGTCCCAAGTGGTCAAGGGAGCACATGGTTATATAAGTGCATGCAGCCTTTGGCTTGATCCAGCATGGCTCTCCTTATCTTCTTATGTTCTGTTGTGTTAATATAATTGTATGATATTTTGAATAGCTTCCATTTATGGTATTTGTTATTAATAAACATCCTTCACAATTTTTTAAAAATACGTTATAATATGGTCCAACACACACACACACAAACTCATAATTCTTGTTTTGGAGAGCTGGAGAGAGCCATTCTCATTGTTATGAACATACAGTGGAAAATGTACATTTACAGTAACCCCCCGCCAACCATGGAGGTTAGGGACCCATCCCACCCGCGATGCATGAAAATCTGTGATATGCGGAAGGGGGTGGGGGGGGGCCTGGGGGTGGCGCAGAGTCTGGGGGGCGGCGCAGAGCGACCCAATCATCCCCACCGCCTCCCCTGCAGCCCTAAGGCTTCTCGGTGGAGCCTGGGGGGGGCAGCGCAGAGCGATCCGATCGCCCCCCGCTGCCCCCCCCAAGCCCCAAGGTTTCTCGGTGGATCCTGGGGGCGGCGCGGAGTGATCCGATCGCCCCCCGCCGCCCTGAGGTACAGGTACTGCGATCCCGCTATGTAGTGGGACCGCAGTACCTGAACCGCGAAATGGTGGTGGGTGACTGTACCACCACATAATCCATAAGGCAGCACTCAGATGCATGTTACTAAAAGGCTGCCATAATAATGTGGCTATAATTTTAAACATTATTATGGCGTATGCACTGCTAAGTACGGTACTGCCTACTTCTAGTGCAGAGCTGGCTGAACAGCTTCGGGAGGAAGGTATGGGGCTTCAGTTCCCCAACAGTGCCTCCTGGGACACGCCTCGGGCAAGCTGCACCTTTCCAAGGTTCCCCCAAAAGAAGATAAAAGCAAACCACTCCTGAGTATTCGTCATGCAGGTAACCCAGGAAAGGGCTGCCAGGAGTCATAACTGGCGGGGGTGGCACCTGTTTATGACTACAGTAACCCCCTGCCGATCGCGGGGGTTAGGGACCCACTCCACCTGCAATGCATGAAAATCCACGATATTCGGAAGTGGGTGGGGGGGCCTGGGGGCAATCGCGCACCTGTCCGAGAAGTCTTGGGGTGGTGCACGCAGGAGTTGTTGCAGGATCTTACCTCCTGCCGCCGCCCGCCCTCTCGGCCCCAAGGCTTCTTGGCGGAGCGCGGGGGCGGCACGGAGTGACCCGATCGCCCCCTGCCACCCCGAGGTGCAGGTACTGCGATCCTGCAATGCAGTGGGACCACAGTACCTGAACTGCGAAATGGCAGGGGGTGACTGTACCTTTAGTGAACTTCAACAGTGGCTGGAAATGATTTCAGAGGCCAAGGGGGGTGGGGTTGAAGCCATTCAAACCACAAAAGACCAGCACTGAACCAATCTATGCTTTGATTTGCTGGATCAGGCCAAAATCTTGACCTGGCTCCGGATTATACACCCTGTCAGATCCCTTCCAAAACCTACCATTCAGAAGTACAGAAACACTGATTGTGGGACTCCCCTTTCACTAATGGGGCCACAAGAAGACATGTTCTCAGATGCCTCTGAGTGTCTAAACCAGTGGTTCCCAACCTGGGGCTCGAACACCCATTTCACAGGGATCGCCATGAGCCAGTGAAGAAAAAGGCACAAAAGGCTTGGGTCTGGAGGAGGGGGGGGGGGGAAGAATGAGTTACAGCTTGATAGGTTGGAGGGGTTGTCAGTCAATGGCACCAGAGGCTGCGATTGGCTGAGGGTGCTTGTAGAGGGAAGTTCTCTTTGGTACCTGCGACATAGTAGCCTGCCAAAGGGGGCTTGTGGCCTCTTCCCAAGCAGGGCAAGGGGGTCACCACAACATGAGGGGCTATATTAAAGGGTCACAGCATTAGGAAGGCTGGGAACCACTGCTCTAAACCTTAATATAGGTGTCTGCCACAGGATTGTATTTAACTGGCTATTACAGGTTCTAGAGCAGAATTAGTGGGATGGGCAGAAGGACTCCGTCGCCCCCTTCCCATCCAGACACAGGTTATCAACCACAAGGAGAACATGACAGGACCATCAAGGGCGTCTGCCTAACGCTCAGAAAGAAATACAGCAGGTATACCTCAGTGCAGGCTGGGAGAGGTGCCTAACCTGACTGCTTGCTCTACCATTCGTTGGACATAATGCAATTAGTTCTGGTGATTCTTTGTGAAATCACCACAACGGCATTTTGCTACCTGACAGAATGTCCCCCCCCCCAAATGAGAAGTGCCCACAACAGCTGGTGTTCCCAGGCAGGGTGTCTAAGGGCACCCACGCCAAGAGAGGCCCGAAAAATGAAGACAAATAATCGGACTTTCTCTGGGGTTGCCCCGCGGTTATGCAGTGGCCTTCCACCAGACATCCGCCTGGCCCCCCTCTCTCAGTGCTTTCAAATGAGCCTTAAAGACCTGTTTAAGCAGCCATTTCCTATGTGACCTCAGCATCCCTCGACAGACCCACTTCTCCACCCAACACGGCACAGTAACCCCCCCCCCCGCCTATTGCGGGAGTTAGGGACCCGCCCGACCTGCGATGACTGAAAATCCACAATATGCGGATGCAGGTCAGGTGGGGCCTGTGCAAGTGGTGGTGGGGGAATCTGACCCACCACTGAGCTGTAGCCTGGGGCTTGGGGAAGGGAAAAGGTTTTAAAAGTCCAGGCTTTTAAAACCTCCCCCCCTTCCCCATGACCCAGGCTCCAGCTCATTGGCGTTGGGGTAGGGGAGAAATTTCCTCACCCCCGTGCCAATGAGCTGGAGCCTGGGCATGGGGAAGGGGGGAGGTTTAAAAAGCCCGGGCATTTTAAACCTTTTTTCCCCTTCCCCACCCCCCAGGCTCCAGCTGATGGGTGCTGGGGTGGGGAAATAAAGGTTTTTCTCCCCCACCCCAGCGCTAATCAGCTGGAGCCCCGGCATGTACTGCGGTCCTGTGATATTGTTGGACCGCAGTACATGAACCGCAAATTAGCAGGGGGTTACTGTATGATTGATTATAATGCTTTGAAACTGTGATCTGCATTTTAATGTAGCTATGTTTTTACACCCAACTGTCTTATTATTTGTTGTTAATATGGTTACAAACTGCCCAGAGTGTCCTTGTTGCCAGATGGGTGGTATAAAAGTGCAATAAATAAATAAATAAATAAATAAATAAATAAATAAATAAATAAATAAATAAATAAATAATCAGGCTGGGTACCCCAGGCTCCCAATGGGAGAGGAGACAGAGAGGCACTTACTTTTGGGAGAAGTCTTTCAGATCTTGAATTATGGCCACTTTTTGTGGCAACTGACGTTTTATGTAGATCTTGGGGTGGGGAACACACACTTCCAGCAACCGGATCTGAGAATAGCTTGGGGAAAGGAAAGGAACACCGGTGTGAAATGTAACCCTTTCGGCCCCATCACAGGGGGCAGGCATTTCACTCTGTCAACCAGGCTATGGGGCTCAAGTCCCTCCTTGGCATTTGGCATGACGTCTGAGTGACCTGAATGATGCACAGTTTTTAGTTGGGTTCCACATTTTATTTCAACCCAGGTGTGCCAGACATTATTACGGTCCCAGCAAAAAAGTACCTTTGCTAGGTAAATATCTTTTGACAACTCCCAACTGGGTTTGCCCAAAGGAAAGGAACACAAAGAAAACTTACATTAGGCTGTCGAAGTGCTAAATGTTCCTTAAAGGCTGCAAAAACATTTTTAAATAAACATTTCCTAATTTATGCTCTTAATTTTAGCTATTGTAAATAATGTTCTCAGTTCATGTGATGATCCCAAAATTCCCAATATTGTAGGATATCGAAGTAGCACTGATGGTCATGAACTACATTCTGCACCAGACCTTCTCAGCCCTTTTTTGGGCACAGCCCTTTTTGGAGGTCTTCTCAGGTTCTAGGGCCCCCTGTCAAACAAGGATGTAACTTGAACAGATATCCTTCTGTTCTTGCGTTATGCATTATGTAGCCCTCTTCAAATGTGCCGGGGTCTCTCTATTGAGAAGAGCTCTCCTAATTTATGAAATACAGTGGTATCTTCTATAAAGGAATTAATTCATTCCAAATGAAATTATGTTAAGCAATATTTCCTTTGTACAAATTTCCCATAGGAATACATTGAAAATGGATTAATCCTTAATTGTGACCATTTTTCTGTTGTACGGATTCGCCCCATAGGCGATTCTGTTAAGCGATTTCCCCCTATCTCCGGAAATTTTTCCTTTAAGTGGATTTTCTGTTAAACAAACCGCTTGTTATACAAGGGTCCACCGTACGTCTCTTATGACAACAACTAGGTTCTATATATGTTCCATTATGAAATGATAAATGTCATCAATTAATAGAACACTGAAATTACTAATACGTCTGCATAGCAACCTAAAAATAGGAGCAGCATTAAACATTTGATGGAACTGACAATGTTTCGGTATGAGAAAAATAAGGATAACTTTGCCTTCACTAATTAGCTTGTAGAATACCAAAACATCTCATTATAACACTAATGAAGAAATACTTAAGAGCTTGAAGGGTTTTTCACCTGATAATCTACAAATCCTAGCTGAACAGTTTGTGTTTTATGGTTATTTATAACTCTTTGCAGCCATGTTCGGTCTGCATTTACTGTATTGGAAGTAGAGTAAAAAGAACTATAAAACTTATATATTATCAAGTATGTGATACAGTATTTACGCTATTAATGTACTGTAGTTAGGATCTAATGAAGCAAAGAACTAAAAACATTCAAAATATACAAAATCAAATCGGCTACCTTCCCCTTGTTTTTGCAATGAGAGGTTATAAATCTTAAGAGGAGGAAAGGTGTCTCGATTGGTACCTGAAAGAGGCCACCATCTGATTGTAGGAAAAATACTGGTGGTAGTCGTGATGGATGGAGTGGCCACAGGGCTCCGCATTCGCCCGCCGGGTGTACTGGTGCCCGTAGAAACGGAGCTCAAGGTATTTGGCAAAGGACATAGACCACGAATCATTGGAAAGTGGGACGACTGGCGTTACCTGGAAATGTTCAAACGTGTTCAATGGAATGCACTGGTGGATAAGCACTCAAAACACTCGTGCTAGACGTAGTCTCATACTGGGTGTAGCTAAGAACCCCAACCAAGCAAATACGCCGAGCCTAAACTCATTCTGGCAGCATCAAGGAGCATCAGGACTGGCACCTCTCCAGATACAGTAGCACTCCCATATTCACTGATTTGCCATCCACGGATCCTGTGGATGGCAAGTGGCGGGGGGCTGGGTTGGCAGTGGTCCAGGTCC
This sequence comes from Phrynocephalus forsythii, assembly GCA_029282475.1. Classification (NCBI taxonomy): domain Eukaryota; kingdom Metazoa; phylum Chordata; class Lepidosauria; order Squamata; family Agamidae; genus Phrynocephalus; species Phrynocephalus forsythii. The sequence continues at coordinate 17,813,705 of JAPFRF010000001.1, forward strand.
CAGGCAGTGCTCACTAGGGACATCGGCACTGTGGAGAAACCGGCAGCAGTGATTATGGCAAAGGAAACAACCTCGTGGCCAGGGAGAGCCTACCCGCTCGCCTGCAAAAGCGGCAGTGGTGGTGGCAGTGGAAGAAGCTGCTACGCAGCCCGGAACAGCCCGCCCGCCTTCTCCCCTGCAAGAGAGGCGCCGGTGGTGGAGGAGGAAGCAGCCATGCGGCCCTGAACAGCCCGCTCGCCCATTCATCCACAGGAGAGGCGCCGGTGGGCAGTGGGGAAAGCGGCCATGCAGCCCAGAAGACCCTGCCCGCTCACCTGCCCGTCTGCAGAAGCGGCCGCACGGCCCAAAGGACCTTGCCCACTTGCCTGCCCGCCTGCAGGAGAGACAACGGTGGCAGCGGAAGAAGCAGCTGCACAGCCTGGGGGACCCCACCCACGAGATCAGCGGAGGTGGTGGGGGAGGGTGCTTGTGTGCTCCCACTGCTTTCATTCCAGCACCCTTGGATAACAGTGTTCGCTCTTATCTGTGGATTTCATTATCCGCGAGGTGACCGGGAACCAAACCCCCGCAGATACAGGGATCTTACTGTATCAGAGGAATCAATGCTGTTGACTCCAAAAGAGCCCAGATTTATAGAAATGTAACCATTCCGAAAACCCAAAACAGACCAACTTATAGCATGTTATTTTCCATATTTAGTTTTAACATGATTAAAATGCAGCACATGTTTGTATATCAGTTGACTCCCTCAGAGTTCAGTGGCTTTTCTCTTTTCTCTCCAAATATGACACAACAAAATGGCGGGAGCATAAACTGCCTCAAGTCTCCATCTTATAGATAAACAATCTCACTGCATAGTTTGTGACAAGCCTCTGTCACTCAGCTCTGTCCCCACCCCTCACAATGCAAACTGTCCTGGCTCAGAAGCTGCTTTACTAGTTGAGAGGTATTGGATTGGATCGAGATGCAAACATCTCACGTATTTTAAAGGGAATCTTATCCTAATAGTATCCTTTTTCAGGTCAAAGAGTATTATCTGACAATCTTCCTCCACCTAGCGTGCTCCAAAACACGTTAGATTACAGTTCCCACAACAAATGCTCGTTGCTGGGAATGGCAGTCCAACACATCTGAAGGGCACCAGGTCACAGAAGGCTGGTCCACACGGCGTGTTATGAAAACGAAAGGTCTTCAGTGTGACTAAAATATGCCACTGAGAAAGTACTGTAGCTTTATTTTTGGCTTCAGAAAAGTAACCTCCACATATTATGAGGGAAGACAGATGAAGTCTCACCTTGTGAAGTTTATCTTAATGAAGACATTTATGATTACTCTCAATGAGTAACTTTTAAACAATAATTAACACAGCAGCCAATGGTGAGCTTCCGATGCGTTGGCTGTCTTCACCAGAACTGGATGGACGTACACGCACATACCTCAGTACCTCATGTGGGGGGCCCTGAAAACTTTTTCTGCAGGGCTAGAACATCCTATTTGCCGGGGTCTTTGTTTCTTAAACTACGCAAGAGTAGCTGGGGTCCGGGAGAAGAGAGCCAATTCTGCACTCAAACATGGAAGAACGCCATTGGATCTTGGCCAAAGGCAAGAGTTCTGTACAGAGATGTCCCAGTGACACAGCCGTAATTTCTGAATGATCCTACCTCCTCTACCCACACAATCAATCTGCTTGCATGTTTACTAGCAATGACCACCTGTACTCTGCAAGAACTGTCTTTGTTTAATAAAAAAAACACCAGACTAGGGATCTCTTTATTACCTGCTTGCATATTCTACACCAGGAGTAGGTCAGGATGGTGTGCTGGTAACCAGGCACTGGGGAGTCCAATTCTTTCAACACGATCTGTACGCAGCCTTGACCGTGGACAAAACGACGGACGTGGTGGACCATGGGCGTTTCACAGAACATGCTCGGGCACTGGTAGGAAGGCCTTTGGGGAACAAAGCAATTGGGAGGGAAATGTGCTTTATGGCCTGATTAAATGATTTTTCAGCCTGATGCTAAGCAGCAACATTCTCCAATAGGGACCCACTTGTATATATTTCAGACTACACCTGCCATAATCCCCAGTTCACTCAAGCAAAGATAAAAGGATGATAGGATGGGTAAAACACGTGGAATGGACAAGAATAGGAGAGACTACTGGGCAATATTCATTCTACTTTACTGCCACGCATGCTTTTTGTGCTTGTTAAATAAGTGAACTGTTTATCTTTGTATTGTTAAACAATAAGCTACCATCAACATAGCTGATGTCTATTAATGCTGTAAGATGTTCCTGAATTCCTTGTTCTCAAATACTTGAACATGTCCTAATTGTACTGGACTGTATATTATCCCTCATTACTGTAAGCCCACCTTGGTTCCTTTTCTAAGAAGAAAGGTGGGGTAAAAATACTCTAAAAAATAAAGTAAACTATATTTGTCAAAATGCTTGTTTGTTGTTTTGTTTTTTATCTTCCTATTTTATTTTATTTTTGTTGGGGTTGTTTTCGTGGGCAAGTTATTTATTTGGCAATTTGTTGTACACTATCCAGAGTTCCCAAGGGAAAGTCGGGAAGTCAACAAGTATAAAAATAAATGAATAAACTGTGAGAGGGGAAATGAGTTAACTTGAGAGTTTAATGTCTTATTTGACCCTCAGTTGCGTCTCTACGGAACATTGAAACCTGCTCATTTTCTCATACGCTACACATCCATCTCGTCCTTCTTATCTCTCATTTAATGTGCTCATCCATGTCCGCCTACAAATCCTCTCTAATAAAACCTACCTCCTGCCTATCATCTACTGCTGTGATTTAAGTATTCTCGTGTCACTGCAAAGCTTCCAAAGCACCTTACATTAAATATCCAGATCTACCACACAGAAATCTGAACAATTCTAAAACAAATCTTAATAAAAAACGTGAGCTAAAATATCATTTTCAAAGCGAAATGTTGATGTTAAAGAAATACATTTTACACACACACACACACACACACACACACACACACACACACACAGAATTAGCATATATAGACATACTGAATTAGCATATTATTTTATCTATCTATCCCATTATCTAACAGCTCCCCCCCATGGACCTGTGTAGAAATGAGTCTCTCTGTGCTACCCTCCAAGCATTTCTGAAGTACTAATACAATATTATCTGCATATGAGGAATGTCCTACTGAATGTGACACACACTACTGGAACCCCAGAGCAAACTATTACAATGTTTCCAGAAGAAAGAATGGAATAATATGCATAACAGAATAAATAAGCCTTCCTCTAGGGGAAGGAAGGGAATGCTCATTACCACATAAAACTGAACTAAATAAAGTTTTATACAACACCACAAAACAATGCAGGTGGACCTCTACAGAAACTCCCTGTAGCAATATACTAACGTTTCCAAAAGAATCTGAATATTTAAACACAGTAATTCTCACCTGAAACAATACCTTTCCAGAAACACACCCAACGTGAGGTCATTCTTTCCATAAAATTCCATTACCACCATCCTACAATAATTGAGAACAAGAACATTTTTTTCAGTAATTTAAGAATCATCGTAGGACAAAGGATCCCATCTTTTTTATCCAGAACTGGAGAAAAGCTCACACTCTATGAAATCCATAATGAACTACACATTTCAAAATGACTGCTCATTGAGTTATATAGCCAGATTTCTGCAATACCTACTAGGCATGGGCTCATTGTCATGACCATCACCTCAGAACTACAGAGCTTGTGTTTTTGACCCTGAACTACAAAACCCAGAGGTCTGCTAGAACTGCCACTTCTGGCGTTCAAAGTAACTTACACTGGCCCACAAACAAATGAAGAAGAAAAATCATTCCATTTCTAATGTTCCAAGGCAGCCCAACTGGCTTAAGCTCTGTGGCATTGCAAAGCATTAGGGGTGTTGTAGTTTCCTGAGAGGTGCCCTCTAAAGAGCATAATGGACAGGGAGGCTACAATACTCCTAATTAGGGATGGGCACGAAACAAACAAAAATGTGTTTCATTTTGTTTCGTACCCACCCCGTTTCGTTTCGTCTTGAATTTTTTAACAAAACAAACCGCTTACCGAACAGTTGGTAAGTATAAATAATGGCTCCCCTGGAGGGCCATCCAGTCCAGCCCCCTGCCATGCAGCCTCTGCTTAAAAACCACCAAAGAAGGAGACTCCACCGCCCTCCTTTGTGGCAGCATATTCCACTGCCAAACAGCTCTCACTGTCAGGAAGTTCTTCCGAATGTTCAAATGGAATCTCTTTTCCTGTAGTTTGAAACCATTGCCCCGAGTTCTAGTCTCTGAAGCCATGGGAAACAAACCTGTCCCCTCTTTGATATGATATCCTTTCAGATATTTAAACATAGCTATCATATCCCCTCTCTGTCTTTTTTTTTTTTTTGGTAAGGCTAAACATTCCCAGCTCTCTAAGCCGTTCCTCATGAGATATTTCTTCCAGAACTTCAACCATCCTGGTCGCCCTCCTCTGGACCCGTTTGAGGTTGTCAACATCCTTTTTAAATTGAGGGGCACAGAACTGGACACAGTACTCCAGGTGGGGTCTGAGCAGAGCATGGAGCAATGGAGACAAGTTGCAACTATCAGCCTTTGACAGCCATTCTTGCAGGAATTTGTCTAAGCCCTTTTCAAAACTGTTCCAACAGGCAACCATCAATTGAAGAACGTGATACAAGCTAACCCAAGGATGGGTGCCATGTGTCAACTATAAGACACAGATTTATATCTGTATTACAGTAGTGGCTCACTTTTAGTCAATCAAGTGATTGCCTTTGTTTTTCAAAACTGCCATTAAGAGTTTTGCAGCATCGAGTGTTTCACAGAATTTACCGCATTTACAACTTCAGCATAATATGAGGTTCTGGGGAGAGCTAGGTCTTCTGCCAGAGCAGAGGGAGGCTAGCAGGACACCCCCGTCTGCCTTTCCTTAGGTCTAAGGAAGACACGTTTGTCTTCTCTGCAGGGTGGGGATGGAAAAGGAAGCAGTGGCTCAAATTGCCTAGGCCAGGATGGACATCTTGTGGTCCACCAAATCTGGTTGGGCTGGAACTTCCGTCCGACCTAAGCAGCATAGCTCATGGTAAGAGATGTCAGGAGAGGCAGTCCAACAACATATGGAGTGGCTAAAGTCACTCGCTCCTCCCTCAAGGTCAGCAGTGTGACGCGGTGGCCAAGAAAGCCAATGTGATTCTTGGTTGCATCAACAGAACCATCGTGTCTAGATCAAGGGAAGTGATAGTACCACTCTATTTTACTCTGGTCAGACCCCACCTGGAGTACTGTGTCCAGTTCTGTGCTCCCCAATTTAAAAAGGAGGTTGACAACCTCGAGTGGGTCCAGAGGAGGTGACCAGGATGGTTAAAGGTCTAGAACATGTCTTATGAGGAGCAGCTTAGGGATCTGGGAATGTTTTGTCTTACAAAGAGAAGGTTGAGATATCCCCATATGATAGCCATGTTTAAATATCTGAAAGGATATCATATCAAAGAGGGGGCTGGCTTGTTTCCCATGGCTTCAGAGACGAGGACTTGGACAATTGATTTCAAACTATAGGAAAAGACATTCCATTTGAACATTAGGAAGAACTTCATGACAGAGCTGTTCAGAAGTGGAATATGCTACCACAAAGGAGGGTGGTGGAGTATCCTTCTTTGGAGGTTTTTAAGCAGAGGCTGGATGGCCGTCTGCGATGGGGGTTCCTGCATGGCAGGGGGTTGGACTGGATGGCCCTTGAGGTCTCTTCCAAATCTATGATTCTATAAGATATATGCAGACTAGGAGGGGAGCTCTTTCCTGCTGCTGCTTCTTCTTCAACATTGCCCTCAACTGGGAGATCCCTACGAGGAGGGGAGGTCTAAGGTGTCTGCAGATATGTTGGCGGTCTCCATATCAAAGATGGCAGGAGTGATGCCAAGCATGTACTCTTAAGAGGTTATTCCTGTTCCAGTGTCAAAGGTCACGCCTCAGTTGCGGCCTTATCTCTGCGCAGAAAAGACATATTCAGGACACACAATGAGATCAATCAGAGGGAAGGAGAAAAGGAATTAAAACGTCACCATGGGCTAACGCAGGCACTTGGAGCATTGCTGGACTGAGCCGAAGAGCTGCTGAACAAAACGCAGAGCCTCTGATGGTTGGCGGGGCTAAGGCAGTCCACCTAGCAAGACACATCCCGGGGTGGGGGAGGGAAAAGAGTTAGTCTGCCACTCAAACGAGCAAGGTAGTATTTCAGAAAGAGAATTGGCTCCATCCGAGGACAACAGAAACTGAAGCTACTTGTGCAAACCTCAAATCCACACAATCATTCCAGGCAGGTATTAGGAAGGCAGGGAGAGATTTGGAACAATGAGATTGGGAAGAGGCTCGACACGTGCTTACCATCAATGCAGCATAAATGCATTTTTCACCTGCATGTAAATATCTCATTCCAAATCTTGATTCTTCAGCTGGTTCATCTGCACAGCAGATGCTGTAAAGTCAGATATATGACCCTACTTTTGGGTACCAGAGGTATAGGCTGGGGTTTTTTTATTTTAGTTTTCTGTTTCTTAGTTCAAGGATAGGAAGAATATGACCTCCTACCTGTTATTGGAAGGAAAGTCTCATGGCCATGTATGGGGAGACAGAGAGGCTACAACACAGGAAAGGGCCACTCTGCCTTCAACCCCGTCTTAGTTTGCTCTATTCTGGCATAATATTCCTCCCACATACATCTGTCTGCAGATCCAGTGTTCTCAAATCATGGGGTGAGAGAAGGCCAGCCAGAGTCATTTTCTTCTTCAAAGTGTCTTGCTGGCCACATGTGCTGCGAAGGTGTTCAAGGATGAGAGCAACACCTTCCCCAGCTCACCAGCTTCAGACAGGAGCCCAGTTCTTTCATAGAGTCGCTGGAAAACAGTTTTCATGTACGCCACCCCAACTCAACACATACGAACCACTGTGCATGAAGGCTTTGTACAGCTCCTCGCCAAAGCAGATGCCTGCGCGCTGAAAGATTAAGGTGGCCCAATTCCAGACCTTTGGAAAATGTTACTATGGCTTGACTATCCCTGCCTAAAATCCCCTTTAAAAATCTTTTTAGGGAACAACCTCCCACCCCAGCATCTCCCCTCTGTGCTCCTCTAGAGTCCTCAACCAGGCATGTCCAAACTTCGTCCCCCAGATGTTCTGGACCACAACTCCCACAGTCCTTTGCCGTTGGAAATACAGCCTTGGAATTCTGGAAGTTGTAGTCCAAAACATCAGGAGGGCTGAAGTTTGGGCATGCCTATTAGACCTCAACAGAACAATTTTTGAGCTTTGCTCACTTACTTTATGAGACCAGAGAGACTCCTTCTGAATGAACCCTCTCTCTTCGTCATCACCGGTCCTCTGTCCAAACCTCAAGCCAGCTGAGTCTTTGGTTTGGACAAATGGGTCTGAATCTTTCTGCACAATCCTTCCTCCCCTGGCCCGGAAATCAGCCACCATTCTGGCCAAACTCTGGCTGTTGTTCAAATGCTCTGCGATGCGAGTGCTCACAAGCTCGTGGGAAGGTAGGATCTGGACCGGCTTGGCTTGGACGCTCCCGTTCATGCCTTGCAACCCGGCCAGATCCCTCAGCAACTGCCTTTTCCTTCTGCTGTCCAGCTCCTTGTATTCCTTGTTGAGGCGAGGAGACACATAAACCTGTTCCAGGAAATACTCCCTGGTGGGACATCTCATGCCTCTTTCTGTTAACAGGAAGGGTTCGTGGAATGTGATCAGTGGAGAAATGCAGAGGATAATGTCCTTCAGCTCTTGCTTAAACGCTAGAGAGAAAGCTCTCAGGCGATCTTCAGAGGAGGTGACCTCCTCTGTCACATACAATCCAGTGTCATCCTGCAGGGGGTCTCTGAACTCCCTGGTATGACTTTTGGGCTCCTGGTAGTCTTCCATGCTCTCTCTGCTCCCCAGCTGTTCGTTGTCTAGAATCCCCAGCTGTTGATCTACCAGAGTGAGGGGCAACAAAGTTTCGGGCACTAATGTGGAAGAAAGGAAGGGGGCTACAGAAGAAGAATCCAATGGAAGATGCTCTTGCAACGTCTGAAGGACAACACTTTGCAGATCACCATTGACCCCATCATCCTCTTCTGTCAACGTTCTCTGTTCCAAGGAGCAGAGCTCATCTGAAGGCTCCAGTTCAGAGATCGTGGGCAACTTGTCGGGCACGGCCTCAACGTCTTTCCCCGCTGTGCTGTTTGCGTAATCGTGGTGCCCGTTTTCTTCTCCCGGTCCTTGTGACAGATTGGGAAAGGAGCCGTTTTGGGCCAGCATTGGAGGCATGGCAAACTCATCCATAAGGAAGGAGATTTCCAGCTGAGAATGGTAAGCCACACAGATCATAAATATAAGAATCTCCTTCACCCGAGCCAGCTCGTATTCTCCTGCGCCACGGAGCTTGATAGTGCAACCCAAGTGCTGCGGACAGCCTTCAAAAAACATCAGTGTTTTTGTCTGATCTGAAAGAGAAGAGAACGGCGTTTGCCTCTTTCTCTCTGGAGGAGAATTTGCTTGCAGATTTTTTTAAAATTCACATCCCTGTGTTTCACCTGGGGTTTTAAATCTACAACACATTCACTTCTCCTTTCCAACTGTATAGCTCCCCAGATCCACACAGTAACAGGAATCATAGAACATGAAGGGACAATGCAATTGAGCTGCTCAAACCATTAAGTGTCTCAAAAACATATGCACGCATTTAAGAGCTAGCAGACGGCAACAGGGCAGCAACTGGACTGCAGGACACAAGTCATTACACCAGTCCCACAAAAGCATGACAGAAATCAGCTTTCTCTACACAAAGCTGCCTTCAAAAACGCCTTAGAAACTTCAACTGGCACAGAATGTGGCCTCTTCATGTGCTCACTGGGGCGAGAGGAGTGAAGCACACTCTGCCCGTTCTGTTGCAGGTGCCTCCTTGTCCCAGGGTGCTTCCTTGCCTCAAGGTTTGCGCTGTTTGACCTTTGACAGCCCTACATGGTTCAGTTTCAGGTAATTGCAAAGAGCTGTCTGCACTCACGCAAACCCAGGTAAAAGGTATAGGTTCCCCCCGCACGTGTGTGCTAGTTGTGTCCGACTCTAGGGGCGGTGCTCATCTCCGTTTCCAAGCCAAAGAGTCAGTGTTGTGCAATTCCGTGGCCACATGGCCGGCATGTCTGAATGCATTTCTGCACACGGAACACTGTTTACCTTCCCACTTTTTAAAAATGGCAGCACCTATTTATCTACTTGCATTTACATGCTTTCGAACTGCTAGGTTGGCAGGAGCTGGGGTACAGAGCAGGAGCTTACTCCGCAGACCGCAGCGTGGCACCCGGGATTCGAACCGCCGAGCTGCCGACTTTGCAGCTGACAGTTTTCATAGCTCTAGCCTGGTGAGCCACCGTGCCCAACCCAACTGTATTGTACTGTAAAACCATCTTCACAAACACAATTTACCAGCCTTGTTGCCACAATGAGTCAGACTGGAGGGGACTAAAAACATGTGTTTCTCTTTCTTTTTTAAAAAAGTATTTATTTTCCAGGTCAAGGGTAACTAGAGGGTACGGGTAATGGGTTAGGAGTTCTACAGAGATACACTTTTCAAGGGGCCTCTCTACCTTACACAACCAATCTCCTGGCTTGTCCCATCTATGGTTACCATTAAACTTTTAAGTATATGTTTGTTTTCTGTGGCTTTCAATGGAAAATGTTTTGGTGTCTTTGGTGTTCTTAATTTATTCACACTTGATTTTAGCTAGCTCATTTTAGAATTCTACCCCAACAAGCCATCAAAATTTGATTCATGGTTCAGTTAATATGCTTTATATTAGTTTTCCCTTCCAGGGACTCTACTGATGTTTCCTATCAAAATTACTGTCAGCTCTTTCCAATATGTGGAGGGCACCGCCTGGGGAAGTCTTCTTTCTATGATACATCTTATGTACACGGTCTGTAGGTTATATAATTTCCAAGCACGTTTGTGCATGAGATGTCTAAGAGACTCCACTTCTATAATAATGTATGCTATCAACAGATTTGCCAACTTTTAAGACACTGCAAATTTCTTGTTTTCGTCTAGGTACAGCTGACTAACACTGTTGCATGTCTCAAGGGTGATTTTAGAAAATGTTCTGAAAGGAGTCAAAATAATATGGAAGCAAACGGCTATCCCTTTATGGGAAAGGGAATAAAAGTACTCTAAGCATGGGGTGTAAAATGACATAAACTGGCTTTTCAAATATATATATACTAGTGCACAATTATAATTGCAATGAAACATGGCAATGCATGCATGGTAGAGCTGGGTGGCTGAGCTACAAACCTTAAGTCATGAACACAAAATCACCCTGATTTCACAAAGTGGCTCAAGGCAGGCCACCCTATCTATTAACTTTATACTCCGCAAACTCACAGATCAAAGCCGTGAGGATGCAGGAACCAGTCTCCTGCTCCGGCATTCTTGGGGGTTGGCCACACAATAGTTGGACAATTAAACAACAACAACAACAACAACCAACACTTCTGGTTCAAACTACACCTGTTCTAATCCTATTCAAATGGAGTATGAGGGCACAAGTCTCCTCTATTCTTTTTCTTTTAAATAACTGAAGAATCTTTTGCCAACGTGGGGGAACGGCAGCAGCAGCCTAGGGAGCCCGCCATGTGTGGTCTGCAGATCACATGACTCATAATACTAAATACAGTGGTACCGTGACTTAAGAGCAGCTCAACTTAAAAGCAGAAAACTGTTGGCGTTTTAACTGCCGCCTTACAAATTTTAGATATGGTCTGCTCGACTTACTTTTTTTTTTTTTTTTTTTCTTTTTTTAACTTATTTTTTCAATTTTTTTAGATAGGTACCCTGAGTTAAGAGTAGTTTGACTTAAGACAGGCATGTCCAAACTTCAGCCCTCCAGATGGTTTGGACTAGGCATGTCCAAACTTCGGCTCTCCTGATGTTTTGGCCCACAACTCCCAGAATTCTAAGCTTAGATTGCCAATGACAAAGGACTGTGGGAGTTGCAGTCCAAAATATCTGGAGGGCCGAAGTTTGGACATGCCTGACTTAAGAGCATGCATTCAGAACGGATTAAATTCGTAAGCTGAGGTACCACTGTATCCACCTCACTGACACAGAGGCATAGATAAAGAAGACTATACACAAAGCATTTTTAACATATACACACACGATATAAAAGGCCATAGTGTAAGGTAATAAATCATGTACGGTGGTACCCCACTTTACAAAGGCTTCAGTTAATATAATTCTCGGATGACTAAAAAAAAAATCCTTCAGAAATAATGTGTCCGTTTATGAATTTTTAAGCATTTTCCCCAAAGGACTTCATTTCCCAGGATGCATTGCACTCCATGCATTTCTGCATCTCATAATTTCCGCATTACATAACGTCCCGGATGATAGATTAATTTTGTAAAGCAGGGTTCCACTCTACTGTATTGTATGAAGTACTGCGTCATCACATTGATTCTAGGTCATACTATTTTAAAAAAGGGGGGGGGCAGGGCTTCTTAGCTTTACTCACCATTTGGCAACTGAAAAACCTGCATGTAAAATTTGTGGCACGTCCCCAAATGCGGCCTTGTCAACAACTGATCCATCGACATAAGGACATCCCCCTGAGTCATTCGACTTACTCTGTCCAAGACATGCTGCAAAATATTGATAAAACAAAAGGTGCTTCACATTTTACCTCACATTGCACTTCATCTAGTAAGGAGCTCTAGAAGAATATTCTGTGGTAAAAGAAGTAGAACACAACCACAAAAGCAGCTAAATCTCAACTGCAGAGGCACACTGTGCAAAAATTACAGCCTACCAGCTCTCTGGCCTACTAAGTGCAGATGGATAATTTATAACAATTTGAACTTTTGTCTAAAAGTATCTCACTTTGTTGGTACTGTTTTGCAGTGATTCCGAAATGTTAACGAAGACTGAGGAAGCACAGATAGCAACAGAATTGAATACAGCACACAAAATTTAACTGTGCAATTAGTTCCCACAAGGCGTGACTGCCAACATGAACAGCTTTAAAAGAGGTCTACCCAAATTCACATAGGACAAGACATTTGTAAAGATTCTCAGTCATCCAGGTGAGTTGTATCTGGAAACTGAATCATGGCAACTGGACTAAACCAAGTGGCTAGACAGTGCATGAACTGCACCCCAAAGTCTAGCTCACTCCCTCCAGTAGATTTTAAATTCTTTTACAAAAAGAAGAAAAGAAATGGGGAGTAAAATTTCAATAGATGAGAACCACAAAACAGTTTTGAAAATAAAAACAAAGAGAGGCAGAAGCCAACTGATACATCACATCCGTAACCTAATACAAATAGCTTGATTAGCTGTTTGGTAGCAACCCAATCTCTCTCATTCCATGTGATAATATTAAAAGCATCACACCACTTCAAGGCATTAGACTACAATTTTATTTAGCACTGTAGACTTTACCGGCTTAACATTGATGACCAGGGTAATGCCATGTTCTAGCAGCATGTCTTGGGCAATCCGGGACACTGTTTTTTCCACCAAGACCAGAGTAGGCCTGACATCCACTATCCGCTGGACATAATTCTTCAAGAACTCCCTTTCCTAAGATGGGAGAAAGTGGCATTCATCTACTGGATGTATGTTACAAAGATGCAGGCAGCGCCTCAAGATGTAGTAGGAAAAAGGCCATAAATCCTAACATTCATTCATTCATTCATTCATTCATTCATTCATTCATTCATTCACTGGATCTGTCACTGCCCGTCTCTTCAGAAAGCCAGCTTTGTTAAAATCAATGGGAACTACCCAAATGAGGAAGCCCAAAACCTAAACACTGGTCTAGGTTTTAATACTATCTATAGAGCAGGTTTGCACAGTCTCCCGCGGCGCCTTCAGGGGTCGCCCGCCAGGTCCCTGTGTTTGAGGGAATTCCCCCACACACACACACTCGCCCTCTCCAGCGGCAGTGGCGGCTCCAGCGGCAGCGACGGGCCCAGGTCGGCCTGCTGGGCCCAGCTGGGTTTTCCGGCAGGGCGCGCGGTGGCCACAGATGTGGGCCCAGCCAGGCTTGCTGGGCCCACTTGCTGGAGGGACCGAATGGGCCCAGCAAGCCGACCTGGGCCCGCCTCCGTGGCCGCCGCCCACTGCTGGAGCCGCTGCCACGACCCCACCACAGCTGCCACCCCAGCCGCTGTCACCCCCATCCCCTGCTGCTGTCACCCCTGCTCCTGTTGCCCCCACCCCATCACCTCTCCCCGCCTGCCCCCCCCACCCCATCCCGCCGTCCTGCCTCTGCCCCCTCACCGCTGCCGCCGCCACTGCCTCTGCCTGCTGCCCCCCCACCCCCACCCCGCCGTCCTGCCACCCACCACTGCAGCCCTCACCCTGCTGAGGAACACTGCAAAGGTAACATCACGGTGTCATCACCTTCTCCTCCATTTTGTTTGTTTGTTTTAACGAGTGCATCTACTCAACTGCTTAACACAAGGTTTACCTAGAATGTGCAAAGACCTAATTTCAAGCGTTGGGAAAAAGCTTCTGTTTCTGAATGGGTCACCACTGGATCAGAGAATCTTACCATCGCTATAGTGTTCATAGTCGTTAAGGAGCAAGGCCCACTGGGCATACCATGGCTTATCTCTTAGTCAACCAGTATACAGTAGGACAGGCAAGTCTAAACTTCGGCCCTCCAGATGTTTGGGACCACAACTCCCACAGTCCTTTGTCATTGTCAATCTAAGCTTAGAATTCTGGGAGTTGTGGTCCAAAACATCAGGAGGGACGAAGTTTGGACATGGCTGTAGTAGGATAATGCTGAAGGTACTCCAATATCTTGTAATGGCTTTTATACAGACTGAAACTATTAAAACCTAGTTCATTTACTAGAGAGTCTTTTACATTGCTGAATGGAAGAATCCATGAACTAGGACAAGCAGTGACCTTTTGGGTAGTTCTGAAAAAGGTTACCTTTATATAGTCAATATAGGCAAGAGTTAAATTTTTAACATTTTCTAATGGTGGTGTGCACTCAAAACAAGTGTGCCTTTGCCCAAAAAGGTTGAAAAACACATAACACACACACACACACACACACACACACACACACACACACACACACACACACACACACACACACACACACACACACAGAGTATATGGAAATCCTTTTGCTCGCAGCTAGAAATATTAAATGACCCAGAGGGGAATAAGCCAGCTCATTAAGAGTCCGATGTGATGCTGCTGAACAGAGAGAGCACAGTAAGAAAAGTCTCCCAACCTGAAGGACAATGGGATCAATGCAGGTGAACTTTGTTTCCTCTCGATAGAGATACTCAATGGAACACTTCAGTAGAAGAATTTTGGGGTTTTTAATGCAGCCATTCATCTGGAAAGAGAAAATAACAATGAAAGGCATTCCTTCCCGAGAAAGAGCATTCCTTCAAAGGGTTAAAAAGACACACAGAAGGCCTGGATTTGACTTCATGTATGGCTGGGAAAGACCACTGTCTCTTTGAGGTTCTGTCACTCAAAGTAGGTCACGGGGTGGGCAACTCACAGCTTTCCAGATGTTGCTGAGCGAGGACCCCCTCCCGTCACCAGGCTCAGCTGGCAGATACTCCTGGGAACTGAAATCCAGCAACATCTGGAAGGACACACATGTCCTACTCCTTCCCAATAATATGGTGGCAGATGACCAACCCCTGCCTTCAACGGGCAACCACAGAAGAACATCATCCATAGCTTTGGTTTATTATACTTAGGATGAAGGGTGGGTTAGTCTTCATAAACACTGTTAAGAACCAACCCATAGACAACTACCAATTCAGGCTGAAAAACATCAGCCTGCATTCCTTGCACCAAGATTGCTGGGGGTGGAGAAGAAAGCTCACCACAACAGGCAGGAGGAGGCCACCACCCCTGGGGACTGCACTTGTGTCCCATGGAAACCATGGAGAGACCCAGCCAGCCTCGTACTGTCAAAATGGCAGTGGTTGCCTCGGAGACCTCTAGGGCCTAGGGCCTAGGCTCTCTTCGCTGACCTTTCAAGAGCTCAGAGAAGCTACTTTTTGGGATTACAATTTGCAGGAGGGGACGGCAACCCAACCAATATGGCTGCTGGCTGTCTCAAAGACCCACAAAGTTGTTTTAAGAAAAACTTTAATAAGGAACTTTTTCTAAGCTCTGCTCAGTCCAGGGCAAAAAAGGCACCTGAGCCCATTGTGAATAATTAGAGAGTGAAATAAATTGACACTATTCTTAGGCTCACAGGGCATGGATTCTATCAAGCCCTGCTACTGGACGAGACTCAGTTGTCCCTAGGACTTGTGGCATCGGCCAGACCAAAGCTGGTTTCCATTTCTGTGCAAATCTTATTTTATTTTATTTTATTTTGTTTTGTTTTTTATTTCTATGCCGCAGCATCTGACACAAGTGCCAGTCTGGGCGGTTCACAAAGCTTTAAGATAAATACAACAAACATAATAAGCAAGCATAAAATCAGACATAAAACAAACTTAATAAACCATAACTAAAATCAAAATCAAAATTACAGACCATGATAAAACCCAAGATAGCCTAAAAGAGAAAACAAAGGGGGATAATGTTTTCAAAAAACAATCAGCTGCAAGGATGGTCAATAGCCAGGGAAAGCCGTTCTGAATAGCCAGGTCTTCGGGAGTTTTTTTAAAAGACCTGCAGCATGGGATCCAGGCAGATCTCTGGGGGAAGTTGATTCCAAAGGCGAGGTGGCACCACCAAGAAAGCCCAATACCCAGTGGTTGTTTTACGGCAGGCGTGTCCAAACTTCAGCCCTCCTGATGTTTTGGACCACAACTCCCAGAATCCTAAGCTTAGATTGCCAATGACAAAGGACTGTGGGAGTTGTGGTCCAAAACATCTGGAGGGCCGAAGTTTGGGCATGCCTGTTTTACGGGCTTCTGGGAGGAACAGTAACACATTCTGCTGACAACATTTGTCAAGACGTGTGTGCTTGGAATCAAGCAGTGGAGAGGGACGACAGATGGCCTATGGGTGGAGGATCACAAAACTTGTTTGCTAGGAATCAACCCAAAAGACATTTCCCTTCAGTCATCTATGCTGCCCCGCGACAGAAACTGAAACGGCAGCATCGTACCTTTTTGTGTGCTATGTTTTTGGTGCATACAAAGCCATTCACAACCATGGAGTCAAATTTCTTTCCACCTGGAATCTGGCAAAAACAGAAAATATTTAGTTGCACATTATTCTCCCTAATTTCCAATCAAATCCAATTTTCATTAGGAAGTAGATTTAAAAAAATAATCAGAGGGGCTTAACATTGGACCTCTCCCCCTATCAGGAAGAGAGAACAAGAAACAGTCAACGAAATGCAACCAACACGTTTCTTCCACTGGACTCACAGGTACGGCCTTCAAGGGCCAGAAATGGACTCGCTCTCCTAAGGAAGGAAATCAATGAATGAATCCTTGGCTTCCGCAAAGTTACGAAGCATCCTTTTGAAAAAAATGTAGGTGGGCATGGGAGCAAGTATGCTACCCTTTGCGGGAGGTCCACAGTACGCACTAATTCTTTTCTTAATTTGGCAACTAGACAGTGCTAATTATTGTAGGATTTGGGGGAGGCAACTGTGGGAATAAATGTGACCCTTGAAGCTCCCAGGGTGGATATATGGAACCCCTGACCTCTGGAGACTGCCCATCTCTACAGAAGCAAATTACCTTTGTCTACACAAAGGCAAAGGACACACCACTTAGATCAGTGGTTCTCAACCTGTGGGTCCCCGGATGTTCCTGGACTGCAATTCCCAGAAATCCCTTCCAGCACAGTGAGTGGTGGGGGCTTCTGGGAGTTGCAGTCCAGGAACATCTGGGGACCCACAGGTTTGAGAACCACTGACTTAGATTCTACTCACCAGCTGCCCAGGTGCATCGCACCATTCTATTTTTGTCAGACTCAGCTAGGGATCTAATACCACCTTGATTAGATCCCTACCTTGAATAGATCCCTTCCTTGATTCGCCTTTTCACGGTGAACAGGACAACAGCAACAAAACTTTTTTCTCCCCAACAAGAAAAGAGTTGATATGTCTTTCTTTGTCTCAAACCCTTTGCATATTTTCAAGATTGTTCTTTGGACATTTGTCTAGGTCAAAGCTGGGTTCCAGCACGTTCGGTGCTTGTTTTTTTTGACGGTCAATCCACCACTCAAAACCACTTTTCTCTATCGTTCCCAATTCCCCGCATCAAGAGGACTCACTTTTTTGACGTGGACAAACTGGCGGATATCCATGTCGTCGTCCCTGTTCTTGACGTCGGGCCGGACAGTCTGGACCACCTGGCAGACCACAGGGACGATGACATCCCTCCAGGAGAGGGACAACAATTCGTTGTACAGCAGCTGTTGCAGCAGTGCCATCATGTGGTTGTGATTAGCTGACCTGCAGAGAAAGGTTTGGAGAACACAGTAAAAAAGCCAGGAAACCACACTTTTTAATAAGCAATGGTGACATATTTTCTTGTCTGTCTGTCTGTCTGTCTGTCCGTCTGTCTGTCTGTCTGTCTCCTCTTCATGACACTGGATGGCAGAGTTCAGTAGACTGCAGTGATTCCAGCTCCCAGAATCCGAGCACAGGTCCTTAATGCAATCTGTTTAAAATACTGATTGAGGGACTTCTATGGGCAATTTAAATACCCCAGATCATAGGATCATAGAGTTGGAAGGGACCCCAAGGGACATCCAGTCCAACCCCCAGCCGTGTAGGAACCCCCATCAAAGTACCCCCGACAGATGGTCGTCCAGACTCTGCTTAAAAAACAACAAAGGAGACTTTACCACCCTCTGTGGCAGCATATTGCAAACTACACACAGCCTTATCTGCGTGACCTACAGTACATTTCATTACAAGACACAAAATCCCTCCAAGCTTCTGTTATAATAACAATAACACGCCACCAGGTTTCCTACATATACTCTGAGGTAGTTTACCACTGCCTTTTTTTTTTCTGGGGACACTCTGGCACTAAACGCACAATAAGACACCGGTGGGATTCAAACCCCCAACCACGGCTCCACATTCAGGTAGTTTTTTTTTTTCACTGAGAGGCTAAATGGAGCTGGGAAGGATCCCAATTTATTCCCACTGTCAGATATGTTCCCACAAAAAAGCCTGAAGAAGTGGACTTATCCACAAAAAGCTCCCATGATAACATAGCAATTAGCCTTCAAGGTGCCGCCTCATTTTTGTCTTCTTCATTTGTTTTTCATGTGTGTTTCATTTCTGCCTTATGATTTCTTCTCAGACATTGTTACAGTGGTTCCAACTTATGGGGCCTAGTGTTCCGTCAAAGCCTCTGGGAACCCACCCCATATTCCAAGCCTCAAACTTACAGCAGCCTCTCCATGGCTTGTTTCTCCCCATTCTCTTCTCTCAGCAGGTCCAGATTGCTGTGGTGCCAGCCCAACGGCGTGAAAAACAGCTCTTTGGATTTTTCTTCCACCCTCCGATTAAACAGCGATTCTAACGAAGGAGGGGGAAGAGGACATTTGGCAACAACACATCTTAATAATCCATACAGTGTTTTCTTTTAAGGCAAAGGACTGTTAGACGATTGATATTCTCTCCATTCATTTATGAGGAATATGGCTCTTCAGGTTTCCACAGGCAGATCCTAGGAAAGCTGCTTGCTTTGACTACAACTCCCAGACTCCTTCGGCTAATGTAGCCATGTTGGACCATGGGATTTGGGGAACTCTGGCCCCTAATGTGACTTTTCTAAGCTCCACTTGCACGGAAATAGGTCTGCAGATTGCCCATACCATCCAAACGGCATTTCTCCCTACATTTATTATCACGAGCTATGACAAAAAACATACTAGCTGAAACCCACTATTATGTTGCAACTAGAAAAGGCCAACAGGGTTCCATGGATTCCAGTTGTGAAATATTACTGGATTTCAGGCACTATTGCCACATGGAGGCTGGGAGAGAAACAAAACTCACCCTATGGAAATTGTTCTGCAAACCCAAAGAAGCTGTGGACTTCATGTTCAAATTGGAAGAGAGGAGGAAGAATCAAGCCAATCAATGCAAATAACGGGGCTTCCGGTTTAATGGCCGACTGCATAAGACGCTAGGGGAATCCCTCCGTGGGTCCCCAGAGCACACAGGGGGTTTAAAGAGTTTCGGGAAGACTCCCCGAACTCTAATAACCTCAGGGAGGTGCCCTGAGGGGTTGGGTATCGGCTGCGCTCTTTGCGGCTCTCCTCTCGCCCCGATTCGGAGGGGGAGAAGGATCGAGCCGCGAACTACCCTGTGTTGCGAAGTCTCGATGTCTTAGCAGGAAGCCATTAACCTCCAAGGACTCTATTCGTTTCTATCGGAGGAGGAAGATCAGTGGAGGCTGTTAAACGGCTAACTTGAAGAAAGGATTATACCCGAAGAAACGAGAACTGACCTGATTATATCGGAATCTGTTTGGAGTGTGGTGGAAATTAAGCCATAACTCTCCTTCGTGATTCAAGCTGAGCCGTGCGGTGAGGGTTGAGAGATACCCCTTCATTTACGAAGTGAGTTTGAACTATTATTATCTACATTGAAGTGGTGAGAAATACGGGACTTGGGGAGTCTTGACCGAATCTGCAATTCAGAGCTGGTGTTTGTAGTCACCCCCTTTTTTTTTTTTGCGAATAGGACTGAGTGAGCAAAGAAGAACGCAAGGGGGTGGAGGGGGCAGTTTTTTTTTTTTTTTTTCAATACATTTCAAAGGACAGCGGTGCTTGGAGTTACTTCCCCCTGGAGCTTTATATTACTTGATTTTTACATTTCCAAAGACTTTGGAGAACTGACTTTTGGAGCAACCTCCCCCTTCTTTTTCCTTTTCTGAAAGGATTAAATATCTAAGAAGAATCTGGGAGATAGACAAAGAAGAAAATCTGTTTGGTTTTATATCCCAAAAGACCCTCATTAGAGCTGGCGTTTTGAGTTACCCCCTCTTTTCTTGGGGGAGGGTGTTATCTTCACAATTTGGATCTCTCAGTGCTCTGTTTCACACTCTGTTTCACACTTTTGGGGGTGTTTTTGTGAGTAACTTTGGAGTAACTTTGGAGATACTGCCATTTGATTTTTGAACTAGTAAGAACTTTACCTTCAGAGAATTTTACCTTCAGAGGCTTCCGTGAATAGGGTCTTTACTTTCTTCATTTTTTCCTATCTGTGTGGAACTAGGCTCTTGGAAGACAGCTGAAGGCACTTTTTCTTTTTTTCTTTTTTAATTCTTTCCCTAATTTTTAATTATTAAGGGCTTTTGGATCCCTCCTTGGGTATCTGGCTGCTGCGGAATTGAAATTAAGTCATTATCTGTTGTTTTTTTGAAGCTGGAAGGTCGCTGTGTAGCCAAAACAACATCATGTTGCAGCTGTGAAAGTGACTAGAAAGTTCATCTCCTAGGTTGGAGTGCCATCTGGTGGCATCTGGTGGATTATAAAAATTAATGTGTCTGACACTGCCTAAGAAATTCATTTTTTATGTTGGAGCGCCATCTAGTGGATTTTGAAAATTATTGCATGTAAAATTTAATTTGAACGCTGTTTGGGGTGGGAAAATGCTTGTTTATGTAGAAAAACTCACAAAATTTGATATATAGTTATTAATTTGATATGTGGGTAATTTAAAGCCAGAAAGGACAAAAGGAAGTCAGATTAAGTAAATTGAGTATTATTGATGGTAAATACGTGATTATTAACTATTGGAGTATTAATTGGTTAAATTTGACTGGTTGAAGTTTATTATTATTTACTGATTGAATCAATTTGAATTAATGTCAATTTGTGATTAAATTTATGAAAATTGTGCTCCATTGGAATAGAAGCTAATTAATTAAGATGGCAGAGAAAAAGATGACACCTCTAACACAGAGGAGGGACTCCAGAGAGGAGGGCAAAGAATGGGAAGGATTAATGATACACATAAGGAGAGAATTTGAAAAAGTGAAGAAAGTATGGTCAGGAAATTATCAGAACTAAAGGAAGATATGCAGAAACAAATTAAAGAGGCAGTTGGAGAACTATCAGCTCAAGTGAAGGATTTAACGGTGAAAACAAAGAGCATGGAAAACAAAGTGAAGAAAGTGCAGACAGAGGTTAAACAATGTAGAGAAGAAACAGAGAGGAATAAAGCAGGTGTGACAGAATTAAAGATGACACAAACGAAATTTGAGGATCTGGCTTTTCTTGAAATGAGGCAACGGCAACAGAATCTTCGTTTTCAGCTTGATACCATGGGAGGAAGGAGAAGATATTAAGTCCAAAGTAATAACTGAACTTGCGAAGTGGCTTGGGTGGCAAGAAGAAGAAGAAGTAGCTGGTGCAATCTCCCAAGTGTTTAGGATAACAGTTAGAGCAAAGAAATTGAGAGCGAAGAAGACACCAGGGGATGTTATTGTGTCAATGACATCTATGGACGTGAGAGATAGAATTCTGAAACATAGTTATGACAACAGATTTGTGATTGAAGGACAACAGATCCTGATATATAAGGAGATCCTCTTTATTTTTTGAGAAGAAGAGGAAGTTATAAACCTCTGGCAGAAACATTGAGAAGAAACAGTTTGAGATTCCGCTGGGAGTTTCCGGAAGGTCTATCCTTTATCTACAAAACGAAGAGGTTTAAAATAACATCTGAGTCGGAGATAGGCAAATTTATAAGAAAATATGGAGAAGAACTTGGGTACAGGAAACCATTGAAGGGGGGGGATAGACTGCCTGAGGAGAAGGTGGACCAAGGTCTAAGAAGAGGTGAGGGCGAAGAAGAGGAAGAGGGAGAAGAAGAGGAGTTAGATCTC
Organism: Phrynocephalus forsythii; assembly: GCA_029282475.1. Classification (NCBI taxonomy): domain Eukaryota; kingdom Metazoa; phylum Chordata; class Lepidosauria; order Squamata; family Agamidae; genus Phrynocephalus; species Phrynocephalus forsythii. The sequence goes on from JAPFRF010000001.1 coordinate 17,835,588, forward strand.
TCGGATGAAGAGGAAGGCAAAGCTGACTTAGCTATGGCCAATATCTGAATAGAGATTGATAAAAATATATTTAATCTGAAATTTGCAATGGTGCTGAGAGTATTAACATGGAATGTTAATGGTCTGAATGAAAAGACCAAGAGAAACAGGATCACACATTTATTGAAGAAAGAAAACTTAGACCTTATTTGTCTGCAAGAAACACATGTTGCAATGAAACACATGAAGATTCTAAAAACAAAATTCTGGGACAAGAATTTGTATCATCTGATAAATTGAAGAAAAGAGGAGTCGTGATATATGCAAAACACAAACTAGAACCTAAGTTGATAATGAAAGATGAAGAGGGAAGATTTTTGATGGTGCAAATTACTTGGCAATCTGAAAAAATTTTCATCGTTGGAATTTATGCGCCAAATGAAAGGAAATCAGAATTTTACAGAGATTTAGAACAAAGACTGCTAGATTATATGGACCCAACTCTTCTTGATGGGAGATTGTAATGGAGTAATGATGCCGGATTTGGATAGATCCCAGAAAAAGAAAGGCTCAGAAGGGAAATTACCAAAATCCTTTTTGACTTAGTCGAAAATTTTGGATGGACGGACATTTGGAGATTGAGACACCCAATGGAGAAACAGTTTACCTTTTTCTGAACCAAACCGGAGTTGGGGAAGAATCGATTACATATTTGTTCCTAACGACACTTCACACAGAGTGACGAAAGTGGAAATTCTACCTAAAACGATCTCAGATCATAATGCAATTGTGATGGAAGTTAAAACAAAACTGCAAGGATTATACCGCTGGAGATTGAATGAAAGCTTATTGGATGAGACAGAGACTTTGCAAATAGCGAAAAAAACTTTTAGAGACTATTTGGAAAATAATTGGAGAAGAGAAACACCAATAAACTCTGTATGGGATGCGAGTAAAGCTGTCATGCGAGGTCTCTTTATTCAAAGAAATTCATATCAGAAGAAACAGAAAGAAAAAAAGAAATATGAGATCCTAAAAGAAATGGTGGAGACAGAGGGAAAATTGGTGGAAAAACCAAAGGAACAGAAATGGATTATTAGAAAGTCATTACTTCAAGTCTGGGAAAGATTGAAACCTTTATTAGAGAGACACACCCCGAGGTGGTTATCTCCGATTGAAGCATTGGCGATCAAAAGGAAAGATGCAGAAGGAGTGGGGATCACATATGGGGATGTGTTATTCTTCTCAGAAAAAGGCCCAAGACTGAAATCTTATGAACTGTTAAAAGAGAGGTTAACAGGTTGGTTTCAATACTATCAGTTACACGACACTTTTCAGAAAGACAGAAGGATGTCTGGATTTGGAGAGAAGGAATCCAAGTTTCAAACCATAATTATGGGCCCAAAAAAGAAATTGTTGACTAGATTATATAATTTTTTGTTGGAGTTGAATTTAAAAGATGAACAAGTCAAAGAATGTATGATAAAATGGGCTATGGATTTGGGTCATAATATTGAGTTAGATGTGTGGGAAAGATTGTGGAAAAAGAATATGAAGTTTACCGCATGTACTTTGATAAAAGAAAACTTGTTGAAAATGATGTATAGATGGTATATTACTCCAACGAAATTAGCAAAGATGTACAGGATGAAAGATGATTATTGTTGGAAATGTAAAAAGAAACAAGGTGACTTTTATCATATGTGGTGGACTTGTGAGAAAGTGAAGGAGTATTGGGCATGGATATATGATGAACTCAAAAAGATGTTAAAGTGTACATTCCCAAAACGACCTGAACTTTTTCTTAGGGGTTGGTGGATAATGAAATTAAAGGAGCAGACAGGACGTTATTTTTATATGCAACAGCAGCGGCACGAATGCTCCTGGCTCAGAATTGGAAGACAACGTATATACCGTCTTTGGATGAATGGAGGGCGAAATTACTGGACTTTGCAGAGATGGCCAGACTGACTTGCAGATTGAGGGATCAAGACAACCAGAGGTTCCAAAATGACTGGCAAAAATTTAAGAACTACATGGAGATCAACTGTAATGAATTAAAGACTCTTTCCGGATTAGGATAGAACTCTATTACCTACTTTTAGAACCTTTTCTATAAGTATATAGAATGGGTTCGTTGGAAAGGAAGGCTGGGAGATGAGCAACGTTAAAACCGCGAGAAGAACAGAGGGAAGCCGAACTTTAGTGATAGATTGACTTTATATGGTTAATGTTTTGAATATGTTCTTTTTTCTTTTGTATTTTAAATTCTTTAATAAAAATGTTAATAAAAAAAAAATCAATGCAAATAACGAATAATGTAATTGATGTTTAGTTGTTTTTCTATACCTACAGTTCTACTTTTTATTCTTCAGTTCAAAAATATCCTGCTATGTACATAAAACCATGAAAGGATAGATTTAGAGAATAATCAATTCCGTAACGACTTGCTTATCACATAGGAGTTTATTCCTCTAACAAGGGAGACTCTTATGCACAGTGGTATACAAGTAATCCAGTCAGACCCAGTGTGCTAAACTCCGCCTGGGAAGACTTAGCTTAACATCTGTGCAAAGCCAAGCAGCTGACTGGGTGTCTCTATTAAGGCCCCTTCCTTCCTTCCTTCCTTCCTTCCTTCCTTCCTTCCTTCCTTCCTTCCTTCCTTCCTTCCAGAAGTAACTGCCCAGGTGAGGACTGAGGGTTAATCCTTCAGACTGGGAGAGGCATGAGAAGAGGTGGGTGTAAGTATCCCACCCTACACTGGAGCGGGGGATTGGTTTGGGGGCATGGAATGTGTCCCAGGGAACCTTAAAGAGATGGCCCATTGGCACACAATGTAATTAATACAATAATGTAAAATGAAGATTAAATTTATTTATTTATTTTAGAGTATTTTCACCCCACCTTTCTTCCTGGAAAAGGACCCAAGGTGGCTTAGAGTAATGAGGGACAATATACAGTCCAGTTCAATTAAGATATATCCAAGTATTGAGAACAAGGAGTTGAGGGACATCTTACAGCATTAATAGACAACATTACAATTAAAGCTACAAGAAAACGTGCAGTTAGAGTAAAATTCCATGTAAAAGTTATGAGTGATGGAAACTAACATTGAAAGACAACAGGCACCCTGTCATACATCACAGATAATGATGCAATCTGAGCTGCCAACTAAGAAAACAATCAATATAATACCCCTGATTGTATCACAAATAAAAATCAATAGTGCTTTTCTTTTTCTTTTTTCAAAATAGCTAAACTCCCCCAAGGCTTGATAATAACCTGTAGGAGGACCACACCTTGCTGGTTCAATAGCATTGCTTTAAACTGTAGGAAGATCTTTCCCACAGGGCGACCCATTACTCATTTGCTTGACTAAAAGATGACAAGACTAGGAAATGGGTATTAGCTAAGCTGTGTTACACAAGCAGGAAGAATGTAAACAAAACACTGATCATTAGTCCAAACATCGAGTAGATTTGACCAGACCAGAGAGTGCCTTCAGCTCAGGATGACAAAGAAACAGAAACATCCCAGAAGCCGGGTGTGGGGGGTTTGCTTGGCTTAAAAGACATGGGAACGAGCCTCCAAAGACTCCATTCAGGATTCAATATAAACCAGGTTTGTTCTAATTTCATTTGTCTAAACCAGGCATGTCCAAACTTCGGCTGCTCCAGAAGTTTTGGACCACAACTCCCAGATTTCCAAGCCTGTTTTTCCAATGGCAAAGGACTGTGGGAGTTGTGGTCCAAAACATCTGGAGGGTCTAAGTTTGGACACGCCGGGTCTAAACCCTTTTTACAGAACCACGGGGAAATAAAATCTTCTCCCAAATTATCCACGCCTGGCTTCCGACTTACCCTTGATAAAAGCATCACTGATTGAGATCATTTGTTGCCCTCCGTTGTCGGCAATCAAGAACTCTGAAAGAGGAAACACAGAGGTGGGAGGGGACAGGGGGGAATAATGACAGGTTACGTCCGTGTGCCACTATAATTATATTGTTTACGCACCCACACCACAAGCAAAAAAAACCAAAAAGGAAACATGACTCACGCCACTTATTTAGTCACTGCTGTAGAATCAATCAACTCTGGGAGGCTATCCCCAAAGAGGAGATTCTTCTTTGAGCTCTCAAATGTGCCAGAGTGGCTGCCAGATCAGGTTTTCCATCAGTGGCTCCCAGCCTTGGATAACTCTGTTGTTCTTGGACTCCAATTCCCAGGCGGCTTCCCTGCCAGGTTTCTAGGAGTTGCAGTCCAGGAACGCCTGGGTCATTCAAGGTTGAGAACGCCTGCTTTACACATTTATGGAACGAGCTCGGCAGGTCCAATGGCTTAATAATAGTCTTGCGCTATGAAGACGGCCTTTGTGCCAAGCAAGAAATCAGATAGGACAACCAAGGTGAGACTTGACTCTTGTGTGTGGTTGTGCAGATTAAGGACAGTCTGTTACTCACGATCTCCCCCGATTCCGGCTGATGACTGACATCCAGCAAGGATGCCATGCCTTGGAAACATGCTATGCCGCTGACGGGTCTTGCATTCTCAGCACGTTGTCCCACGTGTGCTGAAGCCTGATGCAATCGCAATTCCTAACTAAAATGTGTGAGACTGTGTTAAGCTGGAATGATGTTCTGATGCAAGAGTCTAACACAGGCATGTCCAAACTTGGGCCCTCCTGATGTTTTGGACCACAGCTCCCAGAATTCTAAGCTTACATTGCCAATGGCAAAGGACTATGGGAGTCGCTGTCCAAAACATCTGGAGGGCCAAAGTTTGGCCATGCCTGGTCTAACAGCTGACTCCAGAGCCAAGAGCATCGGTTCAGTGAACAGCAGAATTTGGGTTTTACCGTTGTTCTTTCCCCCCTTCCCCTTCCTCTCCCTCTCCCTCTCTCTCCCTCTCTCTCTGTGTTGCCTGCTTTAAAGCTGCCTGGATGGCTCAGTGAGTGAGGTATTGGGCTGAGGAGCAAGAGTTGGGAAGTTGAAATTTCCAGGAGCCTCAGTGGGGTCTCGGGCAAGCTGCACAGACCCAGGGTGACCATAGAAGAAGGGAATTCTGGTAAACCACTTCTATATACCCTCCCTCCAGATCACCCTGAAGGGGGTTGCCATACATCAGAGCCGACTTGACGGCACATATTTTTCTTATTTCTGCTTGTTTTAAACTTATTGTGGCCCAGACAACTAAATGGACTGAAGAAATTGCTCGTTGCTGCTGCAACCTCCTTTAGAATGGTTCTGTCCCATTAAGAAAATGAGAGTGAAGGGAGTGTTTTAAGGCAGGCAGCCCCTTGCACATTGCCCAGGCATGCCTTTTCAAACAGGTCATGGAGTAAAACAGAATTCTTCTCCCAGAATTCCGAGCCTAGATTGCCAATGGCAAAGGACTGTGGGAGTTGTGGTCCAAAACATCTGGAGTGCCAAAGGTTCACCACTACTGCCTTAGATCATTGCACCTGTCTTCCCAAGGAAAAGACAGGATTTCTCCCAGTTCCATTTTTATCAGCAACTCACACCTCAAACACTGACTTGTCTTGCCCAAACATCACCCAAGCCCGGTCTGTGCGACCTGGCCTGTACCTCCGTCCTCTCACCCAGCGAAGCCAGCTTCAGGCAGACAGTCACAAATACGGCAACGGGACGTTAACTGCAATCTAACATCAGAAAATCTCTCCCAACCACTGCAAGCTGATCACAATTTCCAAGAAATCGTCATTTGCCTTTTTTAGCTCCTGACGTAAGGAGCCTTCTAGAACGGCACTGGCATTTCTAAGCGTCATCAGACATTACTACTTTCTTTAACACTGATTTAGAGCATTACAGCTAGCAGTATCAACTCAACACTAGGCTCGTGTCCATCTTCAGGAAATGTGCGTCTAATAAGAAAACAGGGTCCCACAGGTTTCATCCAGAGAGAGCAGACAGTGAATAAATTTACGCTGAATAAAAGGCACAGGCAGCCATATTGTCCCATTTAGGAAAAATTAAAACCCAAATCCAGTAAGGTAGCATTTTATTAGGCCAACAACCATAATAAAACTGTAAGCCATCTTTCACATTCTCCATCACCCTTAATGTGCAATGCGTCAAATGAAGCAGGGGTTAATGGGGACTTGGGAGTCATACTAACAGAATCCTGGCTCTTGCGTTGATTTAGTCACTTTCTCATGATACGACGAGAGGCAAGAGTGTCCTTTGTTCTCATGTTTTCACTGTCACACACAAAGTCAGAGGAAAAGAGGTGAATGTTCTAACAAATGGAACGACTGATAACGTTTCTCTTCAAGGGAAAGTTTGCTATCCTGTCCCATTTGATGGCAGCAGAATGAACCACTTCCTCTTTTACAACAGCACTAATTCCAAGCTGGCTCTGCTATTTTTTTCCCTGCATTATCTATAACTGAGCCATCCGTTCATGTACACCTCACCACAGTAGAAGTAGTACAGGCTCCTAATGAAGCACACAGCTCAGATCCTCCGCTTAGAGCCACCAGCAAGACTCGTTCTGGACAGAAAAACGTCTGCATAGCCTTTAACTACAAACATTTAGCACATACTGTACTTCTATTCTGTGTAGAAATAGGCTGAGACCCAGCTTTAATCCTCTTGAAGTCCTGCCTAATTTGAGTTTGTTGATTCCTAACCATTGTTTATGTGTTGGCTTCCCCCCACCTCCCCACCCTGACTATTTCAACAGGTTATTGTCTTTTGTGAATTCTAGTGCTAAATAAGTAAATAAGCAAACTTATAAGGGCAACTGCTACTGTTTAAAATGTCTAAAACTGTAATAAAACTGCCCCGTGGCACAGTGGTTAAATGCCTGTCCTGCAGGTAAAAACGGTGCTCACGGCCTGGGGTTCACTCCCAGGTAGCAGGTTCGAGGTTCACTCACCCTTCCATCCTTCCGAAGTCGGTAAAATGAGTACCCAGCTTGCGGGGGGGGGGTAATGTGTAGCCTTCACACTGTAATTAAACTGCAAACTGCCCAGAGACTACTTGAAGTGGTACGGGGCGGTATATAAGCAGAACACTTTTGCTTTAATCAGTGGGTGGCCGCAAGGAACTTCGTAGGCTAGTTTCTGATTATTTGTTAGACAATGAAGAGGATTCATGGCTCATCTGAGGTGCCACATAAAATTTTTAGCAGGAGAATCAACACCCCATTTCATTTTTCTGTATACTAAACAGAAGCAAAAGACTCAAAGCGCTCACATCCAATGCCAAGCTGAAATAACTTTTGAACCTGTTACTTCCTTGAGTAATTTAGTCACATTCGTAAAGCTTTTAGGGTCAATTCAGTTAGAACCGAGCTGCCAAGATTTCTTGAGAAACACATGCAATACTGGCCGTCTTAGTAATTTCAATAATTTGAAAAAAAAAAAACTAATTCAGGAGGAGTTTTTTAAAAAGCATTTTACTATGGTTAGTTTGTTATGTTCATCTCAGCATAAAGCAATTAATACAGCTTTCTGTAATCCAAGCTGTCTTGTTACCATGCTTTGATAGTTCAGCCACCTACTCAAACTCAAAAGTTATGCTTGTTAGTTTCTCTCTTAATGACTACATCTAAGAGCATAAGGAGACACAGGCAAAATTACCTTCTTCTATGTGTTGCCATTTAGAAATTTTAAAAATCCCCTAATTTCCACTATGTTTTTTTTCCAGGTGGCGACTTCAAAAGGAACAAGGAAAATGAAAAGCCCATCGTGTTGTACAAGAGCATATCATCAGAATTTTAATTTTTTTGTGATGGAAGGGGAAAGGGGAGGAAGAGATCTTGATTCTCCCCCCACCCTGCCTTTAAGGTTCTCACTGCGGAACAGGAGAAATTAAAACTAATAGGATTTCCAGGCCTGTGAGCCCTCAACGTGGTCTGGTGGTGAAAGTCTGATTCTCAAATCCACCCCACTGCAGTGAAAACTATCAGCGCCATGCTGGGTTGGGGAAGCTTCTTTAGAAGGGGATGATCAACGCTCAACTCCAGAAGTGACCTTGAGCACAGAGAGAGGCAGAGCAAAATATCACAGTGATTGGTCCATACCGTTATTCTACTTATACAGTAAACCCCCACCTATTGCAGGGGTTAGGGACCCGACCCGACCTGCAATAATTGAAAATCTGCAATATGTGGATGCTGAGTCAGGTTGGGACTGGGCAGGCTCTCTGGGGGCTCTTGTACTTACCCCAGGCCTGGTGCTGCCCCAAACGGGCCTGCAAGGGGCTTTCCAGTCCCCCAGAGGCCCCAAAAGTGCTTTCTAGTGATCTGGAGGTCACTTCTGGTTTCCCTGAAGTCACTTCCGGTTTGCGGGAAGCACTTTTGGGGCCTCCGACGGGCCTGGGAAGGCCTTTCCTCCTTATCCCAGGGGGCCTTTTTTTTCATATACTGCGGACCCGCGATATACCGGGACAGCCGTATATGAACCGCGATAGGGCAAGGGACAACTGTATTGGAATTACCGGGCTTCTAACGAGAGTAAACCGGGATCAGGAGTGTGGGGGGGCACGTGGCCAGACAGCTGGCGACCCAACGCCCTGTGTTCTGTTCATTGCCACTCTGAGAGGTGACTACCTCGTACCTTTTTGGTCGGCAGGGTGAGGGGGCACATGTGGATACTTGGAGTGCTTCTTGATATGGAAGTTCACGTTGTCCAGCTCCACGTTCAGGCTGATGGAAGCAGCTGAGTCGCTGTCCATGGCAGACTGGAAGCTGCTGACTGAGGTACGCTTGCTAGGGCTGGCAGAATCTTTTAGATTCGAGTGACGGGGGAAGAGAAGAGATACAGGGAGGAGAGGGGTGGATTCAAATAACAGGTATTCGTGAGGGTATCAAGGAGAGGAGAGAAATGATCGCGGTTAAACAAACGCCCAGAGTGCAGCGCCAAAGAAACAGTGAGAGAGAGAGAGAGAAAAAAAGAAGAAAAGTGAAACAGAGAGGCTGTGGTTTTTTTCCCCAACTTCTTCTTCTCCACTTGTAGATTTGTGGCTCGGTTAAGGATTCTGACGGTATTTTGAGGCCTTTTGCTTTTAAGCAGGGCGGCTTTTTAAAAAATCATGAAATCACAGCTTTACACTAAAAAAAAACACCACTCTAGCAAACCATGCAAAAAAAAAAAAAACACTGCATCTGTTTAAGAGGGTTAGAAGATGAAGCTTTAATCTACACAGCCACGGCAGGAGGCAGAGCCAAATAAAACATCGACCGGTTAGTAAGAGAGGCGCTCTCAAAACAGGGACACGTGGCACTCACTGGTCAAGTTGTCGTCGCCTTCTTCGGCAATTTGTTCGGTGTCGCTGTCGTCGAATTTGATGTCTTTGAACCACGACGGCTCCGAGTGGCCCTCCACCGAGTTGACCGAATCACTGTCTGGAGAAGGGGTTTCGGAAAATTCTGTGCTCTGAAAGAGAAGGTGGAGAAGGGCAGGTGGATTTTCGCTTGTCATTCTCATCACCATCACACCGGCATGCTTAGAACCCATCTCGCCCTCCCTCTAGAACACAGCAGGTTTGATCAGCATAAAACAGTGCTTATATACGGGCTGGCTGGCAAAATCTTGCATCCCATTTTTTTTAAAGCTACAGGAGTCTGCAGGAGGGTGGTTTGCCTTCTATTCCATTGCTTACTTTCAACTACTACCTGTTTCAAAAACAAGGCAATACATTACCTACCCCACCCCCAGAATTACACCCAAAATCTTGTGGCAAAATAAAAAAGCCACCTGCTCAAGGGCTGCCACAGAGAAGCTTGCTCCCTTGAGCCGGTTGCCATTCATGCCCCGGATCAAATGCCCTGTTTTGTAGCCAGTATATCAGCAGGCATGGAAAGAAAAGCCCACCGAAAGAGGAAATGCACTTGTATGATCTCCTTTGCGTTCTACATTTCCACACCAGTACTTTGACCAGGGCTGTGGAGTCGGAGTCGGAGTCGGGAGTAAATTTTGGGTACCTGGAGTCGGAGTCGCCAAACAATGCAGTGACTCCGACTCCGACTCCTACTAAATTTAGATTGGAATTTTAAAAAAAGCAAGTTTAAATGTCCCAATTCACAAAAAGTTATAATTAATGACTTCTCTACTGTAAGAATAAAGACCAATGCATGCAGTGCCTCGCGTAACCACAAAACGAACATGTTAAGTGACCGTGAAGAAGCATGCTTTTCATGTGCTTCACTATATGGCACGCAACGCACAATTAGGAGTGGCAATACTTATACTTTCCATAGTGTTGTGTTCTACTGTTACGCAGCGCCCATGGGTAACCTAGCCTCTCACTGATAAGGGATTAAGTAAATATGTTTTTTGCAGGACTAGAGACACTTGTATAAGTGTTCAATACAGTAGACTGTTGGCTTCCCAGCCAGTAGTCCTGTGGTAATGACATGTATGTTGCCTTTCTTTTCTTCAAGGAATGTATAAAATACATTCACATATTAATACAGAGGAGTCGGAGTCGGGGAGTCGGAGTCGGAGTCGGAAGTACAAAAAAACTTAGGAGTCGGAGTCGGAACATTTATCTACCGACTCCACAGCCCTGACTCTGACCGAGGGGTTTTAGGGCAAGAATTATTACGGGGCATAAAGCCCTGGGGGCATTCAGATAAATTCCAGATCCATAGAGGAATCGAGCAATTCTGCAAAATCAAAAATAAAAATAAAAATAATATAGCACTCCTTTAGGGGGGAAATGTTTTAAGTAGCATGAACGCGGATGCTAACAATAAGATGACACATAAAATAATCAAGAAACAAAGTCAAGGTCAGCTTATCTCACACATGGCAGTTGAGTAGGAGAGGGACCAATAAATGAAAAAGGCTTAACGTGGTGATCCTTCCCCATACAGAAAACAAAAGAAGCTTCTTTTTAACATCTAAATATATGGGGGTTGTTTTCAAATGGTTCCCCTGCCATTCTGAATGGAGCGCCATTCTCCACAGCAACCCAGTAACTCTCACAAATCCAAAGTAAGAGAGCCGGGTTGACTCAGTTAGTGAAGGTAGTGTCTTCCACTATCTCTTCCCCCTAGGTACAGGAGGACCCTAGTATCCAGAGGGGATTGGTTCCAGGCCTTCCCATGGGTAACGAAAACTGTGGATGAGAGAGAACACCAAAAAAGTCCCCAAAATGTTGTGTTGTGACAGTAGCTTGCTTTAGAGCTGCTGTTTGTGACAGAAGCTTGCACTGCAGTTGCTGAATTACTTATTTAATTTTTTTCCTCTGCCAACCGTGGATAACTAAACCAGTGGTTAATGAATCAGTGGATATGGGGGTCCTACTGTACTGTACTGTACTCCATACACAGAAATAACTCAAGCATCCTGAGAGGCAGAGCATTTTACTGTACATAGGAAACACAGCCTTTAAACCATGTTTCTGGCTCCCTAAGTATTTATTTATTTATTTATTTATTTATTTATTTATTTATTTATTTATTTATACACACACACACACACGCGCACACACACACACACACACACACACACACTTGTATACCACCAGTCTTCCAAAAGGAACTCTGCGCAAATTCAGAAACTTGTAAATAAATAATCTTTCAAAATTACTCCCTGCCACCTACTCTGGAGCATACAAACTCACAAGGCACCGGGGGGGGGGAGGATTTTGTGTCATGCTTTCCATTTTGCTGTCTTGGCAGCTTCGAGTCCTTAAATAGTCAGACAAGGTCCACAGTTTTCTCCAACAACATATTTAAATAAACCCTCGCATGAGCAAAGTCTACAGACCAGAACGGAAAAAAGCGACTTTTTTTTCCCTTCCTACACTCAAAACAATGCTTCCATGGCAGATCTTCGATGCTGATCCAGAAAGGCTACATGCCTGTGCATTTGCTTTCCCAACTCATCTTCTAGTGAAGAGGCTATTATTGTCGAAAGACTGGAATCATCAGGAAATAACTAAATTGACCAGCATTTCTTTCTTTTTTCTTTCTTTCTTTCTTTCTTTCTTTCTTTCTTTCTTTCTTTCTTTCTTTCTTTCTTTCTTTCTTTCTTTCTTTCAATTTGACTGAGGCAGGCAAGGGCATTTTCTGTGACTTGCAATTTCTTTACAAGTGTGGCAAAGTTCTTAACAAGCAAGAAAGTTTTTGGTTTACGTATAGCCTCACTCCGCCCTCCAGTCTCCTATATTGTAGAACAGACCCTCCCCCCCCCTTGATACTTGTACCCTGAAGCCTTATTTTTGAAGATAAATTTCTCGGTTAAAAACTTCCTCTTAACGCCCCCCGCTCCTTTTCCCTGGCCAGCCTTTCTCCTCCAGTTACTCGGAATATGCCTACCTTTCTTTCCACCGAAGGTTTCGCCGCTTTCTCGCTACTTTTCTGGACCTTAAGTAAATTAGTTTCCATTAGTGAGATGATCAGACACTAGAAACTGCGCTTCCACGCCTTTTCAAACAAGCAAGCACACATCTAGAGGAAATACTTATCGTGGGAGAAACTACCAAGGCCACTCGGGTTTTCTGATTTGTTTGTTTTTAGATATCTAGCTAAAAAAGGGGCTCCAAAGCCACAGGGCAACCAAAAGCAGTGTTAGAAGCAGCAAAACGCGTACCTTTCGCCACCACAACAAGGAGTCCATACCTGTAACGGCCTGTAGAGGGCATACTCATCTCGAAAGATCTGATCATGGTGGGTAACGGAGTCCAGCCAGCGGCCATCCACCAACGCTTGTCCAATGGCAATTGCCTGAGCTCTGGAAATAAAACCACGTTGAATCAATGAGTCAATGGCTCAAGATTATTCATTACTCGAAAATATGAGATTCAAAGCCCTGTGATCCAGAATGCTACCGTCTCAGTGGGTCTGAAATGAGTTCTTAAAGTATGCTGGCCTCCCATTACCTTCTTTCAGGAGCCTACAAAATACAGTGGTACCCCGATTGAAGAGCAGCTCGACTTAAGAGCAATTTGACTTAAGAGCAGAAAACTGTTGGCATTTTAACTGCTGCCTTACACATTTTAGATACGGTCTGCTTAACTTACAAATATTTTTTTCAATTTTCATTTATAACTTATTTTTTTCATTTTTTTTAGATAGGTACCCTGACTTAAGAGTAGTTTGACTTAAGAGCATGCATTTGGAATGGATTAAATTCATAAATTGAGGTACCACTGTAATATGCTGACTACTAAGGCAAGGCATACCAAAGAGCAGGCATGTCCAAACTTCGGCTCTCCAGATGTTTTGGACCACAACTACCATAGTCCTTTGCCATTGGAAATACAGGCTTGGAATTCTGGGAGTTGTGGTCCAGAACATCAGGAGGGCCGAAGTTTGGTCATGCCTGCCAAAGAGCCTCAGCCACCGCTTGCTTGCCATATCTTTCCATAGAGATGTGGCCATTTGTAGGACGACTAAGGGAAGCAGCTTTTTGAAAGGCTACAAAGTGGGGAGAGCGGGCAAGAGGCAGAGAACAAAAAAGAGGAGGTACAGAAATCTCTCTCGATGGATATACATCCAAACCATCTCATCAACTGATGGGGAGAACGTGAGTTCTATTTTAAGAGGAACCCTACTTTTGAGTATCTTTTTAAAACATCCACATTTTAATGGAGCTCAGCATGGTGGAGGGGATAAAAGTGGCAGACTTAGATTCTGGAGACCTGGGTTCACGTTCACACTTGGACATGGAATCTTACTGGGGATGAGATCAAAGCCACTCCTTAATCATCTTACTTGCCTTGAAAACCCTGTTAGAGTCACTATAAGTTGGATATGACTTAATGATACATCACAAGAATGAAATAAAGACAAAATAGAAGCAATACACTGAAGAGCTACTAGGAAGAAAAGGATAACATGCCTTCAGAAAAGAATTCTGCAGTGAAGAAGCAACCATTTTAGAGAAAGTGAAAGTTGCTCTCAAAACAATGGAAAGAAACAAATCTACCAACAGACAGGATGTCAGTGGAGCTATTTCAAGCTAAAGATACTACAAGCCAACAAACATGGAAAACGAAAGAGGGGGTCCATTGACTGGAAACGTTTAATAGACATTGCAATAAAGAAAGGAGGTGCTGGAAATCACAATAAATGCTGCACCATTACATCAATTTTCTATGAAAACTAAGGGATGCTCAAGATATTTTTTTAAATGGCGTCTTATATATGGTGTAAGACATGCCTATGTTCAAGCTGGATTCAGAAAAGGAACAGTCACTAGAAATCATAATGCAAATATAAATAGGATACTAGGACGTACCAAGAAATTTCGGAAGGAAATGACTTTATGCTTTATAGAATACAGTAACGCTGTGTAGACTAAGAAAAGCTATGGATTGTTCTAAAACAATCGGTGCACCCAACTCTTCTGGTAAGATTGACTCTAGAGCAGAAACATCAGCAGGATGTACTAGCAAAGGACAACAGAACTGGATGGGCAATATTCTAGAGTCTTTATTTGGGTTTTTTTTTCTGAATCCTTGTTTAACCCATCTCACAAAAAGAGGCCGGGACTAATCCTCTAATACACTGCAGAGTCTTTCCTGGCAGTTGTTTTCAGCTGATTGCTCCAACAGCTATTCTTTCTGGCAAGGACTAATAGGCTAGAAGAACCATTCATGAAAATGTAAGCCATGAAATGGAATTGAAGTCCAGCCACTCCTTCTGTGCTCTTTATGGGATGTTGGCCATTTTCCGATTGATTTGCTTCATATAGTGTACATCTAAAGGCATGTGCAACGGTCTACAAAATCAAATCCTGCCCCCCCCCCAAAAAAACCTGTCTGGAGCCTGAGGTCTGCATCTCTCTCTCTCTTTTGTCCTTGAACCATGCTTCTGCACCATGCAAGAATGAGGCAGAATGTTTGGCTGTAGGTGTTATAATAACTGCCGAGAAAAGGAGCCTTTTTTTCTGCAAGAGAATGGTACAGTAAGAAGCTTGTGTCACTCTTGCTTTCTGGACTGCATGAAGCCTGTGGACGGATCACGGTGGGGAGTCAACTTGTAAGTTGCTCTTGAGTTTGGCCACAAGAAGAGGGTGTCCATTGTGTGCATCAGCTTTACAATGAATGGCACCTTTGTTTGTAGGCAGTGCTTCTGGTGCTTCATTATATTCTCTTGAGTCTGAGGAGAGCTTTGTCCATCTGCGTGGACAGACATGTGCACACACAATGCCTCTGATGCTAAGCTCATGATGAGGAAGGATAATAAGGAAACTTATTTTAGCATGCAAGTCACAGTAACTATAGTTAATTTGAGTTTATGAGAAAATTAAAAAGTGACATGACAGAAATATGGTGCTTGTTGTAACACACATCTGTTAAAACACGGCTTTCTCTTCAGTGTTTAGTACTCATAGAGGCACCTAGCCTCCTCTCTTTGGGGAAAAGGCAGCATATAAATGAGACAAAAATTAAATAATTAAATAAATAAATAGGTAGAGGAAGTCCTATACATCATGTGGATGTAGTCCACATTAGGTCTTCTGGCTCATGAGATTTATGTTGCTGTTTGTGTGATATCTTTATTCACATTGTGTGTCTGGGATGACTTTGCTGTAGTGAACTCCATCAACTTTCCCATGAACGCTGTACAAAATACTGATTTTGAAACTGGGATGACTTTCTCACTCATGAAGTACTCCTTCATAAACATTTGGTACACTGAATTTCTATATTGGTCGAAATTCTGTGTGCTTTTTGAAAGCAGTACTTAGTGGTGCCAGTTGGTCTTTTCACTGTTACTGAGACACTCAAATTGGAAAACATCTAGGCATACAGAACATTGTCTCGCATTGTGATGTTTGTAATGGAGCAAGGAAATGATCTAGACCAGCGGTTCTCACCCTGTGGATCCCCACATGTTCCTGGACTGCAACTCCCAGAAACCCATTCCAGCACAGCAAGTGGCAGAGGCTTCTGGGAGTTGCAGTCCAGGAATATATGGGGACCCAAAGGTTGAGAACCACTGCTCTAGAGGAACATAACGATTGGCAACTGGCGAGTGGGGTACTTGCTCTTCCTATCAGTTCAGTGGTTATACTCAGAACATACGAAAAGTTGCATTAGATTCAGATGAAGCGAAAACTCACAGAAGAAACATCAGTAATTTAAGATATGCAGACGACCTCATTTTATTGGCAGAAAGGAGCAACAGCTCAAAGTAACCATGGAGGAGGGCTAGAGAAAGGAGAATAAAAGCAGGAACACAGCAGAACACTGAAGTGACAAAACCCAGTTCCCGTGGAAGAATTGTGTGATAAGAATGAAACCAAACTGCGGCAAACGTTTGATCCTTTGAGTCAACAATCATCAATCAATTTGAACACCGCAGCCAAGGAATCAGAAGACAAAACCTTGAATGGGACGCTGAAAACAGTCCTTAGAGGTACGGATGTGTTGCGCTGCAACCAGATATTCAAACCACTGGCCTCATTAATTCATGGTGTCACTGGAAGTGGGAAGCAAGAGGAAGCATGGGGGAAAAACATGACTTCCAACTTTTCAAGACCTTGTGCTCAGCTTTTTGGAAATGACATTAAAACCTTACCAGGAGATAAATAAAGGATTTGAGCTACACTCTTTTAACAGTGTTTGATGTTTACTAATGTTGAAAAGGAGGGGGCATGGAGGCTCAGCTGGCTAGAATGCTGAAAGTGTCGGCTGCAAAGTCGGCAGCTCGGCGGTTCGAATCCCGGGGCCACGCAGTGGAGTGAACTCCCGCTGATAAGCCAAGCTCCTGCCAATCTTGAAGTTTGAGAGCATGTAAATGCAAGTAGATAAATAGGTGCCACCCAAAAAAGTGGGAAGGTCAACAGTGTTCCGTGCGTGGAAATGCATTCAGCCATACCAGCCACATGGCCAGGGACTTGCACAACACAGGCTCTTTGGCTTGGAAACAGAGATGAGTGCCACCCCTAGAGTCACACATGACTAGCACACAACCACAGGGGGAACCTTAATGTTGAAAATCCAAACACGTTCTTATTAAAAACAGATCCAGAATTAACTTCCTGCTGTGCACATAGCCACAACACAGACACATAAAAATTAAAAAGGACCCTCTCAGATTAAATGGACGAAAATGTCCATGCTTATAAAAGTTTTGAATCAACTCTTAGAGAAGTTTAGAACCTAACTAAGAAGGCAAAAGAAATATACTGGGCAATTCTAGTCATATTGCCTTCATGGAAGAAGAATCAGTGAAATGGAAGGTCCACCTATACCTCTCTTACTAATACAGTAGGACCCCCATATCCACTGGGGATTGGTTCCAGGCCTTCCTGTGTATAATGAAAACCATGGATAAGAGAGAACGCCTGCCCACCCACCCCAAACTGCTCTTTCCTGACAGTAGCTTGCTTTATGGCCACTGTTTGTGACAGTAGCTTGCTTTACAGATGCGATGCTATTTGTGACAACAGCTTGCTTTATGGCTGCTGAATTATTTAATTTTTTCCTCTACCAACAGTGGATAACTGAATCAGTGGATAATGAATCAATGGATACGGGGTCCTACTGTAATGAATATTAAAGTTTTTTTTTCAAAGTACGGCAAGGGAGAAATAGAGAGGCAAGGAGGAGGAGTTGACAAGAAGCATTGCAAATTTGCCTCATTGTATCACAGTTTGTTAAAAAGACCTTTTAAAAGATTAATCAGTGTATGCAGCCCGTGAGGGCTTGTTTGATTTTAAAAGTGCCAGGAGTTCATAAAATAATACTTGTGGTCAAATTAATAGGAAGAAAGAAGCCTCAATATTCACTGCAATCATCATTTGTTTGTTTGTTTATACAACTTATATGCCACCCACTACCCAAAGGTCTCTGGGCAGCTTGCAATTAAAATAAACAGTTAAAACAATGAAATCAATAAAATGTCAGTGAACAATTAAAAAAAATAAAAACATTTAAATGCAAAATCTTATCTTAAATGCAGTTTAAAACAATAACATTTAAATACAAAATCTTATTTTAAGATTGGGCCAAGAAGAAAAGTCTGCACTAGCTCAATTCAGTGGGAAACTGGGCATGGTGGGGGCAGGGAGCTGTTTCAATCACTCTCTTGGAATTTAAGGCTGATAAGAGAATCTCTAGAGATACATTTGGGAAAAAAGGGGGGGTGAACTGGGAGGAAGGGCAAAGACTTCGTGATTCACAGCTGCCTTTAATTAAACTCATGAGGACAGCATTAAGTTGATTTAATAAATCAGCCCACTTGAATGTTCTGTGATAGATTATCAAATGTAATGCAGTTTTTATGCCGCTTTGTATCCTGTTAACGGCAGGACATAGTCTCCTGACGAATGCTTAGTGATCTTTTATTGCAGGCATGTCCAAACTTCAGCCCTCCAGATGTTTTGGAACACAACTCCCACAGTCCTTTGCCATTGGAAATACAGCCTTGGAATTCTGGGAGTTGTGGTCCAAAACATCAGGAGGGCCGAAGTTTGGAAATGCCTGTTTTATTGTATTAAAAGCGCTTTTGCTTGAAAGCTCAACTTGTGAAGTTTTTCTGGGTCTTTTCAGTCTGTTGACTGGGATCACTCTACCTCCCCCCCCCCCAGCATGCTCCTAGGGAGGAGAAAAGTTTTTCTATTAATCTCTTCTAACCTGTGTATTTGCTTTTATTCTTCTTCAAGCACCATGTACTCATAGAACCCTGGCTATCAGTAGCACAAACTGGTGTTTTGTTTTTTTAATCGAAAGCTATTGTAAACAGAGAAGATGGACCCACTGTGCCACTCCATTGTAAATACAGAAGCTGCTCCCGCTGCAATGGTTTCCATTCTTAAAGCTTTTATTGCTTTCATTTGTAGACATGGGCACAACCAGAAAAAATGACGTTTCGAGTTTTCGTTTGTCGGAATGGGTCCATTTTGGTCGGTCGTTTTTCAAAAATTTGTCGGGGCCATGGGTGGACTTCCCAAAGCAGGGCGGCAATCAGGCCGGAGCTAGGTGTTTTTGCATGGGCTGCAGGCGGGTGGGGAGGGGCGGGAGGCAGCGGGGCCATGGGGGGAGTCGGCCGCAGGCGGGCGAGTGGGCAGTTAGCAGTTAGGATATCACTTAGGTTCTGTTCTTGGCTTGCACCCCAAATGTGTGTGTGTGTGCAAGCAAATTGAAGTTGGGAAAATAGAAAATAAATGGTAGTATATAATATATACAGTGGTACCTTGTATAAAGGAATTAATTCGTTCCAAATGAAATTATGTTAAGCAAATTTTCCTTTATACAAATTCCCATAGGAATGCATTGAAAATGGAGTAATCCAATTTTTATGTTGTACGGATTTTCCCCATAGGCAATTATGTTAAGCAAATTTCCCCTATCTCCGGAATTTTTTATGTTGTACAGATTTTATGTTATACAAGCTGTTTGTTATACAAGGGTCCACTGTATTTAAAATAAATCCACACCTCCCACTCCCAGTCGAACCTCCCCCTTTATCCAATATCAGAAAAAAATCCTCACAAACTGCCAGAGAAGAAATAAAGAATAACCTGCTATTCCCTTCAGCAGACAAAGCTGGAGGGAATCAAAGAAATTATTTTCCAAATTCAATTCCCTCCCTGCCTGCCTAACTTAAATCCTAAACCCTCCAGCCTCCCTCCTCAATCTGGATCGGATCACACCAGCACCAGCAGCCAGCCCGCCTCCCTCAACCACATCCATACACCTGACTGTGATTTCTGGAAGGTGCCTCGGCTTTTTATGCCCTCCGAGACATCCAGAAGTGTCAGTCAAAAACCTAGCGATGCCATTGGTGGAATGGTTCAAAAAATTTGCATTGGATTCCCCCCCACCGCATGGCATGCAGCAAGACAGACGACGAGGATGACCCCCCCCCCAGCCTGGTGCAAGCAGCCCAGGACAGGAGAAGAGGGGGGGAAAGGCCGGGGACCCCACAGAAACCACCCCTCTGGTAGGTGGCAAAGGCTCAGGCAGGCATATTTTCACCTGCTTTTTTGGCCGGGAGTCAGGGGTTTTTTAAAAAAAACCTTTTCTGTGCTTCGCATTGCGCGATCGCCGCGATGCCACAAACGGAAACGAAAAACCCGACCAAATTTTTCTTTTTTCGGTTCGAGTTCGAGTTCTGACGGCTTAATTATCGTTATCGTTTCCGTTACGGGAAACGATAACTGAAAATGGAAACGACAATTTCGCCGAGATGTGCCCGTGTCTATTTATTTGCTTTTGTTCTGGATGAAAAATGAACAAGAACTCAGGTTGGGAAGTAGACTTTAAGTTTGTAGCACATTGTGACAGTCCATTTTCCAAAGAGGAAAACACTCTAAAAATAAGTTAGTTCTCTGTCCCAATTCAGGGAAATCGTTACCTGGTGGTGATGTGGCCATTCCTCATGAGCCAGTTGACCAGTTCCTTCCCCACAATGCAGTTGGGGTGGGTGCGCAGCCAATACCGATGATCCTGGAACTCCATCCCGCTGTTGTGATGGCATATTTTCTTCCAGAGGTCTTTCAACTGGACTGAGTCCTAGAAGGCAAAGTCATGACATTTCTGAGATAATGCGCGCTTAGAGGGGCTTAAGTGTTCTCTCTTCATTCTGACAAGAGCTGATTGCATCTTGTTGCAAGTCATTTACAAAGTCTCCCGCCCCGTCCTTGCCTGTACCAAAAATCAGTGGGTATTGATAAAAGAACACAGAAGATACATATTTTATTTCCAATCATAAATGGCGTGACGATCTCGTTCAGCCTGGCCGGGAGTCACAGATGCAGAAGAAAAGACCAAAGGCTGATTTTTCCTTTAACCCATCAGACAGCTTGTGTTTTTCTTCTTTAGAGAAAAGCAAAGCAACCAAGGGAGCTCTCCTCAATCATTTGTGCTCTTTACACTTAAGAGCTAGAGAAAGCAATGTGGCACCGACATGCAGCACCAGACATTCTCGAGGTCAACATAACAAATATCTTTCCCTTCTCATTTTATAGCTTTTGGGTTGTTTTTGCTTTTAAGTTTCAAGTTCCTCTACCCTAGGTGGACTAAAAACAAAACCACTGCTCTCTGGTCTCCAGTCTCTCCACCCTTTGTCTAGTGCAGGCATGTCCAAACTTTGGCCCTCCTGATGTTTTGGACCACAATTCCCAGAATTCTAAGCTTAGACTGCCAATGACAAAGGACTGTGGGAGTTATGGTCCAAAACATCTGGAGGGCATTTGGACATGCCTGATCTAGTGCGCCCCTGGGACTAAAGCATTTATTATTATTATTATTTATTATTATTTATTATTATTATTATTATTATTATTATTATTATTATTATTATTATTATTATTATTATTATTATCATCATCATCATCATCATCATCACACAGCAGACAAGATAACTACAATGGATTTTGGATTACAAATCACTAGTTGAACGCTTCCCAAGTGTTTAGGACTACGTGGTGTATTGGCGAATTATGTGAGCAGATCCCAGAGCGTTGTTTGTTTGTTTGTTTGTTTAAGGAAGAGAAAGGGGCAGTTCTGAATTTAGGTCCGCAGTCTGTGATCCAGGATACTCAGCTGGTCAAGGACTGTATATACTATTACCTGGTATTTTTAGGGAGCTGGGGAGGGGATGAATACTGGATTTCGAAGGGAGGGGCAAGTCCTGTTCCTCGACTGCAACCCTCAGGGTCCCTTAGCTGGAATGGTTCCATACTGTGGTCTAAACAAGGCAAAACTCCCAAGCTCTCACAAGTGCACGTGCCCATTTGAGTGGTGTGGCACTTGGAAGACAAGGGGCTTCAGACAGTTGTCGGGTTCCTCTCAGGATCATCTGTTTTGTGCCAGAGAAAGCGAGGGGTAATATAATTTGCCCTTGATTATTAGGTAGATTCCCTGTCCATTCTGTGAACATGCCAGTGGCAGCCTCTGAGGTTCGGGGAGCTCTGGACGCATCAGAACATTAGGGAATTCTACCCGCCCTAATCTGAACAGGCTAAATGCTAAATATTGAGGGAAAATGTTGGATTGTGGGCGGGTTTTTTTCAATGCTCAAGAAGGCTCCTCTGTCCACTATGAGACTTCTACCACTTTGGACATTCACAGCAGATACAGGAACACAACAATCTGTTCTCACCCCCACCCCCGGTGTTCAGCAATTCTTTAAAAGGCTTTTAAGATTTTTTTAAAAACACCATCTTTATCTTTGTTTACATAACCAGTATAAAAGTTTTTTTTTTTAAGTGGGGAGAACTTGAAGGGAATTTTAATGCAGTGAAAAGCAAGCAGCTCAAGAAATGTTAAACAACCCCCCCCCCCATTGAAATGTTGGAGCCTCCTGACAAAGGTATGTTCCCTGGATTTTGACTGTAGTAACAGTAGGATCATACCCATGCCATAGGTCTGAACAAAGGTCGCCCAGAGCAGTTTTCTTCAGAAACAGAAACTCATGTAGAGCAAAAATATAAAAGTGGATTAGGAAAAAAAACCACCCTATTATATATTACATTGTGTTTTCAGGTCTGTTGCAAGGGACATATGGACCTTAATATAAGCCACCATTTTTCTTTTAGAAAAGCATTTTGGAGATGGTATTTTTCAAGTGAACAATTTCTCCAAATCAGACAATGATCAATCAATGAATAGGTTAAATTTATAAAGACCACCACACTACACGACCCGTGAAGAACACTAAGAAACAAAAAATACAGCTGATAATTCACAACAAAATCAACGGGAAAGGAGTACAGTATCAAGAAAGAAACTTTTGTCTGGCTTGGACCCAACACAGCCGAGTTCAAAGCTTCTGTGCACGAAGCCAGAAGAAGGCTTGCTCACCTCCATCTCTGGCAGGGAAGAACAGAGATAAAGGCTCTTCTGTAGCCCAAGTGAATGTCTCTTCAAATTATAGGCAGCCTGCATGGAAATAACTCGCCACAGCACAGCAATGGAGGCAAAAAGGCCAGAGCATACCCTAACCCGGACCTCCTTGGATTAAAGGCTGGGTTACAATGAGCACACAAAAACCAGGTGCCGGGAAAAGGACAGAGGGCATTACTTATCTCTGTCCAAAAGAGGCCCAATAGCCAAACGAAAACTTGACTTGTACCAGCAGAATCTTGCGCTCCTCCTCATTGGCCTCCTTCGCGTAAGCGCGATTAGCCTGCGGGCTGACCGATGTTTCGTAAGACGGCACCATGGGAGACCCCGACCGGTCCAGAGACAGGTTGGTGACGCTGGCTGATCTGGTGGGAGAAAGAGAGCAAAGCTGATCACCTTAAGCTTCTTCCATCCCTTTGACCATTAAAGATTAACCGCGCTTGCACTAAGGAACCTCTCGGGAACGCCTTGCTCAGCAAGCAAGCAGAACCTGTTGGGAAGGTCGCCGGCCACCGAAAAGAAGGAAGATCCCCTACAATCCAGGCCAAGCGATTCAGCGGATTGTGCCTGCCTGGAATGGAATATCGTCCCGCCCCGTCCCACCCGCTGCCCCACCACCCCTCTCCCGCTTCTCAAACGATAAGTATTTATACAAGGGGGGAGACTTGTTTTTATAAACAACTGTACACTATTGGAAAATAAATCTTAAAAGGTTAAAAGCTTTTGAAAAAATAATCAAGTGAGAAATGTTGAGATCATGGACAAGGAGTCAGCAATTGAAAAATAACTTTGGGTGGGTGGGGGAAATCGGTCTGATTTCCAGTTCCTCTTGAAGAGATGGGGAAAGGTAATCCATTAACACATGTTCTTAGTGCAAATCACCTCTGGGAAAGTTACTTTTTACACTTAGTTCAAAGTGGGTATGGGGGGGCAATCTGTTACTATTATCATGGGGAGATTGGGATCTTGGGTGGGTTTTTTGTTTGTTTACTTTGTGCAATCACTTTTCTGTTGACTTTTTTTTAAGCTGGAAAGTCCCTTTGGAATGACAGGAGGACAGCATAAACCTGGGGGGTGGGGTGGAGGGAACAGAATCAACACAAATGCTACTAAGCATGTCTTTTCCAAAAAAAAACCCCAAAAAGAAGCTAAAACTAACTGTTTTAAAGTTAAAACCAAAGTTTGAAATTGAAAGTAAAAACTGTCTTTTTTAAATAACTAGAAAATGACATCAGTTGAAAACATCTTCTCCTTAAAAAAAAACTCACCACTCAAATCCTTATCATTTTTACTCACTGCATTATTTCTGAATTTAAAAAAATGTTAAGTCACATGGGGAGGTGTTTTTGTGACTTGTTACTTTAATGGTCTGATAGAAATCATAGCACTATTATCCAGAAGTGTGACTGGGTTAACAATTCAGACGTTCTGCCCAACCAGGTAGAGCAAAAATACAGAACTCCGAGTAGGATACAAGTAGAGTCCCCAGTGCGACTTAAGCACCACTGGATGGCAAACCCACAACCTGAGTCTCATTTCCTGCAGGCAGACATTACAAACTTGAAATCCTATGTTCTACAGAGAAGATGTGTTATGTCTCATAGAACAACGGAACATGGAGTACTTTTTTTAAAAAGGAAGATAAGGAAGATAGAAGTCCTAACTGGAACTAATCCAAGAGGACGGGATATAAAATCAACAAGAAATAATAGGTTGGACTTTTAAAAAAAGAGTGTCTCTTTTTTTTCATTTAATATAAATCAAGCACAAAAGCTACAGCCAACATTTACAATGGCAAGTTGATTACTGATTTTTTGTTACATATGTTTAAAGTTCTTAATTAATTAATTTAGTTTGGGGTGTATTATACAGTGGATCCTCGTAGAACAAACGGTTTGTATCACATAAAATCTGTACCACATAAAAAATTCCAGAGATAGGGGAAATTTGCTTAACAGAATCGTCTATGGGGCGAAGCCATACAGCATAAAAATGGTCGTGATTAGGGATTACTCCGTTTTCAATGCATTCCTGTGGGAAATTTGAATAAAGGAAAATTTGCTTAACAGAATTTCATTTGGAATGAATTAATTCCTTTATTCAAGGTACCACTGTATACTTTGGTTTATTTATCCTATATATGACAGTTCAGATTCACTTGGTTGCTTTTCTTTGACAATGTCTCCCATTATCAGTTGCTTCTCATCCAACCTGCAAACGATGGTTACCAGAATGAGCCCACGATGGAACAATGTTTAAGATCTGGTTCCGTCTAAACCTAGTAACCACCATTTCCTTATTTGGGGGGGGGAAATGGTTCATACCAATTTTCTTAGGCTGAGCTTGATACACCAAGGAGGAAGCAGCGGAGTGTGCACAGAGTGCAGTGGTGGAAGGCTTGTGCTTATCTCAGTTTATTACTGAAAAAACAAATAGGTCACTGAGTAAGTAGTTCCTCTGTACCTCACAGAGAAGGGAAACTGATTTTAAAGGAAGCATTAGTGTCATCTAACACTATTAAACTACTGAGCAGAGAACGGAAGAGGGAATGTGACATGTTATCAAGCTGAGATTTCTGTTCCATTGTGTTCTTGCCAGGGAAACAATTTCAAAGCTTCTATGCATCTAGCTGCCTAGATGCCCTAAGCACATCTGATCTCGCCTGATTTCAGAAGCTAAGCAGGGTCGGGCCTGGTAAGTACTTGGATGGGCGACCACCAGGGAATATCAGGTGCTGTAGGCGCCTGGAGTAGGAACTGGCAAGCCACTCCAGTATTGCTGCCAAGAAAACTCCATGGACATGGGGTCACAAAGAGTCGGTCACGACTGCAATGACACAACACACACACACATGCATTCATTTCAGTTCTGCAGGGAAGGCATAGAAAAGCTTTCCCGCATTCAGTAAAAACTTTTGTGAAAGGTAGAGTTGAACACACCCACGGATCTTGCTGAAGGAACGTTCTCCCAGAATAGCATGACGGGTTTGATTTAAATTGACTAAGATCCCAGTTGATCGCCACTTACAAAGACTTGGTTCAACCCTGGGATTCCTTCCCAACAGTCATACTTGCTCACTATCTTAATAACTAGCTTTTTAAAATAATATACGACAATTTGTTTTAAAAACTAAAAGCATTTTTATCCAGAATAGCACATAATGGCTGCATGAGGAGTAGCCATCTTTTTATTTTAAGTAAAACCACATATGCCCTGTTTACATTTATAGTAGGGAACAGGGTGAGATTTTTTTGGGGGATCTAAAAAGGTACACTTTTTATGCCCATTTTCTTGTTTAAATTCCATTGCAAAAACAGACTCCAGATCCTGATTTTTTTTTACTGGGCAAATTTTTGAAGAAATGTACCCTTCCCCAGTCCACATGTTTGCTTTCAAAGATGCACAGGGTCTTTGGAAGAAAAGACTAGTTTCTTTTGCTAGAAGGCAGAAGGCACCTCGGGTTTTTAGCACTGCTCAGGAAATAGGCTGTGAAAGAATGGGGAGTTGGTGGGCCACCAGCCTTTTTGGATTCTAGTCCTTGTATGTGTGTGTGTGTTGTGTCGTTACAGTCGTGACCGACTCTTCGTGACCCCATATCCATGGAGTTTTCTTGGCAGGAATACTGGAGTGGCTTGCCAGTTCCTACTCCAGGCGCCTACAGCACTTGGTATTCCCTGGTGGTCTCCCATCCAAGTACTAACCAGGGCCGACCCTGCTTAGCTTCCGAAATCAGGAGAGATCGGATGTGCTTAGGGCATCTAGATAGCTGTCCTTGTACGTAAGCAACAGCAAAGTAAAGCAAAATGCTCTGCTTATATAACGCCCCCCCACAGTGCTTAAAGCACTCACAGGGGGGGGGGGTTACAAGTAATTATGTAGGCTACACATTGCCACCCCCACTGCACACACCCCCAGCACACATTTTTCCAACCTCGGAAGGATGGAAGGCTGACTGAACCTTGAGCCGGCTACCTGGGATTGAACCCCCGGTTGTGAGCACAGTTTTAGCTGCAGTGCAGCAGTTTAACCCCTGTGCCATGATGCTCTAACATTAGCCAGGCCCATTCTTTCTGCTGATGCACTGAGGCTGAGGAATTTTCATGGACTGCCACTGTCCCTTGGGTGGTGCTGGCTGAAGTTACATAACCTTTCCTTTGCCTGACTTATTTTTCAAACTTAAAATACTAACCTGCAAACTTTGGTTCAAGTACTCTACGGTTACAATGAAGTTCAAGGTTAGCTTTCCCAAAACTAGAAAGGGAGTAGCAGGGAAGGGGGGGGGAGGTCCTGCCCGCCCCAGTGAAGATCTCTGTGTCCTGATTCTTGCGCTTCCTCTTCCCCTGACATCTCACCCCAAAGACCAAATTGCCATTATTTGGAGACTGGAAAAAAAGTCCCACGTCCTCTTCTCTAGGACTCCTGAGTTGCAAAATATCCCCTTGGAATTGTTGGGGGTGGAACGACAGAGCTCTTAAAGAGTCTCGTGGGAATGAACATCCTACCGGTGCTGTGGACGTCCTGGCTTCTTGATTTGATCAGCCAGTCCGTTCAGCGAATGACCATCTCCATCATGGCTTGTAACCTGTGATGGACTTCTCCTCCAGGAATCTGTCCAATCCTCTTTTGAAGGCATCCAGGCCAGATGCCATCTCCACATGCTGTGGCAGAGAGTTCCACAGACTAATAACACACTGGATAGAAGTAGTATTTTCTTTTGTCTGTTCTCACTCTCCAGAGAGTGCTACAGTTGCAACAGATACAATTTAGTACAAAGATGACACCCCACCCCACCCCACCCCACCCCACCCACCTTGCAATGGAGACACTCACCTATTCCGGGCAGGAGACTTCCCTGCTTCTTCCTGAACTGATCCGAGACGCGATGACAATGTGGAAGATGAGGAGTCTGGGTGAATCAAGCTGTAGGTAAATGCAATAATCGTTAAACAGCTATTAACGCTAAACTGAAGCATTTCACAGAACTCAAGTGTTAATGTCTGGAAATGACTTTGCTTTTCATCGTCAAAGGGAGAGGTGTTTTTAAGTGATTCCTAACAGTTACACTTAACTGATAAACTGTTATCTCTGAAAACATTCTCACACACTGACTTCTTTGACTCCCCTGCCCCCGCCCCAGAACTGCAGACTCAGTCTAAACCAATACAGTATTTTGAAAGTTATTAAAAGACTCATCTTTTTATTTGTGCTTCCCATTTCCCACCTTAGATAGTTAGGAACAAGGTGTCTTATAAACAAACATAAATCTGAGCCTAAACTGCCCAGGGTAAATTATACCTCCCAGTGGTATGAAATGTTAGATTTTGGAAAATCAATTGCCAAAAAGGCACCAAGGGCCGCTTGCTGCAAACAGGTCCTTTGGAAAGTTGGCACCCAGAACAAATATCATCTCCATGGAATCAACCACTGGGCTTTGCTTGGGCACACGGCAACACTGGTCAGAGGTGATAAATAAACAACACCTGCAGACCCTCAAGAGATACGCCCCACACAAAATCCAGCCTCAAGTACATGCTGGGTGGGGAACGGCTCCAGCCATTCTCAACGGTGGCCATATGGCCCCCCTGGCTCATTCGAAGAGGGCCATAGAGAGGAAAATGGTTCTTCACACCCCACCTTATAAGGTTCATTTTGCAACTTATCTTTCTTTCATGTTGCATTTATGGTCATGGCCAAACAAAAGGTCAAGGACTGCTACAATTGATTTTCCAACCCACTCCCAGCAGAGGGATATGTGTTCATCAGCTAATGTATCCAGATTTGTCTCCCAAGACAAGATAGATATCCCTGATTATTAAACTTCAGTGTTTGCCCAGGGATAGATTATTGTGGGTGTTTTGAACTGTAGCTGCTGCCTGACCCAAAACACACAAAGTGTTTACTCATTCTCCAAGAGACCACACACCTCCATTTCTCCGAATCCTTCATTAAACGCCATTCATTAAATCCAAAGAAAGTCTGCTTAAAAGCAGAGCTTTGAAAAGCTGCTCTCTTGAACTAGAGCACCCGGAATTCAGCATGGTAAGTAGAAAAAAGCAGTTGCGGTTCATGACCAGCCTTGCCAAGTGGAGATCCTTCTACTTAGACCAGGGGTGCCCAAACGTTTTGTAAGGAGGGCCAGATTTGGTGGCTGAGAATGTGTCAGGGGCCGGTTGCTCCCCGACCCTGCCACCCCACTGCAAGCTCCACCCACTGCCCCATAAGCCCCACCCACTGACCCCTTGCAACCCCACCTGCAGGAAGGGAGGCGGGGACCAAGGGAAAGAAAGAAAGAAAGAGGAAAAGAAAGAAGGTGGAAACCAAGAAAGAAAGAAATAAAGAAAGAAAGAAAGAAAGAAAGAAAGAAAGAAAGAAAGAAAGAAAGAAAGAAAGAAAGAAAGAAAGAAAGAAAGAAAGAAAGAAAGAAGGGAGGGAGGGAGGGAGGGAGGGAGAGAGAAAGAAAGAAAGAAAGAAAGAAAGAAAAGGGAGGGAGGGAGGGAGGGAGGGAGGGAGGGAGGGAGAAAGAAAGAAAGAAAGAAAGAAAGAAAGAAAGAAAGAAGGGAGGGAGGGAGGGAGGGAGGGAGAAAGAAAGAAAGAAAGAAAGAAAGAAGGGAGGGAGAAAGAAAGAAAGAAAGAAAGAAAGAAAGAAAGAAAGGGGGAGAAGGAGGAAGGGAGAGAGAGAGAGAAAGAAAAAGAAAGAAGGGAGAAAGGAAGGAAGGAAGGGAGGAAGGAGAGGAAGAGGAAGGAAGAAAGAAAGAAAGAAGGAGGGAGAAGGAGGAAGGGAGGAAGAAAGAAGTAAAGGAAGGAGGGAGGGAAAGAAAAAGAAAGGGAGAGAAGGAGGAGGGAGAGAGAGGGAACAAAGAGAAGCACAGGGTAAAAACAGGGTTTCCGTGACACAGGACTCATCGCACAACACTGGCCCTTGAGAAGTGGGAAACGACGCACGCATCTGTGCGACATTTTTTATCTTATTAAACCAAAACAAGCACACATTTACCCCACGGTGATAAAAGCTCCCCAGCAGTGGCAAGTAGAAAAAATCAGTTGCGGTTCATGACCAGCCTTGCCAGCCCACCCCAAAGCTCCTTTGGCGGTGGCAGAGGCCCGCCCTGGCCTGCCCACCCACCCACACACTTCCCCTTGCAACCCCACCTGCAGGAAGGAAGGCGATGGTGGCAGACCAAAGCCACAGGGAGCTGCCCAGCCACCCAAGCTTCCCAGTGGTGGCGGTCGCCCGTGGCCCGCCCTTGGCGATCACTGTCCTGCTGGCCTGCCCACACCCACACATTCCCCTGCGGTGCCGATGGCGGCAGACCGCCCGTCTGCCCAGCCGCCCAAGCTTCCCAGCGGTGCTGGTGGGGTGGCCCGCCCGATCACTGTCCTGCGCGTGCGCCACCCCTGCACACGTGCCCAGCCTCGTATGTTTGCCACCAGTGCCGGTGGCAGCAGCCCATGCGATGACTGGCTGGCCGGCCCACCCAGCCCCACAAGCTTCCCGGCGGCGGTGGTGGTGGTGGTCCACCCCCTCGCCCGCCCACCCAGCCCCACAAGCTTCTGCTCACCAGCCGGCCGGCCGGCCCAGCCCCCCAAGCTTCCCAGCGGTGTCAGTGTTGGCGGAAGATTTTTTTAAAAAAATGAGGCAAAGAAGGGAGATGGAGGGGCGGACCAGCCAGCCATGAGCCACTCAGAATGGCCTGATGGGCCGGATTTGATCCCCGGGCCGGACTTTGGGCAGGCCTGACTTAGACCCAAAGTGGAAGAGCCGAAGACCTCAGTGTCTGCCTGGACCACAACTCCCACAGTCCTTTGTCATTGGCAATCTAAGCTTAGAATTCTGGGAGTTGTGGTCCAAAACATCAGGAGGGCCAAAGTCTGGACATGCCTGCAGTAAAGCGAAGGAATCTTTCCACAGGACGGACAAAGGTTTTGCTTTCAATCAAAATCCTTACAAAAACTAAATCTTTATACAAACGTTTCCCAACAGCAACCTATCTAGACCTTCGGAGAAAAGGAAGGGAGGAAATCTCCCTGGGGGGTGTTCCAGGAGGTATTGCTGGAAACCAGATGCAATTGCCTGCTCCAGTAGTCCAAGAAGAGTGAAGACAAGCAGAAGCAGGGAACCATCTCTGCGGCAAAAATGGAGGCCAAGAGAAGCAACTCATTCCTATCTTCCCCCAGCACCCATTCTTAGAATCATAGAATCATAGAGTTGGAAGAGACCTCAAGGTCCATCTAGTCCAACCCCATGCCATGCAGGAACCCCCATCAAAGAACCCACAACAGATGGCCATCCAGCCCCTGCTTAAAAGCCTCCAAAGAAGGAGATTCCACCGCCCTCCTTTGTGGCAGCAGATTCCACTGCTGAACAGCTCTAGCCATCAGCAAGTTCTTCCTCATGTTCAAATGGAATCTCTTTTCCTGTAGTTTGAAACCATTGCCCTGAGTCCTAGTCTCTGAAGCCATGGAAAACAAACCTGTCCCTTCTTCTTGGTAGCACACCAGCCAGAAGAGAATGTAGTGGCCAGCTGGCCAGGCAAGCTTTGGCAAATTTCACAGTCCCTAGGAAGGTAACATCAAGAACACTTCGACCTTTTGGCGCCCTCCTCTCTTTGTCTCCTTAATCCTGATGAGAGGGAGGAGAGGCCAGACAGAGAAGGAAAGGGCGCAGGGAGTCCAGTTGTGGGAAGGCTCAGCCCTGTCTAATGGGACCTGCAAACCTAAAGTTCTCTCTCCCTGTTCTACTGACATAATGACAAGAAGCAGAACATGATGGGCAAACAAACAGGCAAATAATTGAGCATCAACCAGTAGGAGCTGACAGGTTTTCTAACAGACCGTTGGAAAACAGCTGTTGAGGCCAAACGGAGAAGAGATTTGGCCAGCACTGACAAAAGGAGCTGCATGGCAATGTGCAAAGCCTGCTGGTACCTCTGCCAGGCGAGGTCTTCTTCCAGGAAGATGTTGCGGCTAGCTTTCCTGCTGCCCACAGGAGTCCGTGGCTCCCCGGGATCCAGTACTGACACACAGGTAGCCGAATCTGAGAGAGTGCTCAAGTCTTCCCCGATGGAGTTGCCGTCTGTGGAGTGCGCATAGCTTAAGGCGATTTTGCGACAGTACGTACAAGCTCTGAGGTCACCTGAAAGAACCAATTTCATTCATTTGTTCATTCATTTAGAAGGTGTGTCGTATTCCCCCATCCCCCCGGACGCCTCTCTACTGGAAAAGGACCCAAGGTGGCTTACAACACTGAAGGACAATATACAAAGCCGGAGACAACGAGCGCAGGACAGAGATCAAGAACATTCAAGACAAAATTCAAGGCTAAGAACAAGGGTTGGGAAAAGGACCTGGCATGGAGTCACACCCTCCCCCTGGGGCAGAGCAGAAGTTCCAAAGGTCTGAAAACAAACTCTTCTAAAAAAAAGAAATTGGAACCATGAACGGAACCACGAAATTCACTGGGTGGATGAAACATGGACCAATTGCTCTCTCTTTCTTACTGAGTTTTTCCGGGGAGAAAGAGAGACCAGGCTGAGTTCACTGACATCCCTTCCAAACACACTTCAGGTTCCTTTATCCTTCATGCTCTGATCTACAACCGTCTCCCTAAAGCAATGGTATATAAAGCATAATTAGGTAAAAAGATACAAGGCGCTGGTGCGTGTGTGGGGGGGGTGTCAAAACATTTTTTCTCTCAAAAGGAGGCAAAAAAGCTTAGAAGAGGAGGAAAAATGAGATGATGTGATTTAGTTAAGCACAGCTAGGAAGGCTCCACTCACGTGAACAATTAGGATGAAGGAGCCCTATACTTATATAAGAACATAAGAAGAGCCCTGCTGGATCAGGCCAAAGGCCCATCTAGTCCAGCTTCCTGTATCTCACAGGGGCCCCACCAGATGTGTCTCAGAGCGCACAAGACTAGATATCTGTCTCCTGATACCACTCCCCTGCATCTGGCCTTTGAAATACCCTGGTTTTAAGTCTGGAGGTAACACATCTCCATCAGTGATGGACTTTTGCTCCAGGAATCGGTCCAATCCCCTTTTGAAGGCCTCCAGGCCGGATGCCATCACCACATCCTGTGACAGGGAGTTCCACAGACTAACAACACGCTGGGTGAAAAAAAATATTTTCTTTTATACTGTTCACTTCCAAACTGGAAAGACTCGGTGAAAAAGCTCAGTGCTAGCATTCTCCCGTAAGCCGCTTTTTGGGAAATTGCTCCTACCTTCCTCCAGAGGATAAACGTTTAAAGACATCATGGCCTCACCTGTGTAACCCATGAATTTTCCAGGGATTTCCTGGTTGCAGCATCGGCTGCAGAAAATCTGCCCGCACAACCGGCAGTGGTGCCTGCGCCGAAAAGTGGTGAAT
Source organism: Phrynocephalus forsythii (assembly GCA_029282475.1). Classification (NCBI taxonomy): domain Eukaryota; kingdom Metazoa; phylum Chordata; class Lepidosauria; order Squamata; family Agamidae; genus Phrynocephalus; species Phrynocephalus forsythii. Next base: position 17,868,715 of record JAPFRF010000001.1, read on the forward strand.
TTCTCGTTACAGTCATAGCACTCTTTGCACTGGCTGTCTGGCATCCAGTACTGCTTCAGGTCACTGTCCTGCGAGACGAAGGTCAATATTCCGTCAAGTCCCCAGCGCACAACCGATTTGCACAAGGATATTTCAATCTCGGAGGTGTAACAAGGCCATAATTAGACTACATTTGCTCAGTCGCAAGCTAAACTGGATTTCCCACAGCAAGTCCTTCTCAGACTAAGTGCCCTACAGAACATTCTCAACTAACCCATTCAAGGGTTCATCGAGAAGACTTCCGCCTACGCGTCCAACAGGTTAGGATGGCAATTCGCCCCACAAAAAGAGGCGTAGACATTGTGTGCCAATGAATAAATGGGGGGAAGGGGGGGTCTGCTCTCAAATCAGATGAACCCCACCACCCCTTCCCAAAAGCCTCTTCTGCCTTCTACAATCATGACTTTAGTTCAAAGGATTTCCCAGATTAAACAATTCTGGGACGGAAGTCATAAAGTCATTTTTAAATTGGCTTCGGCTATAGTTACAAAGATCCCCAACTGGGGCTACTTTTTTGAAAAGTGCAGGTGGCTTAGGGGGTGGAAATTACTTGAGTAACACCCACTGAGTTTGTATATTGTATAGTATGTTGAGTATATTGTAATATATCATATATACTCAAGTATAAGTTGACCCGAGTATAAGTCGGGACCCCTAATTTAAACCCAAAAAACTGGGAAAATTTATTGACTCAAGTATAAGCCTAGGGTGGGAAATGCAGCAGGGCCTGGCAACGCCTCCTTTGTGAGCTGGGTGTGTGTGTGATGTTTAAAATGACTTTTAGCCACTGAGGCAAGTGCTTGAGTTGGTGGCTAAAAGTCATTTTAAACATGGGGGTTTGTCAGGAGAAGTGGCGCACAATGTTTAAAATGACTTTTAGCCACCGCCCCAAACTTTCCTCAGTGGCTAAAAGTATTGACCCAAATATAAGCTGAGGACCCCCTTTTTCAGCCCAAAATTAGGGCTGAAAAACTAGGCTTATATTTGAGTATATACAGTATGTAATACAAGCCACTGGCCTGTCACACAAACCACAGTCTATTCCTGTCCTCTGAGCATCTACAACACACGATAAGACAAAGCACAACCCAACACTATGTGATATTTCTCGTCTACCATTTGATGAGGTCAGACCTCAACAGCTGTAATTTGGTAACATCATTAAAAGGGAAAGGTTATCCCTTTTTTTAAGTTACCGTCACAGCCTTCTATAGTTTACCAGATTCACTGGAGAAATGAGTTAATTACAAATAACACCTCATTTATGACTAGTAACTTCCAAGATCTCCCAGGGCATCATCAGTCAACTGTATACATTGATCCAGTTAAAGGTGACAGGGGAGCAGCAGATGTGTGTGTCCTTCCAGTGCAGATGAGATATCTTAGTCATCAACGAAAGAAGTCTGGCTGTATAAAACTGGAAGGGCTTGAACTGTCTTTTGCCATTGTCTACATTTCCTTGATGACTAATTACAACGAGAAGGCACAGGTTGAAATTAATGCAAATTATTCTTGCTTTCTGAGTTTTCAAGGGATCCTAGATGAAGGCTGGAGAATCCCCCATGCCCTCCAACTGCTGAGAAGGGCCTTCCCATGGATAATGAAAACCATGGATAAGAGAGAACACACACCCCTCAAAAAAAAAAAACCTGCTGTTTTGTGACAGTCGCTTGCTTTATGGCTGCTGTTTTGTAGCAGTAGCTTGCTTTGTGGCTGCTGAAATATTTAATTTTTCTTCTGTCATCCGTAGATAACTGAATCAGTGGTTAATGAATCAGTGCATACGGGGGTCCTACTATACCTGACTTTTTCCTTCCATGATTTCCTTGAGGCGCTTCAAGACTGTACTGAGGCTCCTCAGCTGAACAGCTGTCCGAGGATCATGTCCACCGAGAGGGGGTTCTTTCCTTCGATTTTCTGAAATGAAGAGATGTTAGATTGGGGGGGGGAGCGGAAGAGACTGACCAATCAGGCGTGCTCTTGTGCTCTCTCTGTGCTGTCAGTGGAAATGTTTGAGCATGCAGAAGGCACAACTTGAGCTCCGTTTTTTTGTTTTTTGTTTTAACAAGATGGCCAAAGCGCATGCCAAAGGAACTTTCCCAACATCTTCCTTGAACGAGAGGAGACATCCTCCTTAAGCAAATAAGTGGTCAACAAAAAAGATCTCCCAGCACAAGAAGCATTAGATGATACATTGGCAAACCCACTTGCTTGGAAGAAACTTTGACTGGTCTCAATAGGAGGGCGCCTTTCAGAAGAACAACAAAGCTTTTCAGGTCAGGCAGAAACCACTTTTCTCTGCCATGCTGGACAAACGTCAGAGCCACCAGTTCTTGTTGTTGATTTTTTTAGAGAAAAAAGTTGGTTCAGCTACAGGCGTGTTAAGGCGTTCTAGCACAAGACTCTTCCATTTATTCTAAGAGCTGGGATAAGGAATTTTAAAGAAATCTGCACCATATTCAGTTCACCTTTCCCAGAACATATAAGAACATAGAGATATTGAAAACCAGGCCTCCACATACCAATACATCTACCCTGATTATCAGAAGAAAGGTGCGACAAGACTGTGCATCTAGCATGGCGTAATGAGGGGCTAGGACTCAGCAAACCTGAGTCTGAACCCATGCTTAGTCATGGAAAATCAGAGACACAGGGTTGCACTAGTAAAATCACTCCTTGGATCTCTCACATAGCATAAAAACCCTATTAGGTTTGATGCGAGTCAGAGACAACTTGGGAACTCACATCATCATCATCATCATCATCATCATCATCATCATCATCATCATCATCATCATTATTACCACACACACATTACAGCATTCAGAGCTATGAAGAAAAATGTCTGACGTCTCTTTTACATGGAAAGAGAACTCCTGGTAAGAATACATCCTGGATCAGAAACTTCGTCACAAGCATTGCACACTGAACAGACGTCTGACAATATTCCATTGTTTTTCCAACACCCAGGACCGAAACACTACAAGCGCCGCAGATGTCAGCCCCTACTAACACTGTGGCGCAAACACTTCTGATGATCAGCTAGAGAGGAGAAATGGGACAAGATCTTGAAGCAACAAATGGCAGAGTCAGCAAGATACGATGCTGCCCATAATTGCCTGACCCCCCCCCCAAAAAAAAGCCTGCAAAAAGTTGTTTGTCGTGTTGGGGGGGGGGCTGGACTCCAATAAGGCTCCCTATGCTGAAGCAGGATGAGAAAGTCAACTAAGAAGCTACCAGTAGATGTCTAGAGGAGAAGCACGGGAGAGACAGACAAGTCTGCAGGCAAGAGGTCCACAGCAGGGTTGCAGTTGCAGACGAGAGCAAGTGTTCGCCCTAACAGCAGTTAGCTGAGAAAGGGGCTGAAAGACCCAAACAATACAGACTATGAAGAAAGTCTGCTGTAGGAGAAGAAATCACTGTGCCGGATGTATTAAACCTACAAAAAAACAGGAATGAGGAACAGAGCAAATGATGAACACCCAATTTTTGGAAAGTTCTTTTCAAGTAAGAGCACAATCATAAACCTCTGAACAAAATCACTGTTGCGCACAACATGTCTGCATCTCGGCAGTATCGATCAACGTTCTAGGTCTTCCCTGCCCAGAAGCACTTACAGGATAAAAACACTGGATCAAGTCAATCAAGTCAATTCCCAATCCAGTTATGCTCCTTTTTTTTTTGCTACTACCGAACAACAGTAGGAATAAATAAATGATCATGAATTTATATTAGCCCATATGTTATCATTCTATAATGATTCAGCATCCATCATTTCATCAAATATAGTGTAATAAAATTACTAGAACTCTTAGTAAGTTATTAGGAGTACACAACCTTTCCTAAAACACTGAAAACAAGGCATCTGGAAACTTTATCAAACTTTCCCTACAACTACTGACCTGAGCTTCTCATTCTAACACTCCAGACGGAGATGCCCCCAAGACTGCCAAACACCCTCTCGCTGGGACTCCTCCTTTCAAACAGGTGTTTTCTCTACATCTTGGTTAAACAGAGGCCTCGCGTTCCTTACCAATGGTGCCGCCGTCCTCCATCGGGCACGCATTTTATTTTGCTCCCTCTTGCGTAAGCGAAACAAACATGGCTCCTTTGTGTTGACTGCTTTATATATCACTGGTGTCAGCAGGAAAGCTGGCAGCCCAAGGGAGAAGCCGGCAAGTTAACTGTTGCTGTGCAACAGCCTAGCTGCCAGCTTTGGAAGGAGGGGCGACCGGCGTTGCCTCTGTTAGAACAATAAGAACCTCTCAAGCACCCTCGGCCACTAATTCCCGTCTCCAGTGGCTGGCAAGCACAAGAGGAAAGGGTGACTGAATGAAATGTTGGCATTAAGTTCTAAAACTCTGCAGCTTGGCTCCACCAAATCCAGGACAGAGAAGCTGGACAACCAAAAGAACAGCTCATCACACTGTAAAAATACAAGGATTTTTAAAATTATTATTTTGAACTCATGGAGCATGAAAAGATGTGCACTGGGTCCAGAATCAACAGCGCACTCCCATGATGCCCAACAGTCTTATGTAATCTCCTGCCGGTCTACCAAGAATCAAGATATGCATGAGGGAGCCTGCTCTCCAACCCATCTCAGCCTCAAACGGGAGCATTAAACAAGAAAAGCTGTGAACCTCTTTCTCAAAAGACGCATGTAGTTATTAGCAGCAAGTGTATGACATGGGATTTTGACAAATTGTGAATAGATTTTCTCATTTCACGCTTCTGTAAAAATAAAAAGTATGTTTCAAAGTTAAAAGCTGGCAGTCAGTTTTAAAGTTGCAATGAGTTTTTTGAGATGACCAATGTATTTTCCCATCTATAAGATGCCCCCCCGGCATAAGACGACCCCCACTTTTCCAACCCTAAATTACCGTTTCTCAACCACGCAGTTTCCTCGGCTTCCTTCCGTGTACAAGACGACCCTCCATTTTTAATCTAACACTTTTCCTTAAAAAGATAAGTCTTATGCACAGAAAAAATGCTGCACTTCCGGGACTTCCGGATAGCTGAGTGTTTCAGGTCTCTGGCTGGAGCGCCGGAGGCTCAGCGCCCAATTGCCCTCTGTCCTTTCCTGAGAAGGGCTTAGCTTGGATGATCCAGAGAGCCCCTCCCAGCTCTGCATTTCAAAGGACCCACATTTTTCCCCAATAGCCAATGATGTAACAAGGAGGGGAAACTGTGCATACAGTGATGTTTATTCTATACAATGCAAGAAAAACCATGTCAGGAAATGAAATTACATTTATCCCCTGCCTATTGCAGGAGTTAGGGACCCAACCCGACCCGCGTTAATGGGAAATCTGCAATATACGGATGCTGGATCGGGTCGTAACTGGGGGGGGCCCTATCTGGGGCCTCCTAAATTTACCTCAGGCCTGGAGCTGCCCCAAACAGGCCTCCGACAGGCTTCCCAGGCCTGTCAGAGGCCCCAGAAGTGGTTTTGGGAGATCTGGAAGTCACTTCCGGTTTGCTAGAAACCACTTCTGGGGGCTCCAGAAGGCCCAGGTAGCCCATCAGAGGCCCATTCAGGGCAGCACCAGGCCTGGGGTACGCGTAGAAGGCCTCAAACGGGCCCACACAGCTTGCCCCAGGATCCTTTGTTTCATATACTGCTGTCAGGCGATATACCAGGACCACAGTATATGAAACGTGAAGTGGTAGGGGACGGTTGTACACAAAAGAACATACACACCAGCTATATTCTAAATTAATGCAAACAAGTTGTCAGGTCGTGAAACAGGAGGGCAATTTTGCACACAAGACACTGTTTGAGGGAAAACGCTAGCATGAGAAAGGCCACTGCATAAAGAGATGGAGCATAGGCATGGCCCATTTCAAACGCCTTTCTCTCACCTAAGGAGGTGGAAGATCTTCTCTGCAGCTCCCCAGAAGGCTGTGATTTTTTGTAAGTGACCGGTGATGACCTTAGTGACTGTGACCTCAGACTGTGCTGTGGACTTGACCAGGTGGTGTTCAGTGCCTGCTGGTCGCCCTGTCCAGTTTCTGCCCTCTCCATAGACGACGCAAGTCGGCCATCATCTTGAAAAGGCAAAACACGTGTCTGATCAAGGTTAAGTAATGAGAAGTAGAAAGCAACTACATTTTTCTATTGACTTAAATATATATATATATATATTATCACTGAGCATTGTAATTGCCCAGGCAGCCTGATCCTCTTCCATTGCTTGGGCACCATCCTGGAATAAGGAAACATAAACGGTGACAAAGCAACAAGTAGAGGAGGCAAGAACGCAGGGAACGTTTTCATGGGTGCTGATGGTCTCCCTCGGCCATCGCCAAGAAATCCAAACGGTGTCAGAAAATAAGGCAACTCAGATGGCTGGAGGGATTCCAAGAAGATAGGCACGCCAGTTCCGTGTGTCAACTTAAAGAATACAGGGGTGCCTCTACTTTCGAGTTTAATCTGTTCCGAATGCATGTTCATAAGTCAAACAATTCGTAAGTAGAGCAGCTGTATCTAAAAAATAAAAAAGTAGAAAATCATTTTTTTAAAAAAAAAAACTTGTATGTAGAGCAGACCGCATCTAAAATTTGTAAGGCCAGCAGTTAAAATGCCAACAGTTTTCCACTCTTAAGTCAAATTGCTCATAAGTAGAGTCGCTCATAAGTAGAGGGAGATGCCACTGTAATCAGTTTCATCTTGCATATGAAAGGAATTATATCAGTTTTCGCTTAAGCTGTGCATAATGGGCTGTGCGTGAGGCGGCTCACTTGTCTGCCTGCTAGGCCATGTTGCCAACTATGAAACCAAGATGAACCCCAACACTTGCCAGCTCCCCAGATCTCATGTGAACCCCAATTGGAGTCCAGTCTCAACCCTTCACAGGCTATGTAGCCCATTTCTGCAGGCACAGAAGAGAACTTCAATGGACAGACATTAAGCAAGTAGACAAGGGGGAAATTATATCAAAACCTGCAAATCTTCAAGGTAGTATATAAGACACTTCATTGTTACTTGATGCCACAGACCTATCAAATCTTTCACAAACTGTAAAAGGAATAAGGGAAATAACATTTCCGGAACTAAATCAGCTCCTTTCAAGCTTGTGCCTTCTTCTCCCCCCCCACCGCCCCCACCAAACAAACCCTGTAAGTGCAGCGTTTCAAATGAGGAAATCAAAACGGCTGAAAGATTGTTAACTATCTATTGGCAATGCAAATCTGCTTTACACAATTCGCTTTGTGCAATTTGGTTTTCGACAGGATATCTGAACATTACGGATCTGAATTAAATGTCAGTCATTAATTTGTACATCTATTGGCAGCTGAGCCTTATAATGTGACCCAGAGTCCCTCCAGCAGTGTCACGCCAATGTCTCTGCCTAGCGTACAATGCAGCCCTGTTCATGTCAAGTCAGAGGTTCAGTCACATTCTGCTCATTGGGATGGACTTCCAGATCAGCAGTTATTAGCCCCGTGAAATGTGGTTTCATTTCTCCAGAGGCCACTTTCCTAGCACTACACCAACATACTGTTGCACCAAATGTCACTCAATCTCACAAGAGTACAGTGGACCCTCGTATAACAAACCGTTTATTTAACAAAACATCTGTACAATTTAAAAAATTCCAGAGAGAGGGGAAATTTGCTCAACAGAATTGCCTATGGGGCGAATCCATAACAACATAAAAATGGTCGTGATGAGGGATTACTCTGTTTTCAATACATTCCTATGGGAAATTTGTATAAAGGAAAATTTGCTTAACAGAATTTCATTTGGAACAAATTAATTCCTTTATACAAGGTACCACCATATATTTATTTATTTCCACTTTTATACCACCCTGCTATTGTTATCACTCTCTGGGTGGTTCACAACTTGCCAGAAATTTTATGATAAAAAGACAAGGCAACACATAAAACACAAATACAAAAAAATTGCAATAAACCCTGTCATTTAGCTAAAAACAATGAACCTACCTTTTCTCGCTTCTCTAGAAGCAGAGTTGCCACACTGCATCATAGCAAAAGAAAAAAATGGATCCAAACAGAAAAAAATTGCTAACCCCAAACTGTTCATATTTACTTAGAAATAAGTCCCTTTGAATTCAATAGGCAAAATAGATTTAACCTAAGTTACACTGCACATCACACTGGCCTTGCTCGTCTGCACTGCATGTCAGGAAAAAATATCCAACAAGAGGATGAGAGAATCGTTGCAAGTTTTTTTTTAAGGGATCTCGCACTGACACACCACAGAGGTGACAAGCTGCATTAGCACAGCAGATTGGTGCTACATCTAACACGCAGCCTGATTGAAGTCTGACAGGATGCCATGCCAATGCTATTCTGCACAGCCTATATATCTCCACATTAAGATGGCCAAGACCCAGGAGCTTACAGGCTGGGGAAGAAGTATTTTGTTTCAGATCCTAACTCCTCTACTCCCCCCCCCAAAAAAATCTCTTTTTTCAGTCAGAAAACCACGTGACATCAGTTGCTGGGGATGGGATACGTGGAACACGTGAAACCATTTCTATGGTCTCCCTTTATCCAGCGTCTTGTTTCTCTCCTACTCGAGTTGGATGTTACAATGACTGCTCTGGCCTGGATGTGACACCCCAGAACTGTGTTTAAGCTAAACCAGCCTACAAGGTTTTTCAGACCAAAACATTTCTCTCTCTCCTCTGCGTGCCTTCTCTCAGCTATTACAACTGACACTGCTCCTTGCTTCTTGTTGAACAATGTATTCTGAATGTCTGCACTTTATGCATTTCGGGATACCTGGCATTCCACTAGCCAGTCTAATATCTTTCCCGCTCCCAATGAGTAAAACACAGACATCTAGTGGGCTGGGAGACCTCCTGCCACATGGTGTCTGTTACAACTGGGGGACCTCTATCTATCTATCTATCGATCAATCGATCGATTGATAGATCGATAGATCGATATATACCATGTTTCCCCGAAAATAAGACACTGTCTTATATTTATTTTTTCTCAAGAAGACACACTAGGGATTATTTTCAGGGGATGTCTTATTTTATTAAGTATAATATGCTTGAATGTCAGCCCTGCACACAACCATAGCCACGCCCATCACTAGGTCTTATTATCAGGGTAACAAATGCATAGAAATCCTGCTAGGGCTTATTTTTTTGAGGAGGTCTTATTTTCAGGGAAACAGGGTAGATAGATAGATAGATAGATAGATAGATAGATAGATAGATAGATAGATAGATAGATAGATAGATAGATAGATAGATAGATAGATAGATAGATGATAGATAGATATAGTACAAATTTCCCATTGGAATGAATTGAAAACAGAGTAATCCCTAATTGCAACCATTTTTATGTTGTACGGCTTCACCCCATAGACAATTCTGTTAAGCAAATTTCCCCTATCTCTGGATTTTTTTATGTTATACAGAATTTCCCCTATCTCTGGAATTTTTTATGTTTATTTTATACAAACCATTTGTTATATGAGGGTCCACTGTATTAGTTTCCCAAGCTGCGGATTTAAAAGCATGCTACAAATTCAGGGATGCTAGCTACTGACATTTCCCTTTGTTTGGTATAAGCATCTGTACAAAAACTTGGGCAGGGTCCACAATGGTTGGGCTTGAACTCAACACGGTTCCATAATGCATTGTTTGGCGCACGATTATAACTTGAGAGACAATCAACTCTTACCTTTGCTGAAACGAAAGAGATTTACAAAAGAGCTGTAGGCAGACTTAAATGGAGGTTCATCCTGGTCTGGAGTCAAAGGTTTGAAATGTGTAAGGTGAGAGGGACTGCTAACCGAGTAAGGCAGATCGCTCGTAGAGTCCAGTGTTGGAGATGGTTTGTCATCTGTGGCCATCTCATGGGTCCTACAAAAAAGATTGAACAACGCACATTATTTTATTGACTTGCCGTCGATGAAATATAAGCCACGAACAAGACTCTTCCAAAGCAGGGTCTCAAAGGTCACAGGCATCTAACCTTTACCAATCTGGACCACCTGCAAATTTCCAAAATAAGGGAACGGATACAGATACAGTGGGTACAGGACAGCTTTGGTCCAAATATGTGACACTGTTTTAAAACACAAAAATGTACGTATGTCAAAAACGCAGGGCTGACTCTGCCATTAGAAAATGAATCCACTACCTTTCCTGTGGAACGTGGTGTGCCCTGAAGGGTAAGTCAATACAAGTGGACCCTTGTATAACAAACAGCTTGTATAACATAAAATTTGTACAACATAAAAATTCTGGAGATAGGGGAAATTTGCTTAACATAATTGCCTATGGGGAGAATCCGTACAACATAAAAATGGGATTTCTCCATTTTCAATACATTCCTATGGGAATTTGTATAAAGGAAAATTTTCTTAACATAATTGCATTTGGAACGAATTAATTTCTTTATACAAGGTACCACTGTAGTTAACTCATTCATGATAACTGTGTTTTGACCAACAAAGATGGTAAGGAGTGTCTGTAGATTTTTGTTTTGTTTTGTCGCATTTGCAGAATACGAGCTGGCTTTAGAGACATGAAAGAGGCAACAACATGCTTATTTATTTTATTTTATTTTAGAGTATTTTTACCCTGCCTTTCTCCTTGGAACCAAGACAGCTTACAGTAATGAGGGACAATATACAGTCCAGTACAATTAAGACATATTCAAGTATTGAGAACAGAGAATTGAGGGACATCTTACAGCATTAAAAGATAACATTACATTAAAGCTACAAGAGAACGCGAGAAATTAAAGAGAGAGTAAATATTCCATGCAAAGGTTATGAGGGAAGGAAACTAACATTGAAAACATAGTGTCAACGCAATCACACAAGGTTATAAGTGGTTATAAACACAACGTTTATGTGATCATGTGTTTCTGTGAAGATTCTCAGTCATCCAGGTGAGTTTATCTGGAAGTTGAGACATGGCAACTGGACTTCTTTTTCTTGAGGGATTGAAGCTGTTTGGATGAGAAAAAGAAGTCCAGTTGCCATGATTCAACTTCCAGGTGATCATGTATGGTAGATTCATATAAAAGACACATAACAGGTAGTCCCTCATTCAGGGAAAGCTTGTCTGAAGAGAAAGGTCTTTGCCTGTTTCCGGAAAGACAGCAGGGATGGGGCAGTCTTGGCCTCTAGTGGGAGGGAGTTCCAGAGTCTGGGTGCAGTAGTCAAGAAGGCCCTTTCATGGGTTCCCATGGGACATACCTGTGAGGGTGGCGGGATGGAGAGAAAGACCTCTCCTGATGAACTTCGCACCTGAGCTGGTTCATACTGTGAGATTCAATCTTTGAGGTAGCTAGGACCCAGGTTGTGCAGTGTTTTGTAGGTCAAGGTCAGCACCTTTAATTGTGCCCGATAGCTGATTAACAGTCAGTGGAGCTGTACCCTACCTCAGTCAGCAATCTGGTGGCTGCATTTTGGACCTGTTGGAAGTTTCCTGAGACTTTTCATCAGTAGCCCCCACACAGAGCTCATTGCAGTAGTCCAGCCGGGACGTCACTAGGGCATGTGTCACTGTGGCCAGAGCAGGTTTCTCAAGAAACTGGCGTAACTGGCGTACTAGCCTTAATTGTGCAAATTTGCTCCTGGCTACAGCCGTGACCTGGGCATCCAGGCTCAAGGATGGCCAAAGCCCAGCAAAGCCTATTGTATCCTCCCTTCCCCTCTCCTGACCTCAACTTCTTTATCTTGGTCTATTCCACGTTTAAATTAAACAAGGCAGAAACAGTTAACAAAATGTTTTGGAGAAGGTAGCCGTGTTGGTCTGTGCCAGAATCCCAGGCAAAAATCAAAGAAAAACAAAACAAAAGACAAAAACATGGCACAGGTTCCCCAATAAAGTTCATGGCTAAATGAGAATGTGAACCCAGGCCTCTGAAGTTCTAGTCAACACTCTAATCACTATACCATACTGTATTTTGACATGCACATGCTATATATTTACTCCTACATTTTATTGCAGATCAGGAGAGATACCTTATCCACACAACAAGTCAACTAAGTTAATATTTAGATGCATTCTCCATAGGTCTGGGTGTAACACTAGCAGTTGCTTAAAAACGATTTAACAAATCAACAATCTGTCCCAGACCTGTGTTTCTCACCCTCCCCTCTTCCTCTCTCTTTGTATGCCGACGTTGTTGTTGCGATGGTGGTGGTGGTGGTAGTGTGCCATCAACTCTCCTCTGACTAATGGCAATCCTATGAATGAGAAACCTCCAACATGTCCAACAATCCTCAGCTCTTGTAAACTCAAGTCTGTGGGTTTGTTTGTTTCTTAGGGAGTCAATCTGTATAACATTTTATCTTCCTTTTTCCTGCTGCCTTCAACATTTCCCAGCATTTTACTGACTTTTCCAGAAAACCCTGCCTTCTTGTGTTATGCTCAAAGCAGGAGAGCCTCAGCTTCAACACGTTTGCGTCCAGAGATAGTTCAGGCTTGCTGTGCTCTAGCATCCACTGGTTCATCTTTCTGGTAGTCCAGGTTATCCACAAAGCTCCCCTCCAGCACCTCAAACAAATCCAGTTTTTTCCTGTCAGCTTTAGACATGGATGTTTTGTTTCAGATAGGGACTAGTTCCGATACAAAACAAACCAGCACAGCTGGCGTTCGGAACGCAGTCCCACCCTCTGGAATGAAATCAACCACTGTTTTACCTTCCTTTACCTCGTGCAGGGTGAAACTACAACCAGAAAGAAGCTTCGGATCCATCATCTTTCCCTCTCCCTGATGCTGGCCAATCAGGAGCCGTGCAAGGACATGGATCATCCCGCCTCTGTCTGATTGGCCAGTGACAGGGAGAGGGAAAGATGATGCATCAGAGGCTTCTTCCTGGTTGGAATTTCACCCCACATGAGGTAAAGCAAGGTTGATTTTGTTCCAGAGGGTGGGACTGGGTTCCAAGCACCAGCTATGCTGGCGTGTTTTGTTTCAGAACCAGTCCCCTTCTGAAACGAAACACCCATCTCTAGTCAGCTTTCATTGCTGTCCATCTTTTGAACCTGTACATAGTGATCAGAAATACAAGAGTAGGGATAATTTTGGTATTCATCTCCAGTGGCATCCATGCCCTTGATGATTTTTTTTCTAATTCCTTGATTGCTGCCTTTCTGAGTCTGAATCCTCCTCTCCTGATTTCTGACTGAAGCCTCCATTTAAATTGATGGTTTAACTAAAGTATACAAAAGATTTCACTATTTCAGGATCTTCACTGGCAAAGTTAAAGTCACGTGTACTTCTGTAGTCATTATTTTGGTCTTAATATTCAGTTGCTTTGGCACTTTCTTAATTTACACTAAAAGGCATTTCAAGTCATTGCTGCTTTCTTCCCGTAAGATGGTGCTATATGCATGTCTTAAATTATTGTTGTTTTGTTCACTCCTCCTTCATCTGAATCTAGTATGGTTTTCTTTATTATATCTTTTTACATAAAAATGGAACAGATTACAGTAGAAGGTAAAATACAGTGGACCATTGTATAACAAACAGCTTGTATAACATAAAATTTGTACAACATAAAAAATTCTGGAGATAGGGGAAATTTGCTTAACATAATTGCCTATGGGGAAAATCCGTACAACATAAAAATGGGATCACTCCATTTTCAATGCATTCCTATGGGAATTTGTATAAAGGAAAATTTGCTTAACATAATTCCATTTGGAACGAATTAATTCCTTTATACAAGGTACCACTGTACTGCCATTTGATACTTCTGCCTATGGGAAAACATTCTGTCTCTCCATATTCCGTCCTAACAGATTGTTGTCCACAATACATGTTATAAGTATTTTTTTTCTCTCTTTTCCCCTGCCTCCTGCCAATACTGGTTCGCCGTCTTGGATGTTGCTGTTATTGTTTTTAATTTTTTAATCCCTGTGTAAACCGCCCTGAGTTCCCGTTCGGGAAATAGGTGCAGTATACAAATTTGAAAATAAATAAATAAATAAATAAATAAATAAATAAATAAATAAATAAATAAATAAATAAAAAGTCAAGACAATCATGTTCAATAGTGGTTTATCATTGCCACCTACACAGTATTAACCCAATTTAGCTTGAATGTCACCTTTAGCTACCACTGCTGCCCACATCACACTAGTTTCTCCCGTCCTACGGTTTTCATGGTAAGGAAAGTTCAGTAGTGTTTTACCATTGTGCAAAGTACAATAATACCTTGGTATAATTCATTCTGTCTTTTGTAAACCAAAACACCCGTATATCAAAGAAAACTTCCCCATGAGAAATAAAGGAAACTCAGATGATTCATTCCAGGGCCCCCAAAGACCATATACTATACACACAAAATGCCAAAACTCACAAAAGAAGTTGGCAAGAAGTTGACATCAACACCATAGTTTAGGTACCTGGCTACGAAATCTGCTCTGCTTGGGACTAACATCTGGATTTTACTCTGTGTTTTTAATGTGACAATAATAAAATCCAATTTGCAGCCATATACCCACTCCACTAGGTGCCCCATGACTAGAAATGGTTTGAAAAATAAGAAAGGCAGTTGAAAACAAATTAAAGAAAAATATAAATTTAAAGAAAAACAAAACCCTAACATGCACTTTCATTTGAAAACGTTCCTGACTGGAACGTGCTCACATTGCAAGACATTGCTCTTTGATCAAGGCAAAATTGATCAGAAATGTTCGCTCGTCTTGCCAAACACTTATAGACCAAGATACTCATAAACCAAGGTATTAAAAAAGTTAATTTGAGCACCACCACCATTTTATCAAGAAGTGGGATGAAAGAGAAGGTCTTTGTCTCTCCTGACTTTGCTACACCAACCAATACTTGTTTAGCTTGGATTTCCATTTCTCATAATGGATACCAAACCAGTGCAAAAGAGTAGGAACACGGGCAAGGACAAGCATGTGAATCTGAATTATCTGATGCATTTTCTTGGATTCTAATATGCCATGAATTGGCAAGCCAATGCGGTGAAATCCTTAAAAGGCTGATGGTCTCCCAGCTACTATCCTCAACTGGATCCAGCGTAGTCTGTGCTAATGAACTATGTGAATTCAAGTTCAAAATACCTGGGAGGCTAAAAGCTTGCCACGTTGCATACGAGGCAAATTGACAATATACCAGTCAGAAGCGAATCCCAAAATGGAACTACATGGCTAGAAACCCACAGACAGCTCTTGGCTTTGCAAAAACACACACACACACACAAAAAAAACCCCCGAACGTTGTGACCTAGAAGCAAAGAGGAAGCATAGAAGAACTGACTGACCCACAAAAAAAGTTTTCATCCAGGCAATAAGGGATATAAATCTTCACTTGCTTCATTCCTGTGCACACTCAAGGACAGTTGCACTCACGTACACATCTGATTTCTTTTACCCTGCAGTCACGTCAGGGATCCGAGAATCTAAAAAGGCTCAGTTGCTCCTTACTTCATTGGTTGCTCCCATGGTTATGATGCTAAATAAGGCCTCTCCTGCATTGCATTCTGGGAGTCTGCAGGACAAGTGTCAACCCAGAATTCTCTCCCATGACACTACCCAGGAAGGAGACAAGGACAGAGGTAGTAAAGAGAAGGGGGTGTCTGTAGATGCAGAAGTGATAACACAGTGGTGCTTATGCACCACCACACACACTCATGTACAGACATGGGAGACAGGGGGAAGAGATGACCATAAGAAAGAAACTCTTCCACACACCATCTGTCACAGTGTGTAATGGTTCCCCCCTGTTTCATTCTGACCATTTCAGGCTGCTTATGCATGTGAGCAGAACAACCTGTGAATTTTGTTGAATGTGAATGTGAACAACAGAACATCAGGCTGAAGAATTACCAGGATTACAGCCATATCCAGCAGAAATGAAAACTGCAAGTTTCCCGACCACTACATCTGCTTCAGAATATCTATGAAATGTGTTTAGAGAGAGTGCTTTAATAAATGTCTGGTCATATGACTAGATCATAAACCAGCAATGGCTCTATTTTAGCAAGCTCTGCTTAACCCTTGGTCAGCCAAAGGTCTCTCAAACCTTAAGAGAACAGCATGCTGCCATGCACCAGACTGACTCCTTCCAAACGCTAGTTAAGGTTTTGTTTAGTAATGATTTCTGGAGTAGACACAGCCCATGAAACACAACTCAATACATTCAGAAACATAACATTTGTCTGCATATAAATATTTAAATATATTTTAAATAAATATATATTTCACTGTAGTTCATATAGGAATATTCCTCAACATGGGCAAAAAAAAAAAGATAAAATTTTCAGAGTGAGATTAGGAATACATATGCATACATTTTCAGGATGCGTAATAAACCATACCTTGAATAATGTGTGCAGGAGACACACTCATCTTTGGCAGGAGCCACTTTTCATATACTGTATAGCAGTCTTGGTGAATCTATCACACGGGTGCCAATGGTGGCACTCAGAGCCCTTTCTGTGGGCACCCAACACAGCCCCCTCACAGCCACGGCACTTCCCCCTCCGCTCGGAGCACGCCACTGTGCTCCATGAAGAGAGCCAGCCGAAGGGAAGGCAGCGGCTTGTGGGCTCCTTCACAGTCCCAGTTTACTCTTCAGCTATGACACTTTTTGGGATGCCCAGAGCAGCATGGCTGGAGAGTAAACTGGGGCTACGAACAAGCCCGCAACCGGCTGCCCCTCCTCCCTGGCTTTCGCGACAGTGTAGCACCCCATCCATCTCTCTGCCCAGGGCCGAGAGGCAGATGGGGTGCTACTCTTTGGAAAGCGAGGATCAAAGAGGAGTTTTTTTGAATTTCCCACAGCTACAGCGAGGGTGTTGTGGCCACGGGAAATTCAAAAGCCTGCTCTTTAATAATTGCTTTTCCAAAGGCTGCTACCCTTTGGGAAAGTGAGGATGAAAGAGCAGGGGTGCTACCCTTCAGGAAAGCAAGGATCGAAGAGCAGGTTTTTGAATTTTCTGCAGCCACAGCAAGGGCACTGTGGCTGCGGGAAATTCAAAAGCCTGATCTTCAATCCTTGCCTTCCCAAAGGGTAGTACCTGAAGCATTTGTAACCTGGGGAACCAGTGTATTCAGGTTAAATTGCTGCATTGGCACTTTGCAAAAAATAAGTGGGGTCTGAATCTCAGTTTGGGCACTTGGTCTCTAAAAGGTTTGCCATCACTACTGCATAGTGACAGCGTAGCAAAGCATCATAAAATATCATCAATCTGAAATTCACAGGGCATGATCGGCAGACCATTTTTTGAATTCAAACCAACAAAGCCACGTAAGCAAATTTATATAATTTAACAGGACCCAATGCAAAGCCCACTGTTTTATACATCATATGCCATTAGAGATCATCTTCAGCCTAGCCACATCATGAAAGGAGAATAAATTCTTCAAGATGTACAACAGACCTTTGTTTCCTAGAGTCACTTCTCGCTCACTTTCATGAGTGAGCCAACTAGTGGATATTCAGGAACTTAGACTAACAAGGAAAAGGAGGACATTTAACGATGGAAAAACAAAAGATGACTAGTTTGGAAATTAGCATGGGAGGAAGTGCCTCATGAACCAGGCAATTTTGGTGGCTGTGCTGCCAAACATGCTCATCATAGCAATTTCAACTCAAAAACAGCAAACATTCCAATAATTCTTCTTTCCTTCAGCCTCCAGGGAGCACAAAATTGAGGCAGCTCCCCACCTTCAATGCTGGCAAGACAATGGAGTGAATCCATAGAACATAAAAATGGTTGTGATTAGGGATTACTCCGTTTCAATGCATTCCCATGGGAAATTTGTATAAAGGAAAATTTGCTTAACAGAATTGCATTTGGAACGAATTAATGCCTTTATACAAGGTACCACTGTATTACCATTTTCCATCCTCTTGTCCCAGTTCTAATTGCATAATCTGTTAACAATTTCTTCTAGTAACTGAGATGAAATCGTACTGTGCAACCAATCCACTCCTCCACCACATGAATGAAAGAAATTAAGGTTCTATTCATTCTGAAATCATTGCATGCCATTCTGCAAACACCAGATCCATCAGAAACTGCTTGTTCTGAGCCACTGGTTCCAGCAGTTTGCAAATTTAAAAACCACCTCAACTACCTCTTCAAGGGACATGCAGCCAACCCTTCAAGGCTGACACTAAGCGCCTTTAAGTATGGGTTCTATAACTCTGCACAGTGAGTCCATAACCACAAAATATTCTGTACCTACTGTCCCCCATCTTGGCTTTCTACACCAATAGGTGTGCCACCCATCACCTCCTGGATCTGTGCAAATGGCATCAAGATGAACAAAAACAGTCCACGTATTATTTTCAAAGAATTCATTGCCATATGCTGTGTTGGCTACCGTAATGAATTTTAAAGATAAAGATGGCTTTTCAAACAGATTCATCTTCCATTAGGTATATTGTACGAATCCCTGTTAGCTACAAGTAGAGGCATGCCTTTATCATACTCAAGGCCCATTCAGTTCTTTCTCCCCGATAACTGCTGGATAATTAGGAATAGATACCACTCTCCAACGCTGCTCATGCGTTTCTTTGGGGCATCTAAGCTAGCTAATGTCCGGGACGCAGCACTAAACCAACAGTCTCACTGGACACCTGTCATGCAGCCTTCAACAGCATTAGCTGCTCTTCTCTAACGCCACAACAGGACCCAAGGGCATTAGCAGCATGCATAATGTATACACTGTCGATATTGTTTCGCCAAACCATGCATAGAAACATGCAGGGAACTTAAACATTTTTGTCCAGTTTCTTTCTGATCGTGTTGAAATGTTTCACTTAGTGTTTCATTACTATTACCTCCAACTGTGTCTGAACATACATAACGACCTTACGCCACAGCAAAAGAAGAAAACAATTGACAGGAAAGAGGACAGCTTAAAATTGTTCTTTCACTATGAGATAAAACAAAGCCATCAGCAAGGGACACCGGGCAGGAATTATTTTCTCTATACAGGACTGTATTAAGAGAGCTAAGATTAGGGTCTGGGCAGCTTGGTTAAAAAGGATTTCACTTTAGGAACTTTCCCCCATCCCTGGAATTATTTTTTTAAAAAAATGTTGGCTTAAATCAGCTGACATTTGTGTAAAATTGTGTATGATAATTGTAGAGTTACATCATAGTGAAGATCAGTGGTTCCCAACTTTTGTTTTAGTTAAAACCTGCTTTTATAATCACCTAATAACCCTACTTTACACAAGGCATTTTCAATGTAGTAAAATCATCCCTCTCAGATGCAAACTTTAATATTCAACTGCTCCAAAAGGCCAAGGAAAAAAGTTCTTGAACAAGGGCTATGACACATAAGGAAACGCGCATCCCCCTCAAAAATACTTTACAAAGCCCAGGTCGGGAAACACTAGTATAAAGTCTCAAACTTTTCTAGCTGTTGCTTAGAAATTGTTGGACAATTCCTGCAATAGCACAAGAAGAAAGGGTGTGTGGGTGATATTAAATGAAAAGGAAGGCCTAAGTTTAACAGTCTGTACTTGTTATTCGAATAAGAAGACTTCCAACATATGTCTCCCAGTGAATCTTCCCTCTCACTCAGAGAAACACAAACAAGGCTTCTCAAGGACAAACCAAAAAGACTATGGCCTCTACCACTCTTTGTCCTCCCAGGACCTTGCAGAATATTGCTTAGATCAGCAGTTCTCAAATTGGGTGCCATGGCACCCTGGGGTGCTGTAGCAATGATATTTAATTAACTAAACTTCCCATAAAGTAAAAATAATGAAAAATTCACCTAAACAGTTTCATTTATCACATTAAAGACAACTGAGCATTAAATTTACACTGTTTTTTTCTTCTTTTCCTAAGTATTCAAACCGCTTTAAGAGTAGCTGTGGTGCAAAAAATTTTTAGCCCAGCAAGGGTGCCGTGGCAAAAGAAGTTTGAGAACCACCGGCTTAGATTCACATGACTGAGAGGACAATAGCTTTAAAACTTAACAGCACTATCCGACATTAATCCAAAAGAAATGAAATAATGCTCTCAGGAGAGTTAGGTTTCTTTTAAAGTCTCAGCATAAGCTTGCAGCACATTTTGTTCTGAGCAAAAGCCTCACCCTTTCTTCTTCTCCAAGTTCCTCAATATACTTGGACATACTAAACTCCCTGTCCAAAGGGAGAAGGCCTGTTTATGTTCCATATAAGGCTC
Source organism: Phrynocephalus forsythii (assembly GCA_029282475.1). Classification (NCBI taxonomy): domain Eukaryota; kingdom Metazoa; phylum Chordata; class Lepidosauria; order Squamata; family Agamidae; genus Phrynocephalus; species Phrynocephalus forsythii. The sequence goes on from JAPFRF010000001.1 coordinate 17,888,890, forward strand.
CACTACAGCATTTTATCTTGAAGATGGATCCAATCAATTGAGCGATCAGAAATGGTACTGAACAGTACTGTACTTCTCTCTTAACAATACAGTCTTATGGCATTTATTTCATCATTTAAAACAAGAGGGTTTTCCCAGAGTTGTCTCCACCACAGAAAACCACACCACAATGTCTTGTGGAAGCAAAGTGGACCCAAATAAATTGAATTCCCTCCCCCAATCCACTCTGAAGATTCAGGTTACAGGTGACCTTTGGAAATTAAACCTCTTGCAGCATCTGCTGATCAACTACAAGCAACCTATTCCCAAGAGCAGGAAAGCATCATTTAGGCATCACTTCCGAGGAAGCCAGGTTGGGAGACCGGATGCAAAGGAGAAGAGCGCTCTTGTAGTTTTGGCAGTTGCATTGCCATTTCCTCAGCCATGCCACTTGTAAAGAGGCTGCAACTTCTTTCTTTGGTGCATAGTCAATTAACCTGTAACAAGAGTGTTTTTCAACCCACCCACTGCCACCTTTTCAAAAAGAGAACAAGAGAGGCCACTATGGTTTCCATTTTACAGACTGGGCCATACTTCCCATAGAAAAAAAATGCCACAATATTTCAAAGTAAGCACAGACATGGCAGGACTTGCATGCTGTCCACCCACCTCCCAAACCCCGGATCCCAAGTCCCATCTTCCAGATCTGGAAGTTGAGGTGGCAACTGGACTTCTTTTTCTTGAGAGATGGAAACGTTTCGCTGCTCATCCAAACAGCTTTGCCAGTCTGAGGAAAGCTAGTTGCGAGTCCTCCATTTTATAGTTCACTTTGACCTTGTACGACCCTGGTCTGAAATAGGCTCATAAGATGAACAACAGACCAGGGTGACAAGAGGTCAAAGCTAACTATAAGATGGAGGACTGGCAACTAGCTTTCCTCAGACTGATGAAGATGTTTGGATGAGCAGCGAAACTTTCTATCTCTCAAGAAAAAGAAGTCCAGCCGCCACGACTCAACTTCCAGATAAACTCAACTGGAGGACTGGGGAATCTTCACAGACCTCAGGCCACCTCCAGATTTGACAAGAAAAACAACATGGGGGCCCTGGAGTCATTTAAACCCGCTGTAGGGATCTCTCCAATCGCAAACAAACAAACAAAAAACCCCAAAGGCGGGCGGACCATGCACGGGCGGTGAGCGTAGAGCCTCTCCTCGTTGAAAGCGACCCGCAAACTTGCCGGTCGTGAGAACGAACAGGGCGCGGGGAAGGAGGAGGAGGAGGAGGAGGAGGAGGAGGAGGAGGAGGAGGAGGAAGCCGGGTTAATGCGCCCAAATCCGACCGGCTCTCAATCCGGCGCCAGCAAGCAGTTGCAAAGAATGGCAATGTCCTATTATTATTATTATTATTATTATTATTATTATTATTATTATTATTATTATTATTATTATTATTATTATTATTATTATTATTATTATTCCTTCTTTCCCGCCTCCCACTTGGCCCCCACGTGAAGGCGCTCCACCTTCCCGGACCGCCCGGACTCTCTTTCTACCAATGTTTCTTTCAGGCTTTGCTTCCCCCCCCCCCAGCCCCAGCCAGCAAGTCCAACGTCCCCCCACTCCCGGGGAAAATCCTTTAAAATTCCTTCAAATGCATATACCCCACTATTGCCCCCACCGCATCTCCGAAATGGCCCCCAATGGAGCAAGTCCACCGCCCCCCTCCCGGGGGAAATCCTCTAAAATTCCTTTAAATTTATATATTTCTCTTCCCCCACCCCACCCCCGCTAGCAAATGGTCTGAAAGCAACCCTGCTTCCTACCTGCTTCCTAGCAGGCGGCATTTGCTCCCGGCTTCCAGGAGGCAGCAGGACCCGGCAGAGAGAGAGAAGATGATGGTGGTGATGATGATGCCCAGCAAGCAGCAGCAGCAGCAGCACCTGACCCGGCTTGGACGCGTTTCCTTCTCTTCCTCCACTTCCTGTCTCTCCACTCCTGGGCAGGCAAGCGGCGGGAGGGGCCGAGGAGGGAGGGAGGGAGGGAGGGAGAGGGGGCCAAGGCGTCGCTAGTCCCGCACAGGCCACGCAGTCGATCCCAGAGAGAGCGAGAGGGAAGGAGGGAGGGAGGAAAGGAGACTCGGGCCCTGTCCTTGCGCCCCGCCGCCAGGCCTCAACGAGCGAGCCCCGATGCGATCGTTCTCCCCGCCCCCTGAAACGGTCGGCTGCAAAGTCGGCAGGTGGGCGGTTCGAATCCCGGGCGCGACGCAGTGGAGCGCGTGCCTGCTGATCAACCCAGCTCCTGCCAACCTAGCAGTTCGGGAGCATGTCAATGCAAGTACTGTAGATAGATAGGTACCGCTGTAAAAAAGCGGGAAGGTAAAACAGTATTTTGGTGCAGCCATGCCGGCCACATGGGCCATGGACTTGCACAACACTGGCTCCTCGACTTGAATACGGAGATGAGCACCGCCCCTAAAGTTGGACCCGACTAGCACGCATGTTGGGTGTGGGGGGGAACCTTTACCTTTACCTAAAAAGGCACGGGGCGAGACCGGAGCCACATCTTTCTTCCCCTGAGCTGGCAAACCTGTATGTTTGTGTGAATACAAAATCGCTCCAACACAAGGGGAAGCTTTAAAAACCTTTACAAACCTGGCTTTTTAAAAGAAGCGTATGGCGATCACTGATGTTTGTGTTGCCTGGTTTGTCTCCCTTGTACCATCATGTCTTACTATTATCCGTCACCTCACGCCGAGTTCCTGTTTTCTCTTTGATTGTTCCTATTTGTTTGTTATACAATATTTGACTTTTTAACTTGTTTAGATTGCTTTCGTGGAAACCGCCCAGAGCTCCCAAAGGAAAATACTGCACCCTAAACTGGGTGACTGTTCCGTGCTGTCAGGTCAGAAAGGGTTTATAGCGACCCTAACAGGACTTTTCAAGGTATGCAGAATATTTTTAAGGAATGCTTTTACCAGTTCCACTTCCCCAGTGAATTTTCATGGTCAAGAAAGGATTCGAACCATGTTCTCCAACCCCTAGCCCACCTCTCTATCCACCACAGATCTGGGAAAAGTTACTTTGACCTACAAATCCCAACAAAAAGCTGAATTGTAGTCCCCCAAAAGATAATTTTTCCAACCTCTGGCACAATAAGAAATTGTTTTCCCCCCTGAAAACTAGTGTTGGACTTGGATTTGGAAGATCTGGATTTAAATGACCACATGGCTGTGAGAGTTGCCAGGTACCTTGGGCTGCTGACATTCTTGGCCTGACTGATCTCACAGAGCTGCGAGAAAAAAAATGTAAAGGAGAACAGCAGTCATCATCTATACCGCTGTTAGTCCATTGAAAGAAGGGATACAACATTAACATAAAACCAAACCTAGAAGTTAATTAAACTATTACACACAGTTGAATCTCTTAAAATGTTATTTTGTGGAAGGAATTAATTAATTGATTCAACTTCTGTTATTTTGTTGCAGTCCATTGAAAGAAGGGATATATTAATTAACATAAAACCAAACCTAGAAGTTAATTAAACTATTACACACAGTCCGTAGTAAAATGCATTCTTTGGATAGAGTACAACAAACATGCAACAATAAAAACACAGTACAAACAATATACAAATGCAGATCCACAAACAAATCAATCAGTCAAAGCACTAAATAACCTGCCCTTTAAATAAATAAACAATTTAAGTAAAGTTAAAACAATAAAATAAAAATATTTTACATATATTAACATAATAAACAGAATAAACAAATAATAGGCATGTGGCAAGTAATGGGCAGCACTACCAAAAGCCTCACGGTAGAGCCAGGTCTTCAAATAATTCTTAAACATTGACACAGATGGAGCTATATGGATGTCAACTGGCAATTTGTTCCGAAGAGCAGGGGCAGCCACTGTGAAAGGCCAGTTTCTTGTGACAGTTTTTTGGGCTTCCCTAGGGGTGGCCACCCAACACTAAAGAAGATCTACTGTAGTTGGACGGGCATTTATTAATCTAAGGGACAGACGCTCCATCATATATTCGTGTCCCAAGCCACCAAGGGTTTTATAAGTTAAAACCATCACCTTGAACCCGATCCAGGATGCAACAGGTGGCCAGTGCAGGTGAGCCAATATGGGAGTGATGCTGTCATATTTTCTCGCACCAACCACTAGCCTAACCGCCATGTTCTGCACCCACTGCAGTCTATGGATCAGATTCAATGTAGAGTGTGTTACAGTAGTCAATCCGGGAAATCAACAATGTGTGCATAACTGCTCTCAGGGAGGACTCATTAAGAAAGGGGCGAATCTGGGCAATGAGTCGAAGCTGATGGAAGGCTGATTTGGACCCGGCTGCTGTCCGGGAGTCCCAGGAGAGAGCCGGCTCCAGTACCACACCAGATCCAGACTCCTCACTGTCTCTGCCAGCTGGAGGAAGATCCCATCCAGACTGGTGAGAAGGCCACCATAATTCTCCGAGGTACCCCCTAAGAACAGAACCTTGGTCTTATTAGAGTTCAACCTGAGCCTATTCATCCTGGTCCATTCCATAACCCCAGCCTGGCAGTGTTCTAAGATCTGGACAGCCTTCACTGCAGATATGGGAAAGGAGAGATAGAACTGTGTGTCATCAGCAGTTGTTTCGTAGTTGTTTTATAGGAGAGATATTCCAACAGGAATCAAGGTCCTCGCCCATTTAAATTACCATCTTATGCTCAGAACTTTTCTGGCAACATGAACAATGTTTTTCTAAACACCCTCGCGGTTCATTTTCTCAATGGATGCAAAGCTTTCTCCCTGGTAAAGGAGACTGAATGTGTGTACCATGGAACCTTGTGACATTCAACCTTCTCCACAAAGATCTAACCCTTTCAAAGAAGTCCCATTTTAAAAAGTTTGCGCCCCTTTCAAGAAATATCATCCTCTCAATTCAGATAATCCAGGAAAACATCATAGAAATATATTCTCCATATATTTTATTTCTACATTGGCACATGTAGCTGCCATGCTAGTCTTTCACAGTCTCTCTCCAAACACGAAGGCTGGCTGCTGATGTCTCCAATGTTGGCGCTGGACATTTGCCAGGGACCCAAAATGGTCATTACCCTGGGAATGTCCTTCCCAACTCTGCAGAGAGTACCCAAGCAGATTAGCCTTATCAATTCTACATTGCAGATGAGTAGAGCAAATGGTGGCCGGATTAAGGAACGGGAGATTGTGGCTGAAGTGGAATACTATATAAATAAAGCACAATATTCTAGTTTGTCTTATTTTTCCGTGAGCTTCCCCACAGGTGCAGGGGGTCCAGATCCCCTTTGCCCGATTGACCACATATTCAGGACACAGATTGACGATTCACACGCCCTTATTGACAATGTCCTGCCATCTCTGTTTTGGTTGCTCACCTGGCCTCCAGCTATCAGTATTCAGGTGGTAAACAGTTTGGACAACGGAAGGTGTTGCTCTGAGGACATGCCCATGCCAACAGAGCCAGCTGTCACTCATCTTCTCTTGATATCACACCTACTTGTTGCTGGAATAGTATCATTTATGATGAGGTCAAGTAGGGAGATGCCTGATATCCAACACAGCATATGGCATTTACATTACACCCAATTGCTACCCAGCATTTTGTGCATTTGTATGCCTTGTAAATCTTGGATTTGATACAGCTTGGCATTCTTCTTTCCTAAAGCCCACAGGTAAGTTCTCACCATTGTAACCAGGCTGCATTCACCATTGCTCACAAGTAGCCACTGATGCCACCATCGCCTTGGAAGTGGGAGCTGAGATTCTAGTATTCTAGCTTTTCCTACAGGATACTGGGTCCTGCAATTGACTTCAACATTCGTTCCATTTACCACATAGGAAAAAAATCACATGTGGAGCGAGTCAGAGCTAGCTTCTATTATCCTGTATTTCTTGTTTGCAAATATGTGCTGGTCTGATTCATTCCTGGCATTGCTGTAGTTTTCACTTCCCTACTCCTCTGTTGTGTTGAGAAAAGACCTTTTTAATTCTAAGTTTTTAATTTAATTCTAACATTTTAATTTTAAATGTTAATTCCTAGATAAATGTGGAACCATCTTAGCTTCATGAAAGAGGGAACGTGAGAGAGACAGGTCGTACAGAAATGTTTCTATTGAAGAATTTGGCAGTTTGGCTGAATGGTCATATGCCAAAAGTTCAGATCAGTTGTGAAATTTTCCTGGGGCAGCTCCCTGGAGCAAACCTCACCTAGATTTGCAGCCAAGATACTACTTGTCAAATACTACCCGGGTGGCCTTGGGCAAGGCATTCACCTTCTCTTCTCTACGCTACCAGGTAGTAGCCAAAATTCAGAGTTCGAGGAAATGCAAATCATTCCTTCCACAATTAAATTTAAAACCACTTTCGGTGATCGCTGAGTCTCTTGTTTATTTGGTGCCCTATCTGTTTCTTCGACGCCTTCTTGTATTTGCTGATTTATTTGCCTTTTTGAACGGTTTGAACTGTTTTTATTTGTTGCTTTTTTGGAATCTCCTATTGTTTATTAATTTTTCTATGTTGTTCACCACCTAGAGTTCCCCTGGGAAATCCTGGTGGTTTATAACTGCAAATAAATAAATAAATAAATAAATAAATAAAGGGGTGGTTCAATATCACATTTTTGCTGGGACAAAAAGCCAGTGTAACCAAACTGAGGAATGAGCCGCTTGCCCCTTGAATGCCAGAATACTGGGGGGGGGGGGAGAGGAAGAAGGGCCACAGTGGGTGATCTATCTATCTATCTATCTATCTATCTATCTATCTATCTATCTATCTGGTTTCACGTATTCCAAGTATCCCATTCCCCAGCAATTTATGTCACATGGTTTTCTGGCTTAAAAAAGGGTATGTTTTATTTGGGGCGGTAGAGGAGTTAGAATCTGAAACAAAATACTTCTTCCCCAGCCTGTAAGCTCCTGGGTCCTGGCCATCTTAATGTGGAGATATATAGGCTGTGCAGAGTAGCATTGGCATGGCATCCTGACAGACTTCAATCAGGTTGCATGTTAGATGTAGCACCAATCTGCTGTGCTAATGCAGCTTGTTACCTCTGTGGTGTGTCAGTGCAAGATCCCTTAGAAAGAAAACTTGCAACGATTCTCTCATCCTCTTGGATATTTTTTCTTGACATGCAGTGCCGACGAGCAAGGCCAGCGTAATGTGCAGTGTAACTTAGGTTAAATCTATTTTGCCTATTGAATTCAAAAGGGACTTATTTCTAAATAAATATGAACAGTTTGGGGTTGGCAATTGTTTTTTTTTCCTGTTTGGATCCTTGTTTGTTTGTTTGTTTGCTACCATGCATGGTGGCAACTCTGCTTCTACAGAAGAGAGAGAGAAAAGCCATTAACTCGACCAGATGCAATACGAGGAAATGCTCTCCCTTCCCCTGTTGTCCTCCCGACGACGAGGCCGCCCAGCCCGTGGCCCTTCCACCTCCTCCTCCGCTCGCCTTCGCCCTCCTCGCCCTCCGTCTTGCAGGCCGCCCACATTGGGCGAGGCGCTCTCCTCCCCTGCGCTCCCCGAGGCCGGCCAGGCGGGGCCGAGGCTTCAGGAGGAGGAGGAGGAGGAGGAGGCGGCGGGTCGTGGCCGGGAGGAGGCGCCTCCCCAGCGGGCGCCCTTTAAGCCGTCCCCCTTCTCTCCCTCGGCCTCCCCGTCTCCTCCTCCTCCTCCTCCTCCTCCTTGCAACCGAGCCGGGAAGGACCAGGGTGGCCGCAGGCGTCGCCCAGGAGCCGTACTACCTGCAGTGTCGTCGCCGCCGCCGGCCACCCCCCCCCCCAGATCTGCCACCCGAGCCCTCCCAGGGATTTGTGCCCGGTTCGAATCCAGAGAGGTGAGCCGACGGGGATCCTTCCCACCCGCTGTTCCCTCTTTGCCCTTTCTTCACGGTGCGGGGTGTGTGGGGGGGGGCTTGGTTTTCTTGGGTGGTTTTGGTTTCTCCCTTTCCTGTGCCGTGGCATCGCCACGGGACCCTCCCACCACGTCCAAGGTTTAGCAAACTTCTCCTTGGGCGGGTGGTGGAGTGTGTTCCAATCCCAGGAAGTGCAGAAGACCCTTTTGACCGTTCAAGGGTCTTTTCTTCTTGCTTGCCTTCAATGGTACCGTGAAATGTACTGGACTGTATATTATCCCTCATTCCTGTAAGCCGCCTTGGGTCCTTTTCCAAGGAGAAAGGCGGGGTAAAAATACTCTTAAATAAATAAATAAATAAATAAATAAATAAATAAATAAATGCTGGGTCTAAACTGCTAGTTTATATGACCGCTTGCCAGTATGATTCAGGATATTCTCTGGGAGTGGAGGGCAAAGATCACTTTTTTCCCTCTTTGCTGCTGCTAGATCTTTTCATTTCTCTTACGATTTTCGCAGGAAAGGTCTGCTCCTCCTCAGTTCGTTGTCTCTCTGCACCACACCCTCCGAATTATAGAAATCAAAATGGCTGTAAAATAACAATGCCCATCCGAATGGCTTATAACAGGTGCCCCTTTTGTTCCGTCCGGTGTACCTTTGGGGTGGAGTTTGCGTGGAGAGAGAACAACCGATATATGGCAATTGTTTCAGCTTCATTAAAAACCCAATAAAACAGCTCGATCATGCAGAATGCGTTGGGACACCCATTCCGTTTGTTGCATTCTCAAAAATACCTCTTAATTGGGTAGGGCGCGAGAGGAATTTCGCCAGCCATCAGGGTGTACAAATGTCTCCGGTCTTTCTTCGTCTGCCAGTGCTCATCCAGCAGGGTCATTGAAGGAGTCGGTCTTTCAAAAGCTGCACAGCAGTTTTGCTTGACCATCCAAATGTCCCCCAAGAATCCACTACTAGCCTGCAGCGTGTGCCCTGAGATGGCATTTTCCCAAAATTGGTCCAGTGGACCCTTCCCTGGTCATAAGCCTCTTAGGTTTCCATGAGCCTTTCAACTGAAAAAGGTCTTTTGTGGTCAAGGAATAATAGTTGCAATATAGCATGTTTTCACTCTTGCACAATGTCTTATATTTGTAGTAATCTATTAACTGCATGCACTCTGTGGTCACCTGCCTGTACGTTTAGTGAGAAATTTTGCAGGTGAAATTAGTAACATAGAAAGAATTGTTGTGCTTTGTTGAGAAAGGGATTGCATTAGCTTTTTTCTTTTCTTTGCTGTGCAGCCTTCAGTCTCTTCTGCTAGAAAAACGGCAACTTGCCGACTGTTCACTGTATCTGAGATTTTATTTAAAATAATCATTTGACATATATGATACGATATTTATTTTGTGTGTGTGTGTGACTGAAAGAATTATGAATATTAGGGACCGGCCGCACTCACCCACTTTCGTTAGAACACTTCAAGATTTGCACTGTTGTGTGAATTTCATCTGTGTTTGTAAGGACTCAATGGATGTCAAAATGAAATTCTAAAAGGAAATTAAATTAAAGCATCCACATGACCGACTTCAAAACTGCAAGTAAGGGTGGGATAATGTTTCTCTTCCTGTGTTCTGCTCTGAATAACTATTTTTTAAAATTATTATATTGAATCAAACTGTTTATACTTCTTGTCCACACATTTTCCATTGAGAACCAGAGTGAAAGCTGTATATAGGGTTCAGTTTTTTTCCCTCAGGACTGAAAGAAGGAATTGAGGGTACAAATTAGGCTAAAGGTGAAGAAACATCTGTGGATTGAAAAACAGCCAGCAGAGAAAAAGCCACTTGTAAAGAAAAATGTATTCTTGGAAAGAATGACAGAAAACTGAGGAAACAGAAATGCCAGTGAAGAAAACCAGCCAATTAGCAGATACAGGATTTTAAAGCTGTGCCTATTCGTTGCATTGCAAATTAGTTTAAATTGATGACATAGGCAAGATATTTCTCCTCAGCTGAGGAAAAGTCAGCTGCCTTGTTTTCAAAATTATCCTGTTGCTCCGGACATAATATTCCTGTGAGACAAAACAGTAGGACCTGACTGAGTCTGGTTCTTGGAGTAGCATACACTTCCCATCATGTGGAGGTTTATTAGAAGCATGTTCCTTTGGGTCATTCGTCAAATGCTATAATTCAGCAATTGCATAATTGCATGCCAAACCACTTTCCTTGATCTCCCCACTGGGCTTCACTGCCGTCTAGATCACATCCTTCTTCTTGTTATCTACACCCTCCCTCTTCTTGGGAGGCATCCGAGAGAGACAAAAGTTACTTTTGGATGATGGCTCCATACCTCTTATGTCCATGTCTTGGCCATACTCAGAATGGCTAAGCATTGAGCGCTTGTACATCAAGCTGTTGGACTTAACAGCTCCCGTCAGCGTTCCCTGTCATTGCCAAACGGAAGGGGTTGTGGAAGCTGCCACCCAACCTTACCTGTTCGTTCTGTTGCTAGATTTGCAATATAAAGCACTGCCTTCTTGACAGGGTACGTTGTGTTGAAGCCATTGTTGTTTGCATGTATGTGTGAACTAAGAAATGCCCATTCCTGAACCAATGACATGCCTGTGAGCGGGTAAATAGCCCATATATTGTCAGGAATTGTACTACTGCACAAGTCGTGGAATTTCTCTTCCCATACCAACCTACCCCTTAAAATCAATGGCCAATGTCCTGTTCAAACGAGCACCACTGTTAGAGGTGAAATGTGCTTTAATGAGAGATATATTGAGTTGGGGGGGGGGAGTGATCAGTGTTGCTCTACCAGTGGAACCTCCTACTCTGGTGGTTTTCCTGGTATGGTATTTGGTATTTTTTAGTATTAGGGCAATAAGGGTTTTTCCCCTCAACCTAGAACAGTGTTGGCGAACCTATGGCACGGATGCCGAAGGTGGCACTTGGAGCCCTTTCTGTCGGCACCCGTCATCGGCCCTTCACAGCCCCCTGTATTCAGGTTGAATTTCTGTGTTGGTACTTCGCAAAACATTTGTGGGTGTTGAGTTACAGTTTGGGCACTCGGTCTCTAAAAGTTTCACCATCACTGACTTAAAATGTAAGCATTCTGGTTATGTTAGAGCCTGGTTGTTGTTGTTTTTTACCCAGTTTATACAAGTTTCTGTGCTGCTCTGGGGCTGCAGTCATGAGGAGAAGTAAAAATAGTGGACAGTGTGAGTTCTCCAGTCACAGCTGCGTGTTACTTACAAATGGGTCCTGCTCACACAAAGACCAAAATTACCTCAGTGAATGCTACTGCTTATGGAATGAACAAATATTTCTTAAATATAGTACTCAAAAACAGGCCTCAAGTGTCAGTTAATTGTATATTTTGAAATAACATTTCTAGTAGTAAAGGAGAAACTAGATTTCTTCTGAAGAACCAAAAAAAAATGCCAAGTCACTGCTCTTTGGAAACTATTGGTAGCAAACAAATAAATGCAGGGATTATAAGTAAGCCAAGGAATGTTTTAGAAGGACATGTTTATTGACAGGGGTCAAGCTGCAAGTAAGAGTCATAATTGCCTCCCTACCTGCTCCCTTGAGTTTCTAATATATAGCAGCAGGGCTCCCTTTTAGCACCTAAATCAGTATCAAATAGTGATAGGAAAAGCCCTGCCGACTGCACTGTTGCTACAGGAGTACTCAAGTGCCATTTTGTAGAGTTGGCTACTTGCATAAGTGGATAACAATCCTGCTCCAATGTCAAATAGGACAACTTGAACCATCCATAAGGCCTGCCTTGGAGTTTTGGATAATGTGGTTCCATGTTACCAGCTTGCTGGATAAGCATGAAGCAAATCCTAGCATTTATCTCATCCAAAGTAGAACTGTTGAAACATTGGGAATTAACATGCCCTGTTGACTTTGCAAAGTCCATTGATTCAGGTGTTTCCCAATAGAGACTAACAGTCGGATGGCGGGGGGGGGTCTATGAGTTGGATCCAGAATCCATCTGCTGCAGGTGACAAGGTTCCTTCTCTCCATGATAAGCTTCTTTTGCAGAAGAGGAATCAGCTGGCACAATGGAGGGGGGCATCTTTGCTTTTCTTATCTTGTAGTATTCTGCTGTCTTCTCCATCTCCTCTGAACACATTAGATCTTCCAAAACAGCTGAACAGGTGACACTGGAGACAACAAAGGGAGGAGGAACTAGACCAGTGGTTCTCAACCTGGGGGTCGGGACCCCTTTGGGGGTTGAACGATCATTTCACGGGGGGGGGGGCGCCATGAGCCAATGAAGAAAAAGGCACAAACGGCTTGGGTCTGAAGAAGGAGGGGGAGGAACGGGGGCAGGGGAGAGTGAGTTAGAACTTGATATGTTGGAGGGGATGTCAGTCAGTGGCACCGGAGGCTGCGATTGGCTGAGGGTGCCTGTAGAGGGAAGTTCTCTCTCTACAATGTAAGGAAAAAGTATAATTTGTTTGACGTACTCTAAGGTACAGATGTAACATTTCAGGAATTTGGGGGAGGGGATGGGGATACCCTGTTGTTTTGTTGTTTGTTTGTTTTCTTAATTTTTCAATTTTTCTCCAAAGTTATTTTCCATGGCTTCAGAATTTCCAGAAATTTTACATCTCTTCTCCAAGGACAGATGTATGAGTTTTAGTTTAAAAATTTGCAGTGTATGAAAAGAGATATGAGCAATCATTTCTGCTATGAATTAACTGTTGCTAGTTAAAGGTTATGCTTTTACCTGTTGACCTTAACTTTAATATGGATTGGTTTATAATGTCTTATGCTTTTGTTTCCTGTGTTAGGACAAAATGTCGAAAAAAATCCAAGGAGGATCTGTTGTTGAGATGCAAGGGGACGAGATGACCCGCGTAATATGGGACCTGATTAAGGAAAAGCTGATTTTTCCTTATGTGGACCTGGATCTCCATAGGTAAATACAGACCTGTACAGTAATGAGGCCCTTACAAAATACTCTGCATTGTCAAAAAAACAGCTACGTAATTTGTTACAGTGTACTTGCCAAAAGTTAGTTCTTATGTCTCAAATGGTATTTATTTCATTCTTGAGGACAATTCCCACATGACTTTCCTCTTTTCAGTCTAAGATTTGCCTCTATCTCAAAGAAAAATAAGCATGCCTCCTTATAGCACAGAGATTGTTCGGTAAAGGTCCGATAAGCAAATACTGTCAGTATACTTCATGACACTTTCTTCACCCTTGATGCAAATTCCCCCACCATCATCCTTTGCTGTGCAGAGTCAAAGTGAACTGCCCCCCCCCACCTAGTGGCCTCCAGATGGGTTGTATAATTCCTGTCATCCTTAGAAAGCAAAACAGTTGGTTTTGTGATCTGAGGATGTTGACAAGTGTAGTCCAATACATCAGAAATATGCTAGAATTGGGTGGGAACTTGTATGTTGCTGTGTGTCTCAACTCTGAAGTGGCCAGTGCCTTTCCCTTAAAAATGGAGAGTCCAAATAGGCTTGAGCAGAAAAGAGAGCAGAAGGTAGGCACCGGGCAATGCTTTTTCATGGTGCCTTGTACCCACGTAGTAGCTTGGGTTCTTGTTGTTTCTGCTGAAGGACTCCGGCCATTTTCATGTATTTTAGCTTGGCTTGTTTTCTGTGAGTTGATTTGGAAAAACGAGTGGCCACTGTGTCCTCCCCAGTCCCCACCCATGTGTTCCCTCTGCCTTTCGAAACTCTCTTGTGGGTATAAATGTCACCGTGCAATTCTTCCCATTATTCCATCTCACTGGCGAAGAAAGCACTCATGTGTTAATGACCTTGGCTTTGTACTGTTTTTCACCAGCATGGAAATTAGACAAGGGTTGGGGGGAACCCTATGTAATCTTACGGGCAGCTTGACATCCCCTTTGAGCTGATCAGCCCTAACTCAAGTATCCCCCTCTGGACCATCTGACCGTTTGCTTGGTCCTGAGTAGCCTTACTGGATGTGCATGTTCTGACTACCCAGAGTCCTTTTTTGCCTTGGCCCCATCCTGGGCACGGCCTTCGCGTTCTAAAGCTTCACTCTGCTGGGCTGCCTTGCCTAATTCCTGAAGCCCAGGTCCATTGCACAAAGAATGGAGATGATATCAGGTCATTTGCTGCTCAGCGCTCTAAGGCTGTTGACAGAATACCGGTGAAAAGAGTGCAACAAGATAGTTTAAGTGCGTCAGTGGCAAATTAAACCCAGGAGTCCTTGACCTTTCCCCTGTTTCTCTTGCACGTTGCTTTTTTGCTCTGAATATTCAGCAACTTACCTAACAAGATGTACAGCTTTGCTTCTGCTGATGCTGTAAGAGCAGAACACCTGCGGGCTGATAACATAGCCAGGCAATTCCAAATGTGTGTCAGCCTGAGGGCCTTTTCTTTCTTTCTTATTTATTTATTTATTTATTTATTTATTTATTTATTTATTTATTTATTTATTTATTTATTTTGAACAGGAAGGAAGATCTCCTTGAGGCTGCTTAGAATCTAACATTGTTCAATGTCCAACTTGATGCCTAAATACACTGGCGATTTCCACAGGCCATGGTGTTATGCACCTGTTTATGAAATGTCTTCTTTTTACTTTTCTACGTTTTACTGTTTACTTAACTCAAGTGGGGTTGCCTAACAAAATAGCTGATTTCTGTTGTGCAACTCTGATGCGTAAGGGGTGATGATGTCATAACACAGTGATGTTAATCTTCATTGTAATTGTGAAATCTTTCCTGCCACCCACCCTCCTTTCAGGGTCAAGGCCCCAAAGGAAGCCTTTGGGAGAATTGGCACAGGGAGGGATGGGGGACGGAAGCATTAACATTGGAAGATGGCAACATAATGATCTCTGGCAGCAGTTTCTAAAAGTACAGTAACCCAGGCTTCCTGAGTCCATGTCTATACAATATGCCACACTGGTTCTGATAAAATTCATAGTTTTACTTGTGTCCTAAAACCACAATCCTGAGTCCACTTGGTACCCCAGAGTAGACTCGTAGGTTGCAATTCTGTTGTGAAGTTATGCAAATGGGGTATTTTATGGCAGCAAATTGCCATAAGTTGAGAAATCTCCATAGACTTTACCTGTTCCATGCTGAGTTTCTTTGACTTGGCACACAACATGTAAGGTCTATAGAGATTTCTTAACTTATAGCAATGTGGTTCCAAAAGTTGTGCTGTTTGCATGACTGCACAACAGGGTTTCAACCACTGAATCCAAATCCCAGGTACCATGCAGTGGAGCAAGCTCCCGCTGTTAACTCCTGCTCCTGCCAACCTAGCAGTTCAAAGGCATGTAAATGCAAGCAGAAAAATAGGTACAGTCACCCCCCGCCAATCGCGGGGGTTAAGGACCCACCCCACCCGCGATGCATGAAAATCCGCGATATGCAGAAGCGAGTGGGGTGGGCCAGGGGGTGATGGCGCGCCTGTCCAAGGCTTCTCGGAGGAGCGCGAGGGGGCGGCACGGAGCAACCTGATCGCCCCCCACCCATGGCTCAGAGGTGCAGATACTGCGATCCCGCGATGTAGTGGGACCGCAGTACCTGAACCGCGAAATGGCGGGGGGTGACTGTACTGCCATAAAAAGTGGGAAGGAAACAGTGTTGCATATGCAGAAATGCGTTCATCCATGCCGGCCGCATGGCCACGGACTTGCACAACACTGGCTCTTCAACTTGAATATGGAGATGAGCACCGCCCCTAGAGTCGGACACAACTAGCACGCATGTGTGGGGGGAAACTTTGCCTTTACCTTTTTAGATAAATGTTGACTCACCAGTCAGCAGTTGATGCAGTGGGTCTACTCTGGTTGGAACCGGCAATTGAATTCAGCCCCAGATCCCTGAACACTGAACCACAGAACACGTTCAGCACCACGTATCAAACCGTGGCATGTTCCTTGCTTAAAACAAGGAATTTGATATGTAGTAAACTTATCGGACAGTCTCTGAATCATTATCCCACGCCATCCTCTGGGATTTTCTGTATGCAGAGGTCATTCATTTTATTCCTGGGGTCTGATCAGTCTTTTCACTTTTTGTAGGACATGATGGGTCTATCTGCTGATTTTTGATATCTCTTGGTTATATTATGTAAATATAAATGATCAGTTGAAATCAGCTATTTTTTAAATTGTCATTGCCATCCTCCATCCTTTTTTGTCACTGCTTTTAAACAATTAGTACATAGTATACATTTATGATGATGATGATGATGATGATGATGATGATGATGATGATGATGATGATGATGATGTGGGTGGGCCGGCAAAGCATTTGACTCATGCTCATGTTTTGGGGACTTGCCCCCAGTTATGATTTGGGCATAGAGAACCGTGACGCGACAGAGGACAAAGTCACTGTGGAGGCCGCTGAAGCCATAAAGAAGTACAACGTAGGCATCAAATGTGCCACAATCACCCCCGATGAGAAGAGGGTGGAAGAATTCAAGCTGAAGCAGATGTGGAAATCTCCAAATGGAACAATCCGGAACATTCTGGGTGGCACCGTCTTCAGGGAAGCCATTATCTGCAAAAACATCCCCCGTCTGGTATCTGGGTGGGTGAAGCCCATCATCATTGGCCGTCATGCTTATGGAGATCAAGTAAGTATCGTAGGCGTTTTTTGTGTTTTATGGCTGTTGCTTCGGGCATGTGGAAACTTTAACTGAAGAAGGGAACAGGCAAGATGCAATAAAACAGAAAAGGCACCTGTCGTTTATGACTTGATTGCCCAAAAGTATGGTTGTTTCAAACTTAAAAGATACAGTAGATTCAAACAAATAGGCTGGGCTGCAGTTTCTGTTAACGATTATAGCTGCTCTGACCATGCCAAAATTGGTGCCGGCTGCAACAAAAGTGGCTGGCCTTAGTACAGAGAGCATTTCAGAGAGGTGCTGTTTTCCCCATCTACCTTCCCCACTTCTGGTAAAGGCAGAATAAAGGTAAACTGATAGAAGGAAGATGAAAGAAAACATATACACGGTGCCCAATTCAGATACAGTATATATGCAGCTTTTTGCCAGCTGCAAGTCTTTTAATCCTGAATTGCTGTTCTTCTCTTGCAGTATAGAGCCACAGACTTTGTCGTCCCTGGCCCTGGAAAAGTAGAGATGACGTATACCCCAAAGGACGGAGGCAAACCTGTCACTTATTTGGTTCACAATTTTGAAAGTAAGTGTTCTATGGTAAAGGAAGTATTGATTTTAAAGGTTTTTGAGCACACCAGTTCATGCAGAAAGCATGCAAGAAAGATGTAAATAGGTAAAGGCCCAAACCCTTTTGCTGGCATAGCTCAAACGGCTTAAGTTTTGATGGGGAATTGCTGCAAGCGGTGAAGTCAGTTGAGGGTATTCTTTGTTGCACACCAAGTTATATGACTGGTGTACAGCAGAGAGTGTCTTCTCTGACTTTGCAACCTGCAGTGCCTGCAACAGGATTTTGGCTAAAATATCTTAGAATGATCTCTTGCACAGATAAAACAGCTGAAATATAAGTATGTAGTAAGTAATTAGATAAGTAGAGGACCTCCGAGCTCAAGCCAGGAATCGGAAGCTGGGGAACAGTGAGTCTAAGCTCTCCTCCATGGCATATCCATAACACTCCTTCTCCAGTAGCCAAACTAGAGAAAATATGGCAGAAGGGCTGCTGACAGCAGGAAAGAGGAACTGAAGGCAGCCCAGTGTGGGGGACAGGAGGCCCTGGACTGCCACTGTTTCTCACTCTCTGTGACCAGCCCATAAAACAGGCGGCTTACCCATAGCACACCAAGTACAGGGGAGGGAATAGTGTACCTGTTCTGAATGTCTTGTTCTGCCAACATTGTCCTCAGCGCAGTTCTTGACTGTCAGCGGCAAAGGCACAGCCCGGGAATTCCGGCGAGCTGCTCTTGCCTCATTGTTCCACAAGGGCTTGCAAAACTTTCAGGGATTGCGAAATCGACCGGAGCAGTTATGCAATCGGGTTGGATTTCCAAGTGCAAAAACAGCAGCATTTGGGGGGTGAGGTACCATTGAAGGATTTAAGGATCTTATAGACCAGTTGGTCTCAACCCGAGTGTCCCCTGATGTTCCTGGGCTGCGACTCCCAGAGGCCTCTGCCACTCGCTGTGCTGGAGGGGACTTCTGGGAGTTGCAGTCCAGGAACATCTGGGAGGACACAGGTTGAGAACCACTGTTGTAGACCTTGTTGAGTCTTGTTACTCTTTACCTGCTGGAATCAAGACACTCTCCAGCAGGTGAATAGATATGTAGCACCGAGGAAAGGGCTGAAGAGATCCTGAACAAGCATAAGTGTGTGTGTGTGTGTGTGTGTGTGTGTGTGTGTGTGTGTGTGTGTGTGTGTGTGTGTGTGTGTGTGTGTGTGTGTGTGTGTGTGTGCAAAAGTCCAAACTGCTTCATGTTATATTTAATGGCACATGTGCACACAGTATATACCCACATGTACATATTCATATGTTCCTACTGGACAGCCATTTTGTTTGGGTAGGCCCTTTTGGGCCTAGGCTGGCACTTCAGCCTGGGTGTGGAGGGCCTCTGTGATGGCTTCCTTTTTGCTTTGAAGTGCAGTCTCCACACATCAAATGAGAACAGGAAACAGGTGACATTAATGGTTCCGTCAGTGAACCTCTACAATGACCTTGGCATCCGCTAGGTCAGCATCCGGAGCACCAGGCCAGGTCATCGTTTTTGCTCCCACAGAGAGACTACTAGGGCCACATCCCCACTTTCAGGAAGGGCTGAAGTCACCGTGCAGCAACGGCGGTCCTTTCACAGGCCCTGGTGCGGTTCTTAAAGGTGCACATTGGCTGCTTGGATGTTGACAACCTCGAGCGGGTCCAAAGAAGGGTGACCAGGATGGTTAAAGGTCTGGAACATATGTCTTATGAGGAGTGGCTTAGGGATCTGGGAATGTTTAGTCTTAAAAAGAGAAGGCTGAGAGGGGATATGATAGCCATGCTTAAATATCTGAAAGGATGTCATGTCGAAGAGGGGGCTGGCTTGTTTTCCATGGCTTTCAGAGACTAGGACTCGGAGCAGTGGTTTCAAATTATAGGAAAAGAGATTCCATTTGAACATTAGGAAGAACTTCCTGACGGTTAGAGCTGTCCGGCAATGGAATATGCTGCCATGGAAGGTGGTGGAGTCTCCTTCTTTGGAGGCTTTTAAGCAAAGGCTGGATGGCCCTTGAGGTCTCTTCCAACTCTCTGAATCTGTGATTCTATTTTTATGTCATGCCAGGACTCCCTGCCGGGCGGCTGGTGATAAGAGGCAACAAAATTGTTTTGGACTGGTCCTGACTGACAGCCTTTCAGTCTGTATCGCTGACCTAATCTGTAGGGTGATCTGGAGGATTCTTTAGAGAGATAGAACAGTTTGGATCCTTTAACGGCATCCTAAATGCTTAATGATAGTCCTGTACAGTACATGTTAAACTCTGCAGTAGCAATTGCTAGTGAGTCTTGCTTGAAGGCAGCAGTGAAGTACTGTACAAGAAACCGTTAGGATTCTTAGTACTGTACTCTGAATAGGGGCCAAGATCCTCACTCCACACCATGAATGGTGTGGGGGGACAGAGCTGTGGAGGAGGGTTGCTAGGGGAGACCACATCTGTCTATGGGATAACAAGAATAGATTTTGTTGTACCTCTCTGTATGTACACACAAGGAGCTTCATTCAATGAAGCTGTGCCTTCAGTATCAGCCTCTGTGCCTTTGGTGCGGTTTCTTCCCCCCCTCTTTCTGAAATACATGGCTGTATTAATTTCAGGCAGGCTTGTAATGAATGCTGTCTTCGATTCCGGATCTACATTGCATCAGGCAATGTAAGTGAAACCAAAAACCATTGCAGAACCGGTTGCTGCAGTACATCTCCTCCAAGCGCTCTGGGGCCCTAATAATGTATTCACTCTCCTCCGTGGTGTTATGGCCATGAATGAACAGTCGTAGGCTGCGTGCCCAGCTTCAAGACTGTGACACGTCGAGGCTGGTGCCCGCTTGGAATCTTTCCTGGCATACTGCGATGTTGTGCCAGAGTAACAGCCTGTAAAGTATCAGAGGGGTCCCGGATGCTTTTCTCCTTATTTAAAGCCTAGGAAATCTCAAGGGAGCATTGTTAAATGGTTCCTATCCTTCACCTCGTATATCAGAGAGTGGCTTCCCTCAGATACCTGCCAGTAAGTCTGGTGCCTGGGTTGCGAACTGAACTCTGAAAAGAACATGTAGGTTTCCTTCTTAATCATTGACAAATGTTCTCTGAAGCCTGCAGAGGCATTTCAAAAGGGCAAGTTTTTTTTTAAACCATAGGCTAATAATTTCTTTATGTCCACATGTTTAGAGATGGACGACATGAGTGTCAAAGCACAGGCGTATTCTTGAAAATGTTAATTCCATTTATTCTCTAAGTTTTAAAAAATAGTTTTCATAAAAAAGAAGTGCAGTAAAAACACATAGCAGCCAGAAATCTGTTAGCAGTTTACATGGGCATAAGTTAAGTTACATAGCTTCCTTGGTGAATAGCTAACTAATAAGAGGCTAAGAATTATATTACTATCTGCATAGTAATAATGCAGCTGTTATGCTGCTTGCATTACTGAATGAACACTAGTGACCCAACCAACACCCTGATAGTGGCAGTTGACTAGAAAGAGTTAAGCAGTCTAATTTATGCATGCAGAAAGCAGCAATGGGATTCTGGTAGTTACACTTGAGTTTCCCAAACTTGGGTCCCAAATATACTTGAACTAAACTCCCAGAAGTCCTAGCTAGGGTTTCTGGGGGTTGTATAGTCCAGCAACATCCAAAGCCTGAAACTTGGAAGCGATAGTGTTACTACACCTTGAAGAGTTAATTAAGGTCAACACGTGTATAACATTGTCTTGTGGGGTGGCTCTCTTTCACTGAAAAAGATTCTATGGCTGTTGGAATATTTTGGGTTTGCTTTTCATTTCATAGAATTCTTTTATACGCAACCAAATCCAGAGAGGGGGAGGGAGAGGAGAGAGGGAGGGAGAGAAGGAGAGAAGGAGAGAAGGAGGGGGGAAAGAGAGGAGAGAGGGAGGGGGGAGAGAGAATGCATGTTTTGTGCCATCATGTCACTCTCACCTGAATGGCAATCCCAGTAGAGTCTACAAGGAGTGGTTTACCCTCTGTGTGTTCTCATGGCCAGCTGAGGATTTGAACTCAGACTTTCTGACTTCTGCTCACTCAGGCATTTTGTCTCTACACCGCTCTGTTTCGGTGGAAATTGACGCATCATAAAATGGTCGTGAGGTAGTTGCCCATCTCTGTATGTATGTATGACAGATATATTCCACCTTTCTCCCAGAATTAGGGCCCAAGGTGGCTCATGGGATAAGAGCCCTAGGTTCCCACAATGAGGAAAGCTTTGGCAGTGCAGTGGCCCAGGTGTGTGAAATGTTCAACGCTTGGAAATACTTGGGGGAAGTGAGGTAGTTCTACGAAATACTGTGCTGCTCAAAAGCCCATGTGCTCGATTACACTAAATCCTGCATCCTTTGCTCTGTCTTTCTTTCTGTGCTACAGAGTGTGGTGGTGTGGCGTTAGGGATGTACAACCTGGACCATTCCATCAGGGAATTTGCACATAGCTCTTTCCAGATGGCCTTGTCAAAAAGCTGGCCTCTTTACATGAGCACCAAAAACACCATTTTGAAGCGATACGATGGACGCTTTAAGGACATCTTTCAAGAGATCTATGAGAAGTAATAACCCTTTTGTTACGTGATATCTTTCTTTCAGGTATATCTCTGGATCAAAGAGCTGTATCATTTGTTATAAGCCACAGTAGCTGATTTTTTAAAACTTGGTTCTCAAAAGGTCTTCTTCAGAAGCCTTTTTATATATACAGTGGTACTTTTACTTATAAAGCAAAAGCAAAGCAAAGTGTTCTGCTTATATACCTACCGCCCCATACTACTACAAGTAGTCTCTGGGCGGTTTACAATTTTAATTACAGAGTGCAGGCTACACATTGCCTCCCCCCCCCAGCAAGCTGAGTACTCATTTTACCGACCTCGGAAGGATGGAAGGCTGAGTGAACTTTGAGCCTGCTACCGGGGATGAATTTAATCTGTTGTGTTCTGAATGCATGCTCTTAAATCGAACAACTCTTAAGTAGAGGAGCCATGTCTAATAAATAAATAAATAAATGAAAAATGAAAAAAAACATTTGTAAATAGAGCAGACTGCATCTAAAATTTGCAAGGCAGCAGTTAAAACGCCAACGGTTTCCCGCTCTTAAATCGAATTGCTCTTAAGTTGAGCTGCTCTTAAGTAGAGCTACCACTGTACAGTATTAAAAAACAACTAGAATATTGAATGTCTTGTGATTAAAAGCTGTAAGTGGTGATGGTGAAAGAGTTGTGATATTGGGGTTGTGGACAAAACTGCTTTTTGGATTTAAAATGTGGACTTTGCAAAAACTGCATTAGAATGAAAATGTCAGGGAGACAATTGGAAGGCAGGTGCTCCCTGACCCAATACACTGGTTCTTTGCCTGGGTCCTTTTTCTCCTTCACTAGCTGCCATTCACTGCTGCCTTATAAACTGGAGGTGTTTTAAAGGAGCCCAAAAGGCATTTACTGTATATACTCAAATATAAGCCTAGTTTTTCAGCCCTAATTTGGGGCTGAAAAAAAGGGTCCTCGGCTTATATTCGGGTCAATACTTTTAGCCACTGAGGCAAGTTTGGGTCGGTGGCTAAAAGTCATTTTAAACATTGTGCGCCACTTCTCCCGACCCCCCCATGTTTAAAATTACTTTTTTAAAAAGTCAATTTAAAACAATGTTTAAAATGACTTTTAGCCACCAACTCAAGCACTTGCCTCGGTGGGTAAAAGTCATTTTAAACATCACACACACACCCAGCTCACAAAGGAGGCGTTGCCAGGCCCTGCTGCATTTCCCACCCTAAGCTTATACTTGAGTCAATAAATTTTCCCAGTTTTTTGGGTTTAAATTAGGAGCCCCGACTTATACTCGGGTCGACTTATACTCGAGTATATACAGTATTTGTTTTTGTTACACATAAGTCAGCAGAGGCAAGTGTGTCCTTCATTAGGATACACTAGAAATACAAGAATGAGGGAGAGGATCTGTGGTCCTTAAACAAATGTAAAAAAGGATTATACCTTTTATTGGACCACTAAAGAAAAAAATCAAGCAAACTGGAAGCTTTCATCGGGAAGAGTCCTCTTCATCAGTCCTACTGCCACCACTTAATGGTTAGCATAGAAAAATAATAGAGAGTAACTGTAATGCAGTCTACTTGTCAACATTTCAAATAGGAAGAAGGGATAGTGGGAATTTGCTGGAAAAGTTCCAAAGCAAACTGATCTTGCTTACCGAAATAAACAGACAGAAAAAGACAAAATGCTTTTTTTTCCCAGGCAGCTGGGAAGAAAGAGCTGCACAGACTTGTAGACAAAGTCTGACTTGCGCCTTCTCCAGAAGGCTTGTTTTATTCATCTTATCTAAATTCATAAGCAGAGATCGGAGCATTTATGAAAACATTGATTCTGTTAGGAGACATATGCCCTTTAGCTCTGCCCAAAAGCAAACAAAGGTCAGAGGAAATAGAAGGTCACTTCCCTCCAGATATGACACGTTGGCAAAAGTTAGGAGTGTGTGCGCTGCACTAAAACTTCCCCAAAAAGCATACTCTGAAGAAAGGTTCCCACAGAATAGATTAGAAATGGCTTGATCTTTATAACTGGTTGCTTCCAAGGCCTCCTCCAAAGAGGTGTGAAATGGAGATAAGCAGCACCAGGGCGATTCAGGGAAAGGATTGGCAGCGGATGTCTCTTCTGCCTATCAAACTGCAAACAAAGCGTGTTGAAGAGCCCCTTGGTTCTTTGGCTCTCCGTTTCTTAGTAGTAGTCGTGGAACTGCCCCCACATCACTCTGTCCAAATCTTCCTTGGCACTCCAGGGGCAAATCTTTACAAGGAAAAAGTACCAGAGTTGCATAGATTATGAAGCAGAAAATGTCCGCTCCCAGGTCCCAAGGCAAGTGTTGCTCAGTTTTTTTTTCAGGGGTGGAAAGCATTTTCCCCTTAAAAAATAAAAAACATGATTTCTCTGTGGTTCTACGAGCAAAAAGAATGCTTTCAAAAATTGAAAAAAGCAGGCTGTCTGCCTTAACCGTGGGAAGGGCAGGCCAGACTGAGAGCAGAGCCGGCCACTCAGTTTGCTGCTGTGCATATCTGGCTGATGGAAGCCTGGACTGGTGGGGAGAGATAGGGTTGCTGGCCTAGCCCCATTTGGGGGGGACTGAATATGTTTTGAACATAAATGGTGTCCCCAAGTCGGGGTACCCTGATCTTCTGGTAATCAGGCAATTTATGTAATAACAGGAACACTAAAGGGTAGGACAAGTGGAACTTTAAATTTGAGCAAAAAAAAAAGTCACATTAAAACCACACCACATTCATGGAATGTACCTAACATGCTTTATTTGCAGTAACTCTTGCACCTACTTTCTCTTTATGCAAGGTGCGTAAGCCATTCTCCTTTGTTCCAAAAAGGTGTGCACTCTAGATCTCTAATAGCCACCTGTAACGTGCATTCTCTTTGCCCTCCAGGGAGTACAGGTCGCAGTTTGAAGCCAAAAAGATCTGGTACGAGCACCGGCTGATTGATGACATGGTGGCCCAAGCCCTAAAATCTGAGGGAGGATTTATCTGGGCCTGTAAGAACTATGATGGTGACGTGCAGTCTGACTCTGTCGCACAAGGTATGATCCACCCCGATGTTGCGTCACTTTGCCAGGTGTATTACAGTGTGCTGGAACTCAGCCAGCTGCACGCTTTTGGCCGCCTTTGCCGTGCGCAGCAGAGAGACCGCGTTAGAAAGCTTCCACTCCCCGATTGTTCAGAAAGCTAGAATGGATTCCAATGAAAGAGGAGTGAAATTGGTGAAATAATTGAAAAAACGGCAGATGACACACCACCTTACTGGCAGACACAGCCAAGACTGGAAATGTCTGTTAGTGAAAGTGACTGAAGAAAGTGTCAAGGCAAGACTGTCGCTGAAGGTTAAGAAGACAAAAAAAATGGTGACTACAGAAGAATACGACTTTAGCGTTGACAACGAAGAAACTGAAGTGGTTGGAGAATTTGTATACCTTGGTTCTGTCATCAATAGAGATGGGCACGAAATGAGCAATTTTTCGTTTTTGTTTTTTCATTTCGTTACGTAACAAAACGAAAAATGAATTTTGTCTCCAAAATGAAATGAAACAAAACGAAACAACAGAAATTTTGTCGTGCGTTTCATTTTCGTTGCGGCAAATACATTGAACTGTAATGAATGCTAACGAAACAGCAATTTTTCGTTTTCGTTTTCATTTTTTCATTTCGTTACGTAACGAAACGAAAACGAAATTTTTTGCAAAAAATTCATGAAAAACGCGAACCGAAACGGACCCCCTAAACAACAAATGAAACACCATTTTTTGAGTCGTGCCCATCTCTAGTCATCAATCCAAAGGGAGGCTGCAGCAAAGAAATCTAAAGACTCGGAATGACAGCAATGTAGGATTTAGAAAAGCTAATCAAGTGCATGGATGTATCACTGGAGACCTAGGCCACATTCATCCACACTCTTGTATCCTTGATCACCATGTATGGGGGTGAAAGTTGAACAATAAAGAAAGCTGATGGGAAAATGTGATTAATTTGTTATATGAAGCTAAAGTATTGTAGAGCTTTGTAGATACCCTGGAACTGCCAGATGAGCAAGTGTGTCCAAGATGAAATCAAGCCTGAACGGTCTCTGGAGGCAAAAAGGATGAAAGTCAAGCTGACCTACTTGAGAAGGCAAGTTGCAAGTCCTCCATTTTATAGCTCTTGTCACCCTGGTATGAAATGAAATGAAATGAAATGAAAGTGAGCTATAAAATGGAGGACTCGCAACTAGGTTTCTTCAGACTGACGAAGCTGTTTGGATGAGCAGCAAAATGTTTCAATCTCTCAAGAAAAAGAAGTCCAGTTGCCATGACTCAACTCCCAGATAAACTCACCTGGATGACTGGGAATCTTCACAGACATGAGAAGGCAAGATTCTCTGGAAAAGACAATAATGCTGGAAAAGTCGAAACCAGCAGGAAAAGAGGAAGACGTAACAGGAGATGGACTGACTCCCTAAAAGAAGGGGGAGGCTTGTGATGAGCAGGGCTTGGTGTCAGTAAACTAACAAAACTCCCAGTGCTGTGTGGATCCTATTGTTTAGGAAGGACAGGGCACACAATGAAGCCTTCCTGTGTCCCAGTGATGTCACTAAGAATATCAAGGTTTTTTTTTTCTTTTCTTACTCCAACCCATTGAAACCAGTTGGATGCTCCAAAATGTTCACTTTTGGGGTTTTTCCCCCCTGGAGGTTGCTTTTCCTCTTTTGTATCACTGAGAGAGAAAAAGCTAAGAAGAACAAACAAAATCAAGATGGAAAACTGATTGACAAGACATATAGGACTGTGCAAACGATTTAAGTCATTCAGAGGCAAAGCATTGATCACGTTCTTCTCATATTCATATTTTATGTGTTGTAGCTGTTTTTAAATCTATATGGAATGTTTTATAGGAGTTGAACATAGCAACCGTGAAATTTCGTTGTTCCTGCAAGGGGGCAATGACAATAAAGATTCCTATTCCTATTCCTCCCAGGTTATGGCTCCTTGGGGATGATGACGAGTGTCCTGATATGCCCAGATGGGAAAACTGTGGAAGCTGAAGCCGCTCACGGCACTGTGACTCGCCATTATCGTATGCACCAGAAAGGGCAAGAGACCTCCACCAACCCCATCGGTAAGACGCCTCTGAGTTTCTTGTGTGTGTGTGTTGCGTCGTTACAGTCGTGACCGACTCTACGTGACTCCATGTCCATGGAGTTTTCTTGGCAGTAATACTGGAGTGGTTTGCCAATTCCTACTCCAGGCGCCTACAGCACCTGATATTCCCTGGTGGTCTTCCATCCAAGTACTAACCAGGACCGACCCTGCTTAGCTTCCAAAATAAGGTGAGATCGGATGTACTTAGGGCATCTAGACTGAGTTTCTTAGTCCTAATAACCTTTATAGGCCACTATTTAAAAAAAAACCCAAAGAACACTGCAAGCTTTCGAGTGTAAATCACTCTTCTTCAAAGCAGGTCCCAGAAGTTCAGGCATGGCAAAAGATGTGCTTTACCAGGAGGTTACTTTTAAAGTCCTTGGTTAGATGATGATCTTAAAAGTCCATGGCTAGATGACGTTGCACCCAGGGCTGGAGTCTTGTTGGAGGCAGGAAGTTGGAGGGCAGTTGTAAAAGCTGCTTAAGCCAGTGGTGTCCAAACTTCGGCCCTCCAGATGTTTTGGGCCACAATTCCCACAGTCCTTTGTCATTGGCAATACAATCTTGGAATTCTGGGACTTGTGGTCCAAAACATCTGGAGGGCCGTAGTTTGGCCACCACTGGGCCTTAAGCATTAGGTTTCACACACACCCATTCTTTAAACAAAGGAACATGGGTCATACACTGCCCCCCACTCCCTCACCCATCTCCATATGGGTTCTACGAGATATTACAAATCCCTGTTGGCCAGAGATGGGGGGGTACATAGAGACCGCATGAAGCGGGGCTGAATGTTTTGCCAAGAGACCCTGGGAATCATTTTCGTGTTTGTTCGTATGAGACCTTGTTCTCCTTTTAACAGTGGGCCCTAAGTGGGCAAGGGTGACTTTTCTTGAACATGTGAGTTACTTATGTGCCATCAAGTCAGAACCCACTTATACCAAACCTAATGGGGCTTTCATAAGTAAGGAAGCAATTGAAGGAGCGGTTTTACCATTTGCACACCAGCAGTGAGTTTCTGTGATAGAGCAGGGATTGGAAACCACACCTCCTGCGTTCCAGTAGGAGTGCAAAGTAATTTTGTAAGATGGTTGCAGCATAGCTTGCAATAATGTGTGGCGCTCAAATGAAAAGACTAAAACCTAACTGGTTCCCAGGACTGAAATAATCTCCCATTCCACTTTTGCAATATAGTCATGACTGCACGGGGAGGAGTGGGTGGGTGAACTCTTTAACAAATATATACCACATTTTTATTCATGGGAAAGAAAAGTATTGCAGGAAAATCACCAGGCTCTCAATCTCTGAAATCTTACTTGAGATGATCAACTTATTAAAGAAACGAAGTGGTTTTAATTTGAAACATGCAAAGGAAGATATTTCCAAATTGGGGATGTGAGATGGGTGCGCAACCATTACACCTGTGTGACAGCAGGCTTCCCCACTACCGCTTGCCAGAAACAAAGAGAGCGCAAGAGAGGCTAGACAGATAATTCAGTTTTAAGTGGCATGATGAACCCCAAAATTAGACTGTCTGTTTTAGACTAGGCATAAGGAGGAGAGGACCTAATCTGTGTGAGTCATCTCAGCCTGATTTCAACATTGTTAACTCTTACCCTGGTTCATTTCTCTGTTCTTTGCTTCCCCCTTTCCAATGCCCTGCTTGTTCCTAGCCTCCATCTTTGCATGGACTAGAGGCCTTGCTCACAGAGCAAAGTTGGATAAGAACCCTGAACTCAAGAACTTTGCTTCTGCCTTGGAGGACGTCTGCGTCGAGACTATTGAAGCTGGTTTTATGACGAAAGATCTGTCCGCTTGCATCAAAGGGCTGCCCAAGTAAGTATGCCAGGCTGAGTGAGAGATGAAAATGCCACATACTGTATCAACGTTTTTAGAAATCTATGGGGAAATAAGACCCTGTTTGATGCCCAGTGGAAATGCAAACTAGGCCAAGAGCACCTGCTTTTTAAAAAGGAATTAAATATGTGTATGAACGTCCAGCACCTTGTAGAAACCCAAAATTGCATGTATGGTTATGAATTTAATTTAAATCTCAGGTCAGACCCCCAGTCAAATTCTGCTTTTCCTGATCTTTTTCTTTATCTTATTTTCCAGTACAGGCTGGCAGCAAAAGACTACTGGTTTCAGGAACTGGGGAAAAAGTTGATTGCAGTGCTTTTATATCATTCTTTGCCAGCCCCTCAGCTGTGTCTTCTCAGTAGCTTGCAAAATACAGTCTGTATCCTAACTGAAGTCACTGCACAGGGCCAGTGTGAATGAAGAGGAAACTAATTTCCTTTTCATTCTTGTATGTACTGGAAAGCATTGGTGCTGTATGTGCTTTTAGTCTTTGGCTAAATTAAAGAATTCTGAACTGCCGTTACAGCAAAGGAATGATACAAGTTCTCCAACATAGAGAAAGCATGAAGAAAATTAACCAAATAAATCAGATGTAATGGAGAAAAAAACAAAGTCAAAATGAAAAGTTAGAGACCAAAATGTGGCACTTATTATAGTGTGAGTCTTTGTGGAGCAGCTCCAGTTCCTCTGAGAGAGAGACGTAAATACATAGAGTGTTCTCTGTTTTGCTCACAAAGAAAAATACCCTTGTATGTAATAAGCAATGGGGCATGGTGGCTCAGTGGACTAAGGCTCTGAAAACTGTCAGCTGCAAAGTCAGCAGCTCAGTGGTTTGAATCCCGGGTGCCACGCAGCAGAGCGAGCTCCTGCTGATAACCCCAGCTCCTGCCAACCTAGCAGTTTGAAAGCATGTAAATGCAAGTAGATAAATAGGTACTGCCCTAAAAAGTGGGAAGGTAAAACAGTGTTTCTTTGCAGCCATGCTGGCCACGTGGCCACAGACTTGCACAACACTGGCTCTTCGGCTTCAATACGGAGATGAGCACTGCCCCCAGAGACGGACACGACTAGCACGCATGTGTGTGTGTGGGGGAGCCTTTACCTTTACCTATGTAATATGCAAACTAACATTCCATACCAGTCCATGGGTACGGATTTCCCCAAACCAGCCAAACTTTAGGACCATTAATAGTATACAAAATTGCAACACTCCTGCTTTTGTTTTCCTTGCAGCGTGAAACGCTCCGACTACTTGAATACGTTTGAGTTCATGGATAAACTTGCTGAAAACCTGAAAGCCAAGCTCTCTTCCCAGCCAAAACTTTAAGAGCCGGCCTCAATAATTGCCCTGGAAAGAAGGCTGCTGGCCTGCTGAAGGATTACACCGCCATGTGGAGCAGCCCTTCAGAACATGAGAAACCAACCCCAGATTAGAAACAAGAAGTTTGGACTGTCACGTCCCATAAGTGTTTTAATTTTTTACAGGTTTCCTATATTGTCAGAGGAGTGGGAGCAAGCACACGGGGCACTCCTATGGCCTCTGATTCTCCAAAACACATTAATGTTCTCTTTACCACCCAGCCTGCCCACCTCTATCAAGTGTTGAATACTTCTTGGGGCTTGGAATGAGTTCTACAACATCAGCTTTCTGATTCAGGTTTTCCTTTCTTCCTGGCCATACATATTCTCACAGAACAACAATGCAGAAGATTGTTCTAATAGTGATCTCTGTGCATTGTTAGAAACTGAATTTAGCCTGTGATAGGCAAGGTTATTCTTAGACAGGGTGGGGTGGAGTTTTTACTTGTTAATTCAAGTCCTGTCTTTTTATACTGTATATCCTGTACATGGTAGCCAGTATGAATTGCAGGTGACCATCACCTGGTTTTAGGTGTATGTTGTAAACCTGCAGCTCCTCAAAGTGACCTTCAGCAGGCATTTGGACTTTCTTTTATTCCATAACTTGAATTAAACATGATTCCATCCATGACATTTTGGTTTTTTGTTCCTTTCTTCCTTTATTTAGAGGGGATACTTATCCTAAATGAACCACTAATATCCTTTGCTGCATGTTCTCTTTTCTACTAATTGTAGAGAGACAACTCTGCAATCTGTGGTTAAATCTTCACTTGAATGGGTGTAAAACAGAAAGAACACTGGAAAACTTCCAATCTAATTGGTGACCCAGAGATCAGCATAACTAAGACAATCAAGGAGAGGATTATGTTAGACTATTTTCCAAAGGCAGCCTTCTTGTGAACTTGTACTGGACATTTCTCTTCAGTTTTTTTAAAACTTAATTTTACTAATGTTTTTATAAAACAATACAAAATACAAATAAATATAGTTCTAAAAATTTAGAGTACTCACTATAAGGGACTAGGTGACTTAATTCCTCCTCTACACAATGGAAATGGGTTTGACAGAGGGTTCCTGCTAGGGGTTGATGGGCAAACATGTAATGACATTCATCCCTTGATTGCTCTTCCAAAGAATGCCAATAGTCCATAAAATCTATGTAAAACAATGTTATGCTATATAAAATGGCTGTCCACGTACATTTCAGGGATGCAGTATAAATCAGGTGTAACTGACACAAATGGAATAAAAATTGCTTATTCAACAAATTCTTTTAAAATACGTGCATAGACGACAACCAAACCCCGTCCTTTGGAGATTAGGCTGCCACGATCAAGGAGTGTTCCTTTATAAATGCCATTTTCATACTTCTGACAGAAATATCACACAGATAAGGCCCCAGCAGAAGATCTTTAACAAAGCAAGTTTCTATTTGCTTACACTGAGCTGCATCGGCCATATTATTTTTCATTCAGGTGGAGAGAATAGTTTGAAGTGCTTCACAATCTTTTTATGGTGCCCCTTTTGAGGGTCCGTGGTCATCTGCAAAGATTGCTGCTTTGATCACCTCATATTCCTAATAATTCATGGATGTTTCAAAGCCATCAAGCCCAGTATAGATCCTGAGCAGAACTCCTTACATCACTCGGCTGAGGACCGTCCATTCTCTCTGTCTGTGAGAATAAATGGAGAGTCCCCTAAGCGGGATAATCGGTTCCACCTTCCTTCCTGCCACTGGTCACGTGCTTGGAAACAACAAGCAGGACCATCCAAGAAAATAAGTCAATAATCGGATTCCGATTGTCCACCCGTTTCCAGACATTTGATTACTTGGACACGTGTCTTTGAACTGTTTGTCACTGCCCAGGGCAACACCCCTGTACCTCTCTTTGAAAATAAGGAGAGGGGAGTGCGTATCTTGTTTGAAAGCAGAATTGTGCACCCAGAAACATGATTCTGGTTTAAAACAGGCTGCAAGCTGCCATTCTTTTCAAAGGAAACTTTTTTGGGGGCGCTGTTGGTTTTTTTTTTGCCATGGTGGCACACTGCCCCCATTTGAGAGGGTGCACACGGTCTGACCTGCAGAAAATTTGACCACTTTTAACCTGACTTGTAAATATAGATGTCTTGGCAAAAGCAGTCATTCTAGACCTCTGCACATACTGCTATAATGGGTTCAAAGTCTGGTGTTAATACTAGATTCCTATGCCAAGGAGGAGGAACCATATCCTACAAACACACACAAAACACCTTCCAGAAAGACCTAGCCCTGTTTTTGAAGTCCACAATGAACAGGCTCAGAACCCAAATATGATTAAAAAAGCTTCCTCAAATAAGAGGATTTGTTTCATCACCAAACCAGGTCAGAATCAAACAAGAGGCCCACTGTGATCTTTCATGAACAACACAGAAAAAAAGCCATTTAAGCAGCAAATTACTATGTCAGGGAGGCAGACAGTTTTTTTCTGGGCCAAAAGTCATCCCATTCTCTCTCTCTCTCTCTCTCTCTCACACACACACACACTTTTGAAATAAATTTACAGAGGGGAAATCAAATAATCACTAGATGACACCATTTTCCTAACTGAAAGAAAAGGGCAACAAAGGAGAACGTGAATACTCTGCTTTCTCCTTTGTCACATCTCCAATACGCATCTCTTCTCTCCCCACTCCTCATGTCATGATAGACCTATGAGCCCCCCAGTTGTTTAACAAGAACTGCTGGAAATGGTTTCTTTTTTAAAATAATTCTTTTGACAGGATGTGCAATCCCAAATGTACCCTGGTGAAATTAAGATTGCAGATAGCAGGCAGCATAATTGGTGTGCATTTTTTCATTGTGGTTACTATAGCATTAATGTTTGTTTAATGGTCTGAGAGAAGATGGGGCAAAAAAATTCATGGGCTACCCGACAGCTCCACTCAGGAAGCTTCTAGTAAATAACTGCTCTGTCTACCCTACAAAGCAGAACCAAATCATCAACTCCAACGAGACCTCACCTGTTCTGATGAAAACCAGTGCAACCAAGGAGCACATTAGTAACTGCACCAAACGTAGAAAGTAAGTCCGAGGTGCATGCACACCATGGCAATCCGTGGTTTAGCATTGCAATGGCATTACATGTCTATGAAGATTCTCAGACATCCAGGTGAGTTTATCTGGAAGGTAAGTCATGAAAACTGGACCTTTTCTTGAGACATCGAAATGTTTCGCTGCTCATCCAAGCAGCATTGTCAGAAGACTGACGAAGCTGCTTGGATGAGCAGCAAAACATTTTGATCTCTTGAGAAAAGAAGTCCAGTTGCCATGACTCAACTTCCAGATTACAATGGCATGGCCTCTACATTTACATTAGGATGAGACGAAAAAACCAAAGAGGACCCATCATTACTCTTCCTGGTTTTGTATTGTACCACAGTACATTTGTAATCCTAGCACTGATTCTATTATTATTATTATTATTATTATTATTATTATTATTATTATTATTATTATTATTATTATTATTATTATTGAGGAGACATCATTCAGTGAAGCCCAACAGCAGAGGAACGTAAGAGGAATGTAGTTTAAAGACTTCATAACACCTTTAGGTCAGCTGCTGGATCAAAACACAGCCTAGCTGCTATGGAATCTAGAGAGGAAAATACACTCTGGTGCAGAACAACCTTTTATTAGCCTTGTAGTTCTGTATATCTCACAGGACAATCACCTTGCACAGCTCCTGGAAAAATTACAGCAGAATTTCAAATATTTTAAATATATATATTGCATCAACAAGAATAGCTGACCTCCAAAGTACAATTGCCACCTTTCCATGTGTTCTGATATAGTACTATAGGAAATAGGTAGGTAATAGTTTATTGCTAAAAACCATTGGTCATCTCAATCTTGATTATTAAAAAAAAACTTATAAAGTTACATCCGCGACAAATATAATTAAAACTTTAAAAAACCACGTGACATTTGCAGAGCAATATAGTCCTCCCAAAGTTAGAGGTTGACCCGAATTTTCATAGCTGCCAGTGCAAACTTTGCAACTTGCTGTGTAACAAACCTGTCTGTACCGACAAGTAGCATACTAAATTGGGCTCCAGGGGACCTATCGACCAGTGAACTAATAATAATCCCACCAAGGAATTTGCCTCTGGGTTGGTCGTGAAGGGGGTACCTGAGCAAGTAATGGGGCACGTCATCGACTTCATCTGAGCCCACAAGGGCAAAGTCTGTCCAAAACAGGGATATTATCACGTCTCCCCTCTAAAAAAGCAGAAGGCATGGTCTGAAAGCGCAGGGCTGTGAAAACTGTCCTCAAGGGAGCTGAGGTTAAATTGTGGAAATAGCTTTCCAGCCCGAAAGATGTTTTATACAAAGGATAATAAAGGGAGAATGATGATAGTGAGACCGCAGCCAATTCTTTCCATTTGGAACATAAATAAATCTTGTCTTTGACCAGTTTTTTTATACTGGGGGAGACAAAAGAGGGGATAGATTCAGTATTGATCCCATAAAGATGTAATATGGGTCTGACTAGCTTTGCCCAGGACTCCGCAATGGGTGCTGGAGTTGTTCTATATAGCACTTCTTTGGCAAGCGGGAGTTGCTCATGGCGGCCAGCTTCAACCAGTACATTGCCAAGGCAATGTGTATGTGTGTTTCAAAAGGAGTTAGCCCTACTTCAGCTCTTACGTATGCAGAGGGTGTGCCACGGGGTACAGCAAGGAGAGATCGGATAAAAGAATTTTGAACCACATCAATGTGTGGTATTTTAGTATACCCCCAGATTTCGGCCCCATATGTTAATTGGGGGACTATCTTTCTTGAAAACACTTTGACTGCAGGAGCAACCAGTTTACCACCTTGGGTTGAAAAGAATCTCAAAAGGGATTGAGTGGAGTGGGAGGCTTTCAAAACTGTTGCTTTCAGATGATATTTCCAAGAGAGCAGGGCATTAAAACAAAGACCAAGGTATCTAAAGTTTCTTAGCTGCTCAATAGGTTTGTTGTCAAGTGTCCACCTATGTCTAGTTCTTTTCCTCCCAAAGACGACTACTTTGGTTTTAGAGTAGTTAATGGACAAATGTTCTCTGGTACAAAAGTTACTCAGCTTAACCAAAAGTCTTCGCATGCCGACTTGCGCTGTAGAAATAATTGCAATGTCATCTGCATAAAGAAGGACCACTCAGTTCTTGAACAATATCATTAATATAGAAATTAAACAGAAAAGGGGCCAGAAGACAACCTTGCCTGACCCCTCTGTCCGTGGGTACAGATTCTGACAAGAGCCTGTTTGCCCCCAGTCTTACCCTGAGATGAGTACTGGAGTGTAGCTGCTGGATTAAAGCTAAAAGTCTTCTATCTATGTTTGTTAAAGAAAGTTTTTGCCACAAACAACCCCTATCTATAAGATCAAAGGCAGAACTGAAATCTACAAAGGTCACATAAAGTTCCTTCCTACCATGACAAACATACTTCTGAATCAGGTGGGAAAGTACAAAGCATTGGTCCACTGTAGATTTTCCTTTTTGAAAACCAGCCTGTTCTTCAGCTATGACCGAATTCATGGCTGCCCAACGTACTAGTTTGTCCAGGAGATACTTAGAATAAAGTTTGGAAACTATATTGAGGAGGCTTACAGGCCTAAAATTTTTAGGGTCAGTCTTAGAGCCTTTTTTTGTGAATAGGGACAATGATACTAGAGCCCCAACTCGGGGGGGGGGATTTTCCCATGTTGATTTATGTAAGTAAACATTTTAGCAAACACTCAGCACCACCAAGGGGGGTTAGACTTAAACAATTCTCCTGGGAGCATATCTTCACCAGGAGCTTTATTACTAGGCAGAGCCGATCAGAATTTTAACTTCCTCAGATGAAACTGGTTCCCAAAGAGGGTACTGGGGAAAATGGAGTAAGTTTGAATG
This sequence comes from Phrynocephalus forsythii, assembly GCA_029282475.1. Lineage (NCBI taxonomy): Eukaryota > Metazoa > Chordata > Lepidosauria > Squamata > Agamidae > Phrynocephalus > Phrynocephalus forsythii. The sequence continues at coordinate 17,924,720 of JAPFRF010000001.1, forward strand.
TAAGGGTGACATGATGTTGATTCTGTCACTAGTGAGACTAAAGAGAGCAGAAAAGTGGGTTTGCCATTGAGAAGAGGTAATTTGGTTTTCTAAGGGATCTGAGTAGGGTCTGAGACCCCTTGACACCAGGGACCAGAACTTAGCCATTTTTCTATCCATGGCAGCCAGCCCTAACTCTAGCCATGACCTCCTGAGATATGCCTCCTTTTTTTGGCGGAGCAGATTTTTATATTCTCTACGGCGCTGGATGTAAATGGTAAAATTTTCTGGAGAATCAACTCGCCGTAGTTTTCTGATTGCTCCTGCCAAAAGACGTTTCTGAGCCGCACAGTGGGAATCGAACCAACCGTGGTGAGAATGAGGGTCTGTGGAGATAGGCTTGGAGGTGGTCAACATAGGTTTGACTAAATGGGTAATATTTTCAAAAATGGCTACAGGGTCAGGGGAGGTGAGGGCTTGCTCTCTGATGGCTAACATCACCGGGGACATCAGAAAAGAGTTAACCTGCTCTTGTAAGATAGCAGACCAGCGCAGTTTTCTCTCTCCCTGTACTATCAGATTATCCTTAAGGGGTAAGATATTATTATTATTATTATTATTATTATTATTATTATTATTATTATTATTATTATTATTATTATTATTATTATTTATATACCGCCCGTCTTCCCAAAGGAACTCCGGGCGGTTTACAACATAACAAAATGGAAACAAAATAACACAATAAATAACACAATTAAATAAGCAATAAAACAACAAATTGCAAATTACAATTACGGTACTATTACAGTTACAGATGGCGGGGGGGGGAATTAATCACCAAACGCCTCCGGAAAGTTTTTAATGCCTTTCGGAAGGCGGGCAGGGACTCTGCTAGGCGCACTTGTGCTGGGAGGTGGTTCCACATAGTGGGGCCAGCCACAGAGAAGGCTCAGGTACAGGTGGATGTTCTCCGAGCCTCCCTGGGCGTGGCCACACGCAGCATGTGCGCCCGCGACAACCTAGTCGGACGGGCCGATGTTGACCGCTGGTCGATATGCTCTGCCAGGTAGTCAGGTCCTAGGCCATGGAGGGTTTTGTAAATCAAAACCAGGACCTTGAATCTGATTCGGGCCGCAACGGGCAGCCAATGCAGGTGGGCCAGAACTGGGGTGATGTGGTTGAACCGACGCACACCAGCCACCAGTCTGGCTGCCGCATTCTGAACCCGCTGCAGTCGCCGAAGGAGAGTCAAGGGCAACCCCATGTAGAGCGCGTTGCAATAGTCCAGTCTCAAGATCACCAGCACTTGCACCACAGTTCTGAGGGACTCCCCATCAAGGTATGGACGAATCTGTGCGATTCGATGGAGGTGAAAAAAGGCAGTCCTGGCCATGGCCGTCACCTGGGCCTCCATGGTGAGTGCCGGGTCCAGGACTACTCCCAGATTCCGGACAGAGTCCGAAGGCCGGAGGGAGACGCCCTCCAAAGTTGGAAAAGGGCCTCCATAGCCAGATGGGGAAGCCCCAAAGAACATAACCTCGGTCTTTTCGGGGTTGAGCCTGAGCCTGTTAGCCCTGGTCCACTCCATGACTGCGCCCAGGCACTGACTGAGGGTCTGAACAGCCTCATCTGCAGCCGTGGAAAAGGAGACATAGAGCTGTGTGTCATCAGCATACTGATGACAGCAGGCTCCATGTCTCCTAATGACCTCAGCCAGCGGCCTAATGTAGATGTTGAACAGCATGGGAGAGAGAGACGACCCCTGTGGAACCCCACAAGGGAGTATCCAAGGGCCGACAACTCACCCCCATGCTGAACCTGCTGGGAACGGCCTCGGAGGAAGGACCGGAGCCAACTGTAAACAGTGCCCCCGATCCCAACCCCAGAGATCCAGTCCAGCAGGATACCGTGGTCGACGGTATCAAAGGCCGCTGACAAATCCAGGAGGACCAACAGGGAAGAGCACCCCCTGTCGGTGCCCCAGAGGAGGTCATCTTGCAGAGCGACCAAGACTGTCTCAGTTCCCCAACCAGGCCTGAACCCGGACTGGAATGGGTCAAGGAGATGTTCACCCTCCAGAAATGATTGAAGTCGGGTCGCGGCCACCCTCTCGATTACCTTACCCATAAAGGGAACATTAGCAATCGGGCGGTAGTTGGTCAGATCTCCCGACGCTAAGCCCAGTTTTTTCAGGATGGGCTTTACCACAGTCTCCTTCAGGCGAGAGGGAAAAATCCCTTCCCTGAAGGAGGCTGTGGCGAGGACAGAAGCCCATTCGGGCATGCTCCCACCAACTGCTTTCATAAGCCATGATGGTCAAGGGTCGAAGGGGGTGGACGTGGGCCGGCAATGGGCAATAGCCCTGGAGGCCTCATGCGAGGAAACAGGCCCAAACTCAACCATGCGAGGAGACCGAGAGGGTTCAGCGACAGGATATGCCGAGGGTGGACTAGGGCAACAGGAGTCAAAACCAGAACGGATGGCCTCTTTTTTTGATCGAAAAAAGGCTGCAAAATTCTCACTACTGAAATCAGTAGGAGGAGGCCTAGCCAGTCCAGAATTAGTGAGGTCGCGAACCACGCGGAACAATTCCGCTTGGCGGTTTGAGGCCTCACTAATTCTCAGGGAGTGACAAGATCTTTTAGCCTCCCTGACCGCTCGCACATAGCGCTTGGACTGGACAATGACTGCAGCCTTCTTATCTGCTGTTCGGTATTTCCTCCAGCTGCGCTCCAGCCTCTTCCGTTCTTGCTTCATTGCTCATAACTCCGCCGTGAACCACGGAGAGGGACGAGCTCTGCAGCGGATGAGGCGCCTAGGGGCGATCTGGTCGACAGCCCGGGATGTTTCATCAAACCATTGATCCACCATGGTGTCTACCAGATCGTCAGCCAGTCTGCCAGGGGGCTCCCCAAGGACTTCCCGAAACCGAACAGGGTCCAGGAGTCTTCGAGGGCAAGCCCACACAGGTGGTCAAAGGTCCCCGCGGGGTGGGGCGGCGATTGATACAGAGAAGGACAGCAGGTGATGGTCTGACCATGACACGGGGGTGGGCACAATGTCCCACACCCTGAGACAAGAATCCTCAGACGCAGAGGTAAATACCAGATCCAGGGTATGTCCAGAGCTGTGGGTTGGGCATAAAATATGCTGGGACAGGTTCATGGAGGCCATGGACTGCATGAACTCCAAAGCTGCACCAGACAGGCCACCGACAGCGTGCACATACTTGGCTCTGTTATGAATGGTAAGGCGAGAGAGAGAAAAATTGGCATATGATCACTTTCGGGCCTGCAGAGAACCTTGAAATTGTCAAGGAAAGGAAGTACAGCAGGAGAGACAATTATGTAATCAATCACACTTTGACCCGTGGGGCCAATGAATGTGCAAAAGCCAGCGGAAGGGTCTGTGTCAACTCCATTACAAATATATACATTATACTTAAAAATAAGGCTGAAAAGGGCAAGACCAGGTTTGTTAATTCCTGAGTCTTTGGAATTCCTGTTTGGTAGATAACACAGATCTTCAGAAGAAATGCCCAATTTGTCTCCAACTAAAAAGTTGTTTTCCCCCATTCTAGCATTCAAGTCCCCTGCTAATAAAATCCGGGGATTCATTTGTTGTTCAAAAAGTTTGGAAAAGACAAGATCCAGTTGTCATTGTAGTGTTACTTTGTAACCTTGAATTGTGCGGGGGCGAATACACATTTATCAAAAAGAATTTTAAACGGGTCGGCCAGGTAACTTGTATGATTTGAATGTTATGGCTAAGACCCATATCCAGTACTAAGATATCGGGGTTATCATCGACAGAGATAAGTGTAGCCAGCCCTCCCCTTGCACGCCCCCTGGTGGAACACTTGGTGGCTGGCCAAGAATGGGCAAAATATCCAGGAAAGGTTGGGAAGGGCGTGGCAGTCACCCAAGTCTCTTGAATAAAAATAATCCCAAATTGAGAGCAGAAAGACTTAAAGGATTTGTCAGCAAGCTTGGAGGGCCAACCAGCAACATTCCAAGACACAACTTTAAGGAAGTGTTTTTTAGAAGAAGGAGGAGGTCGATGTTGCAGACTGTTGCTATGAGGAGACTGCTTGGGTAGATTAAGAGGGCTTGGCATCTCGTCATTGAGTTCGAGATCTTTACAACGGGGTGCCTCATCAACCATTACTGCCGAAGATTTTAAAGGGAAGATGTTCTGAACTCCAAATGAAGGGGTATGATCTGAAGGGAGCACATTGGCTGTACAAAGCTTTATAGGGAGTACAGTTTTTATACTTTGTTCAGACTTAAAGGTCCACATAGAGTCGATATTGGAAGAAGAGTTAAACATATTGGAATAACACGGAGCCCGAACTGGAGCATCACACATCAAAGCCGATGGCTCTAGTACTTTCATGCTATCAAACTTGAAAAGGTTGATATCCTGGGTTAAAGGGATACTGTAGGCGGTGATGGTTTTGCCATTTTTCTTACGTCTATGAGTTGGGATTCTATTTCTGATAAGTACAGGAATGGGGTGTCCAATTGGAGGTTCAGAGATTACAGAGGGTTGAATGAGCTGAGCGGAATCCAATAGATTTGGTTGTTGAAGACTGTTAGCAACAGGTGGAGGCTCCTGGCCCAACAGTATGTGAGCTAAAGGAGGCTTGACAGGCGGCAAATTCGGTTAAAAATACTCCCCTTCTGAGGGGATGGATTTTTAGTCTCCTTGTGGCCAGGAGTTAAGACGGTCGGCTGAAAGGGTACGCCAAGTATTTGCATCTGAAGAAAGGCCACTGGATTGAGGCTCAGAGGAGTCTAATAATTTAAACAAAGGTTTGAAGTTCAAGTGACTTTTTCCCTTTCTTTCCTTTCTTTGCTTTCTTGTCTGATGATTTCCTGGTGGACTTGCCTTTGGTCTTGCCCTTGGTAGAGTTTGAATATGCTGATGCTGTAACAGAGGATCCTTGCCTTCCCTGTGGCTGAGAAGGTTGCAGCAAGGGAAGAGATTAAAGGCTTGCGATATCAGGGCACATAGGGGAGGGAGGCCGTTCTATTAGGGTAGAAGGGAGTGGAACCACGCTTGCCAGATGCTTAGAGTTTTGGCCTGCCCACAGCAGTAGTTCCTCCAAGGAAAGTTTGTTGATTTTGTCAACAGTGGCAGGAGATAGGCCGTGGCAGATTGTTTCTTCATCCACGGGTCTCAAAGGGTCATTCACTTGAGGCCTCGGAAGTTCATCCTTGTCTGTGGGAGGAGGAAACTTAAAAACTTCCAGATAGTCAGCTATAGAGGCAACAGATTGCTTCAAGACCCTTAGAATGTCTCTAATTTCAAGGAGGAAGGGTTTTAGGTTAGAAGCATCTGCACTCTCTGTCACAAAAGAAGTATTAAAATCTGCAAGCATGCCTGGGCACCAACTATTGCTCCATACCAGTTGAGGTGAGCTAGCGACAACAGAGACGGACTCGCCCGAGAAGACTACGGGGGGAGACACCGGGTTTCTCGTCACCTGTGGGGGTACCCAAGTGTGAGTCCACAAAGCTAAGTCCTGGGGATAGGTAGGATCCAGCACTCTGAACTTGCCAAAATCCATTAGAGGAAATAAATTCTAGATATTTTTGGAAGGTTCCAATGACATTCTGTATCTTAATGCTAAATACGGTACTAGATTTAAGTTTGTAAAAATTGGACACCTGTTCATTGAACCATGATTCAAGAAAGGCTTTGCGTTTTGCTCTGTCAGCCTGCACCTATACAAATTGGTTGTGGTGGTTATATTCTGACATGTTTCCATGCTTTAATATGACAATTAGTGCTAATAAAACCTCACCAATGCAAAAAGGAGTGAGAAGGAGCTTATCGGATATGAAACAAATACCTTTTGCTTATCACAATCATTTATAGACTTTAGTTTGAACCTTATCTTGACACACCATGCTTAACTACACTTTATTCTAGCACCTAAGAATGACAAGGAAGGCTGCAATCCAGTGCATAGTCCAGCTGAAGCCACTACTGAGTAGACTTCTATACAATTGTGCCAATAAGATACACATCCCATATATCATGATTGCCCCCCACACACACTTATTCTTGGACTGCACTCTGTCATCATAGTTGAACACTGAGCTATAGTTTCTGGGAATGATGGACATTGGGAGCTGATCAACAGCTGGTGATAGAAAGGTTTCTGAGTTCCATCATCCTTAATAATTGTTGCAAGGTAGCTGCAGAAGTACAAGGCAGTAAAATAACAGATAAGCAAAGATTTATCTTGATGTCCTTTGGGCCGAACTTTAATCTGGACTCTGTGGGAGCTATCCAAGGTGCTAAAGCTATTTGAGAGGGAAAGGCTCTAAACTTGAACAGTTTGGGTAAAATACAGACTTAACTGCACAGCAGGTTCACCCACCCTGTGCCTATACCAGACATTGTGGGACAACCTGTCTTTGGCAGCAGATGAAGACATGGATATTCCCCCATACTTTTTTTTAATACCCCATGAAATTAATGAATATAATGAAACACTGATAGGGTTCCTGTTTCTGCTTCTAAATTCTAGGAGTGTAGCTCTGTATAAATTAGCTCTTGATGTGTTTATAACCAGGATCCAGAGTCCATTCTTGTGCTTTTTATGTTCTTACAGCTCCCTGGTTGCATTTTACATGTCTTAACTATCTGTCAAGTATCTTGTACATCAGTATTCAATGAGAAGATAGGGCATTAACAAATATAAATGAATATTTCTATACATTTTATTCTGAAGTGTTTTTATAAAAATAATACCTACGATACATGACTAGGTAAAAGTGAACCCCCAATTAAACAAAGAGCAACAAAATATATGGTAAAGTAAAGAAGAACCAAAAAATCTGTAATGGGCTAAATTTCCTCCAGTTTGATTTTCTTGCTTTTCCTGGACTTCTCTGATGATTTAGGGTTTTTCTTTCTCTTAGTTTTGTAGATAGGGGAGCTGAGGAAGTCTGTAACAGTATGTGGGTCACCACGCCTCAACTTGCTGGAAGAAAAAGATATACAAATTCTTAAATGCACAATATCAGATCTTGGAAATAGCAATTTGTTACAGCTCCAAAACATATCCCATTTACTAGTTACCAAAACGGTTAGGAGGAGGAGGAGGAGGAGGAGGAGGAGGAGGAGGAGAGAACCACCATGCTGAATCAGGCCAAGGGCCCATCTACTCCAGCTTCGTGTATCTCACAGTGGCCCCACCAAATGTCTCTGGGAGCGCATGAGACTAGATATCTTTCTCCTGATACCACTCTTCTGCATCAGGCCCTTGAAGTACCCTGTTTTTTTAAGCCTGGAGATAACACACCCCCATCATGGCTTATAACCTATGATGGTTTTTTCCTCCAGGAATCTGTCCAAACCCCATTTGAAGGCATCCAGGCCACATGCCATCACCACACCCTGTGGCAGAGAGTTCCACAGACTAACAACAACATGCTAGGTGAAAAAAATATTTTCTTATGTCTGTTCTCACTCTCCCAGCCCTCAGTATGAGTGGCTGTCCCCTAGTTTTGGTATTTTGTAGAGTGTACCTCTATCCACTTTACTCATGCCCTGCATAATTTTGTACGTCTCAATAATAATAATAATAATAATAATAATAATAATAATAATAATAATAATAATAATAATAATAATAATAATAATAAATAAATAAATAAATAAATAATAATAATTCAAACCCTAGAAGCTTTTCCTTTTCCTGCCTTTTGCAAATTGACAGTCAATATCCAACTCAAAACCAACCTGTTGAGCTTGGGTTCTGCATAGGAAATTCCCTTGTTCCTCCGTCTACTTGGACGCATTGGTGAAGACTCTGGAGAGATGGAACTATAGGATTGTCGCTTGGCATTGGTCACGTCTTTCAATATGTTGTTCTCTGTGGAGAAAGGGAGGTAATGAAGTGATGGTTATGCTATGCTTAAAGTCCCAGTTTAAAGAGAGAGAGAGAGAGAGAGAGAGAGAGAGAGACCCTACCAGCAACTACAAGACAAAAGTGACTATTATGGTGGACGGGAGTCCCTATACATGGATGGGACATTTGTAGAAGCTGGATGCCAATGGAGGCAATAGGTCCTCCCAAAGGGATGGGACAGAGACCAGAGGGGGATGGAATGCTTAAAACACTTAGAGAAAGACAACAACAATTGATAGGGCGATCTTCCGCCGGTTATATCCTGGAGAGGCCATCCCCTGCCGGTACGGACTTCCCAAAATCTACAAGCAAGGAATCCTGCTCAGACCCATTGTCAGTAGTATAAACTCAGTAATGTACAACATTGCAAAATACCAGGCAACTATCCTAGCCCCACTGTTTGGACTCACGGACCACCATGTGCACAATTCAGAGGAGTTTGTTTCTGAAGTCAGGGAGCTGAAACTGGCTACAGATGAAACCATGGTATTCTTTGATGTTACGTCTCTCTTGACCAGCATCCCCACCACCGATGCCCTAACAACTGTAAAGAAGAGACTAAGAGAAGACAGCAACCTCAACAGTAGAAGCAGCCTCAACCCAGACCAGATATGCCGGCTCCTGGATCTGTGCCTGAACACCATATATTTCATGACAGAAGGGACTTCTACAGACAGAAGCATGGTTGTGCCATGGGTTCCCCAGTGTCACTCATTGATGCTCACCTGTGCATGGAAGAAGTGGAAAAGAAGGCACTCAACACCTTCCCAGGGACAATACTATCCCTCTGGTCCAGGTATGTCGATGATACCTGGGTGAAAATCAAGACTCAGGAAGTACAGGCCTTTACAGACCACATCAATTTGGTAGACTCAAATATTAAGTTCACTAGGGAAGCCACCCAAGACAACAGGCTGGCTTTCCTGGATTGTGCAGTCATCATCAGACCTGACCGTGGCCTGGGAGTAGAGGTTTACAGGAAACCCACCCACACAGATCAGTACTTAGTATATGACTCCCACCACCAATTACAACACAAATTAGGAGTCATCAGGACTCTGAGCCACAGAGCAGAGAGCATCCCCACCTTCACAGAGAAGAAGGAAGACAGGCACCTGAAGACAGCACTTAAGGCCTATGGATATCCAAAGCGGGCCTTCAACAAAGCAGTGTGCGAACCCAGAAGAACAATGGATGTCTGAAAAGCTTAAAAGGATTACTGGCAAACACCACATCCCTGTTTATTTCAAACCCACAAAGAAAGACTAGTCCAGCCAAAGGACCTGACACCAAAACACAAGAGGAACAATATGCAGAACAGCCTCCCTGTGGGAATGCACTGAAAACCAATTAATCTGTTCCCTTCTTTTGCCTTTTTCCAACCTCTAGAACGGATTAATTGATTTTCAATGCATTGCTATGGGAAGCTGCTATTCAACTTCTCAAAAATTCGACTTCCGAAAATGCATTTGCGGGATGCGTGCAAAAAAAGTGAAGGAGAAAACCATCATGGGCTCACATCAGCTCATTCCGTCACTCACCATTTCCCTGGGGTGCCAAGTCTTCTAAGGCCAATCCAGGTGATGCCAAAACTGTCTTTTTCTGTCCTTGGCCAGAAGCTGCCCCCTTAGCATCATTTTTGTTGGATACTGCAGAAGCCTGAGACAAAGCTGAGATTCTTCCAGGGGTTGAGTTGTTTTTAGCATCTCCAAGTGCAGAAGGTAAATGACCAAAAGGACTGGCATCAGGCACCAGGGTCTTAGAACAGTCCACGGAAGAAGACACGGGAATGCTGGGACTGGTTGCCAAGGAATTAAAACGGGACGGCACGACAGTCCCATTCACAGCAATCGCCTCTCGCTGACTCCTGGAAGCTGGAACCCGGAGAAAGTTCCACCCTGCCTGATCCTCCTGGCTGGCTTTCCCTTCCCTGGGATTTTGCAGGGAAGAACTAGAAGCAACACCCACTGCTGGTAGGTTTTTGACAGTGTGCGTTGTTCTCTTATTTAACTTTGACTTAGCGCCGGCCTGATTCTTTACATCTGTTGCTTGGCTGCGGACCCCAGCCGAATGCGCCTCCTCCTTTCGTGAGGAGCTGCTATTTGTTTGACTCAAGGATCGGCCGCTCTGAGCGACGGAGGCTCTCGGAACCAGGTGGGGTATCTTAGTTGAACTCCTCACTGTAGCGCCAAGAGGGTCGCCTTCATCATCCAGGGAAACGGGAGGGTCACGTGGCACACTTTCTGCAGCACTTGCCTTTGTCTGACTCCGGGATATTGCGCTTCCTCTCAAACTATTTTTCCTTTTTTTGACTCTCGATGCATCTTCCATCAGATCGAATAGCTCAACGCTGGCTCCGCGATGCTCTCCCTCTGAAGTACCTTTTTCTTTTTTTACTGCTTTCCTTTTGGGACTTCTCTTCGTTTTCCTTTCCTCTGGGTGAGTTTGAGAATGGACGGTGACATCAAAGACTGGTCCCTCCATCTCACTGAGCCTATGCACCGCATCGAGTTCTTGGGTCTTCCTCCTTGGCTTGATTCGTTTCACATTCGGCCCCAGGGTTGTTTCTTGGCTAGGAATCTGTGTTTGCATCTCAGTCCGCAGCTGCGGGCTGAAAGCGTGAAGGGGTGCCTTGTTCTTGAACGAGCTTGACCGTGGATTTGGAAACCAGCTGCTCAGATCCTCTGAGTCTTCAAAGTGTTTATTTCTTTCAGTTTCCTGTGCACTGGGGCTGCCATCATTCTGATACTGGGGTGGTCCGGGATCTACCACGCATGTCCTTCTGTTACCTCTGGTTTTATTAGAACACTTCCCTTCACGGCTGTTGCTTTTCTCATCTTGTGGAATTCGACTGCCTACAGGGCTCGTCTCCGGATTTTGGAAATGGATTTCTATATTCTTCTTTTTCTCCAAGAATGTTCTCAAAGGATAGCAGTCATTTGCATGGCTTAGATCCACCACAGAGGGTCTTATGCTATCGGTGGTCTGGTCCAAGTTTTTGGAGCGACACTCCTTATTCTGATTGCAACAGGCCAGTGGGTCTGTTTCTTTCAGGGAATCCATTGGCTTCACATTGTCGGCATGACATGTGTTCTGAGAAGTTTTTGGCTTACTGCTAATAGGCCTGTCAGTTTCAGATGGTCCCAGAGCACTGTTAAAAGTATCCAAATTTCTTTTTTGCTGGTTGGAAGAAGATTCTCTGCTCCTTGTTCCAGCACTCAATTTTTTTAGAGCGTTGACTTCATTGGCTTTGATCTTGTTATAAATTTTATTGTTAGAACTCAGGGTGAGAAGCTCACCAACTTGGCTGACTTCAAGATTCTCCTTAAGAGCAGGTTCTGTTTCCTTTGCCCCTTGCCGTTCACCAAGGAACCCATTCTCTGACATTTCCACCTGACAGTCACTACCCCAAGATGCATCAGATAACCCTGTTCTACATTTCCTTCTCTTGGTCACATGCCCATGAGATAACACCACACTGTCACTGCACGGCCGGCCGATGTCTTTCTCCAGCTCCATGGGCGAACATCGACTGAGGGCAGACAGAGAGCAGCTCTTGGAACTTTGCGGTGCGCTCAGAAGAAGATTGTCTACAAGGACAAAGCATTTGGTAGATTAATGCAAACAAGAGACACTGCGCCAGAGCCTGGAGACACAGTGGTACCTCTTGAAACAAATTTAATTTGTTCTAAGGGTCAATTTGTTTTAACAAATTGTTGTCGTACGGAATGCGGCTTCCCATAGGAATGCATTGAAGATGGATTAATCTGTTCTGGAGACTACGGGCTGCTTTGTTTTATGAAAAAAATTGTCTTACAAAAACACGGTTTCCCATAGAATGCATGGGGAATGGATAAATCTACTCCAGAGGCTAGAATAAGAACAAAAATGACCAGGGTTTTTTCCCCCTGGGTACATGTGGAATTGTTTTTTGTCTTGTGAAGCATCCCATAGGGAATTTTTTGTCATGCAAAGCATGCCTATTCCCAGAAATCTTTTTTTTTCTTATGAGTTTTTTTGTCTTGCGAGGCATTTGTCTTAAGAGATACCACTATATGATGTTTTGGACCACAGCGCCCAGCCCAAAAAAATCCCAAGAGTTCCCAAGATCTACAAGAAACATCTCCAGACATAACCTCTATAGCCTGGCATGCTATTTCCAAAAGGGAACCACCTAGATTCTTCCACAAAATAACCGGCCATTATTCCGGATGGGCTACTGAAAATGTAAGGCTGGAAATACAGCTATAGCGCAGAAGAGGTCAAGAACATCTCTATGGCTGGAAGGGAAAAAAAAAAGACAACGACGTTCTCTGCCTCTCTCCATGAAACGACCCTACAGTCCTATTCGATCTGTGTTTATAAAATCCCACTGAGTGGGCTTATCCCAGAAACTGTAGCTTATGGGTGCCACGTCCAGAGCACGGCTTCCCAGTTACATGCACTATCAAGTTAACACAGAGCTTGGTATGGCCTAGGGCGGAGGAGGTCAAGGATAAAACCACCGCGTACCTGCAAAAACTGTGCTCGAGTCAAGTGCCAGGGCCATGCCATCCTCTTGGCTTAAACTTTGACCACTATTTCCATTGCTGGCTAAGGACTCTTTGTGAGATGAAGAAGAAGACTTCACGGCGGAGGCAGAGGCAGGAGGCATGTTGTTCCAAGACTCACCCAAGCCAGACGCTGACGCGCCGGAAGGGAGCGTTGGCAAACCTGTGACAGGGCCCATTCCTGTGCCTCTGTTACGTTCACTGTCTTCATCGTCCACATGAGACAGTGGGATTCTCAGAGATTTCGGCACAGCTCTGAAACTGGGAAGATTAAACAGAAAAAGGAGGGGAATATTCAAGAGCTTCTGTACAAAATACAAAATAAATAGAAGGGCGGGGGTCTTCCTGTTCATCAAGAACACCCTACGCCCAGAGTACAATGGAGAAACATTCTCCTTATCTTCCAGTTCAGTTGGTGATGGCACCTGGCCTGGATGCCTTCAAAAAGCGATTGGACAGATTCCTGGAGGAAAAGTCCATCACAGGTTACAAACCATGATGGAGATGTGTCATCTCCAGGCTTAAAACCGGGGTACTTCAAGGACCAGATGCAGGGGAGTGGAATCAGGAGACAGATATTTAGTCTCATACACTCCCAGACGCGTTTGGTGCGGCCACTATGAGATAAAGGGAGCTGGACTAGATGGGCCTTTGGCCTGACCCAGCATGGCTCTTCTTATGTTCTTAACTGAGCCAGGGAAGATAGAAAGCTGTAGTAGGTCCTATGGGTCCCAACAGGGAAGGGTGCTTTTGAGAAGGCTCAGAAAAGGTCAGGACTAAACTGTGAGGCACATACGGCCCTACATCTCAGTCAGCTTTCCCCACGTGGGCTGCCCATCCACAGGCAAGGAGGTCTTGGCGACCATGAAATCTTGCTCTCTTTTCATGCCAAGGGAGAGGGAGAGAGACTATTTCAGGATGGTTGCACTCCTAAAATGTGCACCCCTGTGGCCATCTATCGTGCCTAGCCTGGAAGGCAACTGGGCAACACGTCAACATTTCCTCTTCTAACGTGGGTCTGCTCCTGAAACCTGAAATATAGGAGATCTTTCCATGCAGGCCAGAAATGTTCATGCAGTAATTCATATTCTACAAGCTCCGTGAGATTACCGGCGGACAAAGGGGACCGTCAGCTAAGCGCGTTTGCACATCTCATGAAAATCATGAACTTAAGTTCTCTTAATAGAGGAAATATGTTTCTATACATACTGAGAAAGGCAGTCAACGCCTTCCTGGTGGCCTGTGATCTTCTCAGCCCAGCAGTGTCCCTCGTCGTTCAGTAGCGAAGAGGAGGAGGAGGAAGCATTCTGTAGGGTTGGGGTTGGGGGAGGGATGTGGAAGAGACCGGTAAGCTCTACCTCCGGAGCAACAACATTCCCTTCATGAGAGTCAAGAGGAAAAGGCTCAGAGATTTGTGAGGGGTCACCCCCCCCTCGAATGGAGCACAAACGCTCCACCTTGACAGACATTCTCAACGGAGGAAGCCAACCGGCTCGCTCACCTCAGAAAGCCTGCTCAGCTTCAAAGCAGCTTGCAAACGTTTGTTCATAAGTTGCTGCAGCTCACCTACACACTTGTTCTGCAATAATAATAATAATAATAATAATAATAATAATAATAATAATAATAATAATAATAATAATAATAATAATAATAATAATAATAATAATAATAATAATCCCCATGACGAATATGGTATACAAAGTTCTGATTTATTTCAGTCTTCTTGGCCACATAGATCAATAAGTGTGGTCTGAACTGAAATTGCAGACAACTGAGAGTTCTTAGTTATTTCATACCGTTTTTTTGGGGGGGGTTCCTGTTATGCATATGCATCACCCCTCCCAAAGAGCTGCTCTCATTCATTTGCTCCTCCGCGTCTACCCTAAGCACATCCCATCTCGCCTGATTTCAGAAGCTAAGCAGGGTCGGCCCTGGTGAGTACTTGGATGGGAGACCACCAGGGAATACCAGGTGCGGTAGGCGTCTGGAGTAGGAACTGGCAAACTCACTCCAGTATTCCTGCCAAGGAAGCTCCATGGACATGCAGAGGCATAGCTAGGGCTTCCAGAGCCCAGGGCAGTTTTTGTACACCCCCATCATTGCAAAACATTATCTGGATAGCGGGTGGGGGGCAGTGGGGGGGTTAGTAGGCAATTTGGTGCCCCCTAACTGCTGTGCGTGGGGTGCCCCGCCCCCTTGCCCTCCCCATGCTACGCACCGTAGAGCCTTGTGGCACAGTGGTTAAATGCCTGTACTGCAGGTAAAACTGTGCTCATGGCCTGGGTTCAATACCTGGTAGCAGGCTCAAGGTTCACTCAGCCTTCCATCCTTCCGAGGTCGGTAAAATGAGTACCCAGCTCTCTGGGGGGGCAATGTGTAGCCTGCACACTGTAATCAAAATTGTAAACCGCCCAGAGACTACTTGTAGTAGTATGGGGCAGTATATAAGCAGAACACTTTAATAATAATAATAATAATAATAATAATAATAATAATAATAATAATAATAATAATAATAATAATAATAATAATAATAATAATAATAATAATAATAATATCCAACAAAAGCAGCAATACCTGAAAATTACAAGCCAACAACATGTTTACCAACTATGTATAAACTGTTAACAGGCATCATAGCTGATAGAGTCCAGGATTATTTGGAAGCAAATAACATCATGCCAGTAGAGCAGAAAGGGAACAAACGGGGAAGTAGAGGCACAAAAGATCAGTTACTCATTGATAAAATGATCCTACAGAATTGTAAAACCCGGAAAACTAATTTATATATGACTTGGATTGACTATAAAAAAGCCTTTGACTCAGTACCGTATAGTTGGATTATTAAGTGCCTGAATGCCATTGGAATATGTAAAAGTATTAGTGCCCTAATTGAAAATGCGATGAAGAACTGAAAAACAGAATTGTTTGTCAGGGATGAAAGCTACGGATTGGTTAGCATTAAACGAGGGATTTTTCAAGGTGACTCTTTGTCACCTCTGATGATTGCCCTGATCCCCCTTTCAATAATTTTGCAAAGACAAATTTAGGGTACCAAACTGCTATAAATTAAGGGAAAATTTCTCATCTATTGTATACGGATGACTTAAAGTTGTATGGAAAATCAGAAATTGAAATACACTCACTGACCAACACAACCCGAATTTTCAGTACTGATGTTAGTACTGAGTTTGGACTAAACAAATGTGCCACAGTGGCACTGAGAAAAGGAAAAATCACTGAGAGTGAAGGAACTGAAATGCCAAAATGGACAATCTATTACGTATCATCAGTCTGAAGCCTATAAACATCTGAGCATACTGCAGTTAGATAATATCAAGCATGGGCAAGTGAAAAATGTGGTCAGTAAAGAATATATCCAAAGGGTCAGAAAAGTATTAAAAAGTAAGCTGAATGGTGGTAACACCATCAAGGCCATTAATAGCTGGGCCATACCGGTCATCAGGGATACCGCTGGCATTATAAACTGGACTCACATGAGTCAAGGAAAGGAAAAAGGAAAGAAGTGAACCATCTCCCCGGCCACCAAATCAACAGCAGGAAGCATCCAAGGAAATCTGTACTGGGGACACGTGATGCTGGAGAAAATGCCCAGAGCGTGGCCACGACGGGTACCTTACCAAAGAGGAGAGCTTTTGGCGCAGGCAGGCGTTCTCGAAATGGCACCACTCCACCTCCTTCTGCAGGAGCATCTTGTCATCGGTGAGCCTTTGGGCCGCTATCTTGGCCGCCGTGAGAGCCAGGGCCAAGGCTTTGTTGTTTTGTTTGAGGGTGATCTTAATGATGGAAGAGTTGTCTGGAGGGGTGGGGGTGGGGGGACAAAAGAAGAAGGAAAGCATTTTTGTTCACTCCATAAGCATGTCGAGCGCAAATGCCCAGAATTTTATTTGGCCGAGATATGGACATGACACCACCCACACCCCAAACATGGTGTGGAAAATTTGCATCAACACGTGGAAATCACCCCCCCCGCCCCTCTCCACTGCTGCCGTCTACTTCTTTGCTCCCATCGCATTGCTCAGGCAGAAGAGAAAGCTTTCCAAGTTGCCCCTTTCTGCCGGAACGGAGGCAAGAGATTTCCACCCACCCCCCGTTGCAACATATGATGCCTCACGAGCAGTGGTTCCCAACCTTGGGTCCTGGGTGCTCTTGGACTACGTCTCCCAGAAAGCCGGGCGAGCACAGCTAGTGATGAAGGCTTCTGGGAGATTCCTGGGGACCCAAGGCTGGGAATCACTGCTATAGAGTACGTTAAAGCTCTGGAGAAATTCCCCCTCCCAGCCAGACTTCTGGGAGGTTTAGCAATAATAATAATAATAATAATAATAATAATAATAATAATAATAATAATAATAATAATAATAATAATAATAATAATAATAATAATAATAATAATAAACAACAGCAATAAAAAAGGATTTTCTGTAATGTGTAATATTTTCCAGTTGAGTAATAATGGCTTCTGTGTGATGTGATAAGGAAGTATCACGGAAAAACCATATTCAAATCTACAGGAACAGCAAGACATTATGGGTTTCCCTGACAATTATGATCCATATAGGGTGCCTCTCAGGAACCTAACAGACTCAAATGTTTAAAAAAAAACTTAATGGACTCATTGGCTAGAGATCACATATTCGGCACAAATGATTGAGGAAACTAATTTATTATTTATTTATTTATTTATTTATTTATTTATGAAACATTTCTATCCTATTTTATTAGGCTATTTTAGGTTCATAACTTACTAACAATGTTTACCACAGGTAGACACTTCCACTTCAAGTAGCATCTCAGCCAAAGGCGGTGACACTACCTCTTACACCAGTGAACATCGGAGGCTTAGATATCGAGATATTGGACAGCATTAAGCACCTGGGTGTTCACCTAAATCATAAACTGGACTGGACTCATAATACTGATGCCCTCTGCAAGAAGGGTTAAAGCCGCCTCCATCTCCTGAGGAGACTGAGGTCCTTCAGAGCGTGCCGGCCTATGTTCAGGACTTTTTCATTTATTTATTTATTTATTTATTTATTATGGAGCTTATATACTGCCCATCTTCCTAGAAGGGAACTCCGGGCGGTTTACAACAAATTAACAGGACAGCAAATTACAATAACAGCAAAATAAATTAAACTAATAAAATAAGCAAACAGAACAGTAATACCAGAGATGCAGATGGCGGGAATAAAAAAAAATTGTTCAGGTCACCCAAACGCCTCCCGGAAGAGAAGGGTTTTCAATGCCTCCCGGAAGGCAGGCAGGGACTCTGCTAGGCGCACTTCTGCTGGAAGATGATTCCACAAGGTCGGGCCAGCCACAGAGAAGGCTCGGGTACGAGTGGAAGTTCTCCGAGCCTCCCTGGGCGTGGCCACGCGCAGCATGTGCGCCCGCGACAACCTAGTCGGACGGGCCGAGGTTGATCGCTGGTCGATCCGCTCTGTCAGGTAGCCAGGTCCTAGACCATGGAGGGTTTTGTAAACTGTGTAGCCTCTGTGGTAGCCTCAGCTCTCTACTACTCTGTAGTCTGCTGAGATTAAGATAGTACTGAGCAGGGGAGGAACAGACTGAACAAGTTGGTCAGGAGGGCTAGCTCTGTCTTGATCTGCCCTCTGGATTCTGTGGAGGAGATGGGCCAGAGGAGGATGTTGGCCAAGCTGGCATCCATTATGAACAATACCTCTCACCCACTGCACCAGACAGTGGAGGCTTTGTGTATCTCCTTCAGTGGCAGACTCAGACATCCCCAGTGTGAGAAGGAGCGCTACCAAAGGTCTTTTGTTTCCACTGGTGTTAGACTCTATAACTCTACAGTCTAACCTGCTATTCCTATGGGGGCACAGTGTAGTTTCTTTTTTGTTTTCCCAACAAGAAAAAATATTTTTATATCCAAATTTTATAGCGTATATTTGTATATTGGATTTTTAAAATTTTTATTTAATCTCTATTATCTTTTTTCTTTCTCACTTTATACTTTTTGCGCACTTACCCTTCTTGCTCATTCTTTATACTGGGAGCTGTGTAACAAGTAAATTTCTCTGATGTGAGATTAATAAAGATTTATCCATCTATCTACAGTGACCACCTACTATCACGGGGATTAGGGACCCGACCCGTGATCATTGAAAATCCATGATATGCGGATGCAGGCTAGGTCAGTCCTGGGGGGCCTAGCTGGGGGCCCTTGTACTTACTTGCCGCTGCCCCCGAATGGGCCTCCGAGGGCCTTCCCAGGCCTGTTGGAGGCTCCAAAAGGGCTTCCCTACGAACTGGAAGTGACTTCTGGTAAAGTGGAAGTGACCTCCGGATCGCCAACAAGCATTTCTGAGGCCTCCGAAAGGCCTAGAAAGGCTCTCGGAAGTCTCAGAAATGCTTTTCAGCAATCCAGCGGTCACTTCCAGTTTACCAGAAATCACTTCCGGTTCGCGCAGAAGCCCTTTTGGGGCCTCCAACAGGTCCTTGCAGGCCTGTTTGGGGGAGCATCAGTCCTGGGGGAAGCACGGGAGGCCTGAAACCTACCCCTATCTATCTATCTGTTGCAAGTCAGAGGTATGAATAAAGCACAACAGGATTAGACTGTCAAAGAAACACTATGGCAATCCTACCACAAGCTAATACTTCTGAGGAGTCTATGAACATCAATTCCTAGACAGATAAACAATGGGGCTCGATTTGAACAAAGCACTAGATGAATCCTTCCAAAGCCTATATTGTACCGCATGACTGATGTGGCTGGCCCAGTACATTCTAGTATGACAAAGACCACTTCTCCAAAATTTCAGATGAAGGCATTTAGTAGTTATCTCGTACTTTCAGACTTACCGGTATTTATTTATTTATGAGTATTTACCCAGTGGAATTCGGTCATCCTTATTTTTTTTTAAGAGTATTTTTACCCCACCTTTCTCCTTGGAAAAGGACCCAAGGCGGTTTACAGTAATGAGGGATAATATACAGTCCAGTACAATTAAGACATGTTCAAGTATTTGAGAACAAGGAATTGAGGCACATCTTACACCATTAATAGACAATATTACATTAAAGCTTCAAGAGAACATGTGCAGTTAAAAAGAGAGTAAAATTCCATGTAAAAGTTATGAGTGATGGAAACTAACATTGAAAACATAGTGTTAATGCAATCACACAAGGCTGTAAGTGGTTATAAACACAAAGTCTATGTGATCATATAGATTCATATAAAAGACACATAACAGGTAGTCCATCATTCAGGGAAAGCTTGCCTGAAGAGAAAGGTCTTTGCCTGTTTCCGGAAAGACAGCAGAGATGGGGCAATCCTGGCCTCTAGTGGGAGGGAGTTCGAGAGTCTGGGGGCAGCAGTTCAGAAGGCCCTTTCATGTGTTCCCACGAGACATACCTGTGACGGTGGCGGGATGGAGAGAAAGGCCTCTCCTGATGACCTTCGCACCCGAGCCGGTTCATACTGTGAGACTCTTATCTTAGACTTCTAAAATAATTTGGAAACATTGCAACTTACTTATTGCTTTGGTCCTGATCTTTGATGCAAGAGAAGCATTCACCTTTGCCGTCTTTAAAATACCATGTTTCTTTTCTTTCATCCGATCCCTAACACCACTCACAGAGAACAGGGAGGATGTCTCTGCAGGTTCCTGGAGTGACATTGTGTAGACAGCTTTGTCAGCTGTTGAGAAAGAGAGAATGAGAGGCATCAGTCAGCTGCTTCTTTTTCGACTCTACTACTTCAGTTTGCAAGATACTGGACAGTCTTTGCTTCACCTTTGAGATGGGTCCCGGTTATTCTAACTTCACAGATAGTTAAAGCTGGAATGTTATAGACAGAGGAATACAGAAAATCATTTCAAAGGTAATATGAAGCCATGGTTTGTGCTAACCAAATTTTATAATGTAAGGCATAGCTTGAGCTTCAAGATTTGTTGTCAGATAATAATTGAAGATTACACATCTTTCTTCTTTTTCCTGGCCTCACTATCCAATTTCAAAGGCTTTTCAACTCAACAGCCTCTTCAGGCAAAGCAAGGCTGTCAATTCCCAGTGAATTCAGGTGTTATTACAAACCTAAGTGTGCAAACGTTGCAATCTGAAGTCCTGGTTTGTCTGACACAAACAAACCACTTTGTAAGCAGCATCAGATAACCCCAAACCATCTTCAGATTAACACACCATGGTTCATTTTGGAATTATGTCTAATGAATAAAGTAGAAGACCTAAGATCCAGCTCAGTTGCACCAAGACCAAATGGGGCAAGTTCAACTTGCTGTCTTCTAGCAAGTGCAAACCAGTATTTTTTTCTCCCCATAATCTGATTTATAACAGGACAAACCATGGCCCCATAATCCACTTTTTGTGAAGTTACAAGACGAATATAAGATCACACTTACCTACAGCACATCAGCACCCCTTCTTCCCCTTCTGACATAGGTCACAGTATTTCCAAGACGTGCATGAGTTATTCAGGCAAGAATAACCGTGCCTCTTGAGGCAAATGTAACACAGCAAGACTTTTCACACAAGAGAGTATGCAACAATCATGGTTTATCAGTGGATGTGCCCTGCAAGTGAACACCTTTAAAATAAAGCTACTTTTTGCCAACCAAGTTTCAACAAAGGGCACAAAACATAACCACTGTAAAACTGGATTGGAAACTTCTGGGAACCTCACAGCGGGCATGTCTGGCTAGCATTGGGAAACCTGGGTTTAAAAACCCTTTCAGTGACTGGAATAATATAGCATGCCATGAGGCCAGTTCATACATACAGCTCAGCGGAGAGTACAGTGCACCCCTGTATACAAAACGGTTTGTATAACATAAAATCTGTACAACATATGAAGTCAGCTTATTTTATGTCATATTTTATGTGTTGTAGCTGTTTTTAAATCTATGTGGAATGTTTTATATGAGTTGAATATAGCAACCGTGTAATTTCTTTGTTCCTGCAAGGGGGCAATGACAATAAAGATTCCTATTGCTATTCCTATAAATTCCAGAGAGAGGGGAAATTTGCTTAACAGAATCGCCTATGGGGGAATCCATACAACATAAAAATGGTCAGGATTAGGAATTACTCTGTTTTCAATGCATCCCTATGGGAAATTTGTATAAAGGAAAACTTGGAATGAATTAATTCCTTTATACAAGGTACCACTGGACTCAAAAGGGGTTCGCCCCTTCCCTTCCTCTGGGGATCCTTTGGGACTGACTGTGCAGGCTCACCCCAAGCTATACAGGCTAGTTTTTTTTCCTGGGGGGCATCGTGGGGGGGTTGGCTTATAGCATTAAAAAGACAACAGCCAGACCCCCCCCCACACACACACACCCTAAACCACCAAAACTCTCCAGCCTGATCTTCAGAGAGGAAGGGCCCCCCCGCCCCCCTCAGTAATCTCGGATCGGGCATCAGAACGAAGCCCCACCGCCGTTGTTGTGGTTGTTGTGAAAAGAAGCGTGGCGAGGAGAAAGCGTTCAGCACAAGTCACCCACCAACCGGATCCAACGGATCCCCGGTTCTACCGAAGGAGAAGCGCTGCTTAATTAAGAGAACAAACCCATGTCCGAGTAGCATTTTAAAAAAGACTGCCTCTGCTTTTCGTCCCATGAAACAAACTCGGCGCCAGTTCTTGTATTGATGTTATCCCCCTTTTTTTTTTTTTTGCAATAAATTCCGTTCTCTGGCTGCCAGATTTAAAAGATCCAGAAAGGGAAAGTTTTTTTAAAAAAATAAATAAACTTGTTTTGCTTCAATTGGAAAGGAAAGTGGAAGCACCTCTTTGGAATTTTTTTTTTTAAAAAAAGAGGAGCGACTGGATTTTTATATTCCTCCTCTCCGCCGGTCCTAGGGCCGAATTAAAGATAAAGGGCAACGGTCGTAGACTTACCAGGATGCCTAAAATCTTCGCCAGCTCAAGCCCACTTCGTTTTTTTTTTTCTCCCTCCCGCAAATCCTCATTCAAAAAACGGACGCGGCCTCCGGTTTAAACAGCCTTCTGGGAAATGTAGTTTCGGCTTTGATTTCCGATTGAGGACTTTGCCCTTGCTGTCCTAGTTTGACTGTTTTTAATACGTTACCAGTATTTTTTTAAAAAAAATAAATAAATACACTTAGGGTTTGTTTGTTTGTTTTATTTGTTTATTTATTATAACATACACCGCCGAAAGCCTCCTCTGGGCTTGTGCCCCACCCCCTCTTCCCGCAGCCGTTTCTTTCGTCGCCCGAAATAATCCGTTTTCTCTCTGGTTTCCGTTTGAATTTCGCCCTGCGATCGGTTTCAAATCTGCTTTTTGTTGTCGCTGGCGGAGGGATGGAAGCGCTTTTGGCTGAGGAGGGCCTGGATCCCTCTGTTGTCATGGCGACGGGAGCTTTCCTGGAGATGCTTCCTCCTGAAACTTGCCTCTGCCAGAGGCAAACCCTGAAGGCCGGTCCCTGGTTGGCCCTAGTATTTAAGAAGGGACCCAAAACCTCACAGTGGTGTCCAAACTTTGGCCCTCCAGATGTTTGGGACCACAACTCCCACAGACCTTTGTCATTGGCAATCTAGGCTTGGAATTCTGGGAGTTGTAGTCCAAAACATCAGGAGGACTGAAGTTTGGACAGCCTACTCAAGAATGAATGAAGGAATTAATGGACTGGATTGATGACGTGTTAACAGGAGAAAGAAAAAATTCCAAAGGTTGAGCTGAAGGGTTGTAGGATAGACAGGTCCTGCAGAAACTCTTTGAAAAGCCAGAGTGCAAGAAACTCCATGTTGCTGAAGTCACACAGTCTGAAAACACTCAGAAACCAAAGCTACCGGCAGTAGGGTGGTGCCTCTTAAGACAAATGCCTTGTCATAAGAAAAAAAACTTGTACGAAGAAAAAATTTCTGGGAATAGGCATGCTTCGCATGACAAAAAATTCCCCATGGAAAAAAAAGTTCTGCATGTATTCTGGAAACCCCCCCCGGTTATTTTTGTCTTTATTCTAACCTCTGGAATGGATTAATCCGTTCCCAATGTGTTCCTATGGGAAACTGTGTTTTGTAAGAAAAATTTTCCTAAAATAAATTGACCTGTAGAACAAATTAAATTTGTTTTAAGAGGTACACTGTACTTGAAAAGAGGGTGGATGAGTAGGAAAACATTTGGATCTCAAGAAAAGGAGTCCAGTTGCCATGACTCAACTTCCAGAGCAAGGTAGAAATTTTTTAAAACTGTACATAAATAACTGCTTTTCAAAAGTCCAGAACCCTCAAATGTATAACCCGGTTGCATTTTCATGGTCCTAGCATGATGATGCTTGCCTTGAAACATAATTTAAAGCAACTGCAATCGCCTAGACTGAATTCTCTGCCTATCAGTTAGTTGGCAGGCAGAAAACCAATAGGTAATTTTTTTTCTTCCTCACAAAGCATCTCTCAAGCTATGGACTTTCCAAGGGCAAAATCACTTCAAAAATTGTCAGTTGCAATCAGTTACCAATATTGAAAGCTTTTATGTATTAACTCCTTTCTTTTCTGTCTATATAATAAGTAAACGATAATTTTTGTCACCTGACAGAAACCATGAGAATAGTACAAACTGTTGCCTGTCATGCCAAGTGCAACCTTCCATTGTGCTTGTTTCAAAATGCAGAAATATGGGAGGTAGCAGCATGTGTAAGACAAACCTCCTCCAGACTCTTCGAAATATAAATGTAACTAAAACAATTACAATCTCTTGTTAAATTTTACCCAGTGGAGCTTTATTATATTTATATCTACATTATTTTTAAAATGAGTTAAGGCTAAGTAACATTGTTTGTAACTACTTAAAGAAGTGATGGATGTTTGGAAGTTCAATTATCCACTGTGCTGCTTCTGATAGGAGGCTGGAATCCATATACAGTAGTACCGGTAGTTCTTTCCAGCTCCGCAGCTCTCAGATATAATTCCAAGTTCTGTGTTATTCTGGTTATAATTATAATAATTCACACAACAGGAAAAATGCAACACAGTGGCTGGAATCCTTTGTTATACCTGCTATTAATGTCACTGGGGTAACATTCCACAATGATCTTTTCCAGTTAAAAAGCTGCAGACATGCTATAGCACACCAATTACCTTACTTTGTTTCCAATAGAAAATGATAATGTGGATTTGCTGTGGGAATTTGATACTGAAAGCTATGCTGACATTACACCATACTATTTAATTTTTACCATCAGCTGAATCGTTTTGGTGTTGGCATAACTTGTCATTATTAATTACTGTTATAGTACTTGATGAGGTATTAGGGCACATCTAAAGTTGATAATGAAGTCTGCTGCAGTAGCATTGCCTCTTGGTGCTTGGTTCCTGCTTCATGTTACAGGTGTATATTTTTATATAGTAAGTAAACATGCAGATAGCCTGTCAAATAAAACAAACATAATACCCAGCTGGAAGACATTCTGTGGATTCAATGGAAAGTCTAATTGAGCTCTCTTACTGTGCAGAAAATGTTGATAAGTTTGTTGTGTTTTTTCGGGCTGTTTGGCCGTGTTCTGGAAATTTTTCTTCCTGGCATTTTGCCAGACTCTGTGGCCGGCGTCTTCAAAGGCAAGTAGCTCAGGGAACTAGGAGTTCTCTCAAAGCACAGAGAGAACTCCTAGTTCCCTGAGCTCCCTGCCCTCTGAAGATCCGGGCCACAGAGTCTGGCAAAATGCCAGGAAGAAAAACTTCCAGAACATGGCCAAGGAGCCCGATAAACTCACAACCTCTATCAGATCCTGGCCGTGAAAACCTTCGAGAATAAATTGATAAGTTTGTTCTGAAAACAATAATAGTTTTGTGATTGAAGCAGGGATACATTGTGTTTTTGTGGGCTTTGTTCTGGTAGAGTAATATTTATTTATTTATTTTTGAGTATTTTTTACCCCAAAATACTCCTTGGGAAAGGACCGAAGACGGCTTACAGTAAGAAGAGACTATACAGTCCATTACAATTAAGACACAATCCGTTTTAGAAACAGGGAATTGAGGGGCATGTTACAGGATTATAAGGCAACATTAAAGCTAACAATTGATAACATGGTGTCAATGCAATCACACAAGGAGAGATATAAACACAAAGTTTAAGTGGTTATAACACAAAGTCTGTGTAGCCATGTTTGGGATGATGGGATTTATCTCACTTTCAGACCCTTTGGATTCGGGAGAGAGAAGAAAAAAAGGTGAGGAAGAAGATGTAAGCAGAGGTAAGGAATATTTTTCCATGTATAAAACTATATTTTTCTCTAAACTTGTTAGACTGAAAATTAAGGTGTGTGTGTGTCATCTATTACACAGGGTCGCCTTGTAGATGTAAAAATACAGTACCTTTAATCCAGTTATGTGGTCACCAAGTGCACTTTCTGAATTCCTGTCTGTCACAGGTATTCCTCTTCCTCACATAGAGGCCGGTTGGCTGTGGTTTTGTGTCATGCATGTACATTCCATTGTTCATAGAATCATAGAATCATAGAGTTGGAAGAGACCTCAAGTGCCATCCAGTTGAACCCCTGCCATGTAGGAACCCCCATCACAATATTTCCGACAGATGGCCATCCAGCCTCTGCTTAAAAACATCCAAAGAAGGAGACTCTGCTAACCCTCTGTCGAACACTGTTGAACAGCTCTAACCGTCATGAAGTTCTTCCTAATGTTCAAATGGAATCTCTTTTCCTGTAGTTTGAAACCATTGCCCCAAGTCCTAGTCTCTGAGGCCATGGAAAACAAACTAGTCCCCTCTTTGATATGACATCCTTTCAGATATTTAAACATAGCTATCATATCCCCCTCTCAGCCTTCTTTTTGTAAGGCTAAAAACATTCCCAGCTCCCTAAGCCATTCCTCATACATGACATCTCTTCCAGATCTTTAACCATCCTGGTCGCCCTCTTCTAGACCCCTTCAAGGCTGTCAACAGCCTTTTTAAATTGAGGTGTGCAAAACTGAACACGGGTCTGACTAGAGCAGAATGGAGTGGTATTATTACTCCATTGGTTCCCTCCCCCCGATGTATTATTGCTGTGTTTTTACTTTTAAGGGTGGGGGAAAGTTTGTGTGGTTTTTGTTTTGTTGTGTATAATTGAATGGCAGCTGATAGCATCCTAAACGGAAACATTTTTATGATGACTGGGTTAAAATAAGATTGGAAGTCAGTGAAAAATAACTTACTGCATCTTTTGGGGGGGGGGGTGTTCAAGTTCTGCGGAATATATTCTACATGATTCATCCCCTGACCTTCAATTGATACATTTGTTGTTAGGCTACAGCCTTACAAAGGGCTGCTTTTTTCTACAGCCTATTTATGCCTGAATATAAATTACAAGTTTATTACTTTTCTTCACCAACAAAGGATTAAAAGCTTTCCAGGTACCCTGGATGCTGCTGAAAGAATGCTTTGAAGAAGGTCGTTTTTCTCTCTCTTGGTTTTCCTAAAAGCTTTGAGACTGTGTCCAATACACTTTTTCGGGTACAGTAAAATTATAATTTGAAAAGCCATAATCAGAACTGGCAACATATCTTGCTGTTCCATCTGAAAAAGCTGCATGTTCTTGCCTGCCCTTATTATAGCCAATTGTACGGTCAGCTTAAGAAAACAGCAGCACAGAGTTATGGATACAACCTTTGAAAAAGCCTTTTTCCTCCCATGGTTTTATAGCTCTCCTGGAATGTGTGCAGCAGTTGGTGGAGCTTGGACACCAGATGGAAGAAATGCCCCCATGCACATCATCCCTCCTTGTCAGAACCTGGAAAAGCTACTTCTTGGACTACAATTCACAGAATTCCTCTGCCATTCTGGAAAATTGTGGGTGTGTTCTAATAATAATAATAATAATAATAATAATAATAATAATAATAATAATAATAATAATAATAATAATAATAATAATAACAACAACAACAACAACAACAACTTTATTTTTATGCCATCTTTCTCCCCGGAGGGACCCAAGGCGGCTTACAACAAATTCATAAAAGAACAATAAAAGCAGTACAATGTAAAAACAACACAATACCTATAAATACTATAAAATACTATACAATAAAAACAAGATTAAAAAAACAGTAGCTGCAGCAGAGTTAAGAGCTCCCCAGCCAATGAAACTAAAAAAGTAAGATGTTATTAAAGTCGGTGAATGCTGGAGGCTCAAAAGGCCTGCCTAAATAAATAAGTAGTAAGGCCTCGCTTGAATATTTCAAGGGAGGAGGCAGTTCTCAACTCAAAGGGGAGGGAATTCCATAGTATCGGTGCCATTACTGAGAAGGCCCTATTTCTTGTTGCCGCCCCTCGCACTTCCTTGGGTGGCGGTACTCGTAGAAGGGCCTTCTCCGATGACCAAAGGGGGCGGACCGGATTATATGGAAGAAGGCGGTCTCTCAGATAACCTGGTCCTGAGCTGTATAGGGCTTTATATAAATAAAATTTCCAGACTGTGTACTATTCATTGTTTGGTTCCACTTTTGTATTTGGGTTTTGTGATGTCTATATGGCTCCTCAACTTGTTTTGGCTTCAATTGGAAATACTGAGATACCAAGGAATGAGCCCCCCCCCATATGTTCCAAGGAAGAGGAAAATGGATAATCAATGGAGACATGACAAGACTGCAACACTGGGTAATCTCTTTCCTTTTTATTTGATCCAATTGGCTACACCCCCAGTGACTTTTCCAAATTTTAACCCAATCCCCAAATGAAATGCCTGGGCCTTCTGCACCAACCCCCCTCCCCTTTCACTGGCAAGGCAGGGGCCATTGGCCTCGATGAGCCACATTGAGGAGAAGTGTGAATGTGTGTGTGAGAATTGTGACATGTCTTTGGAAGGAATGGGGCAATAAAAACACCTCCCTCCCTTCATTTCAGATGCAGCCTAAGAACATCCAAGCTCCAAGCCTCAACTAAGAAACTGCCTGACATTTTTTCCATCTTGCCAAGGACCTTACATCTAAGAAATAACTCCTGGCAAATCCATCTTTTGCCACGTTATAACCTATTGGTACTGCTCTGAGGAAGAGGGTTTTGCCCTCAAAATATTAGCAACATTTTTATTAATTTTCTAGTAGCCTAAAAGGTATCACCTGTTCCACTTTTATATTTGGTTTTTGTGATGGCTACATGGCTCCTCAATCTGTTTTGTTTGGTTCAATATCTTCTGCCAATCCTCATGGGCAGATGCAACTTCGGATGAGGTGGGGCACCCCCACAAAACATTTAGAGGGATGTGTGTCTAATCTTTGATAATGTGGGAATCATGAAGTTGCTAAATTTTCAGATTCAACCTTTATAGTACATTATCAAAGAATAATAGAATAGTGAATTTGAAAGGGGGACCCTACAATGCCATCAAGTCCAACCCCCTGCTTGAAGCAAGAATACAAATCAAAGGATGATACTTGTTCTTAAGTTATTACAGAATTGGTTCTCAAAACCCAGCATTTTCAGTATTCCTGAATCTGTGATGGTTTTGTGAGCCCTTCTTTTATTAGTACAATTCAACAGACAATTGTTAGCATTAGCAGTGGAAACATCTTGTCAGTCATATGTCTGTGAAGCTTCTCAGTCATCCAGGTGAGTTTATCTGGTCGTTGAGTCGTGGCCACTGGACTTCTTTTCCTTGAGAGACTGTTTCCCTGCTCATCCAAACATTCAAAGACTGATGAAGCCATTTAGATGAGCTGCAAAACGTTTCAATCTCTCAAGAAAAAGAAGTCCAGTTCCCATGACTCAACTTCTAGATTCTTGTTTGTCACTATTTTTCTAGGAAGACAGTTCTGAGGAGCATAATTGACAGTGGAGGGGGGAAATTTCCCCTTCCCCGTAATAAAATCCCAAGAAGTCCATATCCAGTCATTTATTCTCCATGCTTTATGTTTACTGGATAGCCAGTTTACTGGATAGGACAGATTTCGCCCTTGGGACATTGATAATTTGTACCCACAGTGTGATTGCTCATTGTTCACTCAAATACCTGGCATATGCACACATAAATGGCTGCACACATTCCCTGGACACATGCTTTTAAAAGTCTCTTTTAGTATCACTGGGCATTTTTCAAAAGTCTGATTGCAGAAAGGACAGAGAACTTTGTGTGGGGGACTGCAGACAAGCTGTCAGGCCTTTTATGCCCCCTCCTGAGTCTATGAACTAGATCTTTCCTCTCTTTAGTCTTTCTCATGCAGTTAAGGTGCAGAGCCAGGCACATGTGTAACACCCTTGATTTCAGCGGGCTGCCATGGCACTCCCTGCATAAGATCCGGCTGCAAGTATCAGCTGGCCCCCACTTATCCCCTTGCTTTCCTTCCAGCACAAATGATGGCTGACACAAACTGTTAACATCCTCTCAGGTCCACTGTAGATGAGGGACCTGTTCTCATTTATCAACCAGCTGTCAGTGTTTCAGATCAACCGTTTAGATGTGAAATCAAAAGCCTTGGCACGTAAAAAGATCTCTCTGTGTTCTGGGACAGGAGGTGAAACCAACGGGAGCTGCTTGTTGTCTTCTCCACACACACACACAGAGAGAGACACACAACCTTAAAATTTCAGCTCAGCAGTATTGGGTTTCTAAGCAACAGGCAATTGCTTCATTCTCTTGGTTTCCCTGAGCGAGTGGTTCATTCCTATTAAGGTACTGCTAATCAAGGAAGATGAGAATAGCATCATATGGCCTGAATGCTCTTCTAATGGGGTTAAGCCAGAGGGATTCCAGAACTTGAATCTTTTTGATGTCCACTGTGCAAAAAAACTGGAAAAAGGTAATGATTTTTTTTCATCCATTGATGCAGAACCAGAGCACATTGTATCCTCTTTAAGATCCCATTTATATGCTGTAATATGCCCATTTCAATTATTGTTAAACAGTTTCGTTAAAAATCCAATTAACTTTCTCCACTGTTTTATGGCTGGAAAGTGGTGTGCCTTTATGCATGGTTGTTTTCCAAAGGAAGCCATTATAACTGCTGTTTTATTTTGTATGCATTCTGGTTGGCTGGCTGTTTGTTGCATTTATTTTACCTGGAAACTCCTGCAAAATCCCACATTGAATTTAGAAATATAATTTGGTTAGAACAAGATGAGTACAGCTTGCTGGGCAAGAAAGGATTTTGGTGATAAAAACAGTTATCTCAATTGCTGTCTAAAAATCTTTAGTGTTCTTTCTGGATTTGACCTTGGAATGCTTTGCATTGGAAAGGAGATTTAATATGCATAAATCATTCCAGTTTCATGTATGGGCAATCTGTGCAGTTGTCCCAATCCAATCCATTGACATCTGTTTTTAGAAGGAAATGTCCTCATCGCCAGCTTAAAAATCCCTTCATTTCTTACAAATGTCTTCCTCTCCAAGGTCGGGGAAATCTCTTCTAATAGTGGACAAAATTCACTGTTGAGCTTGTGAAGTATAGAGGACAGAATGTGTAAGGCTGCCTAAATAAAGAATTGTATGCACACCTTTATAACTATTAAAGAAAATACTGCCTGTCAACCATGTGCATTGATCAACCAAGTAGTGAACTAAATAAACCTCAATCTTTAGAAGAACTACGAAAGCAATGGTTTGTCAAACGCTTGGCAGTTCACAATACAGGACTTTGCCTTGGTGGGTCACCTTATGCATGCAATTATCCAGATTTCCCAGTAATACCTAATGGTTTATGCATATCTTGAAAGTTAGATTGAGACAGTAGGGATATAGTGTATGTATCTTTTTTTAACATCATCCACATGAGTGCTTTCATCTTCAGCCTTCCTATGTCATAAGACTGCCAACACAGATTTTCTCAGTACAGTACACATTGCCCAATTGATTTCAAGATGGACTGCTATTGTTTTAATTCCTCTGCGTGCCTGAAAGGTGACTTTGAGCACCCCACTTGGAATTCTATTTGGTCTCATCTAGGTTTCCAGGTACTGCCTCTCTTCTATGCACTGCTGACTCCAAATCACTGGGTCAGAAAACCCAATAGTTTTGCATACATGAAAGAGTGTGGGGGTTAAAAAGAAAGCCCCACATGATTAGCCCACACTGTAACTATCAGGGAAGAGTAACAATCCCACATTACAACCTTCTGGAATAAATATCTAAGGAGAACTTCTGCAATCATGTATCCCTGACCTCTGATTCAGATCACCTACTACAGTACAATAGGACTCTGGTATCCCCTGGGATTGGTTCCAGGCCTTCCTGTGGATAATGAAAACCACGGATAAGAGAGAATGCCAAAAAAATCCCCCAAAACTGCTGTTTTGTGACAGTAGCTTGCTTTGTGGCTGCTGAATTATTTATCTATGCTCAGATCTGTGCTTAGAATCTGAATCTTTCAAGAAGCACAGGTTATCATCTGACAGTCAAGTCCCTGTTTCTGAACTAATTTTCTTTCTTTCTTTCTTTCTTTCTTTCTTTCTTTCTTTCTTTCTTTCTTTCTTTCTTTCTTTCTTTCTTTCTTTCTTTCTTTCTTTCTTTCATTTGGTGTCATCTATTTATTTGTTATACATAGTTCTAATTAAACTGGAACTCTCTGGTCCTGTTTGCTTCTTAGAATATCTATACCCATGGAAAGAAACCGCTTAAAAAAAGAAATCAAAAAACTCCTGTAAGTACTGGTACAATCTATTCCCCCTTTAGTTTAATAGAGACCAGGATGAGCAATCTTGGAGAACTGGGGGTGGAGGTGTTATCAGGTCTGAAAGGGCAATTTTTGGCAATTTAAACAAACAAACAAAATTAAACAGGAAGTGCCCAAACTGGAACTTTGTCTTTACTTTGGGAAAGGAGGAGTCTTAGAAGACCTGCACCCCAATGTAACAGCCACTATTCCTAGAGACTTCCAGGAGCAGAAGTAGTGATTTTTGACAGCTTTTAATACAGAGTAGAGATGTGTGTCGGAGCCGGCCCGTTTCGGCTCATTTCTGTTTGTCGCGAAATTTCTCAAAAAATTTGTCGTTTCGTTTGTCGTTTTTTCGTCTGTCGTTAGTACTGGTTTGGGGGTGTAGCGGGCTCCTGGAGGCACCTCTCTGGGGTGGGTGCCTCCTCTGGCCTGCTACAAAGGGAAAGCGGGCTCCTGGAGGCACCTCGGGTGGGTGCCTCCTCTGGCCCACTATGAAGGGAAAGCGGGCTCCTGGAGGCACCTCTCTGGGGTGGGTGCCTCCTCTGGCCCACTATGAAGGGAAAGCGGGCTCCTGGAGGCACCTCTCTGGGGTGGGTGCCTCCTCTGGCCCACTACAAAAGGGTACACATAGCCAATTGGGTATGCATACCACGTTGCAGTGGCAGGCAGAGGCACCTCTCTTTCTTTTGGGTGCCTCTGTGACTCACTACTGGCATACTGTACGGTGCACTTGGGCTGGGGATGGGGAGGAACAAAGTGAGAGAGGACCCCTATGGGCGCCCTCTGGCTCACTAAGAAGGGAAGTGTACTTGCTGTAGTGCAATGCGATTACATAGATCTGGCTTAGGGTTAGGGGTTAGCGCAAGGGCTAGGCTTAGGGTTACGGGTAAGGTTAGGGTGAGTTAGTGGGGTGCACCTCTGGGTGCCTCTCTGACCCACTAAGAAGGACAGTGTACTGGCGTATGGGTTAGGGTTAGGGTTAGGGTTCAGGCTAGGGTTAGTGGGCTTTTTATGCCCGACTAGCACATCGCAGAAGTCTCGGTCAAAACCTGGCCAAGTGGCCATGCAATTGGTGGAATGGCTCCAAAATTTGCATGGTCCACTCCCATAGCCAGCCCATCATTGCGCAGGTGTAAAAAAATAAAAATAAAAATAAAATAAAATAAAATCAATGGAGACGTTTTGTTGCAAGAAAAACCCACTGCTGCTACTGTAAAAATTCAGGCAGTTTTAAAATAGCTATTTTCGCATGTTTCTGTGGTGCTTTGGTGTGTTTTTGGACCACGATTTCAAAATAAATATTGTGGTCGCCCCATTTTGGATCCCCCGCCCGCACCACATGGCATGGCGAGTTGGCGAGACGACGAGGATGCCCCCCACCAGAGCAGCCCAGGACAGGAGAGGGGGGGCAGGGACCCCCCCCCCAGAAACCACCCCTCTGGTAGGTGCCATCACTCAGGCAGGCATATTTTCGCCTGCTTTTTTGGCCGGGAATCGGGTTTTATTTTTTAATTTTTAAAAAAAAACTTCTGTGCCGCTTGGCATCGCGCGATCGCTGCGATGCCAGGAACAACAACGACAAATCAGACCCAGTTTTCCTTTTTTCGGTCCGAGTTTGAGTTCTGACGGCTTAATTGTCGTTTCCGTTTCCGTTGCGTAACGGAAACGAGGAACGAAAACGGAAACGAGAATTTCGCCAAGTCGTGCCCATGTCTAATACAGAGCTCTGAGATGGGTTTGGGGAAAACAGAAATATCTAGGGGGATTCAAATGGCCCAGCGTCCGCATGTTTCCCTCTCTTGAGGTAAACTCATGTCTAATAGTTGCATATTACAACCTGCATTCATTGAACCTCACCTCACACATCCTAGAAAATCTGGGAAAATATAAATCAATCAAGGGTTTCAAGTCATCATGGGGACATATTGTCTCCAGTATCAAGGGCAGCCTACCTCCCAGTTGCCAGAGTTCCTGAGTGGATGTGTGTTTTTGTGCTGATGCCCTGCTTTGGGGCTTCCTATGATAGGGGCTTCCTTGGTCCTTCGGGGAACAGAACACAGGACTAGATAGGCATTTTATCTGATCCAACATAGTTCTTGTCTTCTTGTCCAATATACCTACCTATGTAAGAATAGACTGGATGACTGAGATGCTCTTTTCACCACAGAGGAGATTACGTTGGTATTAAGCTTCGGGAGAATGAATTTGACCCACAAGGAAAGAGGCAGGCTACCTTTCTGGATGAATTGGTAAGCTGGTATTTTCTTGCTCCAGTCTTACTCGTTTTCCTGAGTTTTACAGAAGACTGTACAGGGTTTCCTTTTGCTATAAGAGAGCTCAATTAACATGTAGCAACAATATTCCCTGTTTTTATTAATTAAACACACACACCGCTTAAGGAATTATGTGGGCAGACTAAAGGACACAATGACCTTGCTTATAGAGAATTCTGGGCTCTTCTTTCTTTCTCTCAGTTCTCCGCTGGGGCAAATGCATTCACTAGATACCCCTGGGCCACCTGCTGAGGTGTCAGGTTTAAGCATTGTTAAGTGTTAGGAAGTAGCTGCCTAGATGCCCTGAGCACATCTGATCTCTCCTGATTTCAGAAGCTAAGCAGGGTCGGGCCTGGCTAATCCTTGGATGGGAGACCGCCAGGGAATACCCGGTGCTGTAGGCGCCTGGAGTAGAAACTAGCAAGCCACTCCAATATTCCTGGCAAGAAAACTCCATGGACGTGGAGTCACGGAGAGTCAGTCACGACTGTAACAACACAACACACACACACAAGTGTTTAACAAGAAGAAACATCAGTCAGGGAAACCGATCACAAGCATACTAAGGAAAGAGATTCCCAGACCTCATGGTGGTGCATTGGACCAGAACAATTACCCAAATATTCATAGGTCTAGCTCAGAAAAAGTCTCTCGTTGCCTACAAGTAGTGCGATCACAAATTCAGAAGTCACTAATGCAAATGCAGAAGTGCAGGCTCCCTCCACAAGAACTCTGCATACACATACATCCCCACACTCCACATTATGACTGTATGCATCTAACTACCAGGGGTGGGCTGGAGGGATCCCGGAAAGCAGGTGTGTCCAAAGTCCGGCCTGGGGGCAAATGAGGCCTGATTTAAAATTTTGAGTGGTCCTCAGCCTCTTCTCTCTGCCAGCTCAGCCTTCACTCATCACCGCTGGCCGGCCCTTCTCTGTGCTAGCTAGAGACGTCAGCTTGCAGTTTTATGGTTTGCCTGGCCTCCCTGCCTCCATCCATTCCCTCAGCCACCCGCCTTGCCTACCCGCTCCTGGCTCCATTGCTGTGGTGTCTTCCCTACCTCCTTGTGAGGGAGGGCAGCATATGCAAGCAGTGGTGCATCTCTGGTGTGCATGGGCTGATTCTCGGGCTGTGCAACAGCTGCTGGGCCCTTGGGCACCTTGAAACTGGAGCATTTGTGGCTGTTGCAGATGCGCATGGACCACGCCCTTTCTCCCCCTTCAGGTTGAATGGTCGGCCCCCACACATCTTCACCTCACCAAATCTGGCCCTCCTTGCAAAAAGTTTGGACACCCCTGCTGGAAAGGGAAGAGAGAAGCTGCTATTCAGAGACCAAACCCCACCTCCACTTGTGCAATGCAAGCGCAGGGGTGGGGGGGTAGCTGCCATGCCTTCCTACCATCCATGTGCTTCTACCGTTTCCAATCCTACTTCTCCTGGGCTCAGCGACTGGGCACTGCAACGCACATAGCACAACACGGGACACCGAAAGCCAAGCAGCACCCGAGCCATCAGAATCAGGCAGGTGGAGGAGAGAATGAACTGTCTCCTGTGGCCTTGGAAGGAAGACAAGGTGTTACAAGATTCCTCCTCCAACCAAAGGGGAAAAAAACAATCTGAAGCCGGGGCAGGGGCAGGGGTGGATTAACCATTAAGCACAATAAGCATGTGCTTAGGGGCATCAAGGGAAGAGGGGGCACCACAGACATTTTTATTTATTTACAGTGGACCCTCGTATAGCAAACCATTTGTATAACATAAAATCTGTACAACATAAAAAAATTATGTACAACATAAAAATTTGCTTAACATAATTTCATTTGGAACAAATTAATTCCTTTATACAAGGCACCACTGTATTTATTTATTTATTAAATTTATATACCTCTCCATCAAGCTACACGGCTAATCTGGGCGGTTTACAAAAGTGAACAGAAATCAAACCCATAAACAATAGAGTGGTCCCCGGCCCTTTTGCTCTTCATATACTGCGGTCCCGCCATATCGTGGGACCGCAGTACCCTGAAAGGGCTTGAGGGTGGGGGGAAGGTTTGGGAGCTTTTTAAACCTTCCCCCCTTTCCCCAAGCTCTGGGCTCCAGCTGATTGGCGCTGGGGTGGGAGAACAAAAGGTTTTTCTCCCCAACCCCAGCGCCAATCAGCTGGAGTCCAGAGCTTGCCTCCAGAGGTATCATGTGCCACTTCTCCCCACCCGCTCAGGGTGCTGGCAAGCAGCACACAATGTTTAAAACGCTTTCGGCCATGAAGCCAAGCCCTCGGCTCTGCGGCCGAGAGCCCTTTTTAAACATTGCCCGCCGCTTGCCCGCGCTTCCCCGGGGATGTGAGCGAGTGGCGGGCGATGCGACAACATTTGAGGCTCTTTAGTCTAGAAAAAAGGCACCGGATGGTGAACATGATTGAGATGTACAAAATCATGCAGAAAGTGAATAAAGTAGATAGAGGGTAGTTATTTTCCTTCTCACACAATACCGGAACCAGGGGTCATTTGCTCAAATGACAGTTAAGAGAGTGAGAACAGACAAAATGTGATCTGATAGGGCTATAGATGCAGAGATAGGTCTCCATCCCCTCAAGATTGCGTTGTGTTATTAATCCGTTTTTATTCATAATCATGGCCACCAGTCCCATCACCTCCTGGCAAATAGAAGGGGAAGAAATAGAGGCAGTGACAGAGTTTATTTTCTTGGGCTCCTTGATCACTGCAGATGGCGACTGCAGCAACGAAATAAAAAGACGCCTGCTTCTTGGGAGGAAAGCAATGGCAAACCTAGATAGCATCCTAAAGAGCAGAGACATCACTTTGCCAACTAAGGTCAGGATAGTCAAAGCTATGGTTTTTCCAGCAGTGATGTATGGAAGTGAAAGCTGGACTATTAAGAAGGCTGATCGCTGCAGAATTGATGCTTTTGAGCTGTGGTGCTGGAGGAGAGTCTTGAGAGTCCCCTGGACTGCAAGGAGATCAAACCTATCCATCCTGAAAGAAATCAACCCTGAATGTTAACTGGAAGGACAGATTTTGAAGCTGAGGCTCCAGTACTTTGGCCACCTCATGAGGAGAGAGGACTCCTTGGAAAAGTCCCTGATGTTGGGAAAGATTGAAGGCAAAAGGAAAAGAGGATGGCAGAGAATGAGATGGTTGGATGGTGTCATCGATGCAACCAATATGGATTTGACAAAACTCCGGGAGGCAGTGGAAGATAGGAAGGCCTGGCGAGCTCTGGTCCATGGGGTCACAAAGAGTCGAACACAACTGAACGACTGAACAACAACAATTAATCCGTTAGTTATGCAGTTTACACACTGAAGGAAGAATGTCCCTCTCTTTCCTATTACTTTGTTCCTGTGTCTAGAATTCTTGCCCAAATGCACAAATCGGTACAACACTAAGCTGCCTGCCCAAAATGCTCTCCAAAATATAAAAATAGTTCACATGTATGTTTTTCGTTCTTTTACTTCTCTCCTTCAGGCTCACTACGACTTGGCCATAAATATTGCTTTACCTTGGCTCAGCAATTCCGAAGCCCAGATGCCTTGGGAAAAAGAGAAAGTGTAAGTACTGTAGAAGGAAAACAAGGTCTGTTTTTAGATATTTGTTTATATGGCATACATGACCCCCCCACCTGCACAATTCTATTGATCCGAAAGCCCATGTACTTTTACATAGTATTTATTTAATTAATTAATTTATTTTATATAGATTGTATGCCGCGCACTACCCAAAGACTAGAAGTGGGCATGAAACAGAAATATAGAATTGTATTTCATTTGCTATCTCATTATTAATTAATATTTTAAAAAAATTCATAACAAAACAATTCATTATATTAACCTGGTCTCCAGGGTTCTATAAACACTCAGTTTTGTGGGAAGCTCAAAAATCGGGGCAACAGACTAGAAATTGCAATCTGTGTGCAGAGAGGTGGGACCTAGGAATGGATGATGTACCAGTAAGATATAGTGGCCCGTCTGGTAAGAGATGGGCTGTCAGATATATCAGTGTGGAGGATGATTTGATGGTGACTGGGAAAGATTCCACACAAAAACCATATGAAATCAAGAGGATACAGTAAGATCCCACTTCTTTTACCATAAACCTCTTTTATTTCAATTTAAAGAGCCACTAGTCAACCCTCTTTCTTTAAATTTTAATAAAAGAGGTTTATGGGTAAAAGAAGCTGAATCTTACCATATCCTCTTGATTTCATATGATTTTTCCATGGGATCTTTACCAATCACCATCAAAGCATCGTCCACACTGTATATCGGACAGCCCATCTGTGAGAGAGGGACCCCTCAAGACAACAGGAATGAGAGTGGTCCGTCTGGCAAGATAGAGGACACCAAGAACGAGGACCAGACAGTGGAACAAGCTTCAAGAAAGGACATAGGCACGCGAAGGAAGCAAGTGATAGGAGTAAAGGACATAACGACTTCAGAAGGGGATAAAGAGCCAGAGTTCTTATGGGCAGTAGAAGAGATGGAGGAAAGGGGAGGAGCCTATTTCGCTGGGCGCGTGGGGGACGAGGGAGGATTTTGACGGTTGTTCGCGTCAGTTAGTTTCAGTTGGGACACAGACAGGGGAGGGAGGATTAGGAGAAGGCAGAAAGACAATTCAGAAGATAGGAGATAAAGAGATAACATGGGCTGTCACTGTAAAGCCTCTCCGTTGGCCTGAAACCTCAGAGATGGTTTCAGAAGTTATGGAGGAAAGACAGGAATGTCAATCCCCGAGCCCAGTGGGCGAAACATCCATGTTGTGGAACCCGTTGTATGGGTCGAGGGGGAGTATCCGTCCTCTCCCGTGAATGAGCAAGAGTCAAGAATAAGACAATTTGAGCTCAGCCTTCACGAAGATGGTTTATTGTTTAATGTTACAAAACCTTGTTCTAAAGTAACTGTTAATGAAGATAATCGAGCCTACAGTAAGTTTGAAACTGTAAGAAATAAAAATCCTTTTGAAGTTAAAGATAAAGAGAGTCTGCGTCCACTGACTATGTTTGAGTCTCCTGCTCCTAATATCGAACCCTCACACCATCTCTTCCCAGATGGATCACAATATCTTACTGGTACATCATCCATTCCTAGGTCCCACCTCTCCGCACACAGATTGCAATTCCCAGCCTCCTGTCATCATTTCTTAGGATAATATTGGATTATTCTGACAAGGGAAGACAAAGCATTTTGTTTCTGAAATAGAAAATTGTATTTTGTTTTATTATTTGATAGAATGCTTGTTTGTGTTTTATAGTGTCTTATAAACTTACAAAATAAGATAACATGTTGTTTTTATTTTGTACTCATCTCTAATGAAAACATATGAATTATACAAATCTGACAAATAGTAGTCTTGTTCATTCTTGCATCACCTTTCTGATACAAAACTCACAGCTGAGCTGAAGCAGTAGTATTATGCAAAAAGAAAATCAGCTAATGACTCATATAGTGCTGCAAGGTCTTCTTCATGATATTTGGAGATGTTAAAGGAAAGAGTTTTTTTTTAAGGAATTGTCCCTTATTGCACAATTAATGTAATCTGAACACAGTGAGCAATCTTTGCATCAGACCCATGGAGCTTTGCATTTACAGTATGTGGGGAAAATGTCATTTCCTAAACATAAACAACTATTTTTAATCTGCTTTTGATTTAAAAACCAGTGAAGTGCACAACACATATTTCTTACTGTTTTAAGTTAAGTTTAATTAACCACTCCCTCTTTTTTTCTGTTTTAATCTGTATAGGAAACTACCGTTTTATCACCAACACACATATCCCAACCGAATTGAGAGAGAAGCGATGATTTTATCCTCATATGCTGGAATGCTAATGGCACGTCACTTCATTTAAATACTGTGACATAGGATACTTTGTTTTACTTGGACCCTTGTCCAGAAGCTTTGTTATTTCAAAGATGCCAGGGACTTGGCAGATATACAGTAACTGTATACTAGCTGTAATCCAGGTGAATTAACTCCTCCATAAATTCCATTGGTTCAAACAAGCCTATTCTAGTTGCAAGTAACTCACAAGTAGGATAAAGCCCGTTGACTCAATTGAATGTATGGAGGAGCTGACTTACCAAATCCCCACTGACTGAGTGGGCCTACTCTAGCTAAGATTTATTATGCTAAGCAGCAGGATTTCAGTCTATAGGCCTTGAAACTGTTGTGCATTGTCACTGATACTTGTTCTGTTGTTAGATAAGAAGTGATCTTGCTTCACATCTTGACCCTGTTGTCAGATGGGTGGTTTTAAAATCTAACAAATAAATACTGTTTAATACATCTTCTTGAGATGATTGCTGGTATGTTTGCCTCTTTACTCAGCCTTTAAGAATGCCCTTAATACTAATTCAGGCAACATATTCCACAGAGGTATAATCCTGTTAATAGGGATTATATATTTTATTCTTTCAGATTCTATTGTAGAACAGATTTTTGCTTTGGCCTCTCTGTGTTGGGCCAGCTTCTGGCAAGATGCTGTTGGTCAAATACCTATATCTACCTAGCTCCAACAATGAAAAATGTTCAGTGCATACTGAAACCTAGTTCCTATGTGGCATTTAGATGGGAACGGATTAAATGACAATCTTCTTCTTCTTCTTCTTCTTCTTCTTTATTATTATTATTATTATTATTATTATTATTATTATTATTATTATTATTATTATTATTATTATTATCATCATCATCATCATCATCATCATCATCATCATCATCATCATCATCATCATCATCATCATCACACAGCAGACAATATAACTATACTGGATTTTGTATTACACATCGCTAGTCGAACGCTTCCCAAGCGTTTAGGACTACGTGATATATCTGCGAATTATGCGAGCAGATCCCAGTAAGGTAGCTTTCTGCAGCTGACTGATGGTGACTTTATCAACTCCAATTTCTTCTAAATACGTACTTGCTTAGCTCTTTAGGCACCACACCCAGCGTGCCAATTACCACTAGGACCACCTGTACCAGTTTATGCCAGAGTCTCTGAAGTTCAATTTTCAGGTCCTGATATCGGGTAATTTTTTCAAGTTGTTTCTCTGTGACTCACCTATCACCTGGTATACAAACATCAATGATCCACACGTTTTTCTTCTCCACAACCACAATATCCAGGGTATTATGCTCCAAAACCCTGTCTGTCTGTATTCGGAAGTCCCAAAATAATCTTGCATGCTCATTTTCAGTCACTTTTTCAGGCTTATGATCCCACCAGTTATATGCTACAGGCAGTTGTGACACAAATTCCAGCAGACCATTTGAGCAACTACATTGTGGCGCTGTTTGTAATCAATCTGAGCAATTTTCTTGCAACAACTCAATATATGGTTTATAGTTTCATCTGCCTCTTTGCAGAGTCTACATGTGGGATACTCAGCTGATTTTTCTATTCTAGCCTTTCCCATTTATTCCCTTTCTGCTCTACTGGCATCATATTATTTGCTTCCAAATAATCCTGGACTCTATCAGCTATGATGACTGTCTGCAGTTTATACACAGTTGGTATACACATTATTGGCCTGTAATTTTCAGGTATTACTCCTTTTGTTGGATCCTTCTGAATCAAAAAGTTTTGCCAGTTGTTAACCACTCATTAATATAACCTGTCCTCAACATTTCATTAA
Source organism: Phrynocephalus forsythii (assembly GCA_029282475.1). Classification (NCBI taxonomy): domain Eukaryota; kingdom Metazoa; phylum Chordata; class Lepidosauria; order Squamata; family Agamidae; genus Phrynocephalus; species Phrynocephalus forsythii. The sequence goes on from JAPFRF010000001.1 coordinate 17,966,714, forward strand.
ATTGTTGGGCCATTTTTCCATGCAGACTGGTCAGGTGTTTAAGCCAAAACCCATGCAGTTAGTCATTGCCAGGTGATGTCCAGTTTTGACTCTTTGGACTCTTTTGGGGATAATATCAGCTATTATTTCTAGTTGGTCCATTGTGCACTTGGAGAATTTCTTCTCAAAATCTTGGAGCCATCCAGCATTTCTATTATAGTCTTTCTCAGTCCCACATATGTCTTTCCAAAACTGAATGGTTGCCATTTTTTCAGGCTTTTCAGCTTTTATACCTGAAGAGTCATAATGGGAAATCAAATTTTATAAATAATTGGAGCGGTTCCGAGACCCATCGGAACTGCCCAAATGATCCCCACACCGTCACAAGCACTACACTCTTTTCCCCGTCCAAAAACTCCAAACCGTTCCCGAGATATCAGGAGAAATACAAACCGCTGCTTTTTGCTGGCTGAGAGGCCTTGTGAGCCGAGATTTGGCAGCGGAAAGCACCAATTTGCACCTAATTTGGCAGTTTACATAGTATCAAGTCTCCTGCGGCAGTCAATTTCCACGGAGACTCCATTAAACAGCAGGAGGGCGAAGATAAGCCCTTCTGCGCGTTTTAACCAATCAGCGCCCCGGGCATCAATCACTGTCTTGTTAATCACGGGTGGACGGGGGCGCACAGCAGGGAACCCAATTTCATTGAATTGGCTTGGTAGACCGCCCCCCCCAAAAGAACCGAAAACGCTTCCCTGGGCGAATCTAAAACTCTAGCCGTTTTGAGTTCCACAGAGGCGGCTAACCTCCCGGCAGTGCCAGCGGGGTGAATTCACCCTCCCTACCCTGCTCATAGTTCCACAACCTCAGGGAAGGGCAGCCAAAGGGACCGGCTCCTCTCACCCCTCTCTATCCGAGCCCCAGTTCCATGGGATTCATGCCTTGCCTTGGTCGTGCATCTCTATAGAAGTAGACTAGCCCCCCTTCCGTTTCAATGTCTCTCTACAGAGGTAGACCGCTCCCCACTCCCGAATTGTTCAAACAGAGTTCCCCTCATGCAGAAACCCCTGGAAAGCTAACTTTCTCAGTTCCAGGGTTCCAGCCAAGGAACTAGGAATACCCCTCAGTAAAGTTTTAGTTAACCCTTTCCTGCCTCCTCTCTTTCATTCTCCCAACCTTGAAATATCAGCCAGAGGCGCAGTTCAGGCAGAATTTCTCCTGAACTGAGGGATTATTCTCTCCCTGCTCTGGCTTGCAAAGGGAGTGATTCTCAACAATCACTCACAGGAATCAGGGACATCCTTACCATTTAAGACCTGGTTCCACTGCCCTTGCCTAACACAGACCCCAAAACCCCTGACCCAAAGGGTGCCCCCCTCCTTCCCCCCTCTTCTCTCTCTCTCTCTCTCTCTCTCTCTCTCTCTCTTTTCCTTCTCTTCTCTTCTATCCTTCTTTCTCCTCCCACCCCCTTCTACCCTGGGTGTGCTTAACACGTGTTCCTGTCTTACCCTATGGCTTCTTTGACAATCATCTGGGGCAAGGGGGTTATGGCAACATCATGAAGCAAGCTGAATCTGCTGGAAGGAATCCATCTTCTGCAAAGTTCCTGGCACGTACCAACACAGATGTTTCCTGGATTACAATCACTCCTTGATATTACACCACAGATGTTTGTCACAGCCTGAAGGCTCTCCATTGTCACATTTCTGCACCCACAAAGGACTTTCCAGACACCTCCGGATTATCCCATCAGCTTTCCTGTCTCCTATTGACTTTTGGATCAGCCTTCCCCAACCCTCTATTGACTCTGATTTCTACAGTTTGCCCAAACCTAAGGACAATGCCTTGCTTCCCCTCCCCATTGTTGTATCAGGATGGCCTAATCAAAAGACACTTTGAACTTATTAATACCTGGATAAGCACCCAACTCCAACATGCCAGAGACCACCCAAGAACGCCTCTGGCCAACCCGTGGATCACCCTGATTGGATGATTTGAAGCTCCATCCCTTTGTCCACCCTAAGGCGGTGCCACCTGGGGGGTGGGAAGAGGGGAACTAATAAAACTAGGGGTTTCTTTGTGTTCAGGGTCGGACATCTTTGCCCAGTTCCTGGCTTGTGTCCACCTGCTATTTTTATTGGGCCAATAAATGCAGTATTTTATCTTGTATTTATCTCACGTCAGATGCTTCATTGGGCTTGTGGGATCCAGCGGACCTCAGCAGGACTAGCCTCTCTGAAATATAATTTTAACTAATTGAGATTCAACATACCTATCTTCTGATTCAAACTCTGATAGAACTTTCTTTGATCTGATTGAAACAACTGGTTGTCTTTATACTGAGTAAATCTAGCTCCATAGCTTTCAATTTGTACTTAGCCAGTATTTTTAGTCAAATATTTCTTGATCTTACCATTCTTTAATTTGTCCTCCTGCAGGTTTTTAAGTTACTCGCATCTGCTCAGAGTCTTTTGATTTTAAACTCCAGCCTGATCTTCCTCTGTGGTTTCTCAAACCATCTTTGGGGTGGGGTGGGGGGCTTCAGTTGTGGAATCCCTAGTTCTTCTGTTACTATTACTGCTGCACTACAAGAAAGCTGATTTATCTGTTCAATGGATATAATCTGGATTGTTGCAAGTGCAGAGTTTACATCGTTCATCAATGGTACCAGTTTTTTTCTAGGCACAGTCTTCAAAATTGGGAGCCTTCCCCTCTCTTCATTTAATGCAGCATTTGTCAGTATTTTATTCTTCAATTCTTGCTGCCTAATAGTATTTTTCTTCAACTTCAGACTGTTCGATGTTCCCAGATGTTATTAATCTATTTTCTCCTCCTGTTTGGATAATTTGTTGACCCCCAATTTCACAACTCCTTTGTATTTCTTCTGGTTCAACTTCACTAAACACCTTGATTCTGCTAATATATCTTCGCTGGTCAGCTAACTGTAATACAGTTATCTTGGAGTTCGGATATTCTTGTTTCCATAATTGATGCATCCACTTCTGATAGCCTCATTTTTCGGGTTCTGCCCAATTCTCTGGTAAAGTATATTTCTGCCACTTCTGAGATTGTTCTTCCAGTAATTCTACAGGCCTATGCCCTGGTTGCTCAGCAATGGGACCCATGACCTGTAGCCCATTTATCGACGGATGTCCAGGTTCATCAATACCTGTCGCGGTCCTTGTTAAGCTGGGCGACGACCGAGCTGATTATATTTCACCATGATTCATGGGTTATTGGGTGCACTTAGTTCTGTTCCTCCGTTAAGACCTTTTTGGCATGGCTGGACCTACTGGTAGTTTACACTACTGCCAGTACAGCCCTCAACGTCACTGGAGCAGTTAATCCCCCTACCATGACAAGCTGGCACCTTGTATTTATTTATTTATTTATTTATTTATTTATTTGCATTTATAAACCACCCAACATCTGGGCAGTGAACAACATAATGAAGTTAGTTGATTATAAAACTAAGCTGAAAAGGCAGCTGAGGCTTGAGAACAGGCATTTCCAAACTTTGGCCCTCCAGATGTTTTGGACAGCAACTCCCACAGTCCTTTGCCATTGGCAATCTAAGCTTAGAATTCTGGGAGTTGTGGTCCAAAACATCAGGAGGGCCGAAGTTTGGACATGCCTGCTTTAGAAGCTTAGTCTGAAATTAATGAGATATATGATATGGAACATAAGTCTATCTGGGATTTTGGTACAGTACATGTAAATCAACATGAAGGAGGAATTATAGGAAGATGCAGAGAAGTCCAGAAAAGGTGAGTGGGGTGGGGGTGGGGTGGGGAGAGACACAGAAGCATACATCATGTTATATATGTGTCTGTTGTGGGGTTCTCCCACACAGAGTTCTCCTCCTACTGCCAGTCACAAGGCATTGATGGGGGAAATGTTGATAGGAAAAGATGAAGGATCTTCAGAACCAAAGCTTATCAATGCAACTGTTCCTGCAGAATTCCATTCCGGTTGAAGATGTCATTCGGATTTATAGCACTGGACCTTCTGCAACACATTGGCATAATTCTGCAAAGGTAAGGTGTTTTTTTTTTTTAAGTTTAGAGAAACTAGTCAACATTACCATGTTTCTGATATGCTTCTAGAGACATGGTATTAATCCACTGATTAATTAATCTATTGATTAATATTAGGTTGGATCTACTTCCCTGCTTTTGTTACTGAGTTACTCACACTTTCATCTGAGAAGACCCCATCCAACGTGACAGTGACCAGGCTGGCTGAAATAGGCTGGGAGTTTCAATTTCAAAATGAATGTTTGTCATCTTTTGATTAGATGTGGCCTCTGCTCGGTTCCAATTAATTTCATGGAGGGTGGATTTGGTTTAAATGTTAAGACACAGATTTATTATTATTATTATTATCATCAAAGAAATAGATATTTTTATTTTAAGTCACTATTTACATCAACTTATTTTTTTTAAATCACTGTTTTTCATCCACCCAGATTTCAAATTTAAGCCCTGACATCTTGAGCTAGAAAATAAAAAGGATCAGGTAATAGAAGATGGGAAAGATGTTTACCTGGGGACTAGTTAGAGCAGGGGTCCTCAACCTAAGGCCCCAGGGCCGGATACGGCCCCCAAGGTCCTGAATCCGGCCCCCTGGGACTAATTGCAACCCCCCCACCTACCCCCTATTTTGCGAGCAAGCCAGCCTCCACAGCTGCTTCTATTGCTGAGGCAGATCAAAGTAGTGGGCTATGTCACTTCTCCCACTCCTCCAAACTACCGCCTAGATGACCAGCATGCTGGCTAGTGGGGCATTGAAAATTGGGAGGGCTACGGCAAGGTCCCTTGCTCCCCCCACCCACTGTGGTCCAGCCCCCAGTGGTGTCTGGGGCGTGGTGAACCGGGCCACTGTTTGAAAACTTTGAGGACCCCTGAGTTAGAGCAAATAATCTTGGTTAGATGAACAAGAACTTTGAAGGCAGAGCTGAACAGAAAGATGGCTTCCCGTGTTTCTGACAGGGATATCATCATTCCCATACTGGCAAAATGAACATGCACACATATGTGCTAGGTGTCCTCAAGCCGGAAAAGAATTAGAGCCACCCTAACAGGGCTTTCAAGATACCGGTAGGTGAGATATTTAAGGAGAAGTTTTCTAGTGTGACCTTTCTAATGTTTTTCTATGGTTGAGTCGAAATTGACACCCAGGTCTTCTGAGTCCTACTCCATCCACAACACCACACTGAGTACCTAAACACACACACACACACACACACACACACACACACACACACACACACACACACACTTCTTGACTAATTTTGGCATCGTGATTGTAAGTGTAACTTTTCCAAGCCCTGCTTTACTATTAATGAATACAACGGAGGATAGAGTTTAGCAAATAATGTATGGCAGCATGGAAATGACTGTGAATTTTTTTCTCCTTTTTGGAGAACTCATAGTAACAATGTTTAATGAATATTATTAATTATATTTATTTAATTGATAATTAATTAATTTAATTGCCTACTGACTTAAAAATGACTTGTTATTGTTTCTTGTAAAGAGCTCAAGAGGATGGCTTTGGTGCAATTCTTATAATACTGTACAGCAGTGTTTTTCAATCTTTTTTGGGCAAAGGCACACTTGTTTCATGAAAAAAATCACGAGGCACACCACCATTAGAAAATGTTAAAAATTTAACTTGTGCCTATATTAAAAGGTTGCCATTGCTGGTGTAGGGAGAAGCAGGACAGAGGGGCCACAGATTGAGGCAGCCCACTTAACCCAGTTCCCAACCTGTGTTGTTTTTTTAAGACATTTTGCCCTGCATGGAAGTGGAGACCTGAGAAGGGGCACTGACTCTCCAGGAACACAAATAAGACCCAAAAGCCCATCTTGCTCTCCACACTGTGGCCAAGGCAGATGCCTTCAAAGTCCAGCAACAGGAGGGGAGGAGGATGAAGGAAGGCAGGAAGGAAAGAAGGCAGAAAGTGTTCTGCTTGTATACCGCCCCATACCACTTCAAGGAGTCTCTGGGCGGTTTACAGTTTTAATTACAGTAGGCAGGCTGCTAGACATACACATATGCAGGCTAGAAATGAGCACGTTTATATGAAGAGGGGAAAGGGTACGAATGGAAAGAGAGAGGTGGGGGAAAAAGAAAGAAAAGACAGAGAGAGAGAAGAGGGTGACCCATTTCAGAGATGGCTCTTCCCCTCCCAGACCCTTGCCAGTTCCCCGCCCGCCCGCCCCCTCAGCCCAGGTCTGGCGGAGGCCTCCTCCATCCCCTCCTCCTCGCAGCCCTGCCGCGGTGCTCGTGGGGCAGCCGGGCGCCCTTCCTCCCCTTCCCCTCACCTGGTGGTTTGTTCTGGGCTGGGGCTCCCGGGCCGGCTCGTGTTGGCAGGCAGGCTGTCGGGCGGCTCAGTCCATTGGTAGCTCCCAGAAAAGGGGTGGTGGTGGTCCAGGGTAAAAAAAGGAGGGGGGAGAGGGAAGCGAGCGAGTTGCGGCGGCGGCGGCAGGCACAGGGCAAACACTAAGAGAATGAGCGGGGCCAGATCCGGCTGGGGAGGAAGTGACACCAGCGCCGCGGGCCTCGGGGGGGAGGAGCCAAGCTGGCCCTTGGACGGTATTTATAGCGCCTCCCAGCTGTGGGCCACCCGCCGGCCCTCGGTTGAATTTCTTTAGAATTTTTCAATTTTTCCCACGGCACACCAGGCAACATCTCGCGGCACACTAGTGTGCCGCGGAACAGTGGTTGAAAAACGCTGCTGTACAGCACTTGGATGCAAATAGCTTTGCTTATCCCTCTGTATATGTGGCTAAGTTGAATGGCACATTTATTATTGTTGTTGTTATTGTTGTTATTGTTATTGTTGTTGTCATCGTTGTCATCATCATCAAATTATCACACAGCAAACAAGATAACTACACTGGATTTTGTAATACGAATTACTAGTCGAACACTTATTATTATTATATAGTGGAATGAAATAACCAACAAAGTGCCTGTGTAATACAAACATTTGTCCAAATATAGCTTCCTATAGCTGTTGTGAGTTTTTTTGGCTGTTCTGCCGTCTTCTGGAAGTTTTTCTTCCTGGCGTTTCACCAGACTCTTGTGGCCAGCATTTCCAGAGGGCAAGGAGCTCGGGGAACTAGGAGTTCTCTCTGTGCTCTGGAAACTCCTACTTCCCTGAGCTCCTTGCCCTCTGAAGATCCTGGCCACAAGAGTCTGATGAAACGCCAGGAAGAAAAACTTCCAGAACACAGCCAAACAGCCTGAAAAACTCACAACAACTAGCAGATCCCAGCCGTGAAAGCCTTTGAGAATGCATAGCTTCCTATGTTTTTGTAATTGACTTTCTGGGAGTTGTGAGGCAGAGGTTTTGTTACTTTTCTCTGTCCTGCATAAGTTGAGACCCCAAGTTAAAATGCAGGACAAGGAAAATGCAATAAAAAGAGAGAGATAAGAATCATTTTTTTCATAGTGGTGGTAGCAGCTGATATAGAGAACAAAACACCATTTCAGTGAATGTGGTGTGAAGAAGACACTTAAGAATTGTTTAAGAACATAAATCATCTTTGCGGCCATTGTAAATTGACTCCAACCAGGCTGCATTCATATGTTCACCCCAAATTAACATTTTTACCTAAAGCCAAGCAAAGTGTGCTGCTTACATACCACCCCATAATGCTTACAGCACTTTCTGGGCGGGATTTCTGGTTAAATTATGCTGTTAACACACTGCTTCCCCAGTGAGCTGAGTACTCAATGTATTAACCGTGGAAGGTTGAGATAAAGCCAGTTACCTGAGCCCAGGATCAAACTCCGGTCATGAGCAGAGTTTTGACAGCAATACTCACTAAATGATGCTTAGCAGCCACTTTACATATGGTGCTCAATTCCTCCCCACCAAGTGGGAAAGGCAGATCAGAGATGTCCTGTGGTCCAGACAGGCTGCCACTAAAAGTCTAGAATGAAATTCTCTCCCACTCAGATTATAAGACACCTGTGATGTAGATCAGGTGATAGCCTTCCAAATGTTGAGACCACAATGCCCAGCATGCCTCACTATTGCTTATGCCAACTGGTTTGGTGGGAGTTGCAGTCCAACAATATCCATAAAAAAGTGTTAGCTGCTGTCATCCCAAACTCTTAAGTAAATATGTTGTTAGTTGTAGAAAACCAGGACAATAGATATCTAACACTGAAATGCTTAATATTTGATGGCATGTGCATGTTTATTTGCCTTTATAATCCATATCAAATACAAACTAGATTTTATAGAAACAATGTGGGACAAACTGATAAGTTTGAAGAAGGATATTGGTATACTTTAGGTGGAGATTTCAGTGGGGTTATTAACTGTAAAACAGATTAAGTAATGATGATAAAACTAAGTGATTATCTTGGGGAATTTTGTAATCTCTAGAAGTGCATAAATTGTGGGATGCATAATGATTATAAAATCTGAATAATCAAGATTATGCATATATTTTTTTCTTTTCCATTCAATTTTTATTCTGGCATAGATCCCCTTACCCCCCATTTATCTACAAATAATGGCAAAGATTATGAAGGTTTATAAAGGAAAATTCTTAATATTTATTTATTTGTTTGTTTGTTTGTTTGTTTGTTTGTTTGTTTGTTTGTTTAATTTTTTTAACTTCCTATCTGGCCACAAGGTCACTCTGGGTGATTCACCACAGAGTAAAATAACAAGCACTTTAGATAAATTAGCAAATAATAGCAGCAGAAAATCAAATTAAACACATCAATCAACTCAACCTAAAAAAACAATGTAAGCGCAATTGATAAAACAGAATGACAGAGCAAGCATGTAAGTTTAGTGCTGACAACAGTAGGTTTGGTGATGCGTCAGGCAGGTAATGTTTACCTGCCCATGCTATTTTTTCCGGTAGGCGCCATTAAATTGCATTTTAAACTGAATATTTTTCTGCAGTTGTTAAAATCAATAATGATTAAATGAAAGATTATAACACTGATTTTTAAAAAAAGATGTTCTAAACATCATCATCCTTGTTATCATTATTTTAGCAACATATCTGGCCTCTCCCCACATTCACTATGTGTCTGTTCTCAGATGTGTTCCAGTCTCAAAAGCACGGTAACTACGAAATAGTTATTTTGACAATTCAATGTCACAATTCAATTGAAATCATTAATTGAAAAGATTTTGGGGAAAAATCTGAAAGTGAATCCAGCATAATAATCAGGATAGGCCAGTGGCATGAAAAATCAATTGCAATGTGCTTGTAGCTGACACCTGGACAGCATTGCTCAGATACTGCTAAGGACCTGCCTGAAAGCGCTCTTAGGTTGCCATCTAGTGTGCGCAAGTATTACAACACTTAGTTTTAATATACTGTACTGAGTGAGCACATCCCATCTCGCCTGATTTCGGAAGCTAAGCAGGGTCGGCCCTGGCTAGTCTTTGGATGGGCGACCACCAGGGAATACCAGGTGCTGTGGGTGCCTGGAGTAGGAACTGGCAAGCCACTCCAGTATTCCTGCCAAGAAAAACTCCATGGACATGGGGTCACGAAGGGTCGGTCACAACTGTAACGACACAAGAGACAGAGAGAGAGAGAGAGAGAGAGAGAGAGAGAGAGAGAGAGAGAGAGAGAGAGAGAGAGAGAGAGAGTACTGTAATCATGTGCCATTAAGTCTGTTTTGTGTTATGGCAACCCTTTTTAGTGTTTTCCAAGGAGCAAATGCACAGAGGTGGTTTACCATTCTCTTCTTCTGCGGGGGCCTTGGCACAAGGACCACATAGGTTGGCTCTCCTCACAGGAAACACAGTGGAGAATCAAACTTCCAGCCTCTGACTCTGTACCCTGAGCTATCCAGGCAGCTTGCATGAACCTTTAGGTCAGAACAAAATAAAACTGGGCTAAGTTCCAAGGCATAACAAAAGTGTAAATTCCAAAGGTCTGATAAACTACACCTGGACACTGAAGAATGTGCCAGCTGCACGTTATCCTAACAAGATTCCGTACTTCCAATCCATTAAAATTGCAGGTGCCTAAAAGTAGGACAGCTGGTGCTATGAGGCCCTGTTGGATAAACCCTTGTTTCTGAGCGCTAGGTTACATGCTGCATTTAAGTGAATGGGATTATGTCTATAATTAAATGCTTTGGAAGAGGAACACAATAAACAATGCAGCAGCAGAAGTGAGGCTCAACAGAATATTGAAAAGAGGAAGGACACCCCTCCTTTTCGAAGGTCATTTACAGGAGTTGATTCATTAGTCTGATATTTGTTTCCTTTAAAACATTTATATGCGTACTGTTTCTAGCTTTTAACAATTATCTTTTAACGGCACAACCCACCTTGGATCCTTTTAAGGACAAAAGATGAGGGGAAATATTTTAAATGAATATTTGCCATAAGATTTATTTCAACAAATCCTTGCGTCCTGATGACATGTGGGGTTTTGTGCCAGTGCACCCATTACACGCTCTGTGCCAGCGGCTGTTTCCTGTTATGAAAGTGTTAGCTGCCAGCTAGTAAAATTGCACAAGATGAAAGAAGGGTACAAGTTCATGTGTAATTTCATTTATCTTTCAGGGCCACTGGATTCATCCTTGTAATCTCTCACTGCATCCTTTTGCCATGCTAACAGCTCCCCAAGCTGCAGAACATGCACGGAAGCAGAGTAAGTAGGTACTTTGTTGTTGTTGTTGTTGTTGTTGTTGTTGCTGCTGCTGCTGCTGCTGCTGCTCTTGTTGTTGTATCATTACAGTCATGATCGACTCTTCGTGACTCCATGTCCATGGAGTTTTTTTGGCAGGAATACCGGACTGGCTTGCCAGTTTCCTAGTCCAGGCGCCTACAAGCACCTGGTATTCCCTGGTGGTCTCCCATCCAAGTACTAGCCAGGCCCGACCCTGCTTAGCTTCCCCTCTCAAATAATCGGCAATGGAAGCAAAATACTTTAAAACTTTAACTTTTCTAACAAGCAAATCCCTTTATTTTGACTTTACCATTACAAACAGTGACCTTAATCCAAGTGTAAATCCACAGCAAAATAGAACCATTGAAGCAATGGAATTGACATGAATGTTGATGTGTTCCTGTCCATTAAGAAGTTTAGCTCTAGTTTGGTCTAGCACTTGGATTTAGGCTGAATGTATACCAGCCATGTGCATCATTTAGGAGATTTCTGAGTCTGGAGAAAGCTGGGGGCTCTCCTTGAAAGAAGTGAGTCTACTTGTGAGCGTCTCTGAAACTTGGTATAACAGGTTTGAGTCCTCAACACTTTAGCACAGTGCTGGAAAGGATTACAGGGGATCTCCACTCTACGGAGAGAAACTTGAAGAACTGTCAAACTTGCCCGTCAACATTAGCCGAACTCTGTGAATACCCGGATGCAGGTTCTTCTTAATATCAAATTTTTGGAGATGATCAAAGGGGGCATAGTATGCATTTGATGAGGCAGGTCACAGTCCATGAAAGCTTATGCCAGATTAAATGTATTGGTCCTTAAAGGCGCCACAACCTCAAGAACAGGGAAGCTTGTCAGGATCTGGAGGTCACAGAAATTGCAGTGAACCTTGGCAGGGACTGATGTTTATAGAACATTAGAGAAGTTCTAGAAGAACTTTGAAGTAAGGTAAAAAAAGGTTTCCCCCACACATGCGTGCTAGTCATGCCCGACTCTAGGGATGGTGCTCATCTCTGTATTCAAGCCAAAGAGCCACGTGGCCGGCATGGCTACAAGGAAACACTGTTTTATCTTCCCACTTTTTTATGGTGGTGCCTATTTATCTACTTGCATTGACATGCTTTCGAACTGCTAGATGGGCAGGAGCTGGGGTTATCAGCAGGAGCTCACTCCAGTGTGTGGCACCCGGGATTCGAACTGCTGAGCTGCCCAGAACTTTGGAGTAAGAGAAGGGTTGAAATGACAGCCTTTGTTCTTTCTCCCATTAAGGCGTCAAGTTCCACAGAGCAGCCGCAAACCGAAATGCGACCAGAACTTCCAGAAAAGGAATGGACACCAACCGGAAGCAAACTGAGCCTTCACTTGCAAGAAAGTGACACTCTGGAGTATGTTATTCTTTTTTAATCCAAAAAGAATAGGCTTCACTTTTAAATCTTCATTTGAAAAGCCAGTCCATAGGGAACGTGGACCTCACATGGCCTGACTCTATACAGGTTTCATCATGGGGCATAATCCCAAGCCATGGTACAGAAGACTGCTATTGGAAATAAAAATCAGTGCCAATGATTGTTGATTACATTTGAGGTGCTGAAAGAGTACTGCCAGCCAGCCTTCGCTTATGTAAAGAAACTGATTGTGTTATTTATTTATTTATTTATTTTTTTTGCTCTTATTTTTCCCTCTTTCAGGAGCTCCTCTGGATATTCAGCTCCCACTTCTGCTGTTTCCAATGCTCTTTCTTGGCGAGCGGATGGAACTCTTTCACTAGATGCTCCACCATCGCTTATCTTGCTCAGACTCTTGGGATTTCACCATGGGTGCAAAAGTGTCCCTCCCCTTGAAAAAATAGGGAGCACAGTGAATAAAAGCAACAATTTATTCCGTATTCTTATTTTGATTGCAGGTATCTTTTCTTTCCCTCCACATGGAATGGATAATACTGTAATTGCACCACTAAACTTAAAGATGGGAGAGCATTGAGGTTCTATGATACTGTTCATAGACTGGGCATTGCAAAGGTTGGACTGAAGGGAAAAGTTAAAAAAAAAACCTTAACACTATGGTTAGGTGTTGCGCCTTCAGGGTCTGTAATTAAAATACATTTCCAAGACTGAGATTACAAACTCCAAGAATCATCAGCCTGAGGTGTGTGGATAGTTTCACCGTAGGAGATGGAAAGTCAGTTGTTTTTCTCCATTTTGCTGTAGACCAGTGTTTCTCAACCTTTTTCAAGACACAACCCCCTTATATAATAGCCAAGTAACCTTCACCCTCTCAGCCACATTGCATAAAAAGGCATTTTATTAGGGTAAACACACTAAAATATTTTTTCAAAATATAATTCTGACTTAATATATGAATATTTATCTAATAACACAGAATAATAATGGGTGGGCTATAAATCTCCCTCTACCATATAAAATTTAAGAAGGAAAAGAAGGCCAATGCACTTTGCATTTAATTTGCATTTTTCTGGTATGGAAACAACCATCCCTTCCTATCTCCCTGCAACAACCAAAAAGCCCACATTATTGAAATGCCCCTCCCCACAAGCCCAAATAAACACCTCTACCCCCCATGGCCCTCTTTCCTGGCTCTTGTCCCTCACTTTTCTGCCCCTCATGCTTTCCTTCTCCATGACAAATATGGTATACAAAGTTCTGATTTATTTCAGTCTTCTTGGCCACATAGATCAATAAGTGTGGTCTGAACTGAAATTGCAGGCAACTGAGAGTTCTTAGTTATTTCATACTGTTTTTTTTGGGGGGGGGATTCCTGTTATGCATATGCATCACCCCTCCCAAAGAGCTGCTCTCATTCATTTGCTCCTCCGTGTCTACCCTAAGCACATCCCATCTCGCCTGATTTCAGAAGCTAAGCAGGGTCGGCCCTGGTGAGTACTTGGATGGGAGACCACCAGGGAATACCAGGTGCTGTAGGCGTCTGGAGTAGGAACTGGCAAAACCACTGCAGTATTCCTGCCAAGGAAGCTCCATGGACATGCAGAGGCATAGCTAGGGCTTCCAGAGCCTGGGGTAACAGTCAGTTTTTGCCCCCAATCATTACAAAATATAATCTGGATAGCGGGTAGAGGGGCAGTGGGGGGTCAGTAGGCAATTTGGTGCCCCCTAACTGCTGTGCCCGGGGTGGCCCACCCCCCTTGACCTCCCCATGCTACGCCCTTGTGGACATGGGGTCATGAAGAGTAAGTCACAGCTGTAATGACACAAAATACACACACACACACACACACACACACACACACACACACACACACACACACACACACACACACACACACACACACCTTTTGAAGAACTGAGCATCAGCCTGGCTCATAGAGGCCTGAATGAGGTGAGTGTGCAGTGCTGGGAATGCTGATGCCAAAGTGGTGGTAGACTTGAAAAGTTGTTGCTGCTGTGGCAATGGTGCTTTGCCCTCTGCCTGAGTCTCCCACTTTCCATGTGTGGCAGTGGCCGAGCAGTGAAGGCAGAAGTGAAGTGGACAGGGACTGAAGCCAGGGATGGATGAGTGAGTTCCAAAATATCCTTCCCTCTTCATAGCAAGATGAAACATTACCTGCTGAATGTCATCAACCTTCAAAGGTCTGCTGCTACAAGAATAACCCTCAGTCTTCTATTTTTTGCTACAGCAGGAAAGAGGTAACTGGAAGAAACCATGTTGTGGTTTGCACCATCATTGCTCCTGCTGACACACAAGACTGGCAAGGGAGCTAAAGAAAGGAAGCCGTGGAGAGATGATAGCCAAGTGTCAGTTGTGCCTGGTTCAGTATCCTACAAAAGCCTTGCCCACAAGAACGCTGAACCACCAAACTCATAGAAAACAGTCCTCAGTGACACAACTGCTTGGTCCCACCCGGAGGTTCTCAGCCTCTCAGTTGCCCTCTTCTGGTGGTACCTTTTGAGAGACGGAGAGCATGATAGCTTTGGCCATTTCACTTGGAACTGCTGTAGATTGTTAAAAAAAAATTAAAATAATTCTTATTTTAATAGCTAGGCAAACTAGTGAGAGTGAAGAGACAATAGTGTTCATTCCAATACCACGCCTCTCTATATACATCTTGGTCCGTGTTCTCAAGATATGCTCAGCAATGCTCCATAACTACAACAATAACCAGAACCACTCACATGATAGAATTCCACAATTTTGGCCACCGTCCACCTGCCAGAGAAAATGCTGAAACTAGCATTGAGGATTGTGTGACAAACACTAGAATGCATGCCCACCGGGTCGGACTTTTAGGGGTGCTTCCAATCTCCTCTTTCTTCTTGCACCATAGTTGGACACGAAAGCAAGGAACAGAGACTCATGGCTGCTCATCCGTGTAAGGACAAACCAATTCCCCCCAATCTGGTACTCTGCAGATGTGTTTGGGTTACAGTTCCCATCCTGCCCAGCATGGTCACTGAGGTGATGGTCATTGTAGTCCAACATGTATGGACAGAGACAGTTTGGGAAAGTTTGTGCTAAACCACACCTATATCTTAAATCCAAACCCAGCTATTTGATATCATCGTGTATTCAAGCCTCTTGGGACAATGGGTAGTTCCCATTGTGGTCACTAGAGGCCGTTGATACACTTGTTTTTATGGGCAGTCATTCCGGCCATCCTCCTTCCAACAGGGTGTGACAAAATACTCTTCTCTAACCAGGCAGCCCACATAATTTTTGTTTGGGTTAGGCTAATAATCACAAATTAGGGGGTATTTAAGCACATTTTGGAATGGTTTACTACAGTCTCCACAAAGCCACGTGAAGGTGGGGTGGATTGGGTGGATGGTGATATGATCCGAGCTTTTGGTAAGACCAACCGATCCATGAGATGCCAAAATGCATTGCCATTCACTCACACTGTTCTCTGGTGCAGGCTCTCTTTTTAGCAGGTCAATATACATCTCAATAGGAAAAAAATGTGGTGAAACAAGTGTGTACCATAAAAAGTAAGAGATAACAGCTCTTTAAACAATAGCTACCTAGCTCAGTTTTTTTAAAAAAGAGCACACATGTTTTTAACATTTATCTAAAATTCTAGAATATTTTTTTTCTAAAATTTATTCCCAAATGGCGACATTCTTTCACTAGAACTAAAATGTTACCAAACGGGGAGAAGAGCATTTGGAATACATAGATGGTCACTGCCTTTTGCCCTCTATTTGGTGCCTATATTTTATTTTTATTTTATTTTTAATAGAACGGTATTTTGAGGCTAACGTTAGCTCAGTTTCTTTGTAACTGTTAGAAATGCATCTGTTGTTAGAAACAGATTTATTTCAAAAGCATAAGATACTTTTAGATTCCCAGCAGAGTTATTTTCTTAGAACCATTTTTTTAAGAGAGGGGTTAACTTATTAAGGGGGAGGCAGTCTGCCAATGCTAAGGGGAGGGCAGAGAAAAAAAAGCCTGCTTACTTTTCAGATAATAGCGCTTGGCCCAGGGTGTCAGAATTTTTGAAATCCATGCTTGGTAACCTGTCACCATGGTACAGCCCTCAAATCCGTGTTCCATTTTCCTGGTACTATGCTTAGGGCCTTTTTACACGACCCCTAAGATCCGCTGGCCCCTTAAATTCGGACCAGAGATCTTAGGGGTTTGTTGCTCTTAGTGCATCTCCACCCCTCCGTACTTCCTGGCTGCCGGCTGCGTGAGGGGAGGGAGGAAAAAAGGGACGGAAGAATAAAGCCTTGGTGGACGCTGCCGGGGGAGCCCCGGTCACTTCCTGGTTCCTCTTAAAGGGGCGGGAGGCAAAAAAACAAAAACAAAAAGAAGCGAGGAGAGCCCGGCACATCCGCATCAAATATTTTTCACCTCCCAAGAGCAGGAACAAGAAAAGTGCGCTGGGTCACGCTTAGGTGGGCGGGGTCGCACTTAATTGTCTGCAAACTCCGGAGCTGGTGGGGAAACATTTTTAAGCTCCAGAGCTTGCAGCCATTTGCAGCGGAGCTTAGGGGTCGTGTATAAACACCCTTAGACTCCGAACCTGTGAAGTCATTCCAAAGAACGCACAACCTCTGAGCACCTACAACACACTCCTCACCGCCTTGCTTTAAAAAAAAAAAGCTCTAAGAATTGTATTTTGTCCCTTTTTCCCTGAAGGAACAAGATGAGCCCAAATCATACTGTGTCTGCCCCTTATGTTTGGGACTCAGAATCAGGGCCTCCAGAGAAGAAGGTGTGGCTTCTATGAAACTAAGCCCCCTAAGGCAGGCATGTCCAAACTTCAGCCCTCCTGATGTTTTGGTCTCCCAGAATTCCAAGCCTGTATTGCCAATGGCAAAGGACTGTGGGAGTTGTGGTCCAAAACATCTGGAGGGCTGAAGTTTGGACATGCCTGCCCTAAGGCTTCTGATCCAGGAATTGGGGACTGCACAACAGACATCATCATGGAACGTGCCTTCAAGTCACAGCCAGGGCTGGCGTGTCCATTAAGGCGAACTAGCAGTTGCCTAGGGTGCCAAAATGGAGAGGGGGCGCTGGCCAGCCTGCTGCCCCTCCGCCGCCCCCCACCGCCACTGGCCACTGCCGTCTGTCCCCCCGCCATCTGTCGCCGTCCCCCCACCGCCGCCCGTCCCCCGCCATCCCCACCGCCCGTTGCCGCCCCCATGCCCTCCCCCACGCCCATTGCCGCCCCCCGTGCCCTCACCGCCCCCGCCATCCGCCGCCCCCTGCTGCCCCACCACCCCACCGCCGCCGCCCCCTGCCGCCGCCCCGCCTGCCACCCCCTGCCCCGCCCACCCGCTGCCGCCCCCCGCCCCTCACCTAGGAAGCAAAAAAACCTAGCGCCGGCCCTGGTCACAGCCAACTTTCAAAGATCCTGATAGGGCTTTTAAGGTGTGTGAGATGTTTAAGGAGTAGTTTTACCAATTCCACACCCCCAGTGAGCTTCCATGTCTGCGTGGGGATTCAAACTCAGGCGTCCTGAGTCCTAATGCATCACTCTATCCACTCTATCCACTATATCACACTGGGTACACTGATGCCCACCTCATAGCTTTTATTCTCCCTCCCTCTCTCTCTCTGAACCCAATCTGCACTTCCACCTCAATGGATTGCGGTGGCAAACCTTCCGCACTCCAATGTTTTCGGACCACCACTCCCACAGTCCTTTGTCATTGGCAATACAGGCTTGGAATTCTGGGAGTTGTGGTCCAAAATATCTGGAGTGCCGAAGTTTCGCCACCACTGAGAGGAAGTGGGCAATAGAGACATTTGGAGAGGGGAAGGCTGTAAGGGCAAGGAGAAGGAATGGGGGGGGGGGAGGGCTCTGATGATCAGCGGCTGGCTGACTTGGCACGTGCCCTCTGATATCACCCCCTGGGGCTGGGGGTGCCAGTCCTCCTCTTGAATGCTAGGAGAAGATTGCAGAAGATGTTAATGGGACCCCGGTTCACGCAGTCCGCTTCTGAGCTCACAACTGTGTCTACTGTAGTGATTGCAAAGCAGTCCCGTGCTTTCTCAGCAAAGAGGCAGAGGCCAGATTGGACAGAAAATTGCCTTTGAAGGCTGGTCTATTTACAGTACCAATTTGTTTCCATATATTACTTTAGAGGGTTTAAAGCAGGCAGCCTAAATCTGCACAGCATCACAAGTGTGCAAAGTGGGGAGTGGGGAGAGAGAGGGAGAGAGAGAAAGACTTGGGACAAGGCTTGTCACCATGGAGATTGATAAGAGCAAATGGTTGCACCATCAAAAGAAGGAAGGGAGCCGGGAGAAGACACAAATAAAAGGGGAGATCTCATTAAGCTAACACTAATTTTGTAATCAGAGGAATAAAGGTGCCCTTGAAAGCCTCCAGCCTGAAGATAGAGCACAACAAAGAAGCACAAAAGGTTGCTCGCCGCCAGGTGTGGAGTCCATTTGGACAGGCAGCTCTCTGCTTTTCATCTGCTCTTTCTTCCCAGATTGTCCACCATAATGCCAGGCTGCGGCCATCTATCTAATCATGAGGTTCAATGCCAAGAAACTGTGTGAATGGCCTTCCCTTATTTTGTCAGGTGGCTGAAAGAAAAGGCGATGGGATGGGATCCTGAAGGAAAGGTCTAGGGCAGACCATTTTCCCTCCAAGGAGGTCACAAAAGCAAACCGAACAGGGGAAGACTTCCCGTGGCCATTAAAAATAATTCTCTCAATGTATTGTTACCTTCTAGCAGCCATGCTGGGTGGAGTGTTTGGGGAGGAGCTGTAATAATAATAACCATGCCCCCTGTCTGTGTAGGAGACGTAATTCACAAGAAAATGGTCCAAGACAGATGTGTACAGTTTGGGGCTGGCCTTGTTCATGAAACCCAAAATGGAAGCCACCCCCCTTCCAGAGACACTTATGCCCATCTCGACTCGGAAGTGGTGTGGGCTGACTAATTGGATGTTGCTGCATGAAGGGTACCTCCCTCTGCTTTCAGGCCCTGCCATTAGACTTTTCTGAGGGAAAGGCCAGTGAAGATGACACCACACTCGTTGGTAGCGTCTCCTCCCCCCAACAGTACTAAAAACCCACATACCTGGCCTTTCCTGAACCAGGCCAAGAAAGCCTGGTACAAAGGACAGGTTACACATTTGGGTCTGCTATACAGCAATTAAACAACCCCCATCCTTCATCTGATATTTGGGGTCGAGGAGGTCCCTAGACGACCTTCGATTGCTTTGGCATGGACAAAGGCTGGTTGTTTTTTGTTAGACTAACCAAACAACACTATAGTGTAGCACTTTCCAGGGCAGTAGTGGCAAATAGCATGATTAAAAAAATAAAAACTGGTCCCAGACCGAATACTTGATGTCTTCACTGGCTGCCATTGTTGAGAATTCTCTCACTTGGTGTAGGGTGTTTCCCAGGTTCCTGTTGAGGAAGGCATGCTTTTAACGGTGTGTTGATGATTTGGGTACTTCACTTGCCTGAAAACAGAGGCAGGGCGCCAGTTTTTCACAGCAGACGTGTGCCATCAGTGCAAGACCAAGTGAGTTGAATCCATGATCCAAGGAGGAGGACATAG
The DNA here is from genome assembly GCA_029282475.1 of Phrynocephalus forsythii. Classification (NCBI taxonomy): domain Eukaryota; kingdom Metazoa; phylum Chordata; class Lepidosauria; order Squamata; family Agamidae; genus Phrynocephalus; species Phrynocephalus forsythii. The sequence goes on from JAPFRF010000001.1 coordinate 17,986,362, forward strand.
GATGTTGCTTTATACTGATTCAACCCTTAGGTAATCTGCTGGCAAGTCTAGCGGCGACTTTAGGGTTCGTGCTCAATGCTTTCTTTGTTCCTTCAAGTGATCCTGAGAGCTGAGCCTGGGGCCTTCTCCATGCAAAACAGGTACCACCTGAGCGAACACTCCTTCTCATTCCACTTGAAGTTTCAGTGTTGACAGCAGGGGAATCTGGGATCCACTTCCTTCTTCACATGGACCATATTATGAACTGACATGGAAATAATAATTTAAAAAGTATAGCCATGCTGTCACTTGATAAAGATACCAAGGGCCAGAGAAGTAGAAAGCATCTGAGAATGAGTAGCCCCAGGGACCCTGACATTTTACCACAGGATATTTCAAATTTATTATCCAGGCTGTAAGAGAAAAGTGAAGGGGTTCCCCTGAATGTACCAAATTAAAATGTCTGAGGAAGTGGATATGTCCCACCTAAAGCTCACATTAAAATATAGCAATTAATATTTAAGGTTCCATACACGGTGTTGACAAAGTAGATAAGGAACAGCTGTTTTCCCTATCATGCAACACTACAACTAGGGGGCACTCAGTGAAACTTTTAGGTGCTAGATCTCAAACAAATAAGAGAAAGTAGTTTTTCACTCAGAGGATCACTGGTCAATGGAACTCCCTACCAGAAGAAGTGGTGAGAGCTGTCAGCCTTGACAGCTTTAAGAAAGGATTAGACAAGTTCATGGAGAACAAGGGTATCAATGGCTATCATGATGGATGCCTAAGGACAACCTCCCGGTTGGAGAGAGAGGCAAGATATCTCTCAATGCCATTTGCGGGGAATCGTAAGCAGGTGAAGACATCTGATTGGGAATACCCTGAAGCAATTGGTGAGCCACTGTGTGAGACAGAATGCTGGACTGGATGGACTGTGGCCTGCTCCAGCAGGACTGTTCTTATGTTCTTATGATGTTCATTTTGGAAGCAGAGGAGGAAGAGAGGAAATACAGACAGAAACAAGGTTTCCTCTGAAAGCAAGCTGAGAATGGAAGTGTACTCTTGACGAGGACTTGATATCTTATTTGCAAGGAAGGTCTGTGCTACCCCTAGTGTCCTCTAACGGCTGTTCCGGGCTGCCTGCTCTCATCACAAGAGATGTTGAGCTAACGATGGTATCTGCCTGATCCCTAGGCTCATCTTGCAAACTGAAGTTGACCGGACAGTCTGCTGAAATTTAACTCACTTCTACTAACAATGGGATGACATTCTCCATTTCTCCTGAGGATGCCAATGGAGAAAATAAAATAAAAAAATTAAAAATAAAGGAGGCAATGCTATACAGCAAGCACAGCTGTCTCCGGTAATTGTCTCACTTTCCCTCATGTTGGATCCACCTCTGACTGATGCAATTTGTGTGAGGATAATACACCTTCATTTATTTTAAAAAGTACTCTGTCTGCTTACAAGGATCAAATCATCCTGATAAATATTTCTTTACTTTTTGCCTTGTTGTTCTAGTTGTAGCAGGACCTATAAGATTTTGGACATTGCCTTTCTTTCTTTCTTTCTTTCTTTCTTTCTTTCTTTCTTTCTTTCTTTCTTTCTTTCTTTCTTTCTTTCTTTCAAAAGGTGGCAACCAGACCCGCAGCAACAACGAACTGGCTCTCTGAAATAATCAGACCCTGAAACGTAATCACTGCGCTAGCTTTCCTCCCCTCTCCTCCTCGCGGGGCATAATAGTTGTAAGGCTGCACGCTGGGGCATGCAGCATTAACAAGGAAAAATAGTTTCATGTAAGTAACCAAACAATGACAGCAGGGTAAAGAACATCAATTATTTGTCAAGGCCACTGCGAGTTGCCCAGTTAAACAAAAGTTGTGAAAGTACAGAAACAAAGCTAGCAAGTGCATGTTTACTAAACGGAGGGACGCTTCCAAAACTTAATAGCCGTTTCCTCCCCAGTGCTGCACTCATTCATCCATCCACAATGGCTTGCAAAGGAAGACAATTGCTGATTGGCTAAATGGCATTCTTCAGTGACCTTTCCTTTTGCTGATCTCCTGCAAATAAACCAACAGATGCCCTCTCTCTCTCTCTCTCTCTCTCTGTGTGTGTGTGTAAGTCCAAACTGCTTCATGTTATATTTAATGACCGTCTGGCACAATTTGCATAGATACCGAGACAGAGCTTTGCATAGTTTAGGGAAGGCATGCCACAGCTCAAGTGTTCTGGTTTAGGCCCCTCTAGTACTGTATTCTAGCACTAACTGTACTTATCATCAGTACATACAAAAATAATATTGAGGAAACGGGGAAAAATCTTCGGTTAAATATACCTTTTTGTACTTCTTTTGCCAGCAGTAAGCAAGGTGTGTACCAGTGGCTGCTGGAGGGCCACTCTAAACGACTCCAGCCCATAACCAATGATGGGGGTGATCGGAGCTGCCATCCATCGACATCTTGAGGGCTGCATTTTCTCCGTTCCTGCTTTAATGCGTCTGCATATATGCATCGACTGGATGATGAGGCAGAGTAATTTGGAGAGCTCCTTGCGTTGAAGAAAATAACAATCTTGCATGGAACTTAACAAAGGAGGGGGAAGTGCTGCTTATTTACTGCCCAGCAGTGCTTAAGCACTTTTGGGGTGGTTTATACTTTAATTACGCAGGCTACACATTCCACCTCCACCCAAGCTGGTACTAATTTTACTAACTTCTGCAGGACAGACAGCTGAGTCAACCAAGGCTACCTGGGATTGATCCTCAATTCGGAGCAGTTTTGGCTGCAGTCCAGCGGTCTAAGCACTGCGCCAGGAAGCGCCCTAACACTGGGACTTCACAATGTACCATAGCAGAAGTAAGCCTTGCCACTAACCTATTAACCAATTGCTTTTTTCTTTTTGTCACCTCTAGCTTGCACCTCCGTTCTTCCTGAGGTCTGTTTCACTTCCGATGGTTGGGCTCTCTCTTTCTCTTCCTCTTTAACTTTGGACCAGAACAGGCAGGCAGCCCTCTGCTCCTGGCAGGATCTCCCAGCATAGAGTGCAATTTCTTTCATCTTCCTTTCTTTTTATACCTCTGAGTGCAACTGAAGATCAAAATTGCAGATAAATCCAGGTATTCTTATTTCTGGCGGGATCTTTTAGCATGATTATATGAGTGCAATTTCTTTCATCTTCCCATTTTTTTTTTAAACTGGCCATTTCGGCAATACGCTGCTGCGCTACATGGAAGCTGAACAACACTTTGCCCACCCCAGTCATAAGGAATACAAAACATGTCCCAAAGTCTTTTTGCGGCATCTGTGTTACTGGAGAAGAAACAACCAATGTAGCGGCATTGGTATTACCTTTCGGAATAGCAGTCCCGGAGCATCTCCAGAAGTGATGGGCAAACAATTCCTGAGTAGACTGCAGAGCTTTTTCACATGACCACTAAAATCTGCTGCAAAGTGCTCACAGATGCACAGCATAAAATTGTTTTCCCACGAGCTGTGGACTTTAAAAACAAAAGTGCAACCACGCCCACTTAAGCGTAACCCAGCACATTTTACAAGTACCTGGTCTCGAGGTGGTAAAATCCTTGTCGCTATTCCCATGCAGATTATAAACTACTACTCGAGTGTGTGGGAACACGGAAAATCCACACTAAAACCTTTTCACTCCCATTATGGTTCTCAGTTGCGGGATCAGAACGGTTGTGGATTTTCAAAACGCGACCATGGGAACATCCAATCTGCAATATCAACCATGTGGGTTTTGGTCATTGACCGTCAATAAAATTTCATTCATTCAACCATGTGACCATTTTGGGGGTGGTCTGGATCAAAGTTTGCTGCAGATTTTAGTGGTCGTGTGAAAGCCCTATGAGTAGTATCTAGAAAATGCCAGAAAGGCTCACCCTATGTTAGAGCTGACTTGACAGCACACAGCCACTGTTGCTATTAAACTGACTGAGTGTTAGGGCATTTATACACGACCCCTAAGCTCTGCTGCAAATGGCTGCAAGCTCCGGAGCTTAAAAATGTTTCCCCACCAGCTCTGGAGTTTGCAGACAAGTGCGACCCCGCCCACCTAAGCGCGACCCAGCGCACTTTTCTTGTACCTGCTCTTGGGAGGTGAAAAATATTTGATGCGGATGTGCTGGGCTCTCCTCACTTCTTTTTGTTTTTGTTTTTTGCCTCCCACCCCTTTAAGAGGAACCAGGAAGTGACCAGGGCTCCCCCGGCAGCGTCCACCAACACCAGGAGGTAAGGCTTTATTCTTCCGTCCCTTTTTTCCTCCCTCCCCTCATGCAGCCGGCAGCCAGGAAGTACGGAGGGGTGGAGATGCACGAAGAGCGACAAACCCCTAAGATCTCTGGTCCGAATTTAAGGGACCAGCGGATCTTAGGGGTCGTGTAAAAAGGCCCTTAGAAAGCTGGTAAGAAACCTTCCCACGCAAACAGTGTTAGCCTTCGAAGCAGCAGCGAGTCCTCAAAAGCAAAAAAAATCATGCCTCTTCACCCTTGATGGGGCTCCTTTTCATGAACCAGCCACAGAACGGAGATTTCTCTCCTTCATTAGCAACATTCAAAATTGCTCAACTGTTTCTTTCCCTCTTTAAACCAAGCCATTGGCGGGCATTCAATAGCTTTTACATACCAGACCTAAAAAGCCACCAGCAGTGATTCAGGCAAGGTGGTATTAAAACCTAGATTGTTTTTTCCTATTAATGTGGTTCAGCATAAGCATATGCGTATTCTTTTATGACATCAAGAAAGCTGGAATGAGGAAAGTGGTTATTGCACTTGTTCCTGTTGCTTTTTATGGGTTTTTAGATTATGCCAATTCTATGCAGGTAATTTATTGTGTATTTAAACTACTGTCCATCTTTTTAAAAAATGATAAATGTCGTGCCCCCCCCCCTCACTCAGGGTATTAGAAGTGCTTCTTGACACACAAGATGCAACTACCATGAAGGTAAGCATTATCATGACACGGTGCTAAGTTTGGAAATCCAGCACTGCCCTTTCAGGTTCTTTGCCCTACTATTTAGAATGGAAGAAGAGCAATAGCAGGTGACTGATCCATTGAACTCTGTTGACTTAAACCCCAATGAGCTCCCCTCTTCCCTTTTCCTTTAGAGGAACTTGCTACAACATATTTTAAGATCTTCTTAGGGCGCTTTTACACAACCCCTAAGATCCGCTGGTCCCTTAAATTCGGACCAGAGATCTTAGGGGTTTGTCGTTCTTCGTCCGTCCCCACCCCTCCGCACTTCCTGGCTGCTGGCTGCCTGAGGGGAGGGAGAAAAAAAGGGACAAAAGAATAAAGGCTTCCCTCTGGGACCCCCGTCACTTCCTGGTTCCTTCTCTTAAAGGTGCGGGAGGCAAAAAACAACAACAAAAACAAGCGAGGAGAGCCCGGCACATCCGCATCAAGATTTTTCACTCTTGGAGAGCAGGTACAAGAAAAGTGTGCTGGGACCTGCTTAGGTCACCGGGCATGGTCGCACTTAATTTTCAGTAAACTCCGGAGATGGTGGGTAAACAATTTTAAGCTCCGGAGCTGGGAGCCATTTGCGGCGGAGTTTAGGGGTCGTGTAAAAAGGCCCTTAGACAAGAGAAAAGAGCCGTGAAAGATCTCAGTGAGAACGGGCAGGACGGGGAAATTTTTCAGTGCTTCTGAAGAGTTGGGGCTCGAAAGCTTTTGGGTTCACACAAAGTTTTCCTAAAGGTCATGATGCAGTATGGTAACTTATGCCTTTGCTGTCAGTTTTGATAAAGCCACTTCTTCTAAAAAAGGTGGAGATGGGATGGGGAGGGAGGAGCAGGAAAAAGAATTCTCTTTGGAGCCATTAGCGGGCCCCTCCCCCTCCCAACAACCCTATTAGCAAGCTTTATTAAAGCAACACAGACAAAGAGCAGAGATGCCCTCGTTAATGGAGAGCCTCCGATAATTACTCAGCTCTGCTGCTTCTTTTGGGGGGCCTGAATGGCCTTTGAATAATGTTTCTCTTGCTGTGGCTGCAGACAATGTCCTAGCAGACTGCTCCAAACTGTGCCAATCCCATTAGCAGAAGAATAGCAGACCTCCTTTCTATGGAGGTGGATGTTTGTTTGTGGCAGTGGTGGCGGCCTTGCAGTGGGAATGAACTATGCCCACTGCCTGATCTCTCCCTCCGAGGCGACAAAGCAGTGCCAGGAAAGGCTTGTTCAAAAACAATCTTCATGTTTAAAAGGACCGGAGCTAAGTGGCTTGGGAAAGACGCAGCCTGCTGGCATAAGGGGGCTGCAGATGGGGGACAATCTCATGAAAAGGAGAAATAAAACATAGCTTATACTGAATGTTAAAGAAAAGGTAATTGCTGGCATCTAGAATTCCAGTGGGCAGCGTTTCCTCTGGTTCCAAGGGCCAGTTCCAGTATTTTTCCTCCACTGAAATGCTTTGAAGTGTCCTGTGGAAAATAAAAGCCCAAAGCAAAACGAGTGTCTGAGGAAATATGATTTAGCAAGAAAGACCCAGGATTCCTGCTGGCCTCTATTCATCGATCTTACATGCAAAAACCCAACTGCATTTCCCACACTATTTTTTCTATTCCATTCTCACTGCAGTATTTTGTACTGGAATTGCTTAAAATACTCCCATCTGTGAAGAAAGCAATCTAATCGGATTCAGGGCTCCAATAGAGCAACATATCTCAAAATGAACAAAGCTGGACAACTCCTTGAATTCTATGCACGAGCCATCCCTTCTAACCTCAAACTCACCTTGTAGCTCATAAGTCACCTTGTATCTCTTAAGCAATGAATAAATACAGAGCACTTACTGTAACATTGCAGTTAGGAAGTATGCACAAACAAAAATATTTTAATTTGAACATAAAATATTTTAATTTTATGTTAAGCTGAGCTTTGGACTTAATTAGAAAAACGAACCTGGACTAAAATGGCAGTCCGTCACCATTTCCCAGGAAGCAAACTCTACTAATTCAATGGGATTGCATTAATATTTTGTGATACAAAAGGATCCCCTATGATCAACACATTAAGAAAAAAATGTTGACCTTAAAAATACACTCAGTTGATTTGGAGATAGCAAGCATCTTTTTAAGTGGGGCGTTTCCCCTTTATATGGACCTTTCTCAGCTGTCAATGCCTCTATGACTGATCTTATATACAGTATCTGAGATATCACATGTTTTAATGATAACAGCACAATGTCTGAGCCATCCCTTCATTTCCTTTTCAAGAGTGATCATAGAAAATGTCTGAAGGTGCAGTACTGAAATAGTGGGGACTACTTTTCCCGCCTTCTTCTCCTCTGCATTTAAACATCAGTGTAGCAGGCACAAAGTCAAAAGGTGAAGCCTGTGGTGGAAGAAAGTGTCATATGTTGTCCATGTTTTCAAGGGCCCAGAAACACAACCAGAAAGAGAGAGAAAAGACGTTTATGTACAGGTAGGCGCCTGGAATAGGAACTGGCAAACCACTCCAGCATTCCTGCCAAGAAAACTCCATGGACATGGGGTCACGAAGAGTCGGTCACGACTGGAATGACACAACACACACACACACACACATGAGAAATAAAACATATGCATTTAGGGCTATGTAAAATCAAAGTAAGGTAATCAACGTTGCCACTGAAGAGGATTAGAGCTCCAAATTTTGGGGGAAATTCTTGTGATCAGAACCGGGGATGGGGGTGGGGAGTCCAATTTCCCAAGTATGCAGCCACTGTATCTATAGCGGCAGATTCTGGCAGTTCTAGTGCAACACCACCAACAGTAAAGTGTTCAGGCTGTGCATAATCAGAGCCATCAAGAAACACAGCCAGTGTGAGATTCAGGCACAATTAAAGCAAGCTACCATACTTCTAAATTTAATGCTTAATCCCAGGTAACAATGCACAGACCATAATAGATTTCACTGAAATAAGAGCCTTACTTTATCATCAAAGATTATTTTTTTAGTTAGTGCATGGTTGAAAAATAAGTGAGATGGAACAAGGAGATCGGCTTGCTATAGCCTTAAAGAAAATAACTCCCAAAGATGTTGGAACTATGATTCTCATCAAGTGCCATGTCCTCATAGAACGCTGGCAATCAGTAGTCTGATCTGGTTTCTGTCTAAAAGGATATTCTAAACAAAGCAGCTGTGTTCACTGCGGACCATTGGCTTAAGGCAGTGGTGTCCAAACTTTGGCCCTCCAGATGTTTTGGACCACAACTCCCACAGTCGTTTGACATTGGCAATCAAGGCTTGGAATGTGCTTCTACGCCTCAGGGCCACGCTTCCCGTCTATTTTTCTTTGAAGGATAACCTGCAGCAGATGGTATTTCTCATTGCAAATTATGCGCCCGAAATATTGCAATTCTCTTCTCTTTTCCGTATTGAGGTTTTCTAACTTTTCATTCATGCGCTGTAATCCAGCCACATGAATGACTCCGGCTGTCCAAGGTTATCTTCAGAATTCGCCTGTACGTCCACATTTCCAATGCTTCCATCTTCCTGCATAATGCGTCTGTCCAAGTTCCAACACCACAGGGAAGGAGGCTGAATGCATAGGATCGAAGTATTCGAGCACGAAGCCTGATGGACTCCATTAAGCAATGGTTCCACACGGGGCCGCTTCCAGGGCTTCGGGGGACCCGCCACCACCAGAGCACCGCCAGCTTCTCGGGCGGAGGAGCGGCGCGAGAGACTGGCAGTCCGGAACCTTTCTGCCGGGCTTCGGTTTCCCCGGGCTGCTGGAGGGAGGCCCTTGAGGGGCGAACCGGGCTGGATTGTAAACAGAGAAGCAGGAGTCCAACAAGAGGGGCTGAATGGCCGCCGCCGCCGGAGGGGCATCGCCGGTCATTGGGAAAAGAGGGAGAGGCGAGGTCAAAAAGGAAAGGTCGCTTCGTGGAGAAAGGCGGAAGGTTTTGCGCTTGCGGAGGCCCTATGAGTCAGGTAAGCCTCTTCCAGGTCTTGTTTACTCTCTAGATCTGCCGTTGGGTTTATCTAAATATTCAGATATTATCTAAATATTCAGATATATCTTGTGGGGGGGGGGAAGCAGATGTATCGGTATATTGTCATCACTTTCGATGTGACCGAGGTATCTGCGGGTGTGGTAGCTGCCAGTGGCTGCATCTGTGCTGTTGTGCCTGCAGCTCCGTCTTTTTGGATTCCTGCTGGATTTTGTATTCTTTTTTTTTTTTTTGCCAAGGTGCTCCTGAAAAGAAACGAGACCGTTTCTTCTCTCTCTCTCTTCTTGGATACACGCGTTGTCGCAAATTAAAGCCGTTTATTCTGTGCCCCAGTGCTTTCAGTTTGTTTGTTTGTTGCTGCCTCTCCCTATTACGCAAGATGAGGTCATTTTGTTATGTAGGCAGCGCTCTGCTTTCTGCCTTCCGACCAAAAGAATTATGACTTTTATACAGGAATATCTCCTGTAAAGGACTGTATGCAAATTGTATATTTATCATGGGAGCTAAGGTGGTGAAAAGTGCATATTAATAATTGTCCTCCTATAATTCTTATAGAATTATAATTCTTAGGAGCTACCCAGATGCCCTAAAAGCACATCGGATCTTGCCTGATTTTGGAAGCTAAGCAGGGTCGGCTCCACTTAGTAATTGGATGGAAGACCACCATAGAATACCAGGTGCTGTAGGTGCCTAGAGTAGGAACTGGCAAGCCACCCCAATATTCCCGCCAAGAAAACTCCATGGACATGGGGTCACAAAGAGCCGGTCACGACTGTAACGACGCAACACACACAATTCTTATCATATCCTTCCTTCCAGTAATTCAGGATGGTGTACAAGGTTTTTTTAATTGTCTTGCTCTTAACCCCATCATCAACTTTGTAAAGTACATTATGCCTGGAAGATAGTAAGTGATTAAGGTAATCCAATGAAGATCTGAACCTTTTGTCTTAGTTGAGTATTCTTGCCACTGTATCCCAGAGGTGCTACAGCACATAATGTGTTTATACATTATACAGCTGTATTTTCAGCTGAATGTTTAAATTCTTGTGTCACAAGGCATTGGAATATATTGTATATATTATATGCTTCTTTTGTAAAAAAAAAACACACACACACACACAATTGAAAATATGTGTACTTACTATGCCTCCTGAGTGTACCACAAGGACTCCAAGTCTTTTTAAACATCTATCTTAACTATGGGAGGCCAAGTGTTGATAAAAATCCAGATTGCTATAGCAATCCTAGTAGTACCCATATTTATGCCCTCATTTTAATATACAGGTATTGAGAGATTGGTAATTATACGTGAGATGGTTGGCAAGTCAAGCCAGGCATTAGAGGTTTGATTTCCCACTATGCCTCCCATGAGAAGAACCAGGCTATGTACTTTGGACAAGCTCATAGTCCAAGAGCACCTCCAGAAGAAGGGCAAATCACTTCTAATTCTTGAAAACCTACCAAACCCTGAAAAGGGCCAATGGAAGCCTTAGTCAGCTTGAGGGAATGTAATTTTAAAAATTATGTGTGGCTTCAAATGTTTTTAGGATTGGAGTTCCAGAGTGGCATAACATAATATTAAAAAAAAAATCTGTCACATAGGTTTTGGTAGACAGGAAATGCACTGATGTGATATACTTGTAAATAAAAAGTTAACTTTCCTTATACGGAAATGTGAAAGTAGGTAGAGTGTTTCTTTATTTTCTCAGGTAGGAAGAATCTAGTCTCAAGTTTGGACTGCAGCACAGGAATTGCTCCGGGCAACTTTCGGAAAGGTTTTGTGGCCTAGCAGCAGTCTTTTGCTGTTGTTCTCTAGCCTCTTCAGAGTTGTCCCACTCCACAACAGTACACAAATGGGTTTTAATCCAAATCTGTTGTTGTGATGCACTGTGATTATGTTTAAATTATAAATATCATTTCTGATTTTGCATCTCTCTCTGTGTAGCATCACATGCAGATTTATGTAAATCAGATTCATTTCCCCCCTCCCCCAATTGAAAAAATATATAAGTAGCAGCTCTAATCATATGTATACTACTAAAAACTGGCCAGTTTTAAACTGCCTTGGAAATTTGGGCTGGAAGACTCTTCTTGCATTTCTTGTTGGCAGAATAACAAATATATTTTAAAAATTAAAAAAATGTTGGTGTCAAATAATTAAAATAGCTTCAATCTGGTATAATTAACTATGAATTATTTTTCTGATGTATTAATTTTCAGTGTAATAAGACATTTCTGCATTAATGCATGGAGAGTTATGACAATGTTCCAGAAGATGACTTAACTGTATTTGAATCAATGTAGATTGTTGTGTTATACTGAACATTTGTTGTATTATACTGAAAATTTTCAGCATACCCTGAAAATAAGCCCTAGTGTGTCTTCTTGAGAAATATGGTAGTAGCTAAAAGACAGTGCTACATTCTCTTTTGTAATTACTTGATTCACTAGGTTCTCCTGCCAAATGGTAAAATGTAACATGAATCTTCCACTTCACCGCCATTTATATTTCTTGCTTCATAGTTCAGTTACAAGAAAATCTTTTTAAGGGAGTGACTGTGGTTGCTCATAGCTGTCTCCTCTGGCTTAATGACCTCATCTCTAGTGATAGGTATGACTTGCTTTTGTTTGTGCTGAGCTGCAGAGCTGCTTCAGAGTTGCCCCTAGGAAGAAGAAAATGCAAGGTGTTGAATTCCAAGGTCAGTGCATCTCTACATTCATCAAGGTCATGTAGTAGACTGAAACAGGGTTGGTTAATCTAGAACAGAAAATGCAGCTTGCTGGGGTAAATCCCCAGAAGACCCATTTTTTCCAAGCAACAATAAGTGTAATTGCTGAGATTTTGAGGAAACAATAAGGCCAAAGGAGGTAGTCTGCTTGCTGTGTGAGGGAGGTGCATTTACCCCCCACTCCACCAGCAATTCTATATATTTCAGTTTGCTTTGGGCAGGAAATGGGACATTGAATGTGCTCCGAATCTTCTTTTCATCCAAGCCTGTGCAGTTCATGGATTGCCTGGCCAAATCTTGATCCATTCTACCTCCCTCAGAACCAGGGGTGTATCTGGGGGGGGGGCAGAAGGGTACATCTGCCCCAGACAAAGCAGTTGGGGGGCGCTGGAGGGGGGAGGAGGAGGAAGCCCTGTGCCCTGCCAGCAGTCCTCAGGCTTGACGATTGGACCAATTCCGTCACAGCCACCTCCGCCGCCGCCGCCGCCACACGCCAGTCGAGCGGTGAAGCTAGCAGGTAGGCAGGCGTGTGGCTGTGGCGCCCTCCTCCTCCTCCTCCTCCTCCTCCTCCAACTCTTCCTTGCCTTGCTCTGGGCCACGATGGGAGAGGTAAGGAGCACAAACACACAAACACCCTCCCGCATGCTTGCCTGCCCCATGCCTGCAGGATTGCCCCCCCGCTTGCTGGGTGGATGCAATGGGGTTGGGGAGGGCTGGAGGGGCGCAAAAACAACTTTGTCCCCAGGCACCCCAAAACCTTGCTACGCCGTTGCTCAGAACTCTACTTGTAGCTGGGCTACCCAGTGATATGTTTGTCAGCCCTAGCCCATAATGATTGCCCATGTTTGGCTCCGCTTCTCTCTCTACTATCTTTTTTAATCCTTAAAAAAAATTGTAATGTAGTATATAATAGCCTCACTATTTGTACAGCTTTCTGTGGTGGTAGTGGGGACAGGGATGGTATATATTGGCTGTCTAGTCAACTTCTGGCAAAAATCAAAGAAAACCAAACAAAACGACACACAACATGTGGCACCTTAAAGACTAACTTTCATATTTTAATGTAATGTTTCATGGACACGTCCACTTCTTCAGACATAGAGCAGCAGGATGAGGTGTGCAATAGACTATGTGATGAGATATACAATTCATCCCAGATATTCACTGGCTGTAGTATATAGAATTGGGGATTGGATAGGGGAGGAGGAAGAGGAGGAGGGGGAAGAAGAGGAGGGAGACTTGATTAGTAGAGATGGTGGGAAGGAGGATTTGGCCAGGGTCTGTAGATATGTAAAGTATAGTTTTATGGCTCTGAGGTCAGGATCTGTTTATATGTTAAGTGCGGTATTATGGCTCCGAGGTAAATTCCTCAAGAGACAGAAACTCCCATTCTCTCCCCATCTCTTCCACTACCACCCCTCAACCTCTCTGATCTGTTTTGCTTCCTGTACTGCAGTCCTGTACTGTCTTGGGACTTACATCAGTTGGGCTGAATTCTGAGTAGACATTTATAGGATTGTGTTTTAAGAGTGGAAGTTGGTTAATGCTCAGTCCACCAAATTGTGCAAGGTAGTAGGCTATTGAGCTTCTGCTATAAGCGACAAGTCCCACCAACAAGGCAAGCTGGAATTGTTCCACTTGTGAGGGACTGTTGTGTGTATATATAGTGATCTCTGGAGAAATCCATCCTCCACAGAATGATGAAAATTCACACAAAAAGCATCAGATGAATTATGCTTTAGAGCAGTGTTTCCCAGCCTTTTCAAGTTGCAACTCCCATTTATGATAGCCAAGTAACCTGTGGCTTCCCCACCATATTTGCATAAAAAGGCATTTTAATGAGATAGAGAAAAACACATCAAAATTGGTGCTTTCTGTCACATCAAAAAACACATCAAAGATAAACACATCAAAATTGGTTTTCCAGAAGTGACTTCTGGTTCACTGGAATCCACTTCTGGGGCCTCCACCAGGTCTGGGAAGCCCATTGGGTGCCAGTTCAGGGCAGCGCCAGGCCTGAGGTAAGTGCAAGAGGCCTCAAATGGGTCCAAGCAGCTTGCCTCAGGGGGCATTGTATTTCATATACTGTGGTCCAGCGTAGAGATGTAAAAATCTGAAAATTTTGAAGCTTGGAAAAAAACCCTCATTTTTTCCTGTTTTTTCCCTAGAAAAATGAAAATTTTCAGAAAAATTGAAAAAAAATTGCTACATTAGCACTCCACACCCTCTTTTACAGCTTCAAAGTCATTCTGTTACTTTAGGAACATAAAATATGACTATGGACCATTTGACTTAGCATAAAATTATCACAACTATTCTATTAAAATATAGTGTATCCAAATAATTATTACAAACAGAATTTACTTTTTAAATAATATTTATTTGTAATTGTAGGTAACAAATGGAGTAACAATCTCCTGAACTGTTTACTAGTTTATGGGGAACAAAAAGGGCCTCTACAAAACAATGTTTAAAAATCCAGAATTAACCATTATTCATATTTCCTCTCCACAGTATTAAATAAAAATAAAATAAAAACCTTATTCTGGTAAAAAGAATTGAACGGGGCGGGAATGTATAGAAGGAAGTGGGACTAAGTTTCAATGAATGGGCATGAAATTTAAGCAGAACCATTTTTGTTGCTCTGTATTTTCTTCCACTGCTTTGAGGCCTAGTGAAGAGGACAGAACAGAACCAAACACACCCACCCAGATGCAAAAAGAAAAGTGAAACCTTTTTCTTTTTGTTGTGATAATAGCAGCACCTCCTAAAGGACAAAATGCATCTTGTTCTTGCATTGGAGAGTTCAGTTTGTAACCTAGGACTTGCTTGTCCTTAGTGCACAGAAAACAGAATAATCTGATAACTATGCATATTTTTTAGAAATGATTTGGAAAATTTTAGAACACCCTGTCTTAAAATCTTTTATTCATCATGTTGAAATAAACATGCCATAATCATTTTTTCTTTTTTCAAATTTTCCAATTTTTCAGGGGGGAAACCCCAAAAGGCTTCAGGAAAAAAATGGGAAAAACAAATTTTTCTGATTTTTTTTCTTGTTTTCTGCGCCTGTTGCCAGCACAGAAAGTATTCTTCCTTTGTTAATTCATAGAATAGGATTTAAGATGATGATCTCATTTGGTGAAAATGCTTATATAGAGAGAGAAAAGCAGGACTCCATGCAGCGTGCTGCCCTGTACAACCTGAAGTGTCTGGGCCCACAAGAGTAAGCGTAAAATTTCACTTCTTCACTTTGCTGATTTTGATGTAGTTTGGGGGAAACTGTGAGAAGTTCTGGCATTTCATGGTCCACAAAGTTTTAACTGTTAAGATGTGGAAAGCAGTTTCTGTCCCCACGGCATGATCCCGACTACTTCCACAGTAAACGTCAGTGGGAGAAAAAAAATGGAACAAAACCATGTTGTGCTTTGTTTTACAGGAAAATCCTGAAAAATTCTGTGGATGAACAAAACAATTGTTGAAGGGTTAACACCTTCCTATGCGAACATGATGTTCAGGAAGGTAAATAAGAAGGCAACCTATCCTTCGTTTCTGTTTTTACAAGGGAAATCAACCGATGGTTCATAAAGCTGCTTGAAGCCAAATGCCTGCGGCCGTAGTAACTGCATTGGGTCCAGGTTAAAGCCGTGTCAACTTTCTCCCAGAGCCAGCCTCCTCAACATTCGTGGTGTTCTAGCAAAACAGTCCCAAGATTTCAGCTCTTCTGATGCCAGACAAAATGGAGGCCTTAGAAGTGGATGACATCAGCCCTGCCTTGGAAGTGACTGAGGATTTCTTTGCTACTTTTGAGGCTAAGCTAGAAAATGTGCAGCCCCCAGAGGTTTATGGAATCCAGGAAGTCCCTGAACTGCTCGGACACGAGGTCTTCAGTAACGACGTTGACCTGAGGAATGTCACTTCTTTGGGGAAGAACAGCCTTGCTTGGGAACAGTGGAAGAACGGGCTCTCAGAAACCAAAGCGCAGCCTACATTTCCCGCCAAAGAACAATTTGGAGTCCAAAAGGGGACGGTTCCGGACAACCTGTCCTGGATGGAGCAGAGGGAGGCGTCCACTTTTAACATCCTTAATATCTGCCGGAGGAGGGTTCGGCCCCGTTCTGTGAATGATATCATAGTTCAGAGTGAAGAAACGGCCACTTTCAAGCCAGGCCATAACCGGTCACGCTCGGATATCAGCCGTATAGACCGGGGTGCCATCGTAACTGGTGCTCCTCTGCAGCAGCTCTCTAACCAGAGTAAACAAGGTCCTAAAGTTTCCTTCTCAACGTCTGGGTTCAAAAAGGGAGAGGATATTCAAGGGAACACAGGTAGGTTCTGATGTTTTACTTACAACATGCTGCCCCTCCCTCACCTCCTAACCTCTCCTTTAGAAAGAATGGGACCTGTTCAAATAGCCAGGGAAGGCTGGGGTCATAGGAACATAAGGCGAGCCCTGCTGGATCAGGCCAAAGGCCCATCTAGTCCAGCTTCCTGTATCTCACAGTGGCCCCACCAGATGCGTTTGGGAGTGCACCAGACTAGATATCTCCTGATACCGCTTCCCTGCATCTCCTCAACTTGCATCTGCGTCCAGTTTTAGTTACCAGCTCCATGTGGATTCAGAAGGTGGCTGCGAGGAAGTTGCCCACATCTCAGTCTTGGTTTTGGCTTTTTGGTTAGGGGGAAAAATACATGCACGTCCCTTGAAAAGTTAGGGTTGTGAGAATTGCTATGCAGGAGTGCAGCACGAGAGAAGCTCGGTCCAACTTGGACATGTTTAACAGGAAGACCGTTCTGCATCCTGTGTGAAATGTGTTCTTCTTGGTGGTGGTGGTGGTGGTGGGGGCTAAGAAAACCTGGCAGCTGTTGCTTTTGATAACGATTATGAGATGAATCTAAGATAAGATTGTTGGATTTATGTCTGCTGAAAATTTAGCTTTTGTCTAACCTAATTTCGATTAGTGACTCAGATGAATCTAAGATAAGATTGTTGGATTTATGTCTGCTGAAGAAGAAAAGAATGCAAGCACTGCATTCAGATCTTTAAAGAAAAAAGAACAAACAGAAGCAAGGAGAGCCGGGCAGTCACTGTCTAACCTCAGGAATTTTCAATTTCATTGGGAAGCAAGGTCAGCTGAATCTCCGGAGCTGGTGGGGAAACAATTTTAAGCTCAGCATGAATCCAGGTCCTTTTTGTCCTTGCAGAAGAAGGTAATTATAAATTTTATTTCCCAAGATGATAAACTTCTGCTGTTCATTTGCCACTTGAACCCAGAACAGCTTTCTGAAGTAGAATCACAGGGTGAAGCCTTCGTAGAGCATGACCTTTGTAAAAAAGGCAAAAGGTAAAGGTTCCCCCCCACACACATGCATGCCACTGTGTCCGACTCTAGGAGTGGTGCTCATCTCCGTATTCAAGCTGAACAGCCAGTGTTGTGCAAGTCCGTGGCCATGTGGCTGGCATGGCAGCAGTATCTATTTATCGACTTGCATTTACATGCTTTAGAACTGCTAAATTGTCAGGAGCTGGGGTTATCCAGCGGGAGCTCGCTCCGCTGCATGACACCCGGGATTCGAACTGCCGAGCTGCCGACTTTGCAGCCAACAGTTTTCGGAGCCTTAGTCCACTGAGCCACAATGGCCCAATACATTTACAATCACAGGGTGAAGCCTTCGTAGTGCATGTCCTTTGTAGGGCATGGTAAAATGCAACAAACACTCCTGGTTGATGCAGTTGTATCATTACTTTTGCTATCTTTACCCCACTCTCCAGTTTTGGAGCATGGCCAAGGGAGTGAAATAGGATCCTGATCCTGAGGTGCAGAAGCTCAGTAAAACTACTTTAACAAAGCTAGATTCGTGACTCTGGCAGTGTAATGGTAGCTCATGAGTTCTTGCTGTATGCTGTCTCTTGTGAATTTCATCTTGTGTTGCTGTCCAGAAATCCCTGCAATTATTGCACGTTGCTAGTAGTGACAGCAGGACTGGGCAAATTCATTGGCAGCCGGGGGGGGGAGGTTGCTGGGTGCCAGAAATTTGAGTGCTTCGTCAGGATGGAGTAGTGAGATAAGAGGACCTACTTCCAGATCGGAGGGTTCTCATCCTTACTCTGCAAAAGTGGAGAATGAGACTGTCGGATGATAAACGCAGATGAGAAGCAGGATGTGTGTTCAACAGCAAATGCTTATATTGACTGCTTAACTCATGACCGATCGCGACTGAAATTTACATTGAAGGTATCACAACACAGAAAATCTATGTCATGGAGCATTGGGCAGTTTTTAAAAAGATTCAGTTAATCATCTAAACATATTACAATTTAAAAGCATATTTAAGAGTATAACAGATAAGCTTCCCTGTTAAAGCTCCTCCTTTAGCAGCCAGATATTTACTAAAAGTCTGCCTAAAAAGAACAATCTTTGCCTGCTGGTGGAAAGTGAGTACAAGAAGGGCCAGCCTTGTCTCTCATGGAGGAGGGACCTGGTGAAGTTTCTGAACCTATCCAAAGGCAGCCCCACGTAGAGAGCTCCTCGTGGTAATCCAGCTGGGATAGAACTAAGCTATGTCTCACTACAGCCAGATCAGACACAGGGGTGCACCTACTGTATTAGTTTTAGCTGTGCATACACACTCCTGGCCATTGCTGAGATCTGGATATTAACCCTGGGAATTGAATCCAGGCATTTCCAAGGTGTCAACCTGATTTTTAAGGAGAAGTTAAACCTGTCCCGTACAAGTCAGCGCCATATTTCATGATCTGCCTTTTGGGAGCATTTAGATTCTGTTTGTTTGATTTTGTGCATTCCTGTACTGATGGCAGACAATGGTTTAAAATCAAAACAGCTTCTCTTGCATTGGATGGAAAGCTAAAATAGATTTTGATGTCATCTTCATACAGGTGGGGAATGGGACAGAATTCTGAGGAGCCCACAGGCAAATAATGGCCAGGATGCCAAGCAGAACTTCATTCTAGGTTTACTCCTCTGGAACGGTCACAGTTGCCTCCAATTTCCTTTCCATAGAGAGCGCCCACAAGGATATATCCTAGTTCAGTGGCTCCCAACCTTCCTAATGCCACGAGTCTTTAATACAGTTCCTCCTGTTGTGGTGACCCCTTGCCCTGCTTGGAAGAGGTCACAAACCCCCTTTGGCAGGCCACTGCTGCAGGTGCCATAGAGAACTTCCCTCTCTACAGGCACCCTCAACCAATCGCAGCCTCCCGTGCCATTGACTGACATCCCCTCCAACCTATCAAGCTGTAACTCACTCTTTCCCCCTTCCTTGCCCTCCAGACCCAAGCCATTTGCCTTTTTCTTCACTGGCTCATGGTGACCCCTGTGAAATGGTCATTCAACCCCCAGAGGGGTCCCGACCCCCAGGTTAGGAACCACTGTCCTCGTTGATGGTAGCAAAAACTATTGAGAGATTTGGTAAAACCTACAGGGACCCCTTACTACAGTTCAATATTCAGATTTACATCTATCCCATAACCAGGCCTGAAGCCCAGTTGGAATAGATCTAGATACTTTGTCTTATCTGGAACAACTGGAACTGAAAAGCTGTCATATGCTCCAGAACCTTGCCTTAGAATGGAGTGCTTGAGACTGGCTGGTAATGATCCATTACAGTGGGACTCCGGGAAGGGTTTTTCAACAAAGATCTTGCCACTGTCTCTTTTAGGCAAACTGGGATGCTGCTTTGTTTCAAGGAGGCATTCACTGCTCCTCTTACCCAGCTCAGCTGGTCCTTCCGCTTGACTGTTTGTTTAAGCTAGAAAAGGCAAGGATCTAGCACACCCATAGATCCGAGGTCCCTGCCCACATTTTCATACTTCACGAACATGAATTAGTCTGTGAGTAGAGGACAGGAAGAGGCCGAAGTTCCATTCCCCATCACCTGAGACATCTACATCAGGGCTGTTCAAGTCTGAACAGGCCAAGGTCTACTTTTTCCGGCCCAAAGTGCCTGAGGGCTACTATACTAAAACCTCTACTTACAAATTTTATTTGTTCTGAGCACATGCTCATAAGTAAAAATTTTGTAAATAGAGCAGCGGTTTCCCATAGGAATGCATTGAAAACCAATTAATCTGTTCTGGAGGGAACAGATTTCAATGCTCCATAGCCCCTGAACTGCCCCGATCGGCTGAGACTGGGCTGGCAGACCCAGAACTTTGCTGGGGCAGTGGTGGTCCTTGGGATGGGGGAGGGAGCTTATCCCCTCACTTTTTTATTGATGGCTGGCGGGCTACTTTTGAACCCTTCGCGGTCTACCAGTAGCCCGTGGGTCTACCTGTTGGGCAGGCCTGATCTACATCATTCAAGTCAAGAGTAATTCTGACCCGTTTTGACAGTAACACTTCAAGTCAAGAGTAATTCTGACCCGTTTTGACAGTAACACTTCAAACAAATTCTTCAGGGTGGGCTGATGAGTGGTCCAAGTTTTCTTCTTCTGAGCCATCGCACTAAAAGGTCCTTGACAGTTCGAAACAGCTCCACTAGTTGACTCTGTAGAGGCAACAGTGGCAGAAATGATGGAGTTCTTCACTCCTACCACTACTACACAGTAAGCTTTCCAGTGGACTTTAGGCCACGTTGGTTTGGACCTGCTCCACATTTGAGTTTCTATCCAACTTATTTCATCATCACTCGCTCCAGTGGGCAAGTTCAGCCACCGGAAGAGGACATTTAGAGGCAACTCTGTTCTCTGGCCATCTGGCCATTTCGCCTTTATGGAAGTGGAACTTCAACAACGTTATCTGCCAAGATGACAGGAAATTCACCAAGAACTATCAAGACGCTACTGAGATTCATCAGCCTCTTGGGACAGTCTTATTGGGCTTGCCCGCTCTTGAGATGCTCTGAATTCCATTGAATCCAAATCCTGTCAGATAGTGACCTGCCTGTGACAAGGCAGATTGCTAGGATCTTGCCCAGTGCAAAATATCTTCTCCTGCTCTGTATTGTTTTGTTTTATCTTATTTGTTACAGAAGCACCACTGTACAATTAAATATATCAGATCTGTTTTACAGTATAACAGGCAGCATCAGATCTTCCATGGTACATATCGAAAGGCATGGAGTACACTGACATAGGTGTAAAGTTGCCTTTTCTTCTGCACATTCATGAAGGACTGCATCCATGCAAAACTTTATTTTCACCTTCCTTCTGCCACCTCTTCTTCGTATCCTCTTAAGTGATTTCCGTAGCCCACGTCTCCATGTGTCTGGTGGTTAGACTTTCCTCCGTTCATTTTAAGAGATGGGATTCCATTTTTACACATTCTGCCTTGGCATTTGCCGTTGTTTCTTTAGGATTTACAGATGTACTGGAAAAGCTTTTCCTTTATTTTAATCTGGGGGTGGCAAGATGGTAGCTAAAGAATGGGTGCACGTGTTCTGTCAGTGATTCAAGTGTTTCATTATCAGCTGCTACCTTTCTCTGTATGTCACTGGTTGCAATGCGTGCTAGGTAACTGATCTCACCAATAGGTATCCAGTAATGATTCTACAGCTTTCATTTAGAACTTTGCCTTCCTGTTTAGCCCCTGCTGAACTATATCCATCTAGACTGGTGTATTCACATGCAGAGTAATATAGAACCAGGGCTGTAGTTCTTAATTTTGTGGCTGTGTGCATTAACCCTCCACAGCTTGGGACCAGAGCACCTGTTGGAGCATATCTCCCAGAGGTCAACTGGGGCCAGGCCCACAAGAATGGCGCAGGCGCACTCACTTAGGGTGGCCACACCCAGAGAGGTGCGGAAATCACCATGCACCTTTCTCCGTGGTGGGCCCCACGCTGTTGAATCATCTGTCTAGTGAGCTGTGCCTAGCACAGTCCCTGCCTGCCTTTAAAAAGCTTTGAAAAGCCATCTATTCAAAGAGGCTTATGGCGACCTTTTTACTTAATTTTCTTTCTTTCTTTTCTTTTTTGCCGCCCGCATCATCATTTCGTCCCTCCTTATTTTATTAGCACTTGATGTGTTTTTTTTTTTTTTTTTTTTTTTTTTTTATTGCTTGTGTAATTGTAAAATGCCCAGAGTTCCTCCCGGAAGATGGGTGGGATAGAAATAAATAAATAAATAAATAAATAAATAAATAAATAAATAAATAAATAAATAAATAAATAACTGGTTCCCAGTAGCTTTCAAATACGATTGCACCTTGCAGAAAGCTTTTACTTTGTATTTTGACAGTAGTTGGTTAAGTAACAAGGGAGAAATGCTCTCACTTTCATGAAATAGTATATAGCTATACCAGTTTTGGCGAACCTATGGCACGGGTTCCAAAGGTGGCACTCTTTCTGTGGGCACCCAGCATCGTCCCTTCACAGCCACCTGCATTCAGGTTAAATGGCTGTGTTGGCACTTTGGAAAATTAGTGGGTTCTGAATCGCAGTTTGGGCACTCGGTCTCTAAAACGTTCATCATCACTGAGCTTTACTGTAGTTTTTCTTACAGCAGAATTAAAGGCTCTAAATGCTGTTGGACTGCACTTCCATCATCCCGTATGCGTTGGCCATCTAGAGCTGATGGAAGCTGTCGTTGGCTCCAGTTTTCCCACTCGAAAGGCTTCCGGCTGCCCCTGGGGAATATGAGATATACAACACAAGATGAACCTTCAGTCCCACTCAGTAGAGAAGCTCTTAGGTTATTTGCAAACAAGCACAACACAACAAAACCGTTGGCTGTGATGAAGGTGATCCAGGCTTTGCTTAGAGCACTCTTTAATGTAGTCCTCTCCAGTGCCTGGAGAGATTGTTTGGACACAAAAGAGGCGGATTTTAGCTGCTCTTAGCAACCGTTTTCTAAATGGGGTGCGCGTGCGCACACACACACACACATAATGAGATATAATGCGAGAAGAAAGGGGACATAATCTGCAGGTAAAGAAATCAGGCACTGCTCCCAGCTGGTGTTTCCACAGCTATGCTCTTCTTTTCGTCCTTATTGGTTGAGAAATTATAGTTCAGGGGGAAAAAGAGAGGCCACCCCATATGTGGGCTATTTACTATGATTATCTTCTATTTACTGTGATGGGCTCAGATTTGCTGTGCCTCAATGTAATTTCCTTGCTTGGCAAAAGGGAAAGGAAGCACTGGCGGAGGGATTGGGGGGGTGGGGAATAGCGTGATGTTGCCTTTGTCCGTCAGGCAGGTGAGGTGGTGAGAGGGAGAGGGTTGCCCCAAGGATGGGAGCTGAGATCCAGCCTGCCCGTGCCAGCCGCTGGTGCTCCAACCTGAAAAGCAGGGCCGCGCTTGGATTTTAATCCTCAAACCCACCACTGTCATTGGGCGCTTTTACATGACCTTTAAAATCGGTGGCAACTTAAATTCGGACCAGAGATTGTGGGGGTTTGTCGCTCTTCCTGTGTTCCCACCCCTCTGAACTCCATTGTTCCTGTCTGCGTGAGGGGAGGGAGAAAAAAGGGAGAAAAAAATGCTGGCTCACCTCTGTCTGCTGGTTGAAGCAGCCCCGAGCAGCCCCATAGTGATTCCTGTCTCTTAAAGGGGCGGCAGGGACAAAAACAAACAAACAGAAGGCGAGGGAGCCCGGCATTCACAGCTTCACAATCCGCATCGGAAGATTTTTTTTACCTCCTGGAGGCCAGGTACTTGAAAAGTGTGCAGGGATGCACTTAGGTGGGCGTGGTCGTACTTAATTTTTTTTTAAAGTCCGGAGTTGTTGGGAAAACATTTTTAAGCTCCGGATCTGGGAGCCCTTTGCCTCGGATTTTGGGGTCGTGTAAAAGCGCCCACTGTCGCTGTTGAAGTGGGAGCAGATGTGGCCAGTTCACGGTAGCCTGAGGCGGGCGGACAGGCTGGTGATGAGAGAGAACGCCTGGCTGAGAAAGATGGGGAGGCGAGGCAGCTTTTCTCTCCTTCATCAAAAGACAAGCACAGCTCTGAGGTCGCTTGGGGGTGGGGGAGAAAGAGCCGTTGGTGGTGGACATGGCATAAAAGTTAGAGAAGCCTGAAGGGTCATCAGCACCTGATGGAAATGAGGGCAAAAAGGAGTGGAAGTTGCTGTTGGTTCTTGCAGCCCCTGTGCTGTTTCCCTTATTGGATTAACAAGAAGGGGAGGCGGCTGTAGAACGTCTACCCCATTATCTGCACTACAAAGAGATTAGTGTGGTTTTCAAAGAAATTAATGGCTTTTGAGTTAGCTCTGAAATCCTAATGAATGTCAGGGCCAGAGATGGAAAGCAAATAAAATTGGTTTCTTCTTCCATGCTTTTGTCTCATCAAAAAAAAAAAAAAAAAAACACCTTCCCCCCTTCCATCCATCCTTTCTTTTTTCCCTATTTTGGGCCCAGTTTAATTGCCTCCCCCACCTTAACAATTTATTTCCATTAAACCTCTCTCTTTTTTTAAAAGGCGGACTTTGGGTAGAACAATCGCACTCGTGTTATGCCTGGAAGATGAGTGGTACGGAACTTGCCATGCTGGTGGAAGATCTACTGGGCACCCAGCATGTGGTTGATCTTAGAGAAGAAACATATGAAATGACACATACACTCCACCTCTCTCCACCAACCCAGTCTCACAGGGAACTGATGAACCTGCGACAGTGGGGAGCCTGTCCACAGCAGGCACCCAAGCGTCTCCACACACGCTGTGTAAGACGATGCCTCAGTTCTTCCATTCTGTCAGCCCTGAGACCATCACCAGCAGTGCTCCTGTATGCCAGTGGAATTCGGTCATCCTTATAGATTTTTTATAGATTTTTAGAGTATTTTCAGCCCGCCTTGCTCCTTGAAGAAGGGCCCAAGGCGGCTTACAGTAAGGAGAGACTGTACAGTCCAATACACTTAAGACATATTCAAGTATTGAGAGCACAGAATTGAGGGACATCTTACAGCATTAAAAGACAACATTACATTAAAGCTACAAGAGAATGTGAGCAGTTAAAGCGAGAGTGAAAAATTCCATGTAAAAGTTATGAGTGAGGGAAACGAACAATGAAAACATAGTGTCAGTGCAATCACAAAATCTATAAACACAAAGTCTATGTGATCATGTATGGGAGATTCATATAAAAGTCACATAATGGTAGACCATCATTCAGGGAAAGCTTGTCTGAAGAGAAAGGTCTTTGCCTGTTTTCGGAAGGACGACAGAGGCAGTCCTGGCCTCTAGTGGGAGGGAGTTCCAGAGTCTGGGCACAGCAGTTGAGATGGCCCTTTCATGTGTTCCTATGAAATGCACCTGTGAAGGTGGCAGGATGGAGAGAAGGGCCTCTCCTGATGACCTGAACACCTGAGTCGGTTCATATAGGCAAGAGTTTGAATCCTGTTGTGCTGCTGACTCTTGTGGCATTGGAGTGTGGTATGCAACGGGAAGGACAAGCATGCTCCAGTTTTAGTGCATTGACATGGGGAGCTGGTCAGCTTGTAGAAAAACGGGTTTCCTCCATCATGAGCTTGTAGCTGATTGCGAAGCCATCAGGCAGCTGTACAGGGAGCAGCCAAAGGATCATCAAAAAGGGGATTGAAAATAAAACAGCCCACATTATAATGCCATTGTACAAAACGGTAGCGCCTGGAGTATTCTGTACAGTTCTGGTCACCGTATCTTAAAAAAAAAAAAAAACCATAATGCAACTGGAAAAGGTGCAGAAGAGAGTGACTAAAATGATTACTGGGCTGGGGGACCTTGCTTATGAGGAAAGGCTAAAACATTTGGGACTCTTTAGTCTGGAAAAAGGTGCCTGAGGATAGAGGGAAGCTCTTCTCCCTCTCACAAAATACCAGAACTAGGGGACATACACTCAAATTGAGGGCTGGGAGAGTAAGAACAGACAAAAGAAAATATTTTTTCACCCAGCATGTTGTTAGTCTGTGGAACTCCCTGCCACAGGATGTGGTGATGGCATCTGGCCTGGATGCCTTCAAACGGGGATTGGACAGATTCCTGGAAGAGAAGTCCATCGCAGGTTACAAACCATGATGGAGATGTGTATATGCATGCATATTAAATCTCCAGGCTTAAAACCGGGGTACTTCAAGGGCCAGAGGCAGGGGAGTGGTATCAGGAGACAGATATCTAGTCTTGTGAGCTCCCAGCGTCATTTGGCGGGGCCACGGTGAGATACAAGAACCTGGACTAGATGGGCCCTTGGCCTGATCCAACATGGCTCTTCTTATTTTTTCAAGTTGGGCATTGTGCATTTTTGCTCTAGAAACCACCCAAGGGTGTATATGGGGAACACTTCAAGCTGGTTTGGGCTTTAAAGATCAGAAGGGTTATTCCTGCCCTGGAATATGTCAAGAATGGTGATATGTAGCTACCATCCCTTCTGCTAGATAAAAGCGTGAAAAAAGGAAAGCAATTTGCAAATTTGTAAGATGTCTCTTTTATCTCTCTTTTAGAACACCAGCCAACATTCTCAAACATCTTAAAGAAAGGGTACTTGGAAATTAAGATCAACCATGATACCTACTGGCAGACTTGTTATGCGGAGCTCTCGCCCTATGAACTGTACCTCTATTGGCTTGACAGCAGTGGTAACCAGACCCTTCCCACCATCTACCTGCTGCTGCATTTCCAAAGCATCACTGTGGAAACTAGTGTAGTCGATGCAGTTCTCTTCAATAACTCGCACCTGCAGCTCAGAGCCGAATGCCCCTGGGAAGCCTTGGACTGGGGGCAGAAGCTCCGGGAAGCTGCACATTCTTCTGTACCGTCTTTCCTGAGGCCACCGGGAGACCTGCGGAACCCCCAGAAGCTTGATAATGAGGAGAGTGCCCTCACCCGAAACCACGTCTTTCAGAAGGAACCTTCTCAATTCTTGCTGTCCACATCGTTGACCCCAAACATCAAGGACTTCCAGAATGTTCTCAAATCGGGGACTCTTTACAGGCTGACCCTGCAGAATAACTGGAAAGCATTCCATTTTGTGCTCAGCCCTCCTCTCCTCATGGCCTTTCAGACCTGTGGGCTTGACGAAGACCCGTTGTGGAGCTACAATACGGAAGTGTGCCTCTCCGTCGAGACAGATACTCTGGATGACTGTGACTCTTGCTTTCAGGTGACCTTCCCTCAGGATGTGCTCCGCCTGCGGGCAGAGACGCGTCAAAGAGCTCAGGAATGGATGGATGCCCTGAAGATGGCTGCCCAGACAGCAAGCCGTGGTCAGAACCTGCAGGTGACGCTCAGGAACAAAGTCCAGGGTTTGTCGCAGGGAAAAGAACATAGGAAGGTCAAGCGCCAGTCGGTCACCACCAGTTTTCTCAGCATCTTAACCACCTTGTCTTTGGAAAGAGGACTGACTGCCCAGAGTTTCAAGTGTGCAGGTAAGCAAAGGAACGGCCGATGTTTTGTGGCTTTTTCGTTATCACTCCTGGCTTCTTCTACCAGTTACACCTCTCTCTCTCTCTCTCTCTCTCTCTCTCTCTCTCTCTCTCTCT
This sequence comes from Phrynocephalus forsythii, assembly GCA_029282475.1. Lineage (NCBI taxonomy): Eukaryota > Metazoa > Chordata > Lepidosauria > Squamata > Agamidae > Phrynocephalus > Phrynocephalus forsythii. Next base: position 18,013,440 of record JAPFRF010000001.1, read on the forward strand.
CTCTCTCTCTCTCTCTCTCCCTCCCTCCCTCCCTCCCTCTCCCTAGTCCCCCCCTCTCTGCATGGCTTTGTTGTCCTGAACTTGGTCATGTGTGCGTATTAAAGATGGGTGTTTCGTTTTGGAAGGGGACTGGTTCTGAAACGAAACATGCCAGCACAGCTGGCGCTCGGAATCCAGTCCCACCTTCCAGAACAAAATCAACCACTGCCTTACCTTGCTGTGGTTCGTGCTGGGCAAAATTCCAACCAGGAAGCAGCCTCCGATGTGTCATCTTCCCTCTTCCCTCTCCCTGGCGCTGGCCAATCAGGAGCTGTACAAGGACATGCATCGTCCCACCTCCCTGTCTCCCTGGTTGGAATTTTACCCAGCACAAACTGGAGCAAGGCAAGACAGTGGTTGATTTTGTTCCGGAGGGTGGGACTGGGTTCCGAGTGCCAGCTGGTATGTTTTGCTTTGGAACTAGTCCCCTTCCGAAATGAAACACTCATCTCTAGTGCATATGCCAATTATCTTTTGGGCTGGTGGGCCGGTGAGAATAGGCAATGGTGTTGTGCCCCTAGATTCAGTTTGACTGCAGCTGATGAGGAATCCATCAAGTGAAGCCTGAAATAGCGGGTGACTAATGGAAGTCTCTCCACCATCGGGAGAAGGCATCTATATGTGAAGTCAGCCATGTGGGAAGAGGAAGACTTGCTCTTTGCGTTGATTTTGTAACTGAAGTGCATGCAGGGCGAGGATCGCTCAGGCCAACTCACACGTCCCTGTTTCCATGTGGCTTGAATAGGCTCCCAACTTTCTGAGTACTAGCATGAGACGCGGAGGAGTCTTGTTGGGAAGCTCTCTTCACGTACTTCTTTGATTGCATGACTTTTGATCAAAGCAGCATTTGAGGAAGCATGAACTGGGGACTTGGGATAGTGCAGGGGTGGCAAACCTCTGGCACTCCAGATGTTTTAGACTCCAACTCTCGCTGTTCTTTGTCACTGGCAATCTAGGCTTGGGATTCTGGGAGTTGGGGGGGTCCGAAACATCTGGAGTGCCAAATGTTCGCAACCACTGGGCTAGCAGGTGAAAATTTAGAAGGGAACTTGCAGTGCACCTGCTTGCTGGCGTTCATGCATATATATAGCATTAATAATTCCAGCAGGGGGCAGTGTCAGTAAATTGTTGCAGATTTTAACTTGAAGCAACCAACTCCTACTACATGTGATTCGAAAATAAAATTTAAATGCTGTATGTAGGAATGGAAAGGCCTGTTTGTTTTGTTTCTTTTGAGTTTCTAGGTTTCCCACGGGCATTCCTGTTCTGCCCTGTTTCTGTCCCATGTTGCAAAAAAGTTGGGGTTCCCTGCAACCACACAGATAATTATAGCCATTTTTTTGTTTCACAATATATGTATTTCTATACATATTTTTAAATGTGTGCATTTTACACTTACTAAAGTAATGGAGAGCAGCTGCAGCTGACTAGATGCTTTTGGATGGGGGGTGACTACACATACCTCTACATATTTTTGTGTCCATTTCTGCGAATCCAGAACAAATTATAGTTTCGTATGCTGGCAGTGTGTGCGTTTTTTTTTTTTTTGGAACTTACTAAGGTGTACGTCCAAACAATGTAAAGGAGTGGAACAGATACAGGTGGTTCAAAAAGCAGTGCTCAGGCCAGTTTGGCTGCCTAGTCTTCCCTGAAGTTTGATCTGGTGTTTTTGTTTTTGTTTAAGATTCAGAACTTTAAAATCTGAACAAAAATAGTTGGAACCTTTTGCTATAAGAAGGAAGCACTAAAGCAGAAAGAGAAGACTCATGAAGCTCCAATGAAAGGCTCAATCTTTCTTTGCAACTCCAGCCACGGAGCCCTGGGGAGGTCTCAGAGGGATGTCACTAGACCAGTGGTTCTCAACCTGTGGGTCCCCAGATGTTCTTGGACCAACTCCCAGAAGTCTTCATCACTAGCTGTGCTGGAAGGGGTTTCTGGGAGTTGCAGTCCAGGAACATCTGGGGACCCACAGGTTGAGAACCGCTGCACTAGTCTCTCTCTCTCTCTCTCTCTCTGGTAGCTAGTCTTTTGAATGCTTAGGATTGAGTATGTCTGTGAATGTGCAGTGGGCAAACTGAATCTTTTCATGCAAATTTTGATTGGATAAGTAAAAGTAGTGCTAGGGACTGTCTCGCCCTGCATATTCTGCTTTCTTTTGTTTGTTTGTTTGTTTTCCTGGTGCCTGGTGCTGGCCTTGTTTTGTGGAATCATGGGTTGTTGTTGTTGTTGTTGTTTTTTCTTGCTGTGGATGCCTGCTTGGGTCAGAGAGAGGCAGCCTGATTTGGGAGAGGCACTGTCTAGGAAAGTGAGGCTACTGATTGGGAACGCTGTGGGGGACACCACTGACACCCCGATTCGTGGTTTCCCCTGCCCTTGCCCATGCTAGGGGCAGAAGGAAAACTGGCAGGAGGTTTTGCCTACACACTGAAGAGCCACCGTATTTCCAGATTTGATGGTGCGATCTAGTGCCCCTCAAGCCAGATGACAAGTCCTTTGTTTTCCACATTGCCAGTTTGTTTGTCCCAATCTGGAAACAGATGAATACATTTAAGTGTCGGAAGACACTCCAAAAATCAATTCAGGTCACCTCCAAATCGGCTCAAGGCAGGTCATTCTGGATTTCTATACTGTAGCAGGTGCAGTGGACCCTTGTATAACAAGCGGTTTGTATAACATGAAATCTGTACAACATAAAAAATTCCGGAGATAGGGGAAATTTGCTTAACATAATCGCCTATGGGGTGAATCCATACAACATAAACATTGTTGTGATTAGGGATTAACCCATTTTCAATGCATTCCTATGGGAAATTTGTATAAAGGAAAAAATTTTTTTAGCAGAATTTTATTTGGAACAAATTAATTCCTTTATACAAGGTACCACTGTATTTTGATACAAATTGGATCAGAAGGCAATTCACTCATGCACTGTATTGTAAGATACAGTATAATGATTTTATGTACCATTTAATACAGAATCACTTATCTGTCTTGGACCATCCATGCTCAACAGGAAAGAAAGCTTAATACCTTCCATATGCGCTGTCTTAGGCGAATATTCAACATTACCTGGCACGACAAAGTTCCAAATAGCATAGTCCTGAATCGAGCTGGAATCCCTAGCATGTACACTTTATTGAAACAGCAACGCCTATGCTGGCTTGGACACGTTGTGAGAATGGATGACGGTCGGATCCCAAAAGATCTTCTATATGGAGAACTAATGAAGGGAAAGCACCCCAGAGGGAGACCACAGCTGCGGTATAAGGATATCTGTAAGAGGGACCTGAAGGCCTTGGGAATGGACCTCAACAGCTGGGAAACCCTGACCTCCGATCGCACTGTCTGGAGGCAAGAGATACAGCATGGTCTACATAAATTTGAAGAGGCATTTTTCCAACAGGCAGAGGAAAAGAGGCAGGCACGGAAAGAACGAAACTCGAGGACCAGGCAGGAAACAGAATACATCTGTCCACAGTGCAGTAGAGACTGCCATTCCTGAATTGGTCTATTTAGTGACACTAGGTGTTGTTTTTAGGATCTCTACTCCAGGCATGATACCATAGTCTTTCGAGACTGAAGGATGCCAATGATGAATGACTTATCTGTATGTACATTTTCTGTGGTTTATCGTGGGCAGGTTTATGTGGAGTTGTTGGTGGAAGAGTTCAGTGCGCTGGGTGCCTGGCTGCCAGAGCCACCAAGTGGGAGTTTAATTCACACTGTGCCTCCGGGGAGGGTGGTTGTGGTTACGGTAGCAGAATTTGGTGCAGGCCACTCGTGCCTGCGTCGGTGTGGACAACTCAGTTTGCATAGGAATTTTCGCTCGATTCCATCCTGTCTTTTCATTTAAGTCAGAGAAGAGCTTCACCTGTGTGGAATGTACTCTCAACCGATTGCAGCTTGGGTGGTATATGAAATTAGAGATCTAGTGGTAGCCCAGAGCAGTCCAGTAAACATTTTTTTTCTTTTTTGGCTGAACTGAGAACCCCTTTTCTGTTTTGCTCCACCACGCTGCCAGCCTATGCTGATAGTCGACTGGGGTAAATGAGTAATTCACCCATCTTACGCTCTTCAGCACCTTGATCGGAGCTGGTTCCTGACAAGGATCTCAAAATACTACCATAAAAGGTTGGTGTCCGCTGGCGCCATATACCCTCGGTGTCTTTTCCTGGCTAAAACGTGCCACTTGGTGAATAGTTCTGGCGGAACTGTGAAGGCCAGGTCAAGGAGGGCTGTCCTTACGCAACTCTGTCAGCACATCTTGAGGCAAAGCCCTCTTGTAGCTTATTGCAAACAGGGTGCCCCATAGGGAACGAGGGGCATGCATCAAATACAAATGACATCTTCCTCTTCAGAAGGTTGTGATTGTTTTGGAGCTAAGGAGCAGGAAGCCCAGGAGACACCCCCAAAAAAAGGGTGTCCATCCATCGGTCTTTTACCACACCTTGAAAGATGTCTGCCGTCTTAACTTCTCAGGGTGGCTGTTTAACCCCACGGGACTACTGCTGGTAATTGCATCTTTGAAGCATGAGGTGCCCCCACCATTCTGCCTTTCCCTCCCCCATATCCTCACCCCACTCTTACAGCTGCAAAAGAGGGGCGAGCTTTGTGGAGGGAGAGAGAGGGTGGTGGTGGTGGAGGAGGAGGAAAAAGTTTTGCTGTGAATTCTTCAGCCATTTAGTGCAAATTCCTGTAATTACCATCATTGTGTCCTGCCTGAATGGCCCATAATGCCGGAGAAGCCTTTCCTAATTGAGACCTTACAGGAGGTACAAATCCCCTCCTTTGTTCAGCCTGACAAATTAGTTGCCAGAAAATGGCAGGGTCTGAGTGGGAATCAAAGAGGAGCTGCACAAAGATGAGACTTAAGGCTACAGTAATAACCCTCTCTCTTGTTCTTCAGGGGAGGAGAAAAGGAAAGGGGAGGGAAAAGAAAATAGGGTGTTTTTCCCCCCCATTCAGGTTTTTGTTTTGTTTTGTGGTAAATTCCCTTGACATGACAGCACCTGAGGGCTGCTTTATTTATTTAGTAAAAGTGATTAAATAGTAATACTACAGAGTGGCCCCATTGTTTCTCCCGCCTACCCCCCACCACACAGACCCCTACTGCCTTGGCTAATTGATTGACAATGAACCTCTGATAGAGGAGGTTGTTGAAGGGATTTGATGGGGACCGTCCCCCCTGCATTTCCCCCTGTTTCTTTCTTTGCTTTTCCTTCGGGTAGGAATTTGGAGGTGGAGGGGGGGCTGGTTTTGTTTGATTGCACTCCCCCTCCCTCCCATCTGTCCTGTCTTATCCTCCTTTTAAAAAGCTTTTTGCAGCAAAAAGCTTCCAGACAAACAGCTGACATTCAAAAGTGGGTAAGAAGAATGTAGCTTTAGACAAGTTTATTTTGGGCGCCAGCTACTCATCGGCAACCACCTATAGGAGTTATGGCAGCCACATACGGAGATGGGGCCCTGGGGAGAGAGGGGGTCAGGAAACGAAACAGGTTGTTGGTGTACCAGAGTCAGAAGGGCAGAAAAGAAAAAGGCAAACAAAAATCCTTCAGGAAAAGATTTGTGGGCCTGGGAACGGAACAAGTAGACCTGCATCATACTCTTATTGTCACTCCATTTCTCTCCTTCTCCCCACAGTTTGTTTTGTTCTGGGGAACTTTTAAAAACCCGGTTTCTGCTTTGCCTCAGGGACCAGATTCAGTTAGTTCAGAAGCTTCCTCTTTAGTAGGCTACTGTAGCGTTAATGGGTTTGTCAATAAACCGGCCCTTTCCTAAGTTATTGACAAACACCCCTTCTGATTTCCCTCTATCGCTGCCACCAACTTGCTTAGCTCATAAATTAAAGCCTTCAGACTGTTTTTAAGTTGAATAAAAATAAAGGAGGTTTATTGATTACAAAGTAGAACCAAAATCATTAATGGTAACATGTTGGAAGTATAAATAAAAAGAATATAGTTCAAATCCACTTAAGTTTGATACTAATAAAGCTGTATACGTACACACCCAGTTCCTAAGTTTACAAACTCTAAACACTTAGTTTTATTCACAGGCACTCTAAAATCCTGTATTTTCTTTAACCCTCTCTGTCTTTCTCTTAGACGGTGCCAGACCCTATCTGATCCTCTCAGACTCTGTCAGAGTCTCTGTCTGTAAGTGTAGATCTTTCTGTAGGTCCCAATCTAACCCTATCTGCCTTATCTGTCTAAAACAGTGCTGAGCAGTGCCTTAAATAAATTCCTTCAGGCCACTCCTCAGACTCTTTCATTGGTCTACCAACCCACCAATCGGTAGAGAAACCTCTCATACATTATTCATCAGTGCAGGTAAACGCCACAGTTAGTACCTTAGTTAGTACCTTCAGTTTTATTTGGATGATTTGTTGATTGTAATTCTGTCTTCCTTAAACTGAGATCTTTTTACAAATTCAGGAAGCTATTGACAGACATGTCCAAACTTTGGCCCTCCTGATGTTTTGGACCACAACTCCCAGAATTATAAGCTTACATTGCCAATGACAAAGAACTGTGGAATTTGCGGTCCAAAACATCTGGAGGGCCAAAGTTTGGACATGCCTGCCTTAGGTTGTGGTCAATTCTCATTCCCTTGGAAAAGTGAACCCGATTCAGCTGGAGGTATTTGCTCAGGACAGGCATGTCCAAACTTCGGCCCTCCAGATGTTTTGGACCACAACTCCCACAGTCCTTTGCCATTGGAAATACAGGCGTGGAATTCTGGGAGTTGTGGTCCAACACATCAAGAGAGCCGAAGTTTGGACATGTCTGGCCCAGGACCTCTGTGTAGCCTTGAGGAACCAAATCAGCTCTAAATCCCACCTCATCTGGGACAGCAGTCATGTCAGTACAAACTGGAGGCCAAAGGCAAAAAGACCAGCCAGACTTATGTAGAAAAACTGTAGGCATGATCATAGCCATCACATAGCGCTGAGATTTGGAAATCAGTGGAAACCCACGGCATCATTTCAGCCCAGTACACTCATTCTGGCTAGGCAGAAATGTAAAAAGGCCCTCTCCATTCCAGACCAGCTTTAGATGGCCAGAGAGTCCAGAGCGTTTCTGGCATGAAAGTCAGGCTATGATAGAGATATAGCTTACATTTTGGATTACTTGTGGCATGGTCCAGTTTGAGCTATTTCCCATCAATTGGGCCATGTGCAAGGAGATCAGAAACCAGCTCACCTTTTCCACTCCGCAATAGGGATTCTTTTTTCCTGGATCATCTCTTGCAGGGAACAAAAAGGTTGTTTCAAGGGCCATTGCTCCCTTGTGATGAGGCACAGCCCTTGATAGGCATTTGATTGCATCCTAAGACATGTACAGAGTGTGTACATTGCAAGAAAACCCATGCTCTTGTAAAAACTGAATAGGATTAACCTTTAGAGCCTTAGAATATATATTGCTTGCTGGCCAGAATCCAGCCAAATACAAATAGAGAGTAAACATACTATGCTTTATTAAGGCAGTAATAGCAGTTTTGTGCAGCTGCAGTCAGAATGACAAAAGACTTTAGTGCATGAGCTTTGTTCCATACATAGACTGGATAGTGGTTGCTCAAGTCAGGGAGAAACTGCAATAATGAATAGGGGGAAAGCAACACCAACAGTTAGTAATGGTGAATTTTAATGTTGATGTAACAAAACTTGGGAAGATTTTGTTGGGAAATACTAGACTAGGAACCGAGAATTAAGATGTAGATAGAAGAAACAACACAGTTATGCAAAAAAAAAAAAGCCCTTGTTGTTGAGTCATTCAGTCACATCTGACTCTTCATGACGCCATGGACCAGAGAGCACGCCAGGCCCTCCTGTCTTCCACTGCCTCCAGGAGTTTGGTCAAATCCATGATGGTTACATCGATGACACCGTCCAACCATCTCATTCTCTGCCATCCCCTTTTCCTTTTGCCTTCCGTCTTTCCCAACATCAGGGACTTTCCCAAGGAGTCATCTCTTCTCATGAGGTAGCCAAAGTACTGGAGCCTCAGCTTCAAAATCTGTCCTTCCAGTGAACATTTGGGGTTGATTTCTTCCAGGATGGATAGGTTTGATCTCCTTGCAGTCCAGGGGACTCTCAAGACTCTCCTCCAGCACCACAGCTCAAAAGCATCAATTCTGCGGCAATCAGCCTTCTTAATAGTCCAGCTCTCACTTCCATACATCACTACTGGAAAAACCATAGCTTTGACTATCTGGACCTTTGTCGGCAAAGTGATGTCTCTGCTCTTTAAGATGCTGCCTAGGTTTGCCATCGCTTTCCTCCCAAAGCCACCAATAATTATTTAATATTTGTGTGCCATCAAGTTGACTCTGACTTATGGGAACCTTTTCAGGGTTTGTTAGGAAGAGAGTGCTCGGAACTGGTTTACCATTCCCTTCTTCTGGAGCTGCCATCCAAGGCTATCCAGAGGGACTCTTCCAATGGGGTTGGGAAGGAGAGTGTGCAGTCGGACTCCCAGACCCGCCTCACTCACTGAGCTATTTGGCTAGCTGGAATCACCCATGCCATAATCCAATTGCCACAAGGGACATTAGATACAGTATATGGAAAATCTCCAGAAAATGGCTCTAATGGCAGCATTGTAAGGAAACGGATTATATCCTAAAGAATCAGAGGCACTGAAACAGTGTTAAGCTGGTGAATCTGTAAATTCAGATTGCAGCACTGTGACAGGTGGCTTTTTAAAAAGAAATAAAACTGAAAAGGCAATTATGATGTGGGGTGTGATTGTAAAACTTAACTTAGAAAGAATTCCCACTGTCTTCAGGTAGATTTGTATCCTAGTGTGACTGTCTGACAATGTGGTCCTGTTAGTGTACCATACTTAGAAATAAATTCCACTGAATTCAGTGGAACTTTCTTGGGGGTTTCAGGCTAAATATTGCAGTATGAAATGAATGTACACTTACACCAGAAAAAAGTCTCATTGTACTTATGTAAACAAATAAAGGAAGCCCCGTTTCCACATAATCCCTTACTTTTGTTAATTAAAATGTCACCTGATGGACTCCATTGCTGTACTATCCATATACTATTTTTATATAGGTACTCTTAAATGTTGTGTTTGAATGCCAACTTAGCATCCTGTAAACTTCCTTTTCCCATGTGCCTGCTTCATTAGGACAGAATCAGCAGGAAAGAAAGTGACATTGAAAGAGTCATGGGTAGGGAGATGATAGTGTTTGACCTGAGGTTTTAGACTTAGAACCAGTTCAGCATACGGTATTGACATGGTTTTATGTCAGTAGTCTCTCTCCTGCACCTCAGTCCCCAAGCTGTGTGTTAATGGAAGAAATTCATATCTTCCTCTTTTTACCTTTCTTTCCAGATAATAAAGGAGTAGAGTAGACCAACCAGCTTTGATAAGTTTCTGTCCTCACCTGCTCTTACCTTTTCTCTGCCACTATTAGCCTTCTGGATAAGCTGCTTCTAAGTGCGTGCTGGTGGAAGTGCATATGAAGTTGTGTAGTTCTTGGTTTTGCAACCTCGTTGTTGTGAAATCCAAGCAATAAAAAGTAAGCCGGTTTCAAAGGTGAAGGTTTCTCTTGCAGCGATTCACCTCCGAAATAAGTAGGTGTAGTATTTTGCTCAGATTTTATTTGTTTGGATTTTGAGCTTAACAAACATACCAAGGGTTGGCTTTTGATTTGTTTGCTGTGCTTCATACCATCCTCCACTGCTATGCTGTCACCAAAAGGATATTTGAAGTGAAATGAATGTCGGTCTTATGGTGAGAAGAAATATATCCAGCGTGTGCCTTCTCTGACAATGATCCAGATTCATAATCTAAACTGGTTGTTGGAGTCCTTTGCAAAAGATTTGAGCCTCTCTGTGGTTCAGAATGTCAATAACTGAGCAAGATGGTGCACGGATCATGGATAGGCATGTGCCTGGCGAACAGAGTGACTTGCGTACATAGAGTGCAACATGTGCTTATGCATAGAGAGAGAGAGAGAGAGAGAGAGAGAGAGAGAGAGAGAGAGAGAGAGAGAGAGAGAGAGAGAGAGAGAGTCCTGATTCAGAAGGTATGGCCATGAAAGACATATCCTTAAATAAAGACTAACAGGAAGATAACAGATCCCTTTTTAAAGGATTTAATCCAAATGTTGATTCCCAAGGGAAAATGTGCTAGTTGAAAATCAAATCTGAGCATTTGATAGAGATGTGCTTCTTGATCCATGCTTTGCAAATTCACATGTGCTGTTCACAGCCCTGTACTGGAGAACAGATCGCTTCATTCCAGTAAATATAATGGTGTAAAGAAATTAGGAGTAGAACTAGAAAAACTTCAGAATCCAGGCTCCTGTCTGCTAAAAGGTGACACAGTTTCATGTTAGACCACTGCTGCATCTTTCTTATCCTTTCTTTTCTTTCTTTCTTTCTTTCTTTCTTTCTTTCTTTCTTTCTTTCTTTCTTTCTTTCTTTCTTTCTTTCTTTCTTTCTTTCTTTCTTTCTTACAAATAGCTTAATTGGTGTCTGCTGCTGAGATACATTTGTCATAGTGTCTCACTTTGAACCGGGTAACATCAAAGGGATCACCTGCACTTATAACTTGATGTGAAGGGGTTGTAGAAATAGCCAGCCCTGTGAAATAAAACATGCAACTGGAACAAGGCAAGAGGCGAGGAAGGGTGGGGCTTCGAGGCTCAAAACACGGCCACCAGCCTAATAATCGTGTCTGAGGGCAGAAGGTACATACTGCTCTTTGTTGTCCTTTTCAACCTCTTTCGGCCTTTGCTGTTCTGTTCTGCCTTTGCTGCCGCCTTTTCTGCCCTTTATCCTATGTGACCGAGGTCAAAAATGTGTTGTCAAAGAAGTAGAGGGCAAGTGCAAAACAAGGGGGCAGTGCATGTATGTAGTGGCTAAGAAGAGGGCTAGGAGAGAGGAATACATAGGCTGGAGGAAGGAAACGTCCAAACAGCCATTCTTCATTGTGTTGATTATACAGTAGGTCCATTGTATCCACTGATTCATTAACCATTGATTCAGTTATCCACAGTTGGCAGAGGAAAAAAATTAAATAAATAATCCAGCAGCTGCAAAGCTAGTTACTGTCACAAACAGTAGCCATAAAGCAAGCTACTGTTGCAAAATAGCAGCCACATAGCAAGACTTGGATTGAATTTTTTTTGGTTTTGTGTTTTAGTTGTGACAGCTGAAAACAGTTTCTGTGTGAGAAACCTTGGTGCCCCTGCCCCCTTTTTTGCAGCCTTCCTAGCCTTGTCTCACTCCTCGTAATGTGATCTTCCTCTTCCCCTGCTTTGTTGGAGTCCCAGCAGCAGCAGTTGGCAAGAACCCAAGAACCAACCCAAGAGCATTTTGGGTTCTGTCTATGGATGGACAATGTCTGGCACTCTTGGTTGCAGGACATTCTGCAGCTATTCCATTGTTTCTCCCTTAATGGCAATTTTATTAAATGGATAGAAAAAGGAAGGGATGGATGGAGAAGACCGGAGAGTTGCAAGTACTGTAGAAGCTAATCATTTGTTGTGTCCCATACCATTTATGTCCATAGGGCTGAGTTCCTGCATAGAAGGAGACTCATCTCAAAGCTTTCAAAGTGATCAAAAGAGCAAGTTTGTGACTGATGTTATTTGTATGGGAGGCCAAAACTTTCCTTAAGGCTTGGACACTGCAGTAGTATACACTTCAGTATATTATAGCAGGATTCACGGTGGGATTAGAATGTCCACTGGGTAAGTTGTAGCAACTGAGATGGTACTCAGGGAGCACTTTCCTCGCCTCCAACAATGGCTGGAGCTGGACTGAGGTCTGTTCTACTAGTAGTTCAAGGACTACGCCCTCCACGCTCCACCTCCTTTCTGTTCAAGTAGGAGGCCTTCAAGGAACAGCTCACTGGCCTGCAGCCTGGGAGCACTTGATGAACACGCCACTTGCGTTGGTATAATTGGTTCCTGGACCACGGACCTCTTGGGAATTGTTAGCCCATCTGGGAGCTGCCTTTAGGCCTCAAAGGTTTCCACAGTGATTGTGGGTAGGGAAGCGTTTGGGCTGAGGCCTATCAGTTTGGACTGGCTTGGAGATCTGTTCCAAGTTGTCCCTCAGCTCCTGAGTCCAACTGAAGTCTTGAGACAGAGCACCTTCTCATAGGAATTTGCATTCAAATTGATGGGTTTGATTATCTTCGAAACAGAGCTAGTTGATTTTCACACATTATTTTATGTTGAGAAGATAAGAACCTGCCTTATATCAAATTACGCCATTGGTTTTTCAAGCTCAGTGTATTTTACAGTGAGTGACAGCAGCTTTCCAAGACAAGGCTTGCTTGTAATGTCCTATGAGTAGTGATTTTATTCATAAGCAGGGATGGGCACCAAATGAAAAATGAAACGCTGTTTCGTCGGTTCATTACAAACCAAACGGAACCAGGCAAGCTAACTAAATGAACCAGCTGGTTTTTTTTTTTTCATTTAAAAAGAACCAATTGGTTTCACTGTAAAATGGCTCCCCTGGGTCCTAGAGGGAGCTGTTTCATAGAGTAACAAATAGGTTTGTTACTGGTTTGTTTTGTACGACTTTTAAAAAAAAACATTTCTAACGAAATACAATTTTTTCAAACTGCCTGGGCTGGGTAAACATGCATCTGCCCCAGGGATCTCCTGGGGTAAATGCATCTTCGCCCAACCTGGGCACCATGCAAGCAAGGGAAGTGCTTACCTCCAAGTAAACACTTACCTGGAGGTAAGCGCTTCCCTTGCAAGGTGCCCGGGCTTCTCCCTCAATCAAGGGCAGCTGAAGGCTGCTCTCTGCAAACCCCCCCAGCTGATTTTGATAGGTCCGACCTGTCAAAGTCAGCTGTCTGGTGGAAAAGTGGAAAGCAGCCTTTGGCTGCCCCTGATTGAGGAGGGTTGGGACAGCCTCCCCATAAGAATGCATGGAAAACATATTAATCTGTTCCCTCCAGAACGGATTAATTGATCAATTGATCAATTGTTTTTCAATGCATTCCTCTGGGAAACCTATGTTCGACTTACGACTTGAATCAACTTCCAAAGATGCCTTCGGAATGGATTAACATCGTAAGTCGTGGTACCACTATACATCTGTTCCTCGTCTTGAACAGAGTTTTCTTGTTGGATATTCCAGCCAGCAGGAACCTTTTCCAGAATATATGCGGTATCAGGCTGAAGGAAAAATAAATACTTTGTATCATTTTCCAAATACAGTAATACCTTGGTTTACAAGCATAATTCATTCTGGAAACATGTTTGTAAACCAAAACACTCTTATATCAAAGCAAATTTCCCCATAAGAAATAATGGAAACGCAGATGATTCATTCTGGGGTCCCATAGACCAGTGGTCCCCAACCCCCGGGCCGCGGACCGGTGCCGGTCCGTGGACCGGTTGGCACCGGGCCGCCTGGGAGGCCGGGAGGCTCCTCCCCTTTTCCTCCGCCGCCCCCTCCTCCTCCTCCTTTTTCCCGCGGGCAGCCGGAGGAGGAGTCGCCGCCGCCGGGCACGGCGCACGGGCGGGGTGGGGGAGCCCGGGCTCCTGGGCGGGCGGGCCCCCGCCTCCTCCTCCTGTCGGCGGCCGCGGCGGCCGCGGCAGCCACCCGGGTTCAGCCGCGACTCCGCGGCCGGGCGGCGGGGCGCCCCGTGCCGCCACGGCTGGCTCGGCGGTCCCGGTGGCGCCCTTGGGCCGAGACGCCACCCCCACCGGCCTCCCTCCCCCCCCTCCCCGCTCGCCCGCCCGAAGGCCGCAGCCGGAGGCAAGCGGCGGCGCAGAGGTGCCCCACCGAGGCGGGCGCCCCGCCGCCCGGCCGCGGGCGCCCCGCCGCCCGGCCGCGGAGCCACAGCCGAACCCGGGCGGCTGCCATGGCCACGTCTGCGGCGCCGCTTGCCTCCGGCCGCCGACAGGAGGAGGAGGCGGGGCCCGCCCGCCCAGGAGCCCCGGGCTTCCCCGCCCGTGCGCGCAGGGGGGGCGCACGCCCGCCGCCCCAGCCAGCAAGCGCCGCTGCCGCCACCGCCGCCGCTGCTGCCGCCGCCGCCGCTCCCGTGGCCCCCAAGGTACACACCCCAAGCCCCCCCGCACCTCCTCCTCCCTCCCCCCCCCCCCCCCCCACCCTCCCGCGACCCCCCATCACCGCCGCCGGTGCGACCCCCAATCGCGCCGCCGCGCCACTGCAACCCCCCGCCTGCCGCCCCGCCATCGCGCCCGCCCGCCGCCGCGCCGCGCCCGCCCTCCCGCCATGCGCGATTATGTCGCGCTGCCGCGCGCTGCCATCACCGCCGCCGCCGCCGCGACCCCCGCAAGTGGGCCAGGGAAAAATTATCAAACATTTACCGGGCCCCGGTGATAAAAAGGTTGGGGAGCACTGCCATAGACCACATACTGGACACACAAAATGCCCAAACTCACAAAAGAAGTTGGTAAGAAGTTCCATGTCCACGTCATGCATTATGTACCTGGCTGTGGAATCTGCTCTGCTTGGAGCTAACAACTGGATTTTACTCTGTATTTTTAATCTTACAACAATAAATTGCAATTTGTAGCCCTATACATACTTGACTAGCTGCCCCATGACTAGAAATGGTTTGGGGAAAAATAAGAATTGACGTTGAAAACAAACTAAACAAAAATGTAAAGAAAAAATAAAACCCTAACCTACACGTCCCTGGCTGGTGCAAGAGAGATCTCTGTTCCTCTCTCCTCCCTCTGGTTTTGGCTGCTGCCTGAGACAGAATGTTCCAGACAATCACCCACAGTGCAGCAGGGGGAGGGGGAGAGAGCTACCATTGGCTCACTTGTGATAAGGTGACCTGCTCTCGGTGCTTGTATATCAAAACATTGCTTCTTGGTCAAGGCAGAATTTAGAAGCAATGTTTCATTGTCTTCCAAATGCTCTTAAGCCACGTTCCTCTTAAACCAGAGGTGCCCAAACTTTTTGTAAGGAGGGCCAGATTTGGTGGCTGACATGTGTCAGGGGCCAGTTGCTCCCCGACCCTGCCACCCCACTGCAAGCCCCACCCACTGGCCCATAAGCCCCACCCACTGACCCCTTGCAACCCCACCCGCAGGAAGGAAGGCGGGAACCAAGGGAGGGAGGGAGGGAGGTGGAAACCAAGAGAGGAAGGAAGGAAGGGAACAAAGAAGGGAGGGATGGAGGTGGGGACCAAGGGAGGGAGGAAAGAAGGAAGGTGGGGACCAAAGGAAGCACAGGGAGCCGTGGCCACAGGTCGCCCCTTGGAAGAGGCGATCTGTGCATCCTTGTACCCAAGCTCCCCAGCGATGGCGACAGCTCACCTGCCAGCCCACCCCAAAGGTTCTTGGCGGTGTCAGAGGCCTGCTGGCCTGCCCACCCCCACACATTCCCCAGTGGCGGCAGACTGCCCATCCACCCAGCCGCCCAAGCTTCCCAGCGGTGTCAGTGTTGGCAGAAGATTTTTTTTTTAAAAATGGGGCGAAGGAGGTTGAGGGAGGGGTGGGCCAGCCAGCTGTGGGCCACTCAGAATGGCCTGATGGGCCAGATTTGGCCCCGGGGCCGGACTTTGGGCAGGCCTGTCTTAAACCAAGGTATTACTGTACTCAGCTTCTAAAACTGCTTTTGAAAGTGCCTCTCTTTTTCTCTGTTGACAGGTTGTCAGCGCTCTATAGGCCTAGCCCATGGGAAGGCAAAGGTGTGCAGCTACAGTGGATGGTACTACTGCAGCATCTGCCACGTGGACGACACCTTTCTGATTCCTGCGCGGCTGGTTCATAACTGGGACACTTCAAAATACAAGGTAGATGTTAAATTTATGGTAATGGCATCAACTGTCCCTTTTTGGATTTAGTGATGAATAACAGATATGAAAGTTGCCCTGTAGAGAAACTAAATGGGTTTACCATCTTGTTCCTTCCCACCTCAGTAATGTTTCATGGAAACAACAACCCATTCTGATAGAGCGTTTTGTGCCAGACTGGAACTGGGGAATGCTAGCTATGATTTGAAATAGTGGTAATACTCTTTTTCCCTGCCATAAAGTTTTTCTTAAACTTGAATATGTCCTAATTATACTGCACTGTATATTTTCCCTCCTTACTGTAAGCCACCTTGGGTCCGTTTCAAAGGAGAAAGGTGGGGTAAAAATACTCATAAATAATAAAAATAATAATAAATAAAAAGGATTAAAACACCTCCACCAAGACCTTTAGTCAGGTGGAAGTTAAAAACAAAAAAGATCACTCCCCCTGCATATTTGAGATTGTGCTCCTCTTACACAGGCCATCCTAATCTTGAAGTGTGCCGTCCCTCTGCTGAAAAAAAAGTCTGGGCTGACTCCCTGGTCCTTTTGTTGTTAATGTTCTACGTGCTGTTTTTACATGGTCCAGAGTGACCTTTAGACCAGATGGGTGGTATATACAGTAGGACCTCGGTATCCACTGGGGCTCGGTTCCAGGCCTTCCCATGGATAACGAAAACCATGGATAAGAGAGAAAACCAAAAAGCCCCCAAACTGCTGTTTTGGGACAGTAGCTTGCTTTGCGACTGCTGAATTATTTATTTATTTTTCCTCTGCCTACTGGGGATAACTGAATCAGTGGTTAATGAATCTGTGGATACTGGGGTCCTACTGTAAAACGAATGAATGAATGAATGAATGAATATATTTAGGGTTGCCATCAAAATAGAACAATGACTGAAATCCTGTTTCTAAGTGTTATATGTTGCTAGTAGGAGAGATCGATTTGAATTATTAAAGCTTGGGAAATTGTTGACCGGCCATGGGCTGTTTGTGCTTCATATGAGGCACCAAGCGCAGCACCACGGGTACCGTGGTGGCCCATCCCCAACTTCTGGGCTGGCTGGCCCACTTACTGGACTCTGTGGACCGCCAGGGTCTTACTTCAGCACTGGTGCTCCAGTCTGGGCCAGGAACCCAGTGGGCCTTTCCACGCCAACTTAAGCAGCATGGTCAGCTGCCTGGGGAGGTTCAGAAGGGCCAAACAGGTTCCTGCTCACACTGGAGTCCTGGCACTGAAGACGGACCCAGGCAGCGTGTGGATCCCAGTAAGTGGCCCATCTGGCCCATTACATGGGGGGGGAGGTATGGGCCACTGCGGTCCCTGCTTCATGCTTTGCCCCACTCATCACAAGCTCTGCCTTCGGTTTCTGGCCCCATTCATTTCTAACCTTTCTGGATCCCCAGAGAGCCTAACCCAGTGCCTCCTTGAGGACAAATCTTCTGAATTAATGGTCTCAGTGGCTGAATACTTGGCCACTGTATTATATACCAATAATAAGACCAGGACCAAGGACAGCCACTAATCTGACCTCTTTCATCTCTTCGTTTATCTATCTTTTAGTCTTTTGTTCCACAGTTTGACACCTTTGTTTTTAATCTATTTTATGCCATTAAAGGTTTCTTGAATGAATGAATGAATTTTGCTTTGTACGGAGCATGAAATCCCTATGTCTGTTGTTGTCTCATGAATCCCCCACTGATTCTGTGGGCCTACTCTAGTACAACATACTGTACTTAGCAACAGGACTTCAGTCAGTATCTGAAAGGAAAAAAATATTATTGCATCTGTTAGGATAAAATTCTAAAAGCACCTTGTGCTTGGATCACCCAAGCAGTGCTACTGAATGGTTTGATGTCAACTTACTATGAAACAGCCAACACGGGACCGCTTTTGCCGCCATAATTTTGTTTGCTAATTATCACCTTTCCAGTTTTTTTCTCTCCAAAATACAATTGATGTAGTGTATCCCCGGTGAAATCTGCTGGAAGCCTGGAGCTAAGGTTTTCAGACCTTTTCTGTGTGCTTTTTAAATTTCAAACTGTAGAACTCTTCATAACATTGGCCCTATTTCATTTCTTCAGCCCTGAGCCAATGGAATAGAGCAAGCGGGAGTGCTTGCCTAGACTTCCTGCTAGGAATTGGAACCTGCTATTTTTCTCTCCAGCCATATTGAGTGTATAGATGTCAATGCGTATGCCATAGCATAAGCCTTATTTGGTAATGTTGATACAACTCGGCATGTGTTTTCTTTTGTTGCCTCAGAATTCACTGTGCATGTGTAGTATCAACTGTGTTTTATGTGTCATCCTGCTCACAGTCACAGGGTTAAATCTAGCAACGCACAAAAATCCATGAATGATTTGGAATGGTACTGGATTGGGGACTCAGTGTGTCCTGCTGCTTTATAGGACTTTGAGCGAGGATGGTACAGTATTGCATTGACTAACTTTGGATATAAGTGAGCGAATTAGTTACTTGATTGGGCCTCTGTAGCAGTGATGGTGAACCTTTTAGAGACCAAGTGCTCAAACTACGATTCAAAACCCACTCATTTTTCACACAAAGTGCCAATACAGCAGTTTAACCTGAATACAGGTGGCTGTGAAGGGGTGACGTCGGGTGCCCACAGAAAGGGCTCCGAGGGCCACATTGGCACCTATGCCATTGGTTCGCCATTCGCCAACACTGCTCTATCATATAGACCAGGCCTGCCCAACAGGTAGACCGCGGGCTACTGGTAGCCCGCGAAGGGTTCAAAAGTAGCCCGCTGGCCATCAATAAAAAAGTGAGGGGATAAGTTCTCCCTCCCCTCCCATCCCAAGGATCACCACTGCCCCAGCAAAATTCTGGGTCTGCCAGGCCACAGCCTCAGCCAGGCAGGGCAGTTCAAGGGCCATGGTGCATTGAAATCCGTTCCCTCTAGAACAGATTAATTGGTTTTCAATGCATTCCTATGGGAAACCGCTGCTGTACTTAGAAAAGTTTTTACTTATGAGCATGTGTTCAGAACAGATAAAATTTGTAAGTAGAGGTTTTAGTGTAGTAGCCCTCAGGCACTTTGGGCCAGAAAAAGTAGAGCTTGGTCTGTTCAAAGTTGAACAGCCCTGATATAGACCCTAGTGTATGACCCTAGAGGCATTGTGGTGTTTTGCTGGGTATTACGGAAGGTAGCTTGGGGGATATACATAGTAGTCTTCCTCATCTGATGCATTTAATGATGGAAAAAGACAGAGAAAATTGCTATTTGGGTATTCCTCAGAGAACGATTAAATTAAGTGCTCTGAAGTTACAAACTCATGAGCCTTCATACTAATGATTGTTGTGTTGGACAGGGTTTCTGGGAGTTGTAGTCCAAGAAGATCTGGCTACCAAAGGTTGGAAACTACTGATCAAACACAAAGGCTGATATCCGGTTGTGCAACTTAAATGGTGTAAGGCTGATAATATCATCAGCTGCAACAATTCTTCAGAAGTTTAAAACGTCCAGCTTTTCCCAAGGCCCTGGGTTGTCCGTGGATGCCCATTGATTATGAGGAAGCTATTGGGGTTCATGGAATGCGAGGGGGGGGGAGTTTTTAATTTCTAGAATTTGGGGTCATCAGTAAAGTAATCCCAGCAATTTTCAGAAATGAAAAAATGTGTCCCCCAACAATTTGGCTAAGGATGTCATCAGCCTTGTGTATCATAAATTAATAGAACAGGATTTAAGTCAAAATGCTCCCTTCCAGTCCTCTTCAGTTCACATACTTGATATACACATGATGTTTCTATGCTCAATGTCTTGTTTTACCAATGGGCCTATTCTGCTTGTGACTTACTGTGCTAAAATCCCATTTAAATCAAAAAGAACATACAAAGGAGTTGATTCTCCAAACTCCCATTAATTCAGTGGGCCTGCTCTAGTGCAGCTTGAGACACTAAGGAAAAGAATTTTAGCCAATGCATCAGACGAGTTTGACATTTGAAAATTATATTTTTTGTGTTTAAAGAAAATTATAACAGTTGACAAAGATGGGGGTCTTTTTTTCATCTTATGGATCTTAGCCATCTGTTTAAAAAAAGATTTTTCCATTGATTTTATAGCCTCACCTGTTCATTATGTGCACAGTGAACAATAATTTTGGCACAAATGTTCTGGCAATGTTTGCATAGAGCTTCAACCGCACAGATGTACATTCTGAAATTGAGTTCATTTCTTGCTATTAAACAAGAATTTATTTCCTGATGCACCCAAAGTAATACAATTTCCTCCTGGCATGGTACCCGCAAACAACTTTTAAAGCTTTCTCTTAGACTTCTAGAATATAAATGGAAAACGATTGTACCTGGAGAACAGAGGAAGAGGTATCCATTGGTGCTTTCACTTAGCATGAGTACTACTTTGAACAATGTTTCAAATAATATGATTCAGTGATTTTCTAACGCGACATGACAATGCATGGTGTGGTTTCATGACATCTGGCTTGTTGCAATAGGTCAGCTCACCTTTGCTAACAAGCTAAAATCTGAAGTCATGATCTGTTGTGCTGTAGCAGATTAGTGTGTGTGTTGTGTCGTTACAGTCGTGACCGACTCTTCGTGACTCCATGTCCACGGAGTTTTCTTGGCAGGAATATTGAAGTGGTTTGCCAGTTCCTACTCCTACAGCACCTGGTATTCCCTGGTGGTTACCCATCCAAGTACTAACCAGGGCCGACCCTGCTTAGCTTCCGAAATCGGGCGAGATCAGATGTGCTTAGGGTATCTAGGCAGCTTCTAGCAGATTTAGTATGGCCTTATAACTGTTAGGATATATCAGAAGAAGAAGAAAAGTACTTCAGTGAAAAAGAAACCCAGAGATGGAGGAGCAAACATCTTGCACCACTTCTTTGGAGGCCACTGTGTTCTGTTACACAGAGCCCCCCCCCGCCTTATGGCTCTTCCGTAATCCTAAACAACATCCTTGTAAGCTTGCCTGTTATGCTTGCTCTTATAAATCAGGCCACAGATTCACCAAAGTAGGTCTAATCATTCTGAGACCAATTCAGCCCTTATAAGTCTCTGGTAAATCCAACGGTAATAAAAAGGGAAATGAAAGAGTAAAGAAAGATTTCCAAGGATTGGAGGGGTTCTCGAGTGTTTGGGGCACTTTAAAGACTTGTTAAGGCCTTCCATGTTAACAAGTGCATGAAAAAAAAGTTGAAAAAGGACTTTGTGAGCAAGAATCGCAAAACATATTGAGGAGTTGCCGAATATGCAACCCCTGTGAAATATTGGTTTAGCCCAGTGGTTCTCAACCTGGGGGTCCCCAGATGTTCCTGGACTGCAACTCCCAGAAACTCCTTCCAGCACAGCGAGTGGTGGAGTCCATGAACATCTGGGGACCTCCAGGTTGAGAACCACTGGTTTAGGCCCGTCAGGTGGGAAGAGCAGGGTCTGTGAGCCGTCAGTCAGCTTATTATTACAGTTCTTAGACCAATCGTGCAGCAAAAATATTAACTTTTCAAATTTCCTAAATACTAGATACTTCATTAATAAAAACATTTGGCATTGCAAGATGATATAAAATCTAGTATCTAGTT
This sequence comes from Phrynocephalus forsythii, assembly GCA_029282475.1. Lineage (NCBI taxonomy): Eukaryota > Metazoa > Chordata > Lepidosauria > Squamata > Agamidae > Phrynocephalus > Phrynocephalus forsythii. The sequence continues at coordinate 18,034,805 of JAPFRF010000001.1, forward strand.
ACTATAGAATTTCTGTAACCTGAGTATCGCCATACAAAAACCGGCTACTTGGTAAGAGATCTTGGGGTCTGTAGCAGAAAGAAGAAACTCAAGTCTGTTATTTCTGCATGGCCAGGAATGTTGTTGATCAGTTGATGGTCTCCTTACTGACCACAAGTTGAGATTTGAACTAGAAAGAGCAGGCGAGCTGAAGAGACAGGAGCTGCTGTGACCACTTGGTCTCCTAAGCCCTTTGCTGATGTTGAACGGGGTTTTGAAGTATCTGCACATGGAGCTGATTCTTCTCTGTTATGGATATCCAAGCCTGCTAAGGAAGAAGTTTTGGACTTTTTGACTTGGTTTGAATCTAAAAAGACACTTGGACTTGGACAGTTTCTACAACCAGTTTCTTTGTGGATGCTGTTGCCAAGGGCCTGGGTGTCACAGGTTGTTGTTCTTATAATAACTCGTGTTGTCTGTTACATAACTGTGAATAAGATCAAACCCATTTTAGGAAACTGCTTACAAGGTTCCTCTATAGATATTGAAGTAAGCAAATAGCCCCGTGGAACTTGAAAATGTGATGCATATTTGCATCTACCCGGCTGCATGTTTTGAAACACAGCTGGGGCTGTATAATGAATGCATAGATCAAGATTTTGCCCAGCCACAAACTCAATTAAAACATCATACCCATTAGTTAGCTGCTATAGTTAAAGTAAATGGCAGAAAGCGCCCTAGTTACTTTTGTGCCAATTTCTGCTGAATGGAAAACAGAGACAAAATTCCTAGAAATTTTGTTCCAAAATTGTACCTGCACGCATAATCCCATTTAAAACATTGAAGCCTTGCCACCATACAAAAAAGGAGGAGGAGGAAGAGGAGGAAAAGAAGAAGAAAATCTTGTCCAGTACATCGTTCCACAGTAGCACAGGCCAAAAGCTGGCAGTGTTGATTTAAGTTTTTACTGCACAGGCTGAGCACCGCAGAACTGCATAGACCTCTTCCCTTTCTTCCCTTTCTTCTCGTCTTCTGAAGGGTGAACAGGGTTTTCTGTAGGGTGAGGCCGCAAGCATTTGTATGGCTTTGGTGACCCCAGTCTCAGGGCACGAAGAGAAAGTTGCTGAAGTGAGACATGATTCATGTCGACTGGCTAGCCAGGGTTTAAAAATAAATAAACAAATACACATGCAGTAGCTTTGGCTTAAGAAAATAAAAATTAGACAGTTTCCCCCCAAATTGCTGATGTTCTGGCCAAACTGACTTATAGCGGCCCTCATGGGGTATTTAAGGATTGGCTTATCACTTCCACTCTCCTGGTGAGATTCCGTAGCTGAGCAGAGATTGAAACTCGGGCCTCTTGAGTCCTAGTCCATTACTTGATCAACGTACTACGCAGTAATCCTAGGAATAAAAGAGTGGCCCTAACTCACTTTTAAGAGCAAGGAAATCAATGAAAGCACCCACCTAATTCTTTATTTCTGTATATTTTTCTTTCTAGGTGAGGAAGTGACTGAAAGTTACATAGGTCCGATCCCTGCTTTAGAAACCTTCAGAGCTGCAGAGAGAGAAAGGCCTGATCTGGATGTTTTAGATGTTTTTAGAAACATGGTGGCCCACAAAAGTGTCTTGTGTCTTGTGGGCTTTTGTATTCCTTCTCCCTGCTCCGCAGCATCTATTTGTGTGTTACGGGCTTGACAGGGCCAATAGCAAACATCCATCAGTAGCAACATTCATATTTGGGATTCAGGCAACCACTCCCAGAATTTCTCAGGAAGCATGGCCACATGAACACTTCTACTCATTAGCATAGAAAAGTGTATGAAGGTGCAGTGAATTCCTGAGGGTCAAAAAATGCTCTAAACACAGACATGTTGTTGTTTCTGGCAGTGATTCATATAACCAGAACCATTCCTTCTTTTTCTGATTTGCTGCACTCATTCAGGTTGCTACCATTATAGTTTTGCGTGCTTGGACTCTGTCAGAGTTGCCTTTAGCTGTATCCTAAGACATGCTCAGTGTTGAGTATTTGGATATCTTAATATGTGGGATGATTTCTGAAGACCTTAATTTACAAAGTAATAATACAAAACTGATCAAAGTAAAGTAACGTAAGGTTCTGAGGAAGGGAGCAAACAGGTAGCATTCCACGTCAGTTGCATGATAATGTTGAGGCTAAAATACATCCAGTAAACATGAACCTCCTTAACTCCTTTGTGTTAGAAGTGTAAGAAGGAAAAAGGAACTTAGTATCATATGTGGTGGAACTTGTAAAGAAAAACAAAAGGAATGGATAATAATATTCAATGAGATAAAAGAAATTATAGGGACTAATATAGAAAGATGTCCAAGATTAGCATTGCTAAACATTGATAGAAATTGTCAAGAAGAAAAAGAAGTAAAGAATTTGGTTATAATTATGGTAACAAGTGCAAGATTAATAGTAGCAAAAAAATTGGAAAGATAACAAGAAGTTGAGTATAGAAGAATGGTATGGTGAAATGGGGAGTTTAGCCATCAATGATAAACTGACTTGTGAATTAAAAGTTACAGAAGGGCTGTTGAAAGAGAATGTTTTTAATCAAATTTGGCATACATTTTTGGAACGTGTATTTCTAAAACATAAATGATATACTCCGCCTGAAGAATCAGTTCAGTTATGGAAGGAGATGGGATGCATAATATAAAACAAGAAACAAGAAAACTATGAAAACAATTGTTGGTATAGCAGTAAATTTGCATATGTAGTAAATGGAATGTTATATGTATAATGTTGTCTAAGGTAATGCTATATAATCCTGAGGGTGGAGGTCATTATAGCACAAATATGTTGTAGGGAATATATGTGAGTTGTTTTGTCAATTAAATAGAATAAAGGGAAAAAAATAAACATGAACCTCCTTTTCTGCAGTCATGTTTTGCATTACACTTTCAGATAATGATAACCCGAGACAAGCATAAACTAGATTAAAAAGGATTACTTTTATAGTGTGTTAATAGCACATAAGTGCTCTCTCTCTCTCTCTCTCTGTGCGTGTTTATCTCTGTGTTTGTGTGTGTAGGGGGTTAACATTTTGTAATGAATATATGATTACAGTCGTTAAATTTTAAGAGATTTGAGTATCTGAATAGCTGAATTCACATTGTCATCTTGATAATTCAGTGAATTCGCATTCACTGAATTTGAGTAGCTGAATTCACATTGTCATCCCTCTAATTCTTGTAATCCTTGTTCTATGTTTTGTTTTATTTATATACCACCCCATTAGCGCAAGCAGTAATACCTCACATGTCTATGCATCATTAACGTTTGAAGTCCCAAATAGCATTCCAACTGTTAACTAGATATCTATCAATGCAGATGCAAAAAAAAAGGTATCCTTTAAGATAAATTTGGTTGTGTTACTACTGCAGAACACTTTGCTCAGCCTAGGATAATGCAGCTGAGTGGAGAGTATTGATTTTATTAGGAGCTGAGCTAAGCTTAATGGAGTTTTCTCTCTCTCTTCAGGTATCAAAGCAAGCCAAAGAGTTCCTGGAATACGTTTACGAAGAGCCCCTGATTGACATCCAGCAGGAAAACCCAATGTTGTATAGACACGTTGAGCCCTTGGCCACAGTGGTGCGTCTGAGACAGCAGCTGAAATCCCTCCGAGCCTATTTGTTCAGCTGCAGAGCGGCAGTAGCTGAAGACCTGCGAAGGAGGTAGGGAGGAAGGGTAGCCGGCAAGAAAGAGCTTCCTTCAGGGCTCTCTCTTGCTCTGCTCGGTCTGTCTCTCACTTCCTCTTCTCGGTTTTCCCATGACCTGGCGATTAAAGTGCAGCTTGGTGTGCCCGCTTAGTCATTGTAACTGGATACGTTCAATGGGATATTTTCCTGCCTGAAGCAGTCTTTCATTTGTCTGAGTTTCTTCTAGGGATATTAGAAGAAACAAACTGGCAAAAGTACTGGAGGAATGACCGCCGAGGGGATACTGCGAGATATAAATGAGGCATGGGCCTTTCGTTTCGGAAGGGGTCTGGTTCCTAAATGAAGCACAGCAGCACAGGTGCTGCTTGGAACTTGGACCCACCCCCCAAAACAAAATCACCCACTGACTTACCTTGCCTTACTTCGTGCAGGGCAATACTCCAACCAAGAAGTGGCTTCTGACGCGTCATCATCCCTTCTCCCTGGTGCTGGCCAATCAGGAGCTGGCAAAGACATGCATCATCCCGCCTCCCTGTCTGATTGGCCAGCACCAGGGAGAAGGAACGTTGGAGGCTATTTCCTGGTTGGAGTTTAGCCTCGCATGAGGTAAAGCAAGGTAAGTCAACGGGTGGTTTCACTTCGAAGGGTGCGTCCAAGTTCCGAACTGCACCTGTGCTGCTCTGCTTTGTTTTGGAACCGGACCCATTCTGAAACGAAAGGCCCGTGCCTAGTATAAATACATGGTGTTATTGCACGTCATCTGTAGAATAGCAGGATGTGCAACGTTTGAAATAAATTAAACATAAGACATGAAAGCAGCTTAAGTCTGTGTTGGAAAGACAGCACAGCTGGCCCAGCGCTGTGTATTTGGACTTGCATTGTTCTGTGAAGCTCACAAACCTTCCCAATCTTGCTGCCTGAGGTCCTTCTGGAACTGGAGATGCTGGGAATCAACCCTGAGACCTTCTGCTTGTTCTCTGGGCCCAAACAATGACAAAATACTAAGCTCATTTGCAGGAATCTTCTTAGGATTTCATCTACTACTAGAAGAGTTTCAGTTGTGGTGCTTCAGTGTTGAATCTTACTGGATGATCGAGGGATCATCTGTAGGGGGAATTCCACTGAAAGTGTCATACCTTGAAATCATTTACAGTACAGTACTTCCCTTCCCTTTCCTCAGCTGCTATAGGGGGAAAAAGAGGGAATTATCTCAGAACTCCTTTGTGCTCTAGGGTTTGATGGAAATACTGTATATACTCGAGTATAAGCCTAGTTTTTCAGCCCTAATTTTGGGCTGAAAAAAGGGGTCCTCGGCTTATATGCGGGTCAATACTTTTAGCCACTGAGGCAAGTTTGGGTCAGTGGCTAAAAGTCATTTTAAACATTGTGCGCCACTTCTCCTGACCCCCCATGTTTAAAATGACTTTTTAAAAGGTCATTTTAAAACAATGTTTAAAATGACTTTTAGCCACCAACTCAAGCACTTGCCTCGGTGGCTAAAAGTCATTTTAAACATCCCACACACACCCAGCTCACAAAGGAGGCGTTGCCAGGCCCTGCTGCATTTCCCACCCTAGGCTTATACTTGAGTCAATAAATTTTCCCAGTTTTGGGGGTTTAAATTAGGGGCCCTGGCTTATACTCAGGTCGACTTATACTCGAGTATATACGGTAATTGGGCCAAGTCAGGCCCAGGTCCTTTGTGTCCTACTGGTGTTCCTTTGTCTGGCCTGTGGAACAGAGTGCTGGGAATGTTTGCTGTCTAGCACCTTCCTTTGTCCTCCAAGTGTGTCTGGGTAAGGGAAGGAAGAAAAGACTGCAAAAATAGATACCTGGATGTTTTTGACTTGGCACCTTTCAGTAAGCAAAGGAAAGCCGATCTTCTTTGCTATTCCCGAGATAACCTATGTCAGTGACTCAATGGATACTGCCAAGAATAAGTGGAGACAGATATTAATGTAAGCAAGCTGCTAGCAGTTTGTAACACCATTCCTGTTTATGCGCCCCCGTGTGTTTGTTTGGGGAGGGGTGGGGTCGAGTGACCCCTAACTTTGTGGGGAGAGCGCACACAAGTGTTTTACTAATAACGGGCTTGCACATACCTCCATCGGCCACCGTATCTTTTCCAAATGCTCTTTGTGGGCAATATTGGTAACCGTGTCTCCTTCAATTAGTACGAAACTGAGGATAGAATGGTTCATGGAGGGTCCAGTTCAGGAGAGACTTCAGAGAAAGAAATTACTGCTTTTGATTAACGCCAGACTAGAAAGAATGTTCTGATTAAAATAAGGAGGCAGGGAGGGCCGAACCGAGTCAATGACGAGAGTGGAAGAAAAAGAGATCAAAGGAGACAAAGAGAGAAAAGCAACCAGGCTGGAAGACGGTGGGCCAGAGGGGAGGAAAAGTGAGGCCGCTCGCTGACTGAGGCATGAAGAGCCAGAGCTGATGGGAGAAGGTGATGGAAAGGGGTCTCAGGGAAGCTGTGAAGAGGCATTCAGAGGAGCGCAGGAACAAAAGCAAACCTGAGAAAATAGGAACCATCAGAAACTACAAAGGGACGAAACAAAGGAGGATTAGAGTCTGAAGAAGCAGTGGAGTGGATGTTGTAGCATAGAAGATTTTTTTGTGGGGTGGGATAGAGAGTTAAGGGTGTGGATTAGGCTGGAGGGGAGAACTTAAAAATATCCAACTGCTTTCCAAGTTAGTAAAAAAATATGTTGAACCGTAGTGTTTGGGGGGGGGTTTACAGGAGTTGCTGCCACTGTAAGGAGGCTCAAGAAACGTAAGGATAAAGATGATGTGTTTTAAAGAAAAGCTAAGGATTAAATAACACTGCCCCTGAAAGGCGTGTATACACAGGCACAATGCATCTTTTAATTTTATCTCACATTATTATCTGAGCTGCAATTAACCTTGGACTTAAAAATACTAACTCAGCTTCTCCACCTGGCCTGAGAGTGATGAGTTGTGCTTTCAGACTCTCTAACAATCCCCATAAAGATAAACACTGTCTATGCAGAGTTGCTCTTTCTCCCCCTAACCCTTCGTCTTCATGGTCTCTGCCCCAGACCTTTTGGCCTCGCTGTGCCTTTCTTTTTACCCCGTGGTGGTACGCTCGTCTATGCAAGGTTTTCATCACACTGCCCATTTCGCCATTCCACAAATAAAAACATAATTGCAGTTAGCCACTATGTTGTCTGCCATTCTGTGGTCCTGAAATTGCACAAGCGTTGCCATTGGTAAAGAATGTGAGGCAATGTGAAGCTTCCCTCCTTCTTGAATAGATTCCCCCCCCCATCCTGCTTGCTCTTCATCTCAATTATGTGACTAGCCAGTGGTACTGAGAGCACCATCTTGAAGTCCTGTCAGAATTATATAAACAAGCTGAAACAAACTGCTAGTAGTGCTGTCTAGAGAGAACTAAGAGCAGCCTGATTAATCATGATGGCACCCTGATGCTTTTACAGCACGGATATGAGGGAAAAAAGGAGAGTGCAGTGTGTGTGTGTGTGTGTGTGTGTGTGTGTGTGTGTGTGTGTGTGTGTGTGTGTGTGTGTGTGTGTGTGTGTGTAAGAGAGAGTGTGTGTGGTTTTTTTGCTTTCAGTTTTCATCACCACCCATGCTCATGTTTTAGAAATGTAAAAGGGTGTTTCTGAAATGATAGCAAAATGGCTTCCCATGCTCTCTGTTGAAATGGAATGGCGTCTCTGTGCATTTGTACCTATACACATAACGTGTTGCCCTTTAGCTGAATTGTCACTTAGAGCTCTGTGGCAGCACTGAGGGAACTGGGCATGGCCAAGCCAGAAGAGCTGCTTTTTCAGTTTTGTGCTATCCCATGAACAGGGCTTGAGAGGAAGTTGTGCCAGTTCCTCAAGACAAAAATTAAGCATTTGACAATCCTTCCTCAAAGGCAGCATCTCTTTGGTACATTATAGAATGATATACAGTAGGACCCCAGTATCCACTGATTCATTAATCACTGATTCAATTATCCACAGTTGGAAGAGAAAAAAATAATAATCCAGCAGCTGCAAAGCAAGCTACTGTCACAAACATCAGCTGTAAAGCAAGCTACTGTCATAAAACAGCAGCCGTAAAACAAGCTACTCTTGCAAAAACAGCAGCCATAAAGCAAGCTACTGTCACAAAACAGCAGTTTTTTGTGGGGGATTGGCATTCTCATCCACAGTTTTCATTATCCATGGGAAGGACTGGAACCAATCCCCAGCAGGTACCGGCGTTCTACTATAGTTCAGAGATTAAACCTGTCTTCAGTCAGTGCTTACCTGGCTGTAAGCAGTGCAGTTTTGAGAGGAATGGCCCATATGAACATTGGCCAGAAGACGAAATCTTAGCTGTATGTAGCCTCTATACATGAGGAAAGTCGGAACTTCTGGACAGTGCAGTAGTTCAGGGTGTCTAGCTGCAGACCCAGAGGGAGGAAGGGGATTCAATTCCCTACTTGGCCTCCTTGACAGGGGTTGGACTCAATGTTTTTTTGTTTTTTTCATTTTTGAGTATTTTTACCCCACTTTTCTCCTTGGAAGAGGACCCAAGGTGGCTTACGCTACTGAGAGACAATATACAGCCCAGTACATTTAAGACATATTCAAGTTTAAGAACTGGGAATTGAGGGGCATCTTACAGCATTAAGTGGCAACATTAAAGCTAAAAGGGAATGCGAGCAGTACAAGGAGCAAATCAAAATTCCATTATGAGGGATGAAACTAACATTAAAAACACAGGCATATTTATGAAGTGAGTCAATGTAATCTTGTAAGGTAGACCTTGTAAAATTGTGAGGGATGGAAACTAAATATTGAAAACATAATGTCCATGCAGTCATACAAGGAGAGGTCTAAACACAAAGTTTTAAGTGATTATAAACACAAAGTCTGTGTAGTCCTATATGATCGATTCATCTCTAAAAGTCACATAACAGGTAGTCCATCATTCAGGGAAAGTTTGCCTGAAGAGAAAGGTCTTTGCCTGTTTCCGGAAAGACATTAGAGATGGGGCAGTCCTGGCCTCTAGTGGGAGGGAGTTCCAGAGTCTGAGCGCAGCAGCCGAGAAGGTCCTTTCATGGGTTCCCAAGAGACGTACCTGTGACGGTGGCGGGATGGAGAGAAAGGCCTCTCCTGATGACCTTCACACCTGAGCCAGTTCGTACTGATCCATAGGTTCTCTTCTGGCTCTGAAGTTCTTGGATGAGTATTTATTTATTTATTTATTTATTTATTTATTTATTTATTTATTTATACATACATACATACATACATACATACATACATACATACATACATACATACATACATACATACCCCATTCATCTGGGCGGCTTACAACCAAAACAACAACAATAATAAATGGGTACATCATAAAAATATAACATAGCACCAATGACAAACAACATTTCAGTCAATGAATAGCGATAACAGCAGTTTCACTAGATAAAATAAAAATACAAATAAAATTACCACAGCGGGAAAGAAAATAATAAGAAAATTGGTAGCCAGTGGCTACAATGTTAATAAGATGTTAAGGGATTAGTGGCTCAGACAGACCTGCCTGAAGAACCACGTTTTTAAGGATATTTTAAAAGAGCGCAGGGAAGGGACCAGTCGGATCTTGGGCGGGAGCTCATTTCACAAAGTACAGTGGTACCTTGTATAAAGGAATTAATTCGTTCCAAATGAAATTATATTAAGCAAATTTTCCTTTATACAAATTCCCATAGGAATACATTGAAAATGGAGTAATCCCATTTTATGTTGTACGGATTCTCCCCATAGGCGATTATGTTAAGCAAATTTCCCCTATCTCCAGAATTTTTTATGTTGTACAAATTTTATGTTATACAAGCTGTTTGTTATACAAGGGTCCACTGTAGAAGCATTTGCTGAGAAGGCACGAACTCTGGTTTTCGGCTTGCGTGCCTCTCTTGGTGTAATTGTTCTTAAATGCCCAGTTTACTGTGGAGCAGCTCTTGACGGAAGCAAGTGTTCTGTCAGGTAACTTGGTTCCAAACCCTTTAGGGCTTAGTAGTAGTAGGAGTAGTAGGAGTAGTAGGAGTAATAGTAGGAGTAGGAGTAGGAGTGGTGGTGGTGGTGGTGGTGGTGGTGGTGGTGGCAGTGGTTCTTGCCCATATACAAGTTTCTTATCTTCAGACAGATAGCTTACCATGTAGAGAGGAGAGAGGTGATGGAGAGAGAAGAGCTAGTTGTGTCACTCTAAATGTGTTTATAACAACTGGATAAGTGATGATTTAATTGGATTCAGGTGGTTCAGAGCCAAGTTCATTGGGACAAATTGTAGCAGTGACAGCTCTTTTTAGCATTTTACCAAACATTATTTTAGAGTCAGTGTCTGCATCTCGGATGTGAATGGTAAGTATTTTCAACCTAGAGAAAAGCAAGCTTTTTTTCTGTTGGTCTTTTGGGAATAAATGTTCTAGTGGCTTTAGAAAGCTAACCCAAATTACAGCTGTTCTCAGGAATTTTTGTTTGTTTGAAGAATGACTATATACTGCAAATCAGAAACTTTCCTTTTAAAAAACATTTTACTAGTCTTCATGAAAGTGAGGAGGAAATGATTCAATGTGTGATAGACTTGTGGGGCCGTCGAGTTGTGCAGCAAGCACACAGAGTGAAATGAGACTGAGTGGCTTTTTAGTGGGGTGGTGTTGTGGCGGGGGGGGGGAGGCTCAGTAAATTCGATTGTACACTGGTTGAACACTGACAATAATGGTTATTATATTATATTATTAATATATAACAAGAGAATTTAAAAATATTTTGAGCAGGCAATCTGAAACTTATTATCCTTAAATGTGTGACATGTTATCACCACTAACCAAGTCTGGAAGTAAATCATGAGTTAGAGAGCTCTAATGAAGAAAGTAGTGTTTTTCTAGAAAAGACAAGAGTGTTGGAATTCAGCGATTAAGACCCTGTTGCTTTGTGACGCAGGCAGAAGGCAAGCTGGTCAGGAGTTGCTGCTACAATTCTCAGGAACACATGTATTCCCTAACTTGGCCCACACTTAAGAATCCCAGTAGGAGCTTGTAAATTGCCAGGTATAAACAAATGAATGTCATACCTTTCCCCCGAATTAAAAAAAAGAAGGAGGAGGATTTCAGCCAGTATCTTATAGTCACAGTAAGTTACCTGTAATACTTCTGACTTCTTAATTTGCAAATGCTTAATATTGGCAGTCTTCCATATGCTAGACAGCTTAGATCATCTTCGACGTGTTGTGTGACGGTAACTTGCATCATTAAAACAAATATTACTAAAACATAATAATCTAATAATGGTTGATATCCATTAATTGGGTCCCTTTCTAAGGAGAAAGGCAAGTTTTTTTTTTAAATAAATGATTTTAAGGGAGGAAAACATAGCCAAATCTATGATGGTAGATAGTAGCGCTGGAAAGCAAAGCAGTACATTTTCCATTGGTTATCTCTCTGCAGGTTTATAAACTTACTGCACTTATTGCAGATGCAGAAATTTTAGCCCTCCTGAATCTACCTCTCTCTATATACCTCGCTCTATATGAATAAAATAAAAACATAAAGATGCTCCTTCCAGAGTCCAAGCCCACCAAAAACACATCCACACTTCCTTGATTCACTGTGGGCTAGTTTCTTCTCAGATCTCCAAGAACTGGAGGACTGGATCAACCATGTCTTCCCTCTGCCGGCATTTGTACAAGCATGTTTGGTGAACACTTAGCATATAGCAGTGGCATTGATCTTATTTGATGGTGATGTATAATATGTCGGTAGGATGTCCAGGTTCCTTATAGACCTGTCACCTGCCAGATTGGAATCTGGAGTTTTACAATCATAACTCACCACTTAGTCAGAGAATAAATTTTCCAAAAATGACGTTTTCAGCTTTATATGAGTTGTGCAAGAAATCTGCCGTTCCAGGTTTCCAAGCGACATGTTTGAAACAGTAGCACACACTGCACTTCACAAGACTTTAGAAAGGCTTATATTTAACAATGGAACTAAAGCAACACAGCTTTCCAAAACTTACACCTGAACTGTCTCTTGGGGGGGGGATCACAATTGGATTTTATATATTGGTGTTAACTTGTATATTTATGTTAACTTACTAACTTGGACTCAACTACTGTAATGGCCTTTACGTGGGCTACCTTTGAGGCAGATGTGGAAGCTGCAGCAGTTCCAGAATGCAGTGGCCAGGTTGGTAACTGGGTTGAGATGGAATGGCCAGATCTCCCCCATGCTGGCCGTGCTCCACTGGTTCCTTGTATGCTTCCACACCAGTTTCAAGGTTGTGACTCTTCAGTATAAAACCCAAAACGGTTTGGAATCTTCCTACCTGATAGAACACCTCCAGCTACCAGATTCTGGCCCATAGCCCATGGTCTTATCAAATTGGGTGGCTAAGACAGGCATCTCTGAGGGAGGTGTGGAAGGATAAGACAAGATCACGTGCCTTCTCAGTGGTTGCCCCATATCTATGGATCGATCTGCTGCCTGAGATCCGCCTTACCCCTTCTTTGGATTCTTTTAAAAGGCAATTGAAAACCTGGCTTTTCCATCAGGCTTTTCCTTTATAATTTAGATCTGAAGAGCCTTTCAGCCATGCTAATTGTTGTCTGCCTTTTTCTTTAACAATGTTGCTGCATTTGTATGTTTATTGCTATTAATTTTATTATAATTTCCTCATTTTATATATAATTTTGTGTCATATGTTGTACCGGTTGTAATTGTTATCTCGATGTGTTGTAAACTGTCCAGAGTGATTTTTTCAGGCCAGATGGGCAGTAACAAACAAACAAACAAACTTACCAGATTGGTGCATTTCATTATTTGCAAATGGAAGCTGTTCAGTTGGGTCCCTGTTTGGAAAAGAGATTTAAGAATACTGGACATGATAAAATGGCAAGTGTTCACTTTTTTCCTGTAGTCAGATATTGCTTTTAATGAAAGCCCACTGAGATTCAAACTGTTTTCACATCCAGAAAGCATTGCTTGAAAAATTGGCTCTCTTTGTGCATTTATCACATTAGAAAATGCTTGTGGCAATCTTTAAAATTGCAGCTGCAAAAACAGCAGCCACCTTGAAGGACAGGAGGGGTTAACTGTTTAAGTGCTTCCCGTACCATACTTCTGTTCTAGATATGAATAAGAAAAGGTCATTTAGAAGTATTTCTGAAGCAGTTAATTGTATTCTAGAGGAAAATATGAAAAAACATAAATTATGATGCTCACTACAGTCTTAAAGTGCATCGCCTCTCTGGGATCGAAACAGCGAAAAACACCCCCTAAAGTTGTTCTCTGAATTAAGCTTGGTGGCATATAAAAATAAATAAATAACACATGAATATATTAGAGCAATTTCAGACATGGACTAAGAGTTGCTGCTTCCAGGATGAAACAGAGCCGCTCACACTAATTCGGTTCAGTTGTTAAAAGCTTGTCTTGAGAAAAGGAAGTCTTTGCCTCTCATCTGCAGGAGAGCAACAACGCCTTCGGAGAGGCGGTCTCTTGTTCCCTCACCAAATGTGTCCGTGAGGGCAGCAAAGCTGAGAGAGAAAAAGCTTCCACCAGGAGATCCTCAAACCTCAACCGGCTTCTATGAAGACATATGGTTCTGGACATAGCCTGGACGCGGGCCATGCCAAACTTTGACGATCGGAGCTGGCACTTAAGATGGGACCTCAGAATGAGGCAGCAGCCAGGGAAGTTATTGTAAGAGAAGAGGCATGTGTTCCAGCCAGCCAGCCAGCCACAGTCAGCAGGCTGGCTGCCCTTTTTAGAACTAGCTGAAGCATTTGAACACTCTTCAAAGGCAACACCACATAGAGTGTGTGTCAGTACTCCAGGCAGGATGTCACTAAGGCACGTGCCACCACAGCCAGATCAAGGAAGGCCAAGGAGGAGGCATGCAAGCTTTAACTGCTGCTTTCTGTGCAGTAATACCTTGGTTTAAGAGTAACTTGGTTTAAGAGTGTTTTGCAAGACAAGCAGAAGGTTCTTCTAAATTTTGATTTGATCAACAAGCAATGTCTTGATATACAAGCACTAGAGCAGGTCACATGATCACAAGGGAAGCATTAGTGGCTCTCTCTCCCTCTGTTGGTTTGTGGATGATTGTCTGGATTGTTCTATCTCAGGCAGCCTCCAAAGCAGAGGGAGGAGAAAGGAACAGAGGTCTCCCTTGCACCAGCCAGGAATGTGCAGGTTAGGGTTTTATTTTTCTTTATATTTTTATTCTAGTCATTGGGCAGCTAGTCAAGTATATATAGGGCTACAAATTGCACTTTATTATAGTTACATTAAAAATACAGAGAAAAATCCAGTTGTTATTCCCAAGCAGAGCAGATTCCGCAGCCAGGTACATAAACCATGGTGTGGACATGGACTTCTAGCTAACTTCTTTTGTGAGTTTTGGCATTTTGTGTGTATAGTATGTAGTCTTTGGGAACCCAGAATGAATAATCTGCATTTCCATTATTTCTTATGGGGAAATTTGCTTTGATATAAGAGTGTCTTGGTTTACAAGCATGCTTCTGGAATGGATTAGATTTTATAGATTTTATAGGCAAATCTATACTATACTAAGTAGTCACTGCTGTGGGGCAACAAACTATAGGACTGAGTAATCCATCAGATTTATATATACAGTATATGAGAGAGAGAGAGATCTATACCTAAATTTCCTGCATGTTTCAACGTCTTAAAAAACCAAATGGAGTCCATTGCTGTTTGTCACCTAAAAATGTATGCTTGGATAAAGTATGACCGCGCATATTTAAATATTTCTCATTTTTCAAAATATATATCCTTCATTGGCTTGATAGATTGATGCCCATCTGCCTCAATTTCTTTGAGCTGCCCTGTGAGTGGTGGAATTTACTTTGTGCTGATCTCATTTGTACTTTGGCTTTTAGCACAGAACGTAGGCATGTCTGTTTGCAGGCATTTTAGCCGAGCTGTCAAAGTGTTTAATTCAGTGGAGAAAAATTACTGTGGGCTGGTGACAAACCATCTTTTAAATGTCTCGAGAGAGTATTAATTGCTAGCAAAGGAACATAGCTACAACAAGTCCTGCAACCTTGCCCTGACCCAAGAACCAAAACATAATCTATGGTTCTGTTTGCAGTAGAAGCCTAAGCGATAACCTTTTGTTTCTGTAGATACATATCTGAGAAGGTTGAGAGGTGACGATGGATTAGATGTCTGGTTCTATCTTGTATGATTGTTATACTTAAAACTAATTGCTACTGGGAAAGAAACAGAAACCTTAGGTTAGGTCTCTCCATAGCACCATGTTTCTCACTTTAACTAAAGGTCCTTCTTCTTCAAGTGTCATGTCCTCATAGAACGCTGGCAATCAGTAGCCTGAACTGGTTTCTAGCTAAGGCAGGCATGTCCAAACTTTGGCCCTCCTGATTGTTTTGGAACACAACTCCCAGAATTCTAAGCTTTGATTGCCAATGACAAAAGACTGTGGGAGCTGTGGCCCAAAACATCTGGAGGGCTGAAGTTTGGACATGCCTGATCTAAGGCTGTTCTAAACAGAGCAGCTGTGCTCACTGCGGACCATTGGCTTAAGTTCTTAAGCCAGAATGTTCTTCTATGCCCTCGGCCACATTTCCCATCTATTTTTCCTTGACTCAAGATGTTGAAAAACAGCAAAATGTTTAAACAGAACAAGCCTCAATGTAGCAAAATGTAAAGTAATGCATATTGGGGTAAAAAATCCAAACTTTATCTTTCAACTCATGGGCTCTGAGCTATCCGTGTCGGATCAGGAAAGAGATCTTGGTGTGTTGGTGGACAGCTCAATGAAGGTAGTCTACCCAATGTGTGGCAGCGGTGAAGAAAGCCAATTCCATGCTGGGGGTTATCAAAAAGGGGATTGAAAATAAAACAGCCAACATTATAATGCCATTATACAAAACGATAGTAAGGCCACACCTGGAGTATTGTGTACAATTCTGGTCACCGCATCTCAAAAAAGACATAGTGGAACTGGAAAAGGTACAGAAGAGAGCAACTAAAATGATTACTGGGCTGGGGGACCTCCCTTATGAGGAAAGACTAAAACATTTGGGGCTCTTTAGTCTGGAAAAAGGTGCCTGAGGGAGGATATGATTGAGACGTACAAAATAATGCATGGCATGAGTAAAGTGGATAGAGGGAAGCTCTTCTCCCTCTCACAAAATACCAGAACTAGGGGAGATACACTCAAATTGAGGGCTGGGAGAGTAAGAACAGACAAAAGAAAATATTTTTTCACCCAGCATGTTGTTAGTCTGTGGAACTCCCTGCCACAGGATGTGGTGATGGCATCTAGCCTGGATGCCTTCAAAAGGGGATTGGACAGATTCCTGGAGGAAAAGTTCATCACAGGTTACAAACCATGATAGAGATGTGTACTCTCCAGGCTTAAAACCGGGGTACTTCAAGGACCAGATGCATGGGAGTGGTATCAGGAGACATGTATCTAGTCTTGTGAGCTGCCAGAGGCATTTGGTGGGGCCACTGTGAGATACAGGAACCTGGACTAGATGGGCCTTTGGCCTGATCCAGCATGGCTCTTGTTATGATCTTATGTTCTACAAATATAGCAAAAATTCTCAGCGGTCATCCTTTCTTTAAATATGGGAGCAGCTCATGGAGAGTGGAGAATAAAAACTAAACCTGTACCAGAGCTCCATGTGTTTGCTACAGTTCCCATCATCCCCCTCCAGCATAGCCATTCCAAATTCTGGATGGTCAGCTTAAGAACTAAAGCAAAGTGTTCTGCATATATACTGCCCCATACCACTTCAAGTAGTTTACAGTTTTAATTACAGTAATGCAGACTACACCCCCCCCCGGAAGCTGGGTCCTCATTTTACCGACCTCGGAAGGATGGAAGGCTGAGTCAACCATTGAGCCGGCTACCTGGGATTGAACCCCAGGTCGTGAGCCCAGTTTTACCTGCAGTACAGGCATTTAACCACTGCACCACAAGGCTCTTACCTAGTAAAAAGAGCTAGGATTGTACAAAAGAACCCCCCCATTTTAAGCAGTATTGCGGCTTTCTAAATATGAGTGAGAAAGACTGAGTGAGTTTGGGACAGGATGAGAATCTTCTCCCTGTCAACTTTTACCCCCCCCCCCACAGAAACTTCAGAACTTGTCTAGACTAAGTTCAGCAGGGTTTTTTAGGAATCAACATCAGCTCAAGTCAGCTCAAGAAGGGGATTTTGGAGTGGACTGCCATCAATATCTTGGTTTATTATTTTTATTATTATTTGAGGCAGTTACTTATCTTTTTAACTGCTCTTTTTTAATGCGCACTTTTTCTTGTAGCTTTAATGTAATGTTGTCTATTAATGCAGTAAGATGTCCCTCAATTCCCTGCTCTCAATACTTGAACATGTCTTTATTGTGCTGGGCTGTATATTATCCCTCATTACTGTATGCCGCCTCGGGCCCTTTTCAAAGGAGAAAGGCAGGGTAAAAAAATACTCTAAAATAAATAAATAAAATAAATAAATCTGGAGTCAGTAACAGACTACCTGAGGTTGAAGAATTGCAATTCAGTTCAGAGAAGGGAGAGCTAATGTTGTTCGTTTGTTTAGCAGCCGTGGTCCACATGGTGTGATGGAAAAAGGCAACCTCTTGGCTAGTGTAAGGTAGCCAAACCGAACGTCTCACTGAAGAAGTTACAGTTTATGGCAGGAATGACCAAACTTCGTCCCTCCTGATGTTTTGGACCACAACTCCCAGAATTCTAAGCTTAGATTGCCAATGGCAAAGGACTGTGGGAGTTGTGGTCCAAAACATCTGGAGGGCCGCACTTTGGACATGCCTGGTTTATGGCTGTGGGAATCAGTGCCTCCCTCCTGGATGCACAAACGGAGGTGGTCTCCAACAGCTCTTTCTAACATCAGGGCTCATTTTGCCACCAAAGGAGTTGAATGTTGTGGTGCACACACTGTTAAACAGGAGCATAGCATCTGTTTTGTCAGCAGCCCAGCGCTGGTTGTTTTTCGTGAAGATTTACAGGTTTGGGTGTTCCTCAGTGTCTTTCTGCTTTGGGTTTGCACCGTTTCCTCCAAGTGTGGTTGAGACTCTGGATCTGCCTTGATTGGACAGAAGGGTATCTCTTCTTGACTTTGGTGGATTTTTCTGTCTTGTTACACAGCACTGTCCCTGAGCCTTAAATAGGTTCCCCACCACCACCCTCAATCTTTTGTGCAGCTTTTGAAGAGGAGTGGGGAGATCCATTGCTGCCAGCTCAGTTGCATGCTCCTACATCTGGGTTCACCCTGCCTCTAACAGTTCAAGATGTTGGGATGGAGATCTTTGGGGGATGCCATTAGTGATCATTTGTTTTAATGATGGCCCCTAAAATTTGGAACTGATGTCTAATCAGAGTGCTCAGAAGTGAGACTTTCCCCCCTTTTTCACAGCCAAGGCCTTCCTTCTTTTTGGCGACTAGCACCTTTTGACTGATCGAATCGTTACTCTTTTATTTGCATCCCACTTTGGCAGGCTAAAAATTGCCTAAAGCAGAGAGGGTGCAAGTGTGCCAATTTTTACAAAGCTGATTTTAGCACTTTTTCCTTAGAGACAATTGCACTTCCAGCGCTTTATTCTCCTTGTTTTAAAGCAAGATGTAGTATTTGTTATTGTTAGGCTGTGAGGTTTTGGGCATGATTATATTTCCTTATGCGTCCTCTGGGTTTTGTCTTGTCCACATGTGCTTGCAGTCTTCTTCCATGTTTTAGGCTCCTTGGATCGCTAGGATTTTGTGGTATCATTGGATTTTGCCTCTTTAGCCTTGTTCTTGGTCTGTCCATGTTACCATCTAATAATGTTCCTGCTGTTAATATTTCTTTACAGTGACTCCCATCCTGCTACAAATGCACAGCTTAAGGCTGCCATCCTGTATACACTTAATAAAAATAATAATCATGTCTGGTCAATTCTGAACTATGGTGACCCTTTCTAGGGCTTTCCAGGTAGAGCGTGCTCAGAAGTGGTTTTCTGAGTTGAGTTGCCAACCAGATATCTAATACACTGAGCTATCAAACCAGATATAATACTGACAGTTTAAAGCAGCATGGCTCTGGAACGGGTCTCCCCAAGTCAGCACTGACTTAACAGCACACAGAATGCCCAATGTGGTAACGGGTAGAGTGATGTTCCCAGGAGCCCTGGTTTTGAACCCCTACTCAATATGGAAAATCAGTGAAAGTATGGAATCGGTAAAGCCTCTCTCTAAATATCCCCCCTTACGTTGAAGGCCTTGTTAGAACCAGTAATAAGTCACTGCCAACTTGACAGAGCACCACAACAAATTTCTTCTGTAACGGCCCATTGTTGCAATGCATGCCTCGGAAAATCTAAGCCGATTTCTTCACGTGTATAAATCAGAGTGATCCTCCGTGCTCTTTGCAGAAAATACCGAACTGAGCTAAAATGTCATCTTCAAATTTATCTTCATCTAACCTTTGCCATGTCGGCATCCTGCCTCAGAAAGCCTCTCTGCTCCTGCCTGCAACGGGGCAGCTTCTTAATGTACTTGGAGTGCTATTGTCAGTTGTGCACTTTGGCTTTTCTGATGAAGGCTTCCATCATAAACGAGTGGGTCTCTCCCCATGGTAAACAGGGATTCCATTTTTTTAATGGACCTACCTTTGTTTTTAAGACTTTTCCTCTGTCCCAGTTTCCATGGTAATGGGTACAAGTATGCTTTTCTTATTGTTACTCTTGCTTGCTGATTGTGCAGTTTATTGCCGTCTCATGTACTCGTTGCTTTTCATTGTTGAAAGCTGCCTTCCTTTTAGAACCGATTTGGAAATCTTGAGCTACTCATTGGCAAAGTGTCCCTGTGCTTGTTTGAAAGGCCAACATTTTTTGCAGATTACTAAGAGCGGTCGTGTTTGTTGATTTCAATAATATTTTCAAATAGATGTTGCTTTGGTTAAAAATTAGACAGGTGCTTCCAGATGATCAGTGTGACACCTGCAGAAATAAAAAAAGACATTAACCAACTAACAATAAATTTACCTTTATTGCTCTCCGTTTCTCCATACACAAATATAATTGTTAGGTTCAGACGTCTCGGCCAGTACCATGTTCCATCGTTCTGCGAGCACAGGAGGTGTGGCATCACTTAGAGTGGCAGGTTGCTGCTAATTTGACTTCCTGCTTTCTGCATGTGCCATTGTGTCACTGCACACAAGTCACATGCATCCTAAAGCTGAAGGACAAAATTTTCAATCAGCAACAGTTTCCTGCCAGCAATGATATAATTCCCATCGCACCCATGGAATTACAGAACAGTGTACATCCTCCCAAACTCTGAAGGACAAAATATGCAGAGTACGGTATATATATATATATATATATTCCTTCCAAGAGCATGCTGTCCTTGGTTTTGCCATAGTTACATGTGGTGTAAACTATCAGAGTAATAGTTTACAAACTAAATGGAACCGTAGATTCCAAGCAAAAGGTAATATTTTTACATGGGGCTTCCCTTGTCCTTTGTTGGGCGATTGCAGTGGGTACAGATTGCAGCGGCTAGCCTGGTGGTTGGTGCGGGCAGGTTTGACTGCATCACCCCCATCTTGGCCCGCCTGCGTTGGCTATCCGTTGCTGCCTGAATAAGGTTCAAGGGAGTGGTTTTGGTTTACAAAACCCTCCATGGCTTGGGACCTGACTATCTGGCGGAGCGGATCTCCCAGAGGCCAGAGGCCAGCTTTACCCTGACCAATCAGAGCCTCGCTCACCCTGTCACTCTGGGTGGCCACTCCGAGGGAGGCACAAAGGGTTCCTACCCAGAATCGGGACTTCTCAGTGGCCGCCCCGGCATTTTAGAACACTCTGCCGACAGAGATTAGGCTAGCGGAGTCTCTGCCGGCCTTCAGGAGAGCGCTAAAGACCTGGCTCTTTAGGGATAGCTTCGGTGATTGCTGAGTGCACCATGATATGTTGTATGTAGGCAGCGGAGTTAGGAGGCTTTAATATGGGAGAGGTTGGCGGAGCACAAACTCAGGCACGACCAGTAGTAGTTCATTTATGACAGGGCTGCCCAACTTTGAACAGCCTCCGACAGCACTGATTGCCATCCCCCAACCATTCTCGCCTGACTGTAGGACACTTTTGTGTCTTGGATTTATCATGAAGCTTGGGTATACAGTGGTGCCTCTACTTACGAGCGGCTCTACTTACGAGCAATTCAACTTAACAGCAGAAAAGCGTTGGCATTTTAACTTCTGCCTTACAAATTGTAGGTGTGGTCTACTCTATTTACATTTTTAATTTATTTATTTATTTATTTATTAGATACAGCTGCTCTACTTATGAGTTGTTTGACCTATGAGCATGCATTCGAAATGGATTAAACTCGTAAGTAGAGGTACCACTGTACAGATTTGTCAAGATAACATTAACATAGATGATGAACTGGGTTCCCTTCCATTAGAGTTCATTTACAGTGGACCCTTGTATAACAAACAGCTTGTATAACATAAAATTTGTACAACATAAAAAATTCAAGATAGGGAAATTTGCGCCCGTATTAAACACGGATCACTCTGTTTTCAATGCATTCCTATAGGAATTTGTATGTTTGTTAATTTCATTTGTTTTCCTTTAGTTGCATAATAAAATGTGATCGTCTAAACACAGCTAACACAGCCCCCTGTGGAAAATCTCACAGAAAGTTTTCTGATCAGATGTTCTGTTTTTAACTTTGCAAATATTCACTGCTTGTGTTTTTTTCTCTCCTTAAGAATATTCCCCAGAGAGTATCTGCTTCAGCAGATCCATCTTTATTCCTTGGCTGACCTGCAACAGGTAAGGGACTTCAGTTTGTCTAAATACAAGCATACATGCATGTGTGTGTGTGTGTGTGTGTGTGTGTGTGTGAAAATAAAATAAAGCCAGCTGCAAAAGTCATACACATAACATTTTGCATGAAAACATATTGCATTCATTTATTTAATAGCTCCTCTGACAGCTTTCTTGTTGTTATTATACATTTACATTAGTTTTCTTCCTCTCTGCACCCCAAACCTTTCATCATGTAATTCAATTATGCTTGCTGCTGCCGGGGTGAGGCTAAATGGGATTTTGTTTTTAATCTCTGCAAAGCCTGATGATCAGTTTTCACTCCTCCTCCCCGCTCCAATTGCATTTCATTAAGTTTGAAATCAGATGGTCTGCTCCCTGTCAAAATGGAGATGGATTAGAAAAGAGTGACAGGGTTGGGAGGAAAAAAAAACAAGATTAGAACCTCCGATTGCCCTTAACCAAAATTGTTTTCAGGAAGCGTGGACACCTGGGTAAATGGATCCATTTCATAAAATGTTAATTTATAAGAAAGAGTTGAGGCAAGCTGGCCAAAAGAGAACCGTCTTTGTGTTTGAAAGTGTAACTCCTTTTTTAAGGGAACAGTTTTGAAAGAAGTGGGGGTGAGAAGGCATGAAAATGTAAAGAGGGAAGGAGGACAAGGCCTGGGTTGAGGGAGAGGGAGAGGGAGAGGATGGATGGGAGAGAACTACCTGGCCACTGTGTTCTGGGTTTGGGGGATATTGCTGCTAGAGACCTGATAGGATGCCATATTGTCATGTAAATTGTAAATACTTGTACAGTATAGTACAGTAGGACCCCCATATCTGCAGAGGATTGGTTCCAGGCCTTCCCGTGAATAAGAGAGAATGTGAAAAAATCCCCCAAAACTGTTCTTTTGTGACAGTAGCTTCCTTTACTGCTGCTCTTTTGTGAGAGTAGCTTGCTTTATGGCTGGTGTTTTGGGACAGAAGATTGCTTTATGGCTGCTGTTTGTGAGAGTAGCTTGCTTTGCAGCTACTGAATTGTTTATTTAAAGTTTTCCTCTGCCAGCTGTGGATAACTGAATCAGTGGTTAAAGGAGTCCTACTGTGTAATACAAATTAAGGAAGAAGAATAATTCTGCAAACGAGCTCATATACTGTAAATAAAGGTCTGAAACCATTAATACTGATTTCTATGTCCAACTGAAATGGATGAGGCCTTTAATAATTTGTGTCCCGATGATTTTTTAAGCATGGCTTAAATATGACTAATGTCCACCATCAGTGACAAAAAAGGCAAGGTCCATACTGTTAACTACATTTTCCCTCTTGTCTGGGAGATGTGTATTCAAAAACAACAGCAGTACAATACAGTAGGACCCCTGTATCCACTGATTCAGTTATCCACAGTTGGCAGAGGGAAAAAGTAAATAAATAATTGAGCAACTGCAAAGCAAGCTACTGTCACAAACAGCAGCTGTAAAGCAAGATACTGTCGCAAAACAGAAGCTGTAAAGCAAGCTACTGTCACAAAACAGCAGCCATAAAGCAAGTTATTGTCACAAAACAGCAGTTTTTTAGGGGATTTTGGTGTTCTCTCTTATCCACGGTTTTCATTATCCACTGGGAGGCCTGGAATCAAACCCCAGTGGATATTGGGGTCCTACTGTAATTATGCTTGTCATGCTGGAGCGCTCTGTGTGTAGATATACGTGTTCCATTTTCTCTTGGTACTCTATATTAATGGGTTACTAACCTGCCCTCTACACAGTTTCATCTTCTTCTGAACTCACCGCTTCATGGAGAACCCAGAACAAGTACCTCTGGGTCCCATCTCAGGGAAACCAGAAGAAGGTCATAGCTAGTGGTTCCAACAGCCATGGAAAGTTTTGTACACAGGGCGATCAAAGCCATCTCCAGACCTGGAGCCAAACTGAAAGGGACTGAGCTCCTTCTGTCTCATACAAGTGTTTCTGAGGCTGAAGCTATGGCACCCTCTAGTCTTGCCCAAGGATTGGATATTGGGAGACTAGTGGGTAATAATAACCCAGTACAACAGGGTTCAAGGAGAGTTTTTGGAGAAAAAGCCTTTTTGCTGTAAAAGCCTTTTGCTTTACAGCCTTCTGCTGTAAAGAAAACTTCCCATCTGATCAGGGCTACCTTTATAACTTTTAAATCATGACGGTGTATCTAGTAATTGACTAGAAGATGCTGTACAGATCATTTCTTCTTTTTCTCACTTTCACATAACTTTGTTAATTTAACTGGTTTGCCTTTCGAGTATATTCGAGTGTATTGAGCCATTTTTTTGTAGAGAGGAAAGGTTCATTGGCTTTTGTTTGGAGGCTATCAATACTTTAGCTGCTGTTCATCTATTTTCAGTTAGTGAATGAGTTGTAGCAAATTGGGACAGTTTTGTAAATGAAAGGTAAAATACAGTCTATTATTTTAATGCCATATTTGCCCATTTCGGTACCAGTATATTTTCATTTAGGCTTAAAAATGCTTTGAAGACCATAGGTCATGAGAGGATACATCAACTACACTATATACATTATAATTTATTATTAGCATTTTGCCACATTTGTATTCCAATGAGCTCAACATGGCTTCTGTCTCCACCCACTTTACCCCCACAACAACCCTGTGAGGTAGGTCACATCGAGCCAGCTGTGACTAGCTCACAATCCCCGTAGCCTTTGGGCTAGATGGCTGTGGTATATAAATAAATAAATAAATAAATAAATAAATAAATAAATAAATAAATAAATAAATAAATAAATAAATAAATAGTCCTAGTTCTCTTAACAATTACACAACCGATTTGTATTTTTGATTTTTGCTTTTAACAAGATAAGTAGTATTGCTGTTTGTTTTTAGAATGCTTTTCTTCAATAAAAATAAATAAATAAATAAAAACACACTGGGGGAGGATGGGTGCAAATGTGAAAGTGGACTATCTTCAGGTAGCTGTTTCTTAGCATTATCTCATTTAGTCTTAAAACTGTCAGCAAGGGATCTTCCAATACAGATTAAATTGAACCGATTATTTTATTTTATTTTATTTGAATTATTGTATGTTATACTTGTTAACCACGCTGAGTTCCCATTTGGGAAGATTGGGCGCTAAATAAATAAATAAATAAATAAATAAATAAATAAATATTTAGCCCTGAAAAAGAAATTTAGACATATTTCTTAACTTACAACTCTTCGGAAATTGCTGATCTTCTCTCTTGGCATTTCTGTCTTAACTGGAAGCACTGGAACCAGGGGGGATTATTATTAATATTTCTATGACAACTGCACAAATCTCTCAAACATATTACTGAAAAACTTGAATTTACTGAAAAATATTTTATTTTTGCAAAATTCTAACAACTCAATAGGACCTCTCTATTTCCTAGTGTGAAAGTACAGAAGTGAAGTGGAGGAAGGCTGGAATGTTGGGGGAGAGTTGTATGAATTTTAGTCGCTTAGCATGCCAAGTGTTCAAGCTGGACAGGTATCAGCAGAACCAGAACTCCCAATCAGGACTCCCATAACAACCCAATTGGGTGTTTCCATGTCTTGTTGTGCCTGTGATTGGAGTCCCTCAAGCACAAGAGTTAACACCATCTGTTGTATTTTCCCCTTGAAATGTCATTGCAACAGGTGCTCCAGGAGCAAAAACATTGGCAGATTTAAAATGGCCACTTCAGTAAGAATTTAAAGCAAGATATTATTTGCCGCTTTCTCTGTCATTCATCCTGATTTTTCTCTTGGAGAGTCTTCCCATTCCAGAACAGTTCTCAAATACAGTATGTGGCACAGAAACATCTATCAATTTAAGAAAATATCTACTACTTATCAGGCTGTGATTTCAACAATACCCAGACAAATCAAAAATACTTCACGCCTCCACCACCAAGGCCATACCTAGTTGAGACTATTGTCCACCTAACGAACCTATTCAGGCCATTGTTCATCTTATGAGCCTATTTCAGACCAGGGTGACAAGAGGTCAAAGTGAACTATAAAATGGAGGACTCACAACTAGCTTTCCTCAGGCTGACAAAGCTTTTTTGATGAGCAGCGAAACGTTTCAATCTCTCAAGAAAAGACGTCCAGTTGCCATGACCCAGCTTTCAGATAAACTCACCTGGATGACTGAGAATCGTCACAGACAATTAGTGTGTTACAAAATAACAGTAATTAAGGTTTTCAATTCATATTTAAAAGTGGGGATCCTTACCAGATTTTTTTTGGGTGGCGGGGGCAGAATGATAATTCATCCAAACCATTGGATGAATCTCACATTAAATTTAGAAGCCAACTCACATTAAATTTAGAAGCCAACAGATTTCTAAAGTAGCTTCATTTTAGCAATGTAAGTGGGTGGTGGGCAGGATAGAGGTCCTCAGGGTAGGAAAATGTCTGGGTCTTGTTATGAGGCATAAAAGAAACCCCTCTGAATTCAGCAAGACACCTCCGAGGAGGCATTGTATGCACTGCTAGTAACTAATAAGCTATTGGTGAATTCTGATTTTGTAGCTTAGACTTTGGTAGGTTTGAACATGCATTTCCATAAGCCTTTGTAGAGTTAGGTGGGTCACACATTTGTTCCATTTTATCACCCAGAAAAGCAACTTTCCTTATGTTAGTGAAATTGAGTGAATGCTATGTACAAGGTGAATTTAAAAGCAAGCTGAATGAACAGGTGTTTTGCCTTAGGTGGTGGTTTTTGCAGTGTAATTATAGGACAATCTAAAGTCAATTCACTACATAATAGCCTTTAATGCTCCTGTGCTCTCGGAAGAGAATGGTTGTAATACAAAGGAGAAGATGTGAAGCAAGAAGGACTTAATTTTGTCACAGCTTCCCAATGACTGCTAATACTGGTTATTCCTCTCATGGTGTAGAAAAGCACCCTGAGAGCAAATAAGGATGTCTCAGCAGGTCAGAGCTTTACCCAAAGAAGCAACTGGTACATCTTCCAACAAGCCAGTCAACAAGATCACAGTGCTACGAAAAACAATATGAAACAAGTCCTATCGTCCACCTAATCAATGCAACCGGGCTTGCAGTTGGTCCAGTTGAAGTCACAGCATCAGTAATGCATATATAGGTTTTCCCCTACAGTTGCTGTGATAGTCATCTTTATTTGTTCATCTAGTCATTGGTAGACAAATTAAATTAAGAACATTCCGATTTAACAAGCATAAAAATAAAGCATGGCAGACGTTAATCACAAAGATGCCCACCATCACTTGGGCTTATTTTCCAAGTCCTGAGTGTAGTGGAGCAAGAACCAACCCTCATGTTACAATTTCAACATGTCCATGTGCTGTCCTTCTTCATGCTACAGTAACCCCCCAGCTATCACGGAGGTTAGTGACCCAACCTGACCCATAATAATTGAAAATCTGCTATATGCAGATGCAGGGTCGGGTCAGGACTGGGAGGACTATCTGGGGGCCTTTTGTACTTACCCCAGGCCTCTGGCTGCCTTTCCGGGCCTGTCAGAGGCCCCAAAAGTGCTTCTTGCTGATTCGGAAGTGACTTCCGGAAAACCGGAAGTGACCTCCGGATTGCTAGAAAGCACTTTTGGGGCCTCCAAGGGCCTTTCTAGGCATGTGAGCCTCAACATCATGAGAGAAATAACGAAGGAAGGAAACAGTGAATGAGATGGCACAGGCTTTGGTCCAGTAAATGCATTGTGGGACTGGTGGCATCCACCATTCAAGCCACAGTTTTTATGCTTAGCTTAGGCTGATTTCTTTTTAATTGACCTCCAAGTTCACCTTCATTTTCTGTGAATATTGAAGAAGGCTGCTTGGGATTCTTTCAGTCTCCTTCCTGCACTTGCCCACAGACTTACAAATTACAAAGGAATTCTTTGGGGGGGGGAGGTTGGGGATCCATGTCAGGATGGATCCCCAACCCCCAAGTTCCAGAAATAAGGTCAAGTATCAGGCCGAGAATATTTGGGTTCCTGTGATAGCCTGCCTGCATTCTAGACAAACGCCTCTGCATTGAGAGACATATCAACATACATAATGTGCTTAGAAGAGATTCCATTGAGCCATGCATGAAGCAAATAAGTGGATCTTTACAGGGTGCTGTGAAGGAGTGCAGATGGCCATGTTTATCCAGGCGACCCTTTTTATCTTCTTTCACCAAATATTTCAGAACATTTAGTCTGGCTAAGGCTGCTGCTGAACCTGAGTGCCCCAAGTTATTGACGTCTGTGGTATCCCTTACCATAACTGCGTGCATTGGTAGCATAGGGTTTGAGAATGCTGTCCAAGTATCCAGATACCCCAACTGTGATGGTGTTGATGCTTGATACAATTGGTCGACCAGGGTTACTTTAGGTCTTTTCTTTAGTTTTCATTTTGCCTGAGGTATTAGATTGTGCAAACAATAATGTGACCAGGGGTGGATGATGTTTAGTAACCTCACAGAGTGCATAAGCTATACTCAGACAAGGGAGTGCCTAGATCTGTCTCCTCCATTGTTACTTTCTTCATGGGGGAGAGAGAGGTGTTCGAATAGAAGACATTTCGATTTGCATGGAGGCTCTGTGTGTGAGCAAGAACGCTGGGAAATCACGGTTCTTGCTCACGCAGAAGCCATGGTCCTTCCTCATACGGTCCTTCCATAAGAACAGGAAACTCTCCTCTCCATAATAGTATCCTTCTGTGCATGAAAAAGGCAACAGTGCCGAGATGTGTTTGTGAGTTGAGGTGCTCCTCTGCGTGTCTGCTGAAGAAAATGGTTTGAGCAACACCCCAATAAGGCTGTTGTGACATCTGAAGAACCCATACCATGGCAAGAACAACTTGCTAATTGTTAGGTTGCTGAGTGACGTTTTCTTAACCTTAACATGTGATGTTCTTCCCTTTGATTTGTAAAGAAGATCCTTTTAAAAAACAACATTAAAAAAACCATAAGACACCAACTGTATTGTAAGTTCCATTGGGTCCTGGCAAATTTGAGCCATCTTTTGCCAAGTTTTAAAGTGGCTTGTGGGCAGCAAAATTAATGATGGAATATCCCTCTGTGTTGTGTGTGTGTGTGTGTGTGTGTGTGTGTGTGTGTGTGTGTGTGTGTGTGTGTGTGTGTGTGTGTGTGTGTGTGTGTGTGTTGCTTCATTATAGTTGTGACCGACTCTTCATGACTCCATGTCCATGGAGTTTTCTTGGCAGGAATACTGGAGTGGTTTGCCAGTTCCTACTCCAGGCATCTACAGCACCTGGTATACCCTGGTGGCCTCCCATCCAAGTACTAGCCAGGGCTGACCCTGCTTAGCTTCCGAAATCAGGTGAGATTGGATGTGCTTAGGGCATCTAGGCAGCTCGAGCTCCATGTAGTGGTGTAGAAAGAATCAGCTCAAGTGTCCAGAAGCAGTACCACTTCAGGCTCCCAGTGCAGGATTTGAGAGTTATCACCGTCAATGAAGAGCTGAGCTTGTCAAAGATTTCAAAGAAAGCTGGCCCGGGACATCTTTCAAACATGTGCTCTGTACCCAAAGCTGGAAGATTTGTAGCATCTTCAGGCATGTCTCTTTTTACTTGTGGTTATATGTTGGATTTAACTAAGCAGCATGTTACCTGGATGCCACTTCTGCAGCTCTCAGTGTTCAGCCCTGATGACTCATCCTCCACTAATATCCTTTCCTTGGGCCAAACAAGAGACATTTGGAACTTGCAGAGAGCTCCAGAGAGAAGCAAGGTGACATAGTCATAGGGAGGCATCGGAAGCTATCATGCTCCATTGGCATCCATTCGGAACATAGCTGCAGGTTCAGGAAGTCCTCCAAAAGTTTCAGACACCTGGCCACTTTAGGATCCTAGGGCCCCATTATACTTTGTCAGGCACTTCCTCTACCTGGCTCAGTGCTGGCAAAGCTTACCTGCAGTGGCTCTTCGGTGTTTCAGTCCCAAGTCATTCCTGGATCTACCAGGAGGTTGTGGTGATTCCTTGGTGGTCTACCATCTAGACTGATCTAGACCCTGCTTAACTTCTAGAATGCAATCAGACCCATGCATTTGATATGGGATGTGGTTCATTTTTCAGAAGAACAGAGAAGATGAAGCCCTTCTGTCTTACCACACGTAGCAGAGCAAAGGCAGAGGAAAAGGAAAAGGCCCTAGTTCTTAGTGGAGCTAAGGCCAGTGGTGGTGAACCTTTGTTTTGGGCCACAACTCACAGAATTTGAAGCCTGTATTGCCCATGACAAAGGACTATGGGAGTTGTGGTCCAAAATATCTGGAGTGCTGAAGGTTCACCACCACTGTCATAGGCAAGGGCTAAGAGGGTGATGGCAGAGAAACCAGGGAGGAGAAACTCCGGAAGTTGAGTTGAAAAGAAGCCCAGTTGCCATGGCTCAACTTCTGGGTAGTTATGGCTGAGACTCTTCACAGATAGGCAGGAGAAAGCATTACCACACAGTGTGTATCCCCGCTATATGTTAGATATGGTATCATTTCAGTCTACATGTTAACATTAAGTTCAGACTCAAGGCTTTAAAAAACGTCAGTATTAATAGCATACACTAAATACTACGAGAAAGGACAAATCCAGGAAAGCAGACAGTCTTTGCTCTCACATTTTGGGCCCACATTGAGCACATGGACGGTCTACATAAATATTTTAAACAACAGGTTGCCCAGCATATAATTGCCATATAAGTTTCACCCTTGATGTCACCCATCAGTCAAGGGGCATCCTGGGTCAGTTCTGACCATCCATCACCCCATTGCCCCTCTTCATAAAAGTTCCACACACTGACACAGCCCTCTGTGTCTTTCATTGTTCAACCCGGCATCCACTGTACTGTTGGGTCTCTTTTTGCCCCTGCCCCAAATTGGGAAGAGCTGGGTAATCGAACACAAACAATATTTCTTTCCCTCCTTGGTGTAGTGGAATTGTGTCTTCCTGACAGCCCAGGGTTAACGGCGTTCACTCCTGCAGGAAAATGGCGGCTCTCTGCAGGCATTAATTCTGCTTGTGTTTGAAAGAATTACAAAGAGCAGTGTTGCACTACAAGTTGGCCAAAAGGGAAATGAAGGGAAATTTTGCCAAGGTGCTGAGGCAGGCGAACATGGCTGTTTATTTTGAAATTGTTACATTGCAGGATATTTGGAATTATTTGTAACACATTATTGGGGGGGGGCAACAATGGGGAAGAGATTTATTTATTTATTTATTTATACATTTATACATTTATACAGTTTATATGTCACCCACTACCCAACGGTCTCTGGGCGGCTTATAGTTGAAATGAACAGTGAAAACAATTAAAAGATTAAAATGTCAATTAAAACAATAAAAAATTTAAATACAAACACTAAAATTACCATCAGGACCCACAATCTATATTATGTCAGTTAAAAAACTTCTGGAACAGAAAGGTTTTTACCTGGCGCCGAAACGTCGTCAGCGTTGGCACCAGGCAGATCTCATTTGGGAGGGTGTTCCATAGTCTGGGGGCAGTTGTTGAAAAGGCCCTGTTCCTGCAAGCCATCCCTTTCACCTCCTTAAGGGATGGCTCTTTCAGGAGGGTCCCCTGGCTAGATCTTAATGGTGGGTAGGTTAATATGGAAGGAGGCCGTTTTATGTTTTTAAAATAATGCAATAGGTTTTTTTTGTATAATATTTATTCATTACCTAAAATGCTGTTTGTTTGGGGGGATCCTTTGAAGGAACGGTGGATCATTTTGCCCAGTTTTGTGTATTTAAATATTGTCCTTGCACATTCAAACCACTGCTAACAACATATTACTAATAAGTAATGGTTGTTACTTGTGAGTAATATGTAACACATAACCTTTAAAAAAATCAGGAAAATGCTTTAGGTATGGTAACTGTGTTTCCACATTCTGAGCACAGTTGGGGTTGGATGTGTGCCTCTAGTGTGCTTCCAGGATCTCCATAAGCTTTGCTTTCCCAAAGACATTTACACTTGAGGTGGGGGATCCGCTTTGTGCAATCATTTGGCTCAGGGCATTTACACTCCAGCCCATGATTGGGATTCTTGTCACTTGTTATACTGTAAACTGCCCAGAGTAGCCCTTCGACTAGATAGGCAACATAACAAACAAACAAATTGCTGACTGTGGAAAATTGTAATATGCTTGCAAATTTCCTTCAGACTTGCTATTGAATATACCAAGATGATGCCCAGGAAGCAGGGGATAGAGTATGCATGTACTCCGACCCCCTACCCAGTTTTAAGCCTTGTGTGACTCGACAATTTCACCTGCCTAGGGCTACTGTGAAAGCTATTTCCAGACCTGATGAAATCTTGGCATAAAAAGAATTTAACAAGCCGGCCAGTATTCCTAAGGAACTTGTTGCTTAAGAAATGTTATCTTCCAGGAAATAATTCAGATTGTGACCGGTGGACGGTTGGAATTATAGCCTCTATGTTGACTTGTAAAGAGCCTTATCATTGTGATGATAATGATTAACACACTGATTTACTAGGGTGGGGTCACTAGCTGTGCTCAGACATATCAGCTCACACTGACTTTCCAGTGGCAATAGCACCTTGGGATGTAGACCTTGTCACCTGCCCGGGTCATCTCTTCAGCTTCAATTATTAACCTTAACCTGCAGTGCCACACACTACGGTGTGACCTTCTTAAAATTAAAAGTGGCAGGCGTAACCTCTCCCTGCTGAACTCCAGTTGCCTTTTCCTGGAGATATCTACCTCATGGTTAGCTTCCTTAAGGGAACATGATTAGCAAAGAAAAATACAGATATGTGCCAACAAATCGGGAGTCAAAGAACCAAGGATAATCCATATTCAGTTCTGTTTATTTCTGGCTGCACCGTTATTTTTAAATGGCAGGCCTTGAAGAAGCTACCTTGTCGAAAGCATTTTTACAACTTCTGTCCCTGACCCAGGTCCGATGGTGGTGGTGGTGGTGGTGGTAGAGAGAGGGAGGGAATAGTCAGTTTGTGGGCAGAGCATCACTTGAATGGTCAGGGTTTAAGTTTTTGCTGCAGACGTATTTTGTCACTTTGTGCTGCTTTCTTTGTTTTAACTTTACAGCCGGTCTCCTTGCCTTTCGAACAAAAGTTATTTCAGTGTAAAGTGACATACATGGAACGATTCCAGGCAAGGTATTACAGTGGTACCTCTTAAGACAAATGTGCCCCGTAAGACGAAAAACTCACAGGACAATTAAAATGTCTGGGAACGATTCCATGCAAAGGTCACTGCAAGGAAGTGACTCCACACAGTGGCTGGACAAGAAGCCAATTGCTGTATCTGTTGCCTGTTATCACAGAGAAAGACACACACACACTTTCCTTCTGTCCACAAAGAGCATAAATCCTGAGACCTGTTCATGTTCCCAGTGGCTGCTAGTGCTTTTTTCAAGCTTGGGCTGGTTCATCTGCTACAGAGAGGCTCTTCGGTCATATAGGGCCCATACAAACCTCTCACAATGTGAAATCACTTCTGCTTCCCTACTTATAGTAGTCATGCCATGTCAGTTGGCCATGCAGCTAGTAAAAAAACTACGTGACATATTTTGAATATGTGTTGTTATTATTAAGAAGGCTGGTAGGCTAGAAGATTTGTTTCAGATGGATTTTGCTGCTCATTACATGTGGCACAGTTATGACTTAGTAGACATGTGCTGGAATAAAACCACATACGATTGTAGCCACTGTTATGATCGTGTTTTCCCCCTTTTGGTTGTCACCATCTATAGAGTCTAGCTGTGGTCGTACTTGGACTATAGTGCATTAGGGCTGTGCCTAACACATTGGGAAAATTCAGACAACACATTCTTTGCATTGGAAATTTTTTGTTGAGATTTCCTTAACAATTGTGATAAAGGGGCTGCTTGTTCTCATTTTTTAAGGGCACTATTTGGTAAACAGGCTACTAATATGTAAATGTTGATGACTATCAAACACTACCTTAACTCTGCCCTACAGAAGTTAAAGTTTCTGATCAGCGAATTGCAGGTTGCTGTGGAAACTGGTAAACAAGGGAATCCCATACAAGACATGCGAGTTAAGAAGGGTATGGCACTGTGCATTTGTACATTTGTTAAAAATCAACATCGATATGATCCATAGCGCACATGAGCAGTAAGGCTTGTAGAGCTGAGTGTAGTATTTGCCCAGGCAAGGGCAAATAAAATTTCTGGGAATAGGGTTGCTTCACAAGATGAAAATTCCCCATGGGATGCTTTGCAAGACGAAAATTGGTTCTGCATTTTGAAACAAGTTACCCAGGATGCATTGCGCCCCCGTAGTTTGTGGAGGGGTGGGAGGAGTTTTTCATCAAGTTTTAGAGCCATTTTGGACATTGATTTGCAGCAGTTTTTGGACTTTTAGAACTTGGAAAGGTAGGGAGCTGAGGTTTCCTTGCTTTCCTTTGTGGTTTTGCATTGTTTTTCATTGCATATTTGGCAATAATGACCTGGGGTTTTTCTAGGAGCTTATTTTTTTATTATCTTTGCATTATTTTTCATTGCACTTTTGTCAGGAGGAACAACCTGGGGGTTTTCTTGGAGCTTGCTTTTGATCATCTTTGCATTGTTTTTCATTGCACTTTTGGTGGGAACAGGCTGGGAGTTGTCTTGCTGCTTGCTTTTGTCCATGTTTGCACTGCATGGCAGGGGGTGGGGTTCCAAGGTGTATGTGTGGAATCTGGCTCTGCATGCCTTTAGTGCACTTTATAAATTGTTCTGGAAAAATGCCTTTTGGGGCTTTTTTTCCAACTTCAGAAATGGATTAATGATTAATTGGTTTCCCATTCATTCCTACAAGAAACCGCATTTCGCAAGACGGTTTTTTTTGTAAAATGAATTGACCCATAGAATGAATTAAATTTGTCTTATACGGCACTGCTGTATATGATTACAGAGCCATAGAGTGTAACTATTCACACAATGCATCCTTGCTCATCGTTAAGTTCCCCTGAGTTTATAGGGTATACTCACTGGTAAGATTGGATTGCAACTTACAATTATCATTTTACAAGCTGTTATTGTGTAAACATCTTGCAAATAGTTTATTTTGTTTAATATAAATAAATCAGTTTCTGTATAAAATATTTCCAGGAAGTAAAATATGTTTGTGTGTCCTTTCTTTCAAACAGTAGCAGGTGATGTCAACATAAACTTTTATCTTCAATGGGTTTGATTGTACTTCTTTTTTTTTTTTTAGTTCACACAATCTGCAGTATCTGGACTTAACCTGCTTTCCCAGTTGCCCTTACGCAGAGTACTGTGTATTGGCCATCTTCCTTA
Source organism: Phrynocephalus forsythii (assembly GCA_029282475.1). NCBI lineage: Eukaryota > Metazoa > Chordata > Lepidosauria > Squamata > Agamidae > Phrynocephalus > Phrynocephalus forsythii. The sequence goes on from JAPFRF010000001.1 coordinate 18,069,563, forward strand.
TGTAGAGCGTGTCACTGTGGCAGTCGAAATATTGCACATTGTTTCTGTATAAGCACAGAGATGCAGATGATTATTTTAAATACAGCGACAGTGGTGAATTGGCAGGACCTTTCTGCTGTAGTGATAAGTGTTGTTGTTTTTCTTTTATGGCCAGAAAGCTGCCTCTAGCTTAAAAGCCATTAACTGCAAGCATACATAGGCTGGCTGTTCTTCCTGCCCCCCCATAATGATTTTGTAAGGTGTTTAGTAACCCTTTCATTGCCCAGAGTAGCCCAATAGCTATATGGGTGGTGTACAAATCTAATAAATAAATAAACCCAGTCCTTCCATTGAATCCAGGGCACTTGTTGTCTTATTACACAACCCTGTTACCAATTATCTTCCTTCCTTTCCAGAGTAAGCTAGACATTGCAAAATCTTAAACCAGTGGTTCTCCACCTGTGGGTCCCCAGATGTTCCTGGACTGCAACTCCCAGAAACCCCTCCAGCACAGCAAGATGGTGGAGGCTTCTGGGAGTTGCAGTCCAGGAGATCTGGGGACCCACAGGTTGAGAACCACTGCCTTAAATAGTATGTTCCCTTTCAAATATGCAAATACTGTGCGTGCATGGGAAGAATACTCTTTTCATCTTATTATTCTTATAACTCTTTATCCCGCAGCTGGCAAGAATTGGCTTGGTGTCGTGGTTAGGCTATTGCAGAAGGAACAGGTTCAAGTCCTCATTACGCCACAGAACCCATTGCGTGATTTGAGCGAGACTTGAAAGGAGAGAGGAGAATCAGGTTCACCTCCTTAAGCTTTGCGGAGGAAAAGGGGGGGGGTACAGATTTATAACACAACTAACGGCAAACTCTTGCAGAGTTCCACCAGAGTACAATATCAGGAGTACAGTACTGTTATTTTTTTTTAAAAAAAGTACTGTTATTAGTGTTAGCAGATTGTTCCTAATGAAAGTGTTCCTTTTTAAAAATGTTGGGTTGTGCCTGACTCTTGCACAGCGACACAAAGCTGCAAGCACCCCAAGGTCAAGAAAAGGAAACCCTTAATTAGCAACCCTCTGCTGCAGTTGCCAGTCTCTGCAAGAGGACCTGGCGGCTGGGATCCCAGTGGCCTAGCGGACTGCCTGGTAAACCTGAGCCTGGCGGACCTCGCTGTTTTTGGCATGCCGTTCAACGTCTCCTTGGATCAGGCCTTGAGATCTCTGTTTATATTAATCTGAAAATAGATGTCCCGTGACTAACATAATGGACGGTTTCTCATTCCCCCCCTCCCCATTAGATCAACGCAGACTTTTTGACCTTCATTTCCAAAATTAATTAAGGAAAAGGGTTGCCCCCCCCCCAAAAAAAAGCCTCATACTGCTGAGTGGAACAGTTCCGTTATAACAGTAGCTGAGCCCTGGCCTTCAACTCCACCTTCACAAAGCGACTTTTCCGAATTAAAGTTCACGGTGAGGGGAATCTTCCTAGGGTGGGACACAATGGCAGCATCACTTCTCCCAGCCGGGCAAACAGATGTCCGATTTGCGCAGCTAGCAATAACATTTCTGCTTCCTGCTGCCCCAGATGGTCATAAAAGGACGGACGCTCTTCAGCTTTTCCATTCTGTGGCAGGCAGGCAGCCCAAGCAATTCCTGTCAAGTTTCTTTCCGGCCTATATTTTTCCATCACACATCTGTGTAGTAGTTTAGACTATACAGGCTTCACAAATATCTGTAGTGTTCACTGAGGTAAATAATGGAACTTCATTCTTTGAGGTGAATGAAGCTTTCCAGTTTGGTTTTGAGGTTTGCAATAATCATACTGGAATACAGTACAGTACTTTAAAAACAAACACCAAGGTAACATCGTGTCCCAGGAGGGGGTTAAAAACACTTGTATTCATAGTTGGGCAATACCTTTATGAGGAGAAACAAGCAGTGACAGTGAAATTGTGCTGGGTAGGGGAAGGTATGGTGGTAGGAGTGGAACATGCCCACGTAGGAGAAGAGGGGTTAGATATCTTACATCTATCCCCTCTTCTGGTCCCACTCCTAGCCAGAAGGAATCAGGTGACCATGTCAGCGAGCCCACGGGCCACATGGTGCTGTTGTTAAATGCCAGGTCAGTACAAAATAAGACCACCCTCATCCATGATGTCATTTTGGATGAGGGTGCTGACCTGGCATGTATTACTGAGACCTGGGTGGGAGAGGAGGGTGGAGTTCCCTTTTCCCAGTTATGCCCACCTGGGTACTCAGTCCAGCACCAGTGTCCCGGGAGGTGGAGTTGCTATAGTCTACAGGAGTTCTATCTCCTTGGCCAGGCTTCCTGTCTCTTTGGGAAAAGGTCTGGAGGGCCTGTATTGTGTGTTGGGCTCACGAGACAGATTAGGGATTCTGTTGGTGTACCGCCCACCCTGCTGCGTACCAACAGTCTCCCTGCCTGAGCTGACAGAGGTGGTCTCGGACCTGGTGTTGAAGACCCCAGACTGTTGGTACTGGGGGATCTCAACATCCATGCCGAGGCTACCTTAACTGGAGCAGCTCAGGACTTCATGGCCGCCATGACAACCATGGGGCTGTCTCAACATGTCATCGGTCCAACACACCAGAAGGGCCATACTCTGGACCTAGTCTTCTCAACGGGACTGGGGGATGGTGGTTTGGATGTGGAGGGGTTGGCTTTGACTCCATTGTCATGGTCAGACCACTTCCTGGTCAAGTTTAGGCTATTAGCTACTCCAACCCTCTGCAAGGGTGGGGGATCCATTAAGTTGATCCGCCCTCAAAGACTAATGGATCCGGATGGTTTCCTGAAAGCTCTGGGGATTATCCAGCTGATATGGTCGGCGCTCCTGTCGAAGCTCAGGTCACCTTATGGAATAGGGAGATGACACGGGCGGTTGACACGATTGCACCTAAGCGCCCTCTCCCCCTACGCAGAGCCCGGACAGCTCCTTGGTATACATCTGAGTTGTGGGCAATGAAGCGGGAGGGGAGACGGCTGGAGCGCAAGTGGAGAAAATATCGCAGTGAGTCTGACCAAACACGGCTTAGAGCCCACTATCGGGCCTATTCCGTGGCTATACGGTTGGCAAAAAGGCAGTATTTCGCCAACCGTATAGCTTCTCAGAGTGCCGTCCAGCGGAGCTGTTTCGGGTGGTCCGGGAACTTCTTCAGCCAGGAGATAGGGTGGAGGCCCAGGACCATTCGGCGGCACGCTGTGAGGAGTTTGCTGTTCACTTTGAGGGAAAAATTGCTCAGATTCGCAGTGAACTGGACTCCACTATTGGTACAGTATCAAGGGATGTGTCCAGTGCACCGGGCTTAGGTCCAGTGTTATTGGATGAGTTTCAATTGTTGAGACCCGAGGATGTGGACAGGGTGCTTGGCTCTGTCCGTTCCACCACCACGCTGCTCGACCCTTGCCCTTCTTGGCTAATTGTAAGATCTGCCAGGGGGGTTCGCACCTGGGTCCAGGAAGCTGTAAATGCCTCTCTAAGAGAGGGAGTGGTCCCTGCTGCCTTAAAAGAGGCAGTAATTAGACCACTCCTTAAAAACCCAACCTTGACCCAGGACTGGTGGTTAACTACCGACCAGTAGCGAACCTCCCTTATTTGGGCAAGGTGTTGGAGCGGGTGGTGGCCGGACAGCTCCAGGCGCTGCTGGATGAAACGGATTTTCTGGATCCATTTCAATCTGGTTTCAGGCCGGGTTTTGGAACAGAGACTGCCTTGGTCGCCCTGTACGATGACCTTTGCCGGGAGAGAGACAGGGGAGTGCAACCCTGTTGATACTCCTGGACCTCTCAGCGGCTTTCGACACCATCGACCATGGTGTCCTTCTGGATAGGCTGGCCAGGTTGGGAGTTGGAGGCACCGCTGCGGTGGTTCCGATCCTTCCTGGCTGACCGTGTCCAGAAGGTGGTGCTGGGGGATAGTAGCTCTGCCCCATGGCGTTTACGTCATGGGGTTCCACAGGGCTCAATACTATCCCCCATGCTGTTTAACATCTACATGGAACCACTGGGAGAGGTCATCAGGAGGTTTGGGCTGAGGAGTCAGCAATATGCTGACGATACTCAGCTCTACCTCTCATTCTCCACCAATCCAGGTGAGGCGGTTTCTGTCCTGAACTCGTGTCTGAGCCAGATAATGGACTGGATGAGGGTTAATAAATTGAAACTCAATCCAGACAAGACGGAAGTGCTGTTAGTGGGTGCTTCGTCAGCCAGGCTAGAGGGCCACTTCCCTGTCCTGGATGGGGTTGCACTCCCCCTAAGGGACAGGGTCCGTAGCTTGGGGGTGCTCCTGGACCCCGGTCTAACTCTGGAAGCCCAGGTGGACTCGGTGGCCAGGGGCGCCTTTCTCCAGCTGCGGAATATATATCAGCTGCGCCCCTACCTGGATGAACGGAGCCTTATGACAGTTACGCATGCACTGGTAACATCCCGTATTGATTACTGCAATGCGCTTTACGTGGGGCTGCCTTTGAAGACGGTTCGATTGCAACTGGTTCAGAATCGTGCTGCACGGCTGGTGAGTGGTAGGGCCACCAAGGAACACATCACGCCGATTCTGTATAACCTTCATTGGTTACCAGTTGCTGCCCGAGCCCAATTCAAAGTGCTTGTTTTGACATATAAAGCCCTAAACGGCTTAGGACCTAGATACCTGAAGGACCGCCTCCTTCCATATGAACCTACCCGGCAATTAAGATCTAGTCAGGGGGCCCTCCTGAAAGAGCCATCCCTTAAGGAGGTGAAGGGGATGGCTTGCAGGAAAAGGGCCTTTTCAGCAACTGCCCCCAGACTATGGAATGCCCTACCAAATGAGACTTAGACGTTGCTAACATTTCGTTCCTGTTCCAAAAGTTTTTTAACTAATGATTGTGGGTCCTGATGGCAATTTTAGTGGTGTTTTTAATGTATCGTATTTATTTATTGCTTTTACATGTTTTTATTATTCTAATTTTATTGTTTTTTGATGTTTTAATTGTCCATTTTGATTGTGAGCCGCCCAGAGACCTTTGGGTAGTGGGCGGCATACAAGCTATATAAATAAATAAATAAAATAAAGTTTTTGCATTCTCCAGAATGCTCCCCCAAATTAGCAGTGATACAGAAAAATAAATGGGGAAAGAAATAACCAAGTCCAAATATTATGCAAAACGCTGTGGAACAAGGCCTGAAGTTGAACTGCCATATTGGTTTGGGGATGCTTGAATTATGTGGTAACCAATCACTTAGCTTAGAAGAAGGATAACGACAGTGCTGAATATTTTGGATAGGTGAGTGAATAATTTGAGGTGGGTGGTGGCATACTTATGTAATTAATTAATTAGTTGTGTAGTGTCAGTTCATTTCTAATGTATGGTGATTCTTCTTTGGGTTTTCTGCTTATCAAGTGTGCAGAAACACTTTACCTGCCCCTTCTTCTGCGGGCAGTCTGGGACCATATTGCTTGTCCAAGGCCATACAGGCTGGCTCTTCTCTTAGGAGATCAAGTGAGGAATCCAACTCTGCAGCCGGGTTTGCCACTTAATGAGCTATCCAACCATCTTCAAACATGCAGTGGTCACAGTACCTTGGGAAGCGTATTTTATTTGGGCTTGCATAAATATCTCACTTGGAAAATAAGGAGTATGAAGTTCATATGAAAACTTCCCAAGAAAATGAGCACTCTGGAAAAGGAAGGATCATACTTGGGGGCGGGGGAGCTCCACAAGCCTAGGGTCGTCTTTAGACTTGTCACTTATCACTGATGAGGAAGAGAGGGGGGCTAGATCGTCTATTGGTAGTGTGTTACAGAGAACCCTAAAAGTAGTGCCTTGACAAGGTCTTCCAGCCTAGTTTGAGAATGTCTGCTTTAGTGTCCCTTATGCCTGCAGTGTTCTTTGTCTTTCATGGCTCATGAGACCATGGTCAGTAACGGGAGTGCAGAGCCACGGACTAGACATCTCTAAGGGTGATGTGGTACAGTGGTTATACCTGTACTGCAGTTAAAACTGTGCTCACGACCTGGAGTTCAATCCCAGGTAGCAGGCTCATGGTTGACTCAGCCTTCCATCCTTCCGAGGTCGGTAAAATGGGTACCCAGCTTGCTGGGGGTGGGGGTCAATGTGTAGCCTGCATACTGTAATTAAACTGTAAACTGCCCAGAGACTACTTGAAGTGGTATGGGGCGGTATATAAGCAGAACACTTTGCTTTTTGATGTAAAAAAACAGTGCTATAATATCTTCAAATGCTTCCTTCCTTCCTTCCTTCCTTCCTTCCTTCCTTCCTTCCTTCCTTCCTTCCTTCCTTCCTTTCTTTCTTTCTTTCATCGGGTTGTGATGCCGAATAGATACAGCATGTATGTGTTATAAAATGAACCTTATTAAATCAAGACATGGTGCAGCAGTCGTAAGTGAGAGATACATTTAAAACATTGAAAAAGGAACGACAGAACTACCTTTCAGTAAAAGGCAGGAGTTGAATCAATGCTGAAAATGAAGCAATTAACTACCAATAGCACTTGAAATTGTGTTTTGGCAGTTATGTGATCTCATTTTGTATCCATCATGAGAAATGTGAGATACCTTTGCATCCTCTGATCCCACTGCTGTAGGTAGATTTTTTTGTGGCTCCTTGGGCATTATCCTAAACCTTAAGCATCTGCTTCCCTTGGCTCTTGTTAATAGTTGAGATTTGCTACAACTAAACGCTGAGGACTTATTTCAATTGCTTAATGACACCTACCAGTATCCTGTCATTTCTGCTGCTGATCCTTTACCTCCCCACCCTCCCCACCCCCGACCAACTTCTTGCAGGTTATTGAAGGAAAGCTGGCCCCGTTCCTTGGGAAGGTCATCAAATTTGCCACCTCTCACGTCTACAGCTGCAGCCTTTGTAGTCAAAAAGGATTTATCTGTGAGATCTGTAACAATGGCGAGATCCTCTACCCGTTTGAGGAGACGTCCACGGGCAGGTAAAGAACAGTCGTGCATGTCATTGTCATTCACATTCTGTCAAGGAAGTAACAGGAGTGATTCAGATCACGCCTAGGGCGTTTATACACGACCCCTAAGCTCCGCTGCAAATGGCTGCAAGCTCCGGAGCTTAAAAATGGTTCCCCACCAGCTCCGGAGTTTGCAGACAATTAAGTGCGACCATGCCCACCTAAGCGCGTCCCAGCGCACTTTTCAGGTACCTGCTCTCCGGGGGTGAAAAATCTTTGATGCGGTGCAACGATAGTGAGTGCGGGGCTCTCCTCGCTTCTGTTTGCTGCTTTTTGGCTCCCTCCCCTTTAAGAGCTACTTTTACAGAGACGAGGGGGTTGGACTTGATGGCCTTACAGATAGGAGAGGCTTTTCTTTCTCTTTTACTCCCTCTCTCACACAGCCAGCAACCGGGAAGTGCGGAGGGGGTGGGGACAGAGGAAGAGCAACGAACCCCTAAGATCTCTGGTCCGAATTTAAGTGGCCAGCGGATCTTAGGGGTTGTGTAAAAAGGCCCTAGGACCGTTTCCTTCCCTACTGCATCGTCCTCTGAGGGCCAGATTGGATGTGACCATAAGTACAGCTCTGAGCTGAGGTAAAATTCCATCCTACCAGAAATAGTAGCTCTTATACAGCATTGTTTTTTTTGTAATGGCAAGATGGCGGACGGCAGCAGCTTTTGTTTTTACTGCACCCTTACGCTCCTGTATTTTCCGTGTCTAGGGCTGCCGTTAATGATGTTTTTTATCTAATTTTCCGGGGCCTGCCAGGGTCGACTACCGGGGGGCCCAGGAGGGGGAAAAAAAGGGGCTCACGGAGGTTGTTGAAGAGTTTTACCAACTACTAACTGGAAGCGCCGAGCGGCTCGAAACAGTTCGCAGTGTTCGATCAGCCGAACGCGGGCGGCTCTACATTTACCATCTTACGTGAGATTCCGCCACCGGCCCGGTCTGCTGAACTTCGAACCGGCCCGCTGTACCATCGACCGAACTCCGCTGAGTGACCCTTTCCCTCCTGCGCTACCTCCTACCTTTTTACCCGGCTCCTTTGCTGGACCATCGGCTGTGACATGAGGGAGCCCAGGAGTGTGTTGTGGCTCGCCCTCCTTGGCTGGTTTCGAGGACCCGAGGATCTGCGGTCCATGGCCCCTTCCTTTGTCTCCCTCCCGGGATTGCAGCCTGCGGGAGCCGTGACTGCCTGCTGTCCGTCGGGGGCCTTCCTATCCATCTGGCTCCCAGTGGTTCTGTTTTCTTCCTTGCGGACTTTTTGGAGAGACGGAGGAGTGCAGCCGCGGAATATGAGCGTCGAGCGGCTGCTCCATTCGATCGCCGTGCTGGTGGCTTTCTTCCCCGCCGCGCCTGTTGGCTTTTTCAATCTGCTGCTCCTGGAGCTCGGGCGGTGGCTCGACCGCCGGCGACTTGCTGCCCGGACCGGCTGCCGGCATTGGCCGGTGACCGGTGCGGGTGCTTGGGTGGCGGTTCGGCCGCCCCTGACCCCTTGGACTAGGCTTCTCGGGGGGTGGTTCGGCCGCCGGCGCCTTGATGGTCGGGACGGACGCTGGCATTGGCCAGTGACCGGCCCAGGAGCTCGGGCAGCGGCTCGGTCGCCGGCGATTCGGTGGAATGGACTGTTCGAGCGGCGGTCCGGCCGCTGCCGTTCTGCTGATTCTTCTCCTGGAGCGTACCATCTGCTCCTTGCCGCTAATGGATGGCTGATCAGTTGCGGGTGTTCGAAGCAGCCGCCGCCCGCCACCGGGGCTCGAGTGGCCATCTGGTCACCGGCACCTCCTGCTTTCCTCCAGTCCCGGGCTCAGTGCAGAGATCCTTTCTATCAGTGGCAGACTGTTTCGCCATTTCTCAGCTTCTAGAGACTCCTCGCCCATGGAGGATAGGGTCGGGGGTCGGGAGGGGGGAACTTAATGCGGGTGTATTCCATCTTTTTCACGCTCCTCCATTTCATCTTTAATATCTCTGTACCCCAACTCCTGGCCCCAGGGGGGGTTTCTCCCCTCTTCCCTTGTCCTTTGCCCCTCTGTTCTTTCCCCCCTCCCTCTTTCCCCCCGTTGTTCTCCAGCTGCGCCCTGGCTACGCTGCCCTTTATTTTATTTTACCCTAGTTTATTTTATTCTGTTTAGTTTTGTATTTTTACTTTGCTATTGTTGTTTTGTTAATTTGCCATTTTATTTTGCCTGGTCTGTTTAATTTGCTAGTTTAGGATTCTGTTAGGCTCTGCCCGGCTGTAGCTAATAGATGTGTCCTTGGCACTAATTAGCTCAGCCCAGGATCACCTGGCTATCTCTCTTCCAGGTGCGTTACATCACCCTCGGCAGCAGTTATCTATTTTTTTTGCTATTTCTGTATCATTATTTGTAACCTACCTATTTTTGAGTCTGGTTTATTCTGAGTTTAGCTTGAGTTGTTGCTTTCTTTTTTCCCCCTCCCCGCTAGGTCACCATGTTGGCAGGGGCTCATATACCAACCGTGTTGGGCCGTGGACGATACGCTCCGAGTCGGGGGGTTAGTCAGCCAAGAAGAACTAGGGTCAGGCATCTTGCGCCTGTCCCGCGTTCTGACCCCCTGACTCACCGCCACGTGCCTGGGAGCCATCCCACCAGTGCCTCCAACCTGTCCTGCCTCCTCCTCAATGCCAGGTCGGTCCATAATAAGACCGCTGTCATTTTTGACACCATCGCTGACAGCAGGGCCGACCTGGCCTGTATCACGGAGACTTGGGTGGGCTCAGAGGGGGGGGGCTTCCCTTACCCAGCTGTGCCCTCCTGGGTTCCTGGTTCATGGAGTGGGCAGGTTGGAGGGTCAGAAGGGGGGAGGAGTCGCCGTTGTATATAGGGAATCGCTTCTAGTGACCAGGGCCTCGACATTGGTGATTCCGGGGTTAGAATGCCTCCACTTGTTGGTAGGGCAGCGGGATAGATTTGGCATTGTGCTGGGCTACCGCGCTCCCCGCAACCCAGCGCAATCCCTGCCAGAGCTCGCGGAGTTCATCGCCGCTGCGCTGTTGAAGTCCCCCCGGCTTCTGGTCGTTGGGGACTTCAACGTGCATGCTGGCGATGGGCTGTAGCTCTGGAATTCATGGAATCCATGACGTCCATGAGCCTATCCCAGCATGTTGTTTGTCCCACCCACAGGAGCGGGCATACCCTGGATCTGGTATTTACCTCCATGTCGGGGGAATCTCATCTGGAGGTGCGGGACCTTGTTCCCACACCTGTGTCATGGTCAGATCATTACCTGTTGTCTTTTTCCCTGTCAATGGCGGCCCTCCTCGAGCCCCTTGTATGGGCCCGCCCCGAAGGCTTCTTGATCCAGCTCTTTCCTGGTGGTCTGGCTGACGATTCGGCCGAGGCCTTGGCTAACCAATGGTTTGTGTCAGCTGCCGAGGCCGTCGACCAAATCGCCCCCAGCGTCTCCTCCGTGGCAGAGCTAACCTCGCCGTGGTTCACGGCGGAGCTTAGAGCGATGAAGCGGAACGGAGGAGACTGGAGAGCATCTGGAGACAGAGCCGGACGGAGAATAATAAGACTGCTGTTGTGATCCAGACTAGGCGCTACTCTCAGGAGGCTAGAAGATCTTATTACTCCCTGAGAATTGGTGAGGCCTCGAACCGCCAGGCAGAACTCTTCCGGGTGGTTCGGGACCTCACCAATCCTAGTCTGGCTAGGCCTCCTCCTACTGATTTCAGTAGCGAGAATTTCGCAGTCTTTTTTAGATCCAAAATAGAGGCCATCCGTGCCGACTTTGACTCCAGTAACACTAGCCCCTTCCCCAGCTCCCTTACCCCCCCGCTCTTCTCAACTGGTTGAGTTTGGGCCTGTCTCTTCTTTGGATGCCTCCAGGGCTATTGCCCATTGCCGTCCAGACCACCCCCTTCGATCCTTGCCCATCTTGGCTAATCAAATCTGCCGGAGGGAGCATACCCGAGTGGGCCGCTGCCATCGCCACCGCCTCCTTCAGCGCGGGGTCCTTCCCCTCGCGTCTGAAGGAGACGGTGATTAAGCCCATTTTGAAAAAAACCGGGACTGGCGTCGGATCAATTGTCCAACTATCGACCGATAACGCTCCCTTCATGGGCAAGGTCATCGAGAGGGTGGCAATCATTCTTGGAGGAACAGCGGTGCCTTGATCCTTGCCAGTCTGGCTTCAGGCCTGGCCGGGTACCGAGACAGCCCTGGTCGCGCTGCAAGATGACCTAATCCGGGCGGCCGACAGGGGTTGTTCTACCCTGTTGGTCCTCCTGGATCTGTCAGCGGCCTTTGATACCGCCGACCACGGTATCCTACTGGACCGGCTCCGGGAGGTGGGGATCGGAGGCAACGTTCTCAGTTGGCTCCGGTCCTTCCTTCAGGGTCGGCCCCAGTATGTACAGCATGGAGGAGAGCTGTCGGCCCGTGGACACTTCCTTGTGGGGTTCCGCAGGGCCTGTCTCTCTCCCCATGCTGTTTAACATCTATGTAAGGCCGCTGGCGGGGTCATCAGGAGATTTGGGCTGCGTTGTCATCAGTACGCTGATGACACGCAGCTCTATCTCTGTTTTTCCACCTCTGCAGTGGAAGCTGTCCGGTCCCTCGACCAGTGTCTGGAGGCGGTCATGGCTTGGACCAGGGCCAACAGGCTCAGACTCAACCCTGGGAAGACCGAGGTGATGTTCTTCGGGAGCTCCCCGTCTGGGTATGAGGGCCCCCTCCCCAGCTTGGAGGGAGTTTCCCTTCAGCTGGCGGAGAGGGTCCGGAATCTGGGCGTGATCCTGGATCCTGCCTTGTCCCTGGATGCCCAGGTGGCGGCTGTGACCAGGTCCGCATTCTATCATCTTCGTCAGATCGCCCAGATTCGCCCCTACCTAGACGGGGACTCCCTGAGGACAGTGGTCCAGGCGCTGGTGATCTCGAGGCTGGACTACTGTAATGCCCTCTACATGGGGTTGCCCTTGACTCTCCTCCGGCGATTGCAGCGGGTGCAAAATGCAGCGGCCAGACTGGTGGCGGGTGCGCGTCGTTATGACCGCATCACCCCGGTTCTGGCCCGGCTGCATTGGCTACCCGTTGCCTCCCGGATCAGATTCAAGGTCCTGGTTTTAGTTTATAAAACCCCCCATGGCCTGGGCCCGGACTACCTGGCGGAGCGGATCGCCCAGCGGTCAACATCGGCCCGACCGGTTCGGCAGTCGCGGGCGCACTCGCTTCAGGTTCCATCTATCCGAGAGGCCAGGCGGTCCCGTACCCGGAACCGGGCTTTCTCGGTGGCTGCTCCAGTTTTATGGAACAGCCTACCTAGCGAAGTGCGCTCTGCAGAGTCCCTGCTGGCCTTTCGTAAAGCGGTGAAAACCATCCTATTCCGCGAGGCCTTTGGTGACCTAGCTCAACCTAGCTTAACCTAACTTTTTTTTTTTTCCTACCGCCATCGATAATTAGGACTTTCTGCAATTGCAGCGGTGAGGCTAGATTTAAAGGGTGCGCCCCCGCTGCGGTTTTTCTATTGCTTTTATTGTTTCATGTTTGCCTGTTGACTATGCCTTTGTATTGCTGTATTAACTATGGTGTATTAACTATGTGTATTATGACTTGCCTCTAGTGTTCGCCGCCCAGAGTTCCCGCTGGGAAGATGGGCGGGATATAAATTCAATAATAAATAAATAAATAAATAAATTGTTGTTGTTGTTGTTTCCACACGTACTAACTGGCCAGGGTTATTTTGGCCAGGGTTATTTTGTTAGTTTTCTTGGTTGAGAACTCTTTCTACACCTACACAGCCGGGAGACGATGGCCGTGCCAGTGGAATAAAGGCCCACATTTCTGCTAGACACATATTATGCCTGCTGTTGTTTTCTGCAGCTTTTCTCCCTGGGTTCGTTTTGTCTTAAGCTGAAATCAAAGCCCATCGCTTAGATTCGATGAGAATTTAAATCTAAATTTAAGTGGTGTGCATAAATGCCACATAAGAAAGCAGGCCAGGAACTCGCAGAAACAGCAGCTTCTGTCCTGGGAGACTGGGAGCAAAAAGAGACACAGAACGATGATTCAGGCGACATGGAACAAAAAGGTCTACAAGAGTGGTTACGGATAACAAAAAGAGCAAAATAATTGGTAGAAGGCAGTTTAGCATTTGGGGATCCTGGTTTGTACTTCAGGGCAAAAAAAGAACCATTGCCACTCTTCTCTACCCTCAGCATAGTATGGTGGCTTAGCACATCTGCATACATTTCCCTGAAAAAAAGCCGAGGGCAACATGTTAAATTGCTTTAGCAGCACTACTGCTTACTTATTCCTAGTAATGTATTTCTGTAGAGTATCTGCAGAACATTTAAATCATTACTCGGCAGTAAAATTCTTATGCTGAGCGTGGAGGATCTCTTTTCAACAGGTATTTTATTTCCAGTAGTTTGATTATAAGATATGGTTTCACCACAACTTGCTTTCCATGCAGTAATAAAACATTATAATTTGCAGAATTTACCAACAAGAAAACTTTCAGAATGTAAGATTCTTCCTAGAATCCTAACAGCCTTCAGTAAACCTATAATACTTCAATTGCTGCCTAAAAATAAGACCCTCTTTTTGGTGTTTATGGCAGCATTTAGGGACGTTTTCTGTGTTTATCTCATTCATCTTCTAAAACCGAGACCCAAGGCACAAGCTTTATTAAGAAAATGCAAGAGGAAATATGTAAGGTATAATATTAAAACAGAGTTAAGGAGATTGTAATATTTAACCATAGTTGAATTAAGAGCAATTTAAAAGCACATTGCTAGGAAGTACAGCAAGTATCTTTTAGAATGCCTCACCTCTTTTAGCCAATTATTTTCTAAGAGCCTTCCTGAATAGTTGAGTCTTTGCCTGATATATGTGCTAGATTTCTGGGCATCCACATGATTTTTGGAAAATAAATACATGGAGATATCAACGTCAGTAAACCATCTACTTCTTTATGGTCTGATAATCCCATGTTGTCCTGGCTTGGTAGCACAATAAATTTGGCTGATCACTTCTGATCAAAAAGGACAGGAATAATGGTTTTCTTTCCATTTATTTTCCAATTTTTGCAAACAGAAGTGTAGATAAGCCACCCTGGATCCTTTTGAGCAGAAGAGGAGGATATAAATATGTATGATGGATAGATAAATGGATGTCAAACTTCTATAGAAATAGTTCTTTTAGTCAGCTGTAATAGTTAAAACCGTAAGTCCTCTTGTGTGTCACTTTATAGACTAGTAAACTAAGTTTCCATTGTGTTAATTCCAAATTCCTTCAACCAGACATGGGGCTAGGGAAGGAGATTCTGTTATCACTAAGCAACTAACATTACTATTTCATTAATTAATCTTGCAGGAAAGAAGGATAGGCTTATTAAGCCTGAAATTTCTAGTCAGCTTCATTTATGTGTGTGTGAGCTTAAGGGTAGAGTATGCACATACATGTGCAGTTTTGTGAATGCAATGAATGGTCCATAAACATTGTAATTTTCTAAGACTTCGCCCCTGAATCGAGGTGAAAATAAATATACCTCACCTAGTTTGTTGTATACTTGGCAAATATGTATACCATACTAGATTTGTTACTGCCCCCACACATGCATGCATTTTGCTACACCAAACCTGAAAGAAATCAGTGGGGCTTTCTTTGTGTTTTCAGCCAGCACCAGGTTATAAATGGCTGATGGATCTTTGGCCACCATTTGAAAATGCATTTAAGAAGACAAAGGCCTCCCAACATACAAGGCGCCCATGAGACCTTCTTTATATTGCTTATGCTGTGCCAAAGATCTCCACCCAGTTCATAGAATTCTTGGATTATTAGAAATCTGAGCAGGTCTGCCCTTGGGTTTGTGTATTCTGTCACTTGTGTGCCGCTGCCCTGAACTTTCTGCCTGTCCGGGGGGGCACCCCTGATGTTCTTAGAAGAACATGCAAAGCCGTGAGTCAGGTAAAACCCTCCCCCCTTGGGAAGGCAAGGCTCTGTTGGATTTTTAATATGTTTTATAGTTCTTTCTTTTTATCTTCTTATTTTTTCTTTTGGAAAAAAAACCTTCTGGTGAAATCATAAAATCCTTACAGAGGCAAAGTGGACAATTTCTGTTGGGGGAAAGGGTTCCCCCCCCTTGTCTTGTCACTTGGAGACAGATAAATCTCTGGGAGCTGGGAGACTGGAGCCCTCCTTAAGGAGCTGGAGTTTCCATTTGCACTAGCCTGTTTGCTTAGCATTCATTTTTTTTGTCAGTCCTTGAGCAAACAGAGCAAATACCTGGATAATGCACTCATCTCGCTCTGAATACACATATATTACATACCCTTTTCTTGCTAATCAGCGTGACACATTCCTTTGTTGGCCAAATGGTTCCAAAACAAACACAATCATTTCACTTAATTAGCCAGGGTTTGTGGGCTGTGCCGGGCAGGCTCCTTACATCCTGTCCAACAATACCCTGACCCCCAAGTTTGCTGTCTTAACACCAGCGGCGTCCAATGCTTACACATTCTTACCTTTTCTTTTTGTTTGATTCAGTTGAGGTTCTTTCCCCCCACCCCACCCACCCTTGTTGTCCAGGTATTCCTCTTTCAATTTCCTGGGACTGAGCCTTTGAGTAATTTGGTCCAAAGTCTAACCATGTAAGAAAGAGTAACACACGCATAGTAAACAGGCTGATTTCTTTGCATTAGGCAGGCATTACTTTGGTCAAGCTACTGAAAAAGGAAATACACATGCAGTGCCCTGAGCAGAGTGTCACCTGTCTTGCTAAAGGCTCTCCAGCCCCTCTCAAGGAGCAACCCGTTTAGCTTCATCATAAATTGTATGTGAACAAACAGGAGAAATTAACTCAAGAACAATGGTCTGTGGTGAACCATGCAAGATCTTTTTTTTACTACATGCACATTTTATAGAAGAAGCAAATTGTTGGGTTACTATACCAACTTCCTAGAATGAGGGCCAGTCCTCGAGGATTTATATTAGTAATAGAGGCAAGGCAAGACAGAGGTATGCTGGAGTTCAGGAGCACGGAAGCTGTCCAGGAGATGTCAAGTCGTCACTCAAAACCCTGGGAAATCTCTGTGCAACAATGGAGGTTCCAGCAAACATATAAGCCACTGTGGGGCAGAATCAGAAACTTGTTAAGATGTGACACTGTCCTCCTGCCCATCCTGTCTCTTCACTGAAAGCCACATCTTCCCACAGAGGTCAGCCTTTTGCTCATAGTTTGGCCCTTAGGGGAACCCCCTTCCGTTCAACTGGGAAGAGAGACAAGGAACTGCCTCCCTGGAAATGCTGGCTAGGGTTCTTCCTAGAAATGCTGGAAGCATGGAGGCTGTTTCATGGCAAAACCAGATGGGAAGAAGATTGGGGAGCATTTTTTGCCCTTCCTTGCCAGTTGCATCGCTCCCTAGTCCCCCCCCCCCCGCCTTCTAACCTCTGCAGCTGCAGTTCTGAGAAGCCAAACAGGACCGTCTGCAGACAAAACGACAAAACGAGTATGTGAATGAGGCCCGAGCTGCTCCTTTGAAAGTCATGTTCTCTGGGGTCTTCAAAGCAACCACTGTTGTCTTCACAATGCCATTGTATTTGTTCATAAAAAGCTCTGAGAGGAAGAGGATAAAGGTATATGAATCATGCACCTCCTTTGTAAATGAGTATCATAACAGGTGTCCCTGAGGGACGCCCATTTGGCCAAAGCAGGTGCTTCTCTTCATCCTCATGTGTTAAGACACGTTGGCTGGTGCTAAGACGGAGTGGGCAGACGAGAAGAGGGTGTTTGATTCTTTGGCTGAAAGACTGAGGGGGTTGCACAGCAAAAGTAGGACCACACAGCTTTGTGTGGACTCTCCAGTCCTCTTCAGGTGTTAAGCCTGAATCTCTGTAGAGCTAGATTGAAAGGGGGCTTTAAAGATAAACCCTGTCTCTATCTCTGCAAACCCACCCAAAGTCTCGTAGGCTCAACAGGAAGATCTGTAGAGAAGCTTGTAAGAGCATTTGACTTGAACATGCACATCGGTTCCTCCAGTGTATTAAATATGTAAACGTGTTTCTGATGTTTACCTACCTTTAGTATTCAGGGTGTGGTGGGGACTTGGCAAATAAGCGGGGCTTATTTGCCTTCCCTTCTTCCCTCTGCCCATTTTGTTTTCCATGATGTCCAAACAGGGCTTCTGTGGAGCACTGAATAGGACTCCTAGGGTGCAAGTGAGAAGCTTCAGATTCCAAGAGTGTAGCTAAAGTTCTATCATTCATTCACCTCCTTCTTACCTGTAAGTGAAGTTTGTAACATGTAGTTAACAAGCGGCTGGAATTCCTTTTCTCCCAACCTCTTCACAGTTGCAACGTTTAGGGTCCAGGATGAGGCAGAAAATAAAGATGGCTTCAAGATGTTAAGAACATAAAAGCCTTCCGGAATCAAACCCAATATTGTGTCTAAACCAGCCTTCTTTTCCTGTCCAGCCAACTAGGTGCCACGATCAGGACACGGGGTCTATAGCACCCCCTCCCTCATGTTCGCCACCAACTGGTTTACTCTTGGCTTATTAAACTTAATCAAATTTGGCAGAATTTCTGCCACTACTATTAGAGGGAATATCATGGTTAGTGTCTGTCGAAAGGCCCACCCATTATAAGTTCTCTTGGCGAACTTTATACCCATTATAAGCCTTGTGGCAGTGGTTAAATGCCTGTACTGCAGGTAAAATTGTGCTCACAACCTGAGGTTCAATCCCAGGTAGCAGGCTGATGATTGACTCAGCCTTCCATCCATCCAAGATCAGTAAAATGGGTACCTACCTTGCGGGGGGGGGCAATGTGTAGCCTGCATACTGTAATTAAAGCTGTAAACTGCCCAGAGACTACTTGAAGTGGTATGGGGCGATATAAAAGCAGAACACTTTGCTTTTTTTTAAATTGTCTGAGATGGAAGGTATTTCTAAACCCCCATTTAATGGAACCTCCTTGTTATATCTAAAGTAGCTCACATGGTTAAAGGTATTATGTGTTAAAATATAAAGTATAATTAAAACAACATACAACACTTAGAAACAGCCTCAACCATAACAACCACATGGTTGTAATCATCCTCCCCTCCTCCTTTTATCAAGGAATGAATTGATCCAAGGGAGGGGTGCTTTCTTGGATGATTACTCTTTTGCAAATTGTTTGGCATGTTTATTCTTAATTTTAAAATCATCAATCTCGCCACCGCCACCGCCCCCCTGCCCCCCTCCCTGATTTAAAGCATCTGGTTAGCAACGGCAGGTGTGCTCCCCTCTACCATAATCCTGCAGGCATCCATTTCAGCAGAAATTCCTGATAAGCTTTTACATTCTCCAGTTGACTGAGAAGCGTGATCAAAAGAGGGGGGAAAGGGAGAGGCCATGAATGAATGCAAAATGACATTCTCATCAATCATTAGTCCCGGCAATTCCCAAGGAATTGTAAATCACTAAGGAAAGGGGAATTAGCTTGATAAAGCAGCATTAGTGTCAGATGTAGATGATTTAAAATTTTTAAACACCACTGTTTTCTTTGGCCGTCCTCTAGCCTCTCCCCGGAGTTGCCCACATGCATCCCAAACTAGTAAAGAATGGAGAACGTGTTTAAGCTAAGCATGAAAAATCTGTGAGAGATTTGGAGATTAAGCCAGCACTAACAGCTGCAATCCTGCATGCTGTTAGGCTGCTTACATCCCATCGACTTCAATAATGACACACCAGACTGCCACATAAATGCTGTCCTGCTGAACTAGATAAGATGGGCCGGTGCTTTTCAGCCAATGGTACAGGCACCCACCAGGGACACACGGAAGCTGTCTAGGTGGGAAATGCATGGCTTCCATCACAGGGACTAAGAATTTGGTCTCATTCAGCTTCTGTGTCTTTCCGCAAATGTGACATGTAACCTGCCATGGATGGATCCACATGTGATCATTTGTACCAGGTCCCAAAGAAGTAGCCAAGAAGAAAAAGAAAGAAAGAAAAAGACAAAATAGTGTAGCATATGAAATACAGTTTTATTTCACTCTAGGTTTTTATGGATCAGAATCCAGCTTTTCAGATCCTGAGGAAGTAGATTTTGATCAATGAAACCTCAAAAATACAATAGCCTTTAAAGTGATGTATTGTGCCTCTGCCCCTTCCCCAGGCACCCCAGCATACTGTTATCATTGCTGGTTGGTAACTTGGGATACTCTGTTTTTCATCCAAACCATTGTTCTCCCTGCCCATAATTGCTAATGGAATTACCACTTCTTTATTTTTATTTTTAACAATGCTTTTGCAGTCTTGTATGCCGTTAGAAACATGCCCTAAATAACAGAGCTTCTGTAAGGCATCCAGGAGTCCGTCTGAACTTTTTTTTCTGTCATGGTGGGACCTAGGTTCTTAGATAGAATGATTTATAGGAGACATAAAGTACAAGAGATGTGTCTTTTTTTCCTGACAGCCTCTTTCGGTGGCTGGCTTTCCAGAGTCCAGAGAAAGTTGCCATGGGGACAATATTGTCTGAGAATGTACAGTGGTACCTTGGTTTAAGTCATTAATAGGTTCTCCGGGCCCTTTTGTATTGTGACAAATTCTTAGACCAAAACGTGGTTTCCCATAGGAATGCATTGAAAATCAATTAATCCGTTCCAGAGGTCAGGAAAAAAAGGCAAACTGGGGCATTCCATTTAAAAATTTCTTAAATCGAGGCATTCCCCCTTCTTTTTGTCATGCGGACACCACACATCAACTTTTAATGACTTACGGAAAAAAACTTCAAACTTCCATTTAAAAAAAATGTCTTAAACTGAGGCATCCCCATTTCCAACCATTTGGTTTCTTAAATCAACTTTTTCTTCAACCGGTGCATTCTTTAACCAAGGTACCACTCTATTTGAGTTAAGACCTAAGCTGTCTGACAGTGAGGCAAGAAACGATGGCTTTAAAAGAGACCAATGCCTGCTTCTGTGTTTCTAGGTGCGAGAGCTGTGGGGCCGTCTTCCATTCGGAATGCAAGGGGAAAGCGGTGCCGTGTCCCAGGTGCGTGCGGAGGGAGCTTCAGATGAAGCAGACGTCCTTCTGGAGAAGGCTGAACGTGGACGAGAGCTTGGAAGAGGCTTGCAACCTCTTCGAACTCTCTTACCAGAACACCTGACTCGGGATGAGCCAGCCAGCCAACCTGCTGAGGTTTCTGCCCTGACATGGAGCGAACGCTTGCTGCTCAGCCATGGGTCTGCCTGCATTGGCAGCCCTGAGCTGGGGTTCACCATTCCGATGTTGAATGCCTGGGGCCAAAGGTATTCAGAAGCCGACGCGAACCAGCTGGTCTGAAGCCAAATGTAGTTTACTTGAAACACTTCCCATTCTCTTTGCAGTTGTTAGGAATGTCTGGTTTGCTGCTTGCGTTATTTATTATTAGGGTTTTGAGCGAAACGAAGTAATAAAGCTAGCAAGGGTGGCATTGCTGTTTAGAACCCATTGACTACTTTGGGCAAGATGCCGATGACCTGGTGTCTGTAGGGCATTTCCCACCTTGGACAGATATTTTGGTGAACAGCATTTAGACACGCTTCCCTTTCTTACTTCACCAAATATTGGCTTCTCTTGAGAACTGCATCGATATGAGTCTATAAATATAGTGAGCAGACCTTGCACTTCATAGAAGCAGATGCTAACTAAGGCTTACATCCGTGCTCTGGACTTCTGGAGAAACGGCTCTGTGTTCTACATTTGAAGCTTTACACCTGAACAAAATTTTAATTTCATAAGGAGTCAAGGACTCACATTCCTGTTGTTTCTCACGCGTGACATGGTAAAAGACGCAGAGCGATTTCTGTTGCTGTTAAAAAAAATGTGCTGCGTTTTGCTCTCTTGGAGATAAATGGAGGCCTTCCTTTCTCTTTCCACCATCTTCATCCCGATGATAAAAGGGTGAATGGTGTCCCGTTGAGTGTTCCACAGAGCTTGACCAGCTGGGTGTCTTTTGCTCCCTCCTTTTGGCTTCTCACGAACAGGTACATGTAGGGCCGTGGTGGCAAACCTCCGGCACTCCAGATCTTTTGGACCACAACTCCCAGGATTCTGAGCCTAGGTTGCCATATGTCAAAGGGCTGTAGGAATTGTGGTCCAAAACATCTGGCGTGCCGAAGGTTGGCCACCACTGATGTAGGGATACTCAACAGCCTGAGTTGCCACAAAGCACAAATTCTGCTTCAGTGCAGCCTGAGGGAGAGCCGTATTCTGAACATGTCTCAAAAAAAAAAAACCTGGGATTTCTTGTGCCCTTCTTCCCCATTCTGGATTAGAAAGTAAAAACCCAGCACTCTGATGCCTGCAGACTGGACATGAATGCTTCACTGTCAAGGGTTTCCCCCGTGGCATATATCATCATATGGACAGAAATCTTTTTCAATCTCATTTCAATGTCCCTGACTTAACCCCAGTCTCATACCCCATTCAAGCCTCTCTGGATTAGCTACAGTGAGGCATGTCCCCTCTTTTGGATACCTAGGGATTGACATTTGTTATACTGATTTATCCTGATCCAAAGCAATTTTGTGTCCTAAGATCCACTCACTGATCCCCTTATATAGGCTTTGCTCATAGGATAAGTGGGAAAGTCCAGGGTTCATCGAGATTTGATTCTCTGCCCTGTATGTGGTGCAGCAGAGGCACTGTCTCAGCACAAATATGCAACAGATTCAATTTAATGAAAACTATAGACATCACCGGTGGAGTTTTTTGCACCTATTTTAAAACAATTTATAGGTTGCACTTGGCCATAACTAACTGTGGGGATGACCTTATATAAGCCTTGGTCACACACACCCTCCTCATTTTCAGATGGTGATTTGGGGGGTGGGGAGACTCAGAGCGTTCACTTCTCTTTTTGATCTGCCACAGTCTGATGACTTTTCCAAACCCATACTCAAATCAGTCTTAACTATGGCACGCTGAAACAAGCCAGCTTGGTTTTTGGAAGCTGGCGTGAGTCAACAGACCACAGTTAAAATTCACCACAATTTAGAGAATGGGCATAATGGTAAATAGTACAGTTTACTGGTTCCCAACTGTGGGTAACCCAGAGTTGGTAAACCCCTAACCCCAGTTCTTGGACTGCGACTTCCAGAAGCCCTCACCGCTAACTGTGCTGGCCAGGATTTCTGGGCCTTGCAGTCCAAGGACGTCTGGGTTGTCCAAAGTTGGGATACTGCTGGTGCAGTCGATCCAAAAAGGGAATATCCTCTAATCTCCTTCCAGCTCTCGTGGAGATGAAGGGACTCTGGAAGGGTAGGTGTATTGTCCCTGTAATAATCATCTATTCTTACATCCAAATGCACCAAGCCTCTGGGAGGTTTTCATTCAGCATCTCTGTAATTTGTGTTGTTTCTCAAGAGTCTGTAGACTGATGCAGATGTGGTTACCCATTCATAGGAAGCCAGTAAATAGTGACGTTAATAATAATGTATATCTGCACGTATACCAATACATTAACCCATGTAGGTTCGCTGCGCTGACGCCCCTTCTTTCTCCGCACGGTGGCCTGATGCCAACATGTGAGACTGTAATTGTGCTTAGTACAGCAAATACAGTTAAAACAGAGGAGCCTGATTAAAACAAACCTCAGTGTGCCTGTTAAACATGAAGGTGTTTATCTTTAATCTGAAACTCGAATGTTCAGAATCTAAAACAAATCAGAGATATGAGAAGGCAGATAGATAGTATGTACAAAGGATATGAACAATATTTGAAGTTCCACATGCTGAAGTATTCTGTATCTAAATCTTTCAAGGAAATAATGATGGGATCGTACAGCTCCTGTTTGTGTTGTAGTTCCATTGGTCACTCTTGTGTCTGCATATACTGTATATGTATGAATGTATAATCAAGGAATCCTGTTTCGTGACAGACCATCAGATTGTGAAGTCATCTTTAAATGGTCACCTTTCACAACCTTCCGTCCGATTTACACTGTGTTTTCCTCATTGATTCAGGAGCTCCGTACACGTTTTCAGGTCGGGGCATGTGATAGGTGAAAATTGTCCTGTCTGAAAAAATTTAGTTGGAGAAGTAATATATACCATTACCTGGGACAAAGAGGAGCCAAGACCCGTGTGACAACTTCAACTGAGGTGGAGTGTGCTGTTTTTTTATTTACACAAATGGTCTTCACTTTCATCATGGAAGAAGAAAATAACCCCTTGTTGACGTAGATTTTGATCTGCTTTTTTGTGGAATTGGTTCCTGGGTGATATCTCTCTACGTGCCAGAGAGCAGAATTGGTCTTGTTCCCTAATATTTTCTCCCCTGTCTGTGACATACCCTTCTCCTTTGAAAGGAAGGACAGATAACAGCAGCCATCACATGGTCTGCGAAGGGGACATTGCACCATATATATTTTTTAAAAGTACATGCCTGCAGCTTTAAATTTCTGCACTGCTGGTAGGGAAATGCTGTCCTTTCCAACAGGAAGAAGTTTTCTCTCTGCTTCTGGAACAAGATCTTCATTAGGTCAGAGAGAGTTCCGGTTCAGTTTGAATCTCTGCACGGCGAGAGAGAACACCACACCTTGTTGGGTTTATTGAATTAACAAGGCTGAGCTGCCATTGACTTGTGTGGGGGAAAGAGTTATGCAACAGTATTCAGAACTTGAGAAAGTTACTTGGTTGGGTTACAGTTTCTAGAATCCCTCCCACCCCCAGCCTGTAGCTGTCATTGTCTTGAGGACTTCAGGAGCTGCAGTGGGGGTGAAAAAAAGAAATGGTATTAATTGTTTGAAAATGCAAGCAAATTCCTGCCACAGGAGTGGTCTCTGGCTGTTAAGAAAACAGCTCTAGAAAAAAAAAACTATCTCCAGACATCTCAAAAAACCTGCCCAAGTACACAGGCATGGTGCAAATCTCCCCACAATGAGGAAGATGGCTGTGAAGCAAACTACCCCCATAGACTGAAGGGACAACCTGCATATTTGGCATCACTGGAGAGAGCTGACATTTATTCCCTGATTGGTTTATTGCCATCCCTACTGGTGTCTTCTCAGTCTTGGCAGCATTCCTGATAAGAAGGTGGTTTTTGGATTGCTGAAGCTAGCTGGCAAATGGGGAAGAGAACTATTCAGTCCTGCCTTCCTTGCTGCATACCCTTTTGGTGCAACTCAAGAGCACACATTGCCTGCACAGTAAAGAATTCAGAGCCCCTCTGGAGGGTGCTCTGTCATCCCCACCTCTGCCCACACAAACAGGTGCCCCCTTGTCTGGCAGTGAGTTTGAGAGGTTGACCTGACTGAACAGACCCTTCTTTTCAGCATGGAAAGGCACTTAATGGGTGGCTCCACCTTCAAGCCTTTCCCTGCTAAAAAGAAGGGTCCGTTCCTGCAAGAACAAAGCAGAGAAGAGTCTTCAGGACATGGAAAGGAAAGGAAACAGCAAGGTCAGTGTGGGTTCTCCTTCACTGCACCTCCACTCCTTAGGAAAGGCTTTCTTCCATCTATATAACACCCCTTAATTTATAGTGCCATGATTTTAGAAGAAAATTGTGTCATTTACACACAAAAATACTGTATCTTTTTAAAATCCACATCACGGCTGAGTGGAGAAGCCTATGAAATTACTTTCTGGTCAGAAGAAGCTTTTCCCTCCCCCCCCCCCAATAAATTCAATCCAGTGTTTGCCAGACCCATTCTGTGTACCTGTGATTACTTCTGCTGATTCCCACCAGATTCTAAAGAAAAGGAATTGGTTGTTTTCTCACCTAAGAAAACTAATGGGAAATAGTTTCTCCTTGAACCAATTGTGTTCCAACTCCAGCAGCATTATTTTGTTGCTGGGCTTCAGTGTCTTTTGCTTCTTTGAATTAAAAAAAAGTTGGTGGTGGACAAGCCAGAGCTGTCATCAAGTAGGAGAAATAAGGATTTCCTAACGAATTTGTTTTGACAGTGTTGTTTGGCACCAAAGCCCTCTCTGTGCCTTTCTACCGTGTAATGGCGGTGATGCCATATCCTGTCTGGCACACAACTCTTTGCAGCAAGAATTCAGTGTTGGAGTCAACTTAGAATAATGTGGGAGGCAGCATATCTGAGGGAAGGTTTCAGTCTGACTCAGTTCCATGAATGTTAATCCTTGCTACCACAATGGCAAATTGAAGAATGAGACTGCTGTAGTTGTCACTGATTATGTTTGCATACAATATTATATAGGGGGGAAATAGATAGCAAATATGTTTTCTTCTTTTTCTATTTGCTTTGTCCAGTGGGAAACAGAGTGATTAGTCTTTTTGGAGAGAATACTTGTAGCTTTCTGTTAATTAGTAAATGCTGACCGAGCAGTGTTGAGCAACAATTATTAACATCTTTAGTTAACCTATGAAAAGCTTGTATCTTTCTTATCCTTTCTACCACCTTTAATTGGCTTGGCTGCTCCTCATTGTTTACTTGTACAGTAAAATAGCTAGAAGCCTCCCATTTAGGCCTGTTTTCTGCATTCAGTAACCCTGGTCTGTTCCTGGGGTTTTCCCGGAGCAAAATTCCTAAAACATGGATGTGTAACAGCTTCCGCTTGTGACCAGCCTGTGGAACAAGAAAGGATTGTCAACGTTGGCAATGGGGTCAGCCATGCCAGAAGAAAAACGCTGGGTGGACTTTCTGTCATGAACCTTGACCACAGTGTTATCCAGTTTCAGTGTTCAGGAGAATCAGGTGATAAACCTCTCCTGTCCTGTACTCATTCAGTTCAAATATTTAAAGTTTGCATGTTCTTCAGTCCGCAAACAAAACTTAATTTGCCCTTAATGTGGAAAAATACTAGTTGGTTTTGGGTTTTTTTGCGGGGGGGGGGGAGATTTGGGCTAGCCATTCTCCTGACAGCCTATGTTCCTGTGCAACTGAAGGTGAGCACTTCTGCATGGAGGTCAGTCTCAACATGTGACTTGAAAATGGTGGGTTTGGAGAAAGCTAAGTAATGGTCACTTCTGCAGGATGTGTTGCTTTTTTCAAACCTGACAGCCACACAGAGCCTATAAGATCTATAAAAGTCTTTCTAATTTGCCTTCTTATTTTGTCCTGTAGATTTTTCATTCATTTTTTTAGAGTGGATACTTATGGTATTTGTACTCTTAAGTCTTTTGACTAAGAAGGCTCAGACCTCAAGGCAGATCACCTGAGAATCAGCCAGATTGACCTGAAACAACATACAGTATATGGTTGGCTTGCTAGCTCAGTCAGTTGGAGTACATGGCTGGGAAGCCAGGGGTGAGGAATCCCATTCTACATTGTGCCTTGCCGCTGTTCCTCGTGCTCCAGGAGCCCAGAGCACCTTCAGACGACAGAATGACAGATGATCCTAAGTACTCAATGAATGCCTAGGAATCTCTGCAAAAGATTGCCATAATTTGGAATGGAGTACACAGTACATTATTAAGTCCCAATGAACTTGATGTGAGTGCAAGAAATTTCTGTGGAATATGAATCCTAACATGATCTACTGAGTTGAGCATATGCCACATAAGCTATCAGGTTTCCTTGACGTTTCTCAGTCTGGTGTCATTTGACACCTTCACCTGACAAACAGGTATTGTGCTACCATTCAAAATACAATTAACTGCACATCCATGAAATCTGATTGTTACTCTGTGCACACATTACAGTAATACCTGGATTTAAGAGTAACTTGGTTTAAGAGCATTTTGCAAGACAAGCAAACGTCTTCTAAATTTTGCCTTGGTCAAGGAGCAATGCCTTGCAGTACAAGCACTGGAGCAGGTCACATGATCAGAAGTGAGCCAATGGTGGCACTCTTTCTCCCTCCTTTCTGGATTATGGGTGATTGGAACATTCCATCTCAGGCAAGCCTAAAAAGCAGGGGGAGGAGGGAAGGAGGGAGGTCTCCCTTGCACCAGCCAGGAACGTTTTCAAAGGGGAGTGCAAGTTAGGGTTTCCCCCCCCCTCTTTTTATATTTTTATTTTATTTGTTTTCAACATTCTTATTTTTCAAACAATTTCTAGTCATGGGACAGCTTATCAAGTGTGTATACGGCAACAAACTGGATTTTATTATTGTTGCATTAAAAACACAGAGTAAAATCTAGTTGTTAGTCCCAGGGAGAGCAGATTCTGCAGCCGGGTACCTAAACCATGCTGTGGACGTGGACTTCTACCCAACTTCTTTTGTGAGTTATGGTATTTTGTGTGTACAGTATGCAGTCTATGGGCCCCCGGAATGAATCATCTGAGTTTCCATTATTTCTTATGGGGAAGTTTGCCTTGATAAATGAGTGTTTGGGTTTATAAGTGTGTTTCTGTAACGAATTATGTTCATAAACCAAGGTATTACTCTATTGGGAATTAAGCAAGATGATAAGCTTTCTTATATCAAGTCAGATGTGGTCTTAGAATATTGGCTGCCCCGACTAACAGCGGCCCTTCGGGGTCTCAGTCAGGAGTTCCTTTCCAGTGCAGCTTGAATCCATGAGTTTTGATTATTATTTTTATTATCGAGGGGGTGGCATTTATAATATGGCTACCACTGAACTAGGAACTTTTTGTTGCTTCATTGCTGTGTGGAAGATGTCAGTGTTTTAAATTTAAGAAGCTCTCTCTTCCATTCCTCCATTTTGAAGCATTGTGGGTAAGAAGCAGAGGGACTGGCTGCCATTTTGGAAACGGCAGCTGCTGGTTGTAGCAGACAGCAGTAAGCAAAATGGACCAATCTAAATGTATGGCAGCTTTTCTTGGAGGACCAACAAAACAGATCATCTCCTTTCAATGCTCTTTTCAAGAAATATGAATAGTTTCACTTCCATCAACCATGATTACATAAAGAATCATTTAAAAAAATATCTTGTGATGGGAGATGTGAACGGTGCATTCTTCGGCTGATTTCCTGAAGGACTTGCCCGAACAATGCTTAGCAGCTACCAAGTGCAAAAGAAATACACTCTCGCTTGAGAGATAATGAACATGGCCGGCGTCTGCCAGTGTTCTTTAATCACCCCAGTTTTGTTTGTTTACCGGCTCTTTACCAAGTGCAAAAGCTTTTTTTTAAAAGGTGTGGCTGTCGTACTGTAGAGCCAGTTGTATACATTTGTTGTTCTTGAAGGTTGGAGCCTCGTGGCGCAGTGGTTACATGCCTGTACTGCAGGTAAAACTGTGCTCACGACCTGGGTTCAATCCCCGGTAGCAGGCTCAAGGTTCACTCAGCCTTCCATCCTTCCGAGGTCGGTAAAATGAGTACCCAGCTCGCTGGGGGGGGCAATGTGTATCCTGCACACTGTAATTAAAATTGTAAACCGCCCAGAGACTACTTGTAGTGGTATGGGGCGGTATATAAGCAGAACACTTTGGTGTGGTCCAGGATGCATTAGTATAACTGTTAGTCGCAAAATCCTTATGATCTCACCGGTTTGTCTGTTTTTAGTAAAAGGGACATGGTTATACTGCTGACTAGAGATGGGCACGACTCAAAAAAATGGTGTTTCGTTTGTCGTTTAGGGGGTCCGTTTCGGTTCGTTTTCGTTTTTCGTGAATTTTTTGCAAAAAAATTCGTTTTTGTTTCGTTACGTAACGAAACAAAAAAACAAAAATGAAAAATTGCTGTTTCGTTAGCATTCATTACAGTTCAATGTATTTGCTGCAACGAAAACAAAACGCACAACAAAATTTCTGTTGTTTCGATTCGTTTCATTTCATTTTGGAGACAAAATTCATTTTTCGTTTCGTTATGCAACAAAACAAAAAAAAGAAAATGAAAACGAAAAATTACTCGTTTCGTGCCCATCTCTACTGCTGACTCTTTGGACATCTCAGATCTCTTGCAGTAATAGAAGTTAACAATTGCTTTGCTCACTGGAAAACAGGATCACATTTGGACTAGGAATTTTTACACTATGCACTGTTAATTCCTGGGGTTTGCTGTTGCAAGATGTGGGAATGACTATTGGGGATTAGGTAGCGATTATAGATGTTAGATGATAGTAATATAATTGGATGGTAGTTGATCTTGATGAGTGTACGGTATTTAGGAATTAGTCAGTTATATTTGTCAGCTAATCCAGTCCAAAAATAGATTGAACCATCAGCACGGGAGGATCAACAAATTAGATGCATATATCAAAATAATTTATCCCTATTTCCAAAGCTCGGCACATGAAGGAGACGTACTGAAAATTTTCTTTGGAATATTTGAAGATAAATTAGAACTGTCCTTTTTAAATGAAGTAATTTGAACTAACAAGTGGTCTTGTGCATATGTTATATAGAAGTATAAGCATGTGCCTTTCTTTGCTTTGCATAAGCCAGCTCCTGCCTAATATCCTTACCCAAATTTTCCCTTCCAGGTTTGTAACACAGACATGGTCAAGCATTCTTTTCCAGGTGCTGAACTAAATCTGGTGATAGATTTGCTTATGTATTAGTTTCATTTTTCTTTGTCTTTCTTTGTCATGCATATGTTGAGCCGGTATCTTTAATTTATTAATATACCGTTTGTTAAACTATATGTTTAAATTGTTTGCCTCTCAATCAATGTTCTTATTTTGTTAATATTAATAGTACATTTTGTATTAATAGTGGCACTCAAATAAGTTAGATGATTATGCTTACACTTTATCCGAATATGATTCTTGCTGTTTAACACTGTATCTGTCTATTCAGAAGTCTCATTCAGTTCAAAGGGCCATACTCCTAAGTAAATAAGCATCTTACCTAAATTCAGTATCCAATAGTATCCAGGACATGTAGCTAAAAAGCCATTAGTCCCTACTGTACTTTTAAAAAAGCAAATCAATAAACAGCATAATACAAGCATATCCTCTCTGGAATAGTATTTATTGAAACAGTATCATGTGAGAGCATTGTGTAAAGAAGGCCATGATCCAAGTTAAGGCTTTTGAAGTCCCATTTAACTGAGAGTTCTTAGTACTGTAAATGCTTTCCTTTCCTAATCACTGGGGTTTCAGAGAGCTTCATTTTTCCATATATTGTGGGCAAGGTACAGTGGTACCTCTAGATACAATTATCTCTAGTTATGAAAAATTGTGATATGAAGGGAAGTCCATCCAGGGTGCAATGCACCCTGGGAATGGAAGTCTTCCAAAAACTTGAGATCCGAACATTCTCTATGGGAAAACTCAAGATACGAATATTTTGCAGAAGACTTCAATTCCCAAGGTGCATTGCGCCCCAGACAGATCAAGATAACAAAAATTTCCAAGTTACGAAGTGTCTCGAGGAACAATTTAATTTCATATCTGAGGTCTCATTGTAATTGGTTTTTGTGTTTACTCCTCCTGAACACAGTTTAGCTTGGCCAGTGGAAGCTCTCTGAGGGATAATGATTTGCCTGGGCTTCTTTGATTTTAGTGTAATTTTTCAAGCTGGGTTCATTTCACCAGTAAGCAGTAACTTGAATGTAGTGGAAGCTTCTTTCCTGAATTGTTTTCATGCCACCTTCTGAATCCATTTACCTCACATCATATTAGCTTGTTTGATTCATGGCAATGTTTGCCCTACATTTATTTTTCCATAAAGAAAACATGATCCAATGCAACTCTTTGAGGCAGCAGAAAGAACGGGCAATACAATGTCATGGTGGAACCCATCTACCACATTACAGAAAACACAACAGATGCAGTATAAATGCAAGGATCATTTTCATAGTATAGCACAATACAGGCCAACACCATACAATACACAGGGCAGGGCAGAGATTGTGGTGAGAATTTTGGGGCAGGATGGCACAGTTACAAGTTTGGGTTTGCTTATGTCATAAGAGGAGACATTTTAATGACCCACTATTTGCACATGTGGAAGCACATCATCTAGGGGGAGCTGGCTGACAGCATGGCTGACCTGCCCTGCAACAAAGGGATATCAGAATATGGCATGATACAGGATCCAGGTACTGTACTGAATTTTAAAATAGTGTTTATTTTCTTTATTTTTTTTTAAGTTTCAATGAATAATGATAGCTTAATACTGGGAGTTAATGGGTACTGTGCCAGGTTTGGATCGTGGACTAAAATAAAATTGCACACAGGGGAAACTGAGCTATTACCTGCCATGGATTGCCCTCCATTGTGAAAAACTATATTTGCAGCAATTCTGAAACTGTAAGGACATTTGTGCCTCTAGATTACTCTGTAAACATTTCCATGTGACTGGCATGGAAGAACGGAGCTAGAAAGATTTTCCTGTTAAGATGCACAGCAATCTGGTAGTGAGAGATCATACAGTGGTACCTCTTAAGACAAATGCTTCGTAAGACAAAAAAAGCTCATAGGAAGAAAACAATTTCCGGGAATAGGCATGCTTCGCATGACAAAAAATTTCCTATGGGATGCTTTGCAAGACGAAAAAACATTCAGCATGTACCCAGGGGGAAAAACATTTATTTTTTTCTTTATTCTAGCCTCTGGAATGGATTCATCCGTTCCCAATGTATTCCCATGGGAAATCACGTTTTGTAAGACACAATTTTCGTAAAATGAAGTGACCCATAGCCTCCAGAACAGATTAATCAATTTTCAATGCATTCCTATGGGAAACTGCGTTTCATAAGACAAAATTTTTGTGAAACAAATTGACCCGTAGAACAAATAAAATTCATTTTGAGAGGTACCACTGTATAGACAATATTCTATGCTAACTACATTGTATTTGTTCAAACTAAATGCCGATTCCTTCATGTCTCTAGAATCTGTTGAAAAGTATTACATCTATACACATCGTTTAACCCACGGCTTAGATTCTAGACTGACCAAAAGATATTCTAAGAAGTTAATCTGAAAACTACAAGACTGAGTAAAGAGTGTGATGTTTACTCTGATAATGCCTGTGCAAGGCCAACCTGACCATTAGGTGAGGTGAGATGGCCCCACATTAGTTGTTAGCTCTGAAGATTGTTTCCTCTTTTGCAGTTTGTAAACACACTCTTCTTCTGTATAGATCAGAAAATGTCCGAAATTCAAATATTTTATGAGCATTACAGCTCCCTGTAATAATAAGCTATTTGAGCTATTTTAGTATAGTCCTATTCAGGTATTAACATAGATAATAGCACAACACCCATCAGGGAGCACATGACCTCCTCTGCATGTATTTTAACAGTTATGTTTCCTGCACCTAGAAGGGACTGCCTAGAGCAGGCATGTCCAAACTTTGGCCCTCCAGATGTTTTGGACCGCAACTCCCACAGTCCTTTGCCATTGGCAATCTAAGCTTAGAATTCTGGGAGTTGTGGTCCAAAATATCAGGAGGGTTGAAGTTTGGACATGCCTGGCCTAGAGACTACATGCTAACTTCTCAGTGGGGTGAAAAGAAAATCACGTTTTCTGATGAATTTTGAGAATTCTTCAAAATTCATCAATTTTCTTTTTCTTTTTCTTGCATTTATTCATAGTTTTCAAACAAAAACATATAATGCAAAAAGGAGAAAAAACATGGAATAATTCTAGTCTTCTCAAACAAAATTTGCATCCCATCATAACTCTATCTATCTATCTATCTATCTATCTATCTATCTATCTATCTATCTATCTATCTATCTATCTATCTATCTATCTATCTTTGATAATTAACTATTTCAATTACACATAAACAGGGATCTTAGTTTGACATAATATTGATCTAGAAATTTGTAAAAATCATGCTGTCTTTCATCAAAATCTTTGTAATGTCCATTTGGTTTCAGTAATGCTGAGATCTTGTCCATTTCTGCACAGTTCATCACCTTCATAATTAACTATCTTGTTTGTCTTCCATAGTTGTGCATACAACATTCTAGCTGCCGTGATAATATGGATTATTAATTTTTTTTTCCATCACCAATATTTTGTTGTATCATAGAGAGTAAAAAAAATCTCTGGTTTTAACTCAAGAATGATTAAAATAGTTTGTAAAATAAATTTTTGTACCACACATCACTATTTTTAGCCTTTTACACATCCACCACATGTGGAGAAAAGATTCCCCACCCTTTGTTAATTTTCATTAATTTTAAATTGAGTCCCCTAAGAATACGAACTGATGAATTTTAAGTGATTTTTGATTCATTAATACACTGGGCTATAAAATGGCCCCCAAGGCACCTAGAGACACCAAATTTGGAGGAAAGCATGCCCTGACACTCCTCTATAATCCAAGATTGTTAGAGATTGGAGTTTTGATATTGGAGCTTTGAATCTCCAAACCGTACCCCCTCCCCAGGATCCAGAGACTCCAAACTTCCAGAGCAGTTTCCTCTGATTCTCCTCTACAATACGTTCAAGTTTGGTGAAAATTGGGTCTCTCCAATTCATTTGCTAGGGACACTTTGCTGGGTGTATAACCCGTATATCTGAAACTCATTCTTCACCAAATGTGGAGGGATCGTAGAGGAAAGTTGGGAGAGGTGTCTCTGAACGTTTGGAGTCTTGGGGTGCTTGAAGGGCACTATCCTGGGGGGCAATCTTTGGAGGTGCATAGCTCAGGCATCTGAACCCCAATCCTCATCAAAATTTCAGGACATGTATAAGAGAGTCAAAGGAAGGATCCATGCAAATTTGGGGCCCCAAGATGTCAGGTGTGTCTGTCTTTTGATAGCATTTTAAATGGGAGATGAATGGATTCATTGCTAGAAGTTTGTCAATTCATCAGCCCCAAAGAACCACAAATCATGATGAATCACTTTTTTTTAAAATTCATGCTCATCTTAAGTAGTAATTCTAAACATGCAAATAATTCTTGAGTAAGGCTCAGTGTAGATTTGTACGTAGCTGTATGTTTTTGGTCTGGTTCCAAAATCTGATTCCACAGATCTTTACAATCACACAAAAACACTCAGCCACAAATCAGTATTCAGCCATGAAATGGATTAAAACTTATCAGCCTTATTCAAGTGTTACCCCTTGATTGCAGCCAATTCTTTATCATCATCTTCCATTTAATTATGCTTGCCGTTGTGGAGAGGTGCCATGAAGACTTAGCCACAGCCTCTAAAACATCTTAGGTTCCCCTTTCAGCCAATTGTCATCGCCTGCTGGATCCGTGTTGATTTCTTCCTCTTTGACTGCCTTCCAATTAAAATAAATAAATGAGCCGTAGTTGACCACCTGGAAATGTAACATTCAATAGAAACATTGTGGAATTCCAGCCATCCATCAGACTGCAGAACAAGGGCCACCAGGAAGCTACCTGCCACATCACAGGTTCAAGAAAGAGATAATGGGTGCTTGCTTTCCTTTTCGAGGGCTCGCCTGTTTGCCTGCTCCCTGTAGTCTGTAGGCCTGGCATTTCTTCTCTTGTACACTAAACAGCACAAAAGTAAAACTTGGTGCTTGAACCAATACAATCTTGGATGGTGGATTTTTTTAAAAAAAATATCCAGCTGATTTACCACTTCAGATTGAGAAAGGGGCAGATTTTATACGCCTCTTAACATTCGTGCTTCATGTTGAGGATTACCAAGAAAAGACGGGATGAATGGGAGGATGGAAGGGCTTGAAATACTTGTTTCTGGAATTTTTCCCAGTGCGATCTTAGTTGGTACTTGGTACAGTCTAAAATTCCTACCACCTGATGAGTGTTGATTGACCCTACTGTGAAAGGAAGTCCTGGTTTTGTTCTGGTTCCTAATAAAAATCCCATTACAATTGGCATTAAATGAATCCTTTGTTTGCAGCAGCTGAGGGTTTTCGAAGGCTTAAAGGATTTGCCAACTGCCCGATTTTGCATTGATAGGGAAAATATGCACTTCTTCCTACACAGGCACAGCTCCACAGACTTTTGTGAGCTTTTGCCAATCTCCAACTTCTTCTTCTTCTTCTTCTTCTTCTTCTTCTTCTTCTTCTTCTTCTTCTTCTTCTTCTTCTTCTTCTTCTTCTTCTTCTTCTTCTTCATTCTTGTCATCATGGTTATCTATCTCTGCCCATTTCCCCCACAATTCAACATTTTTTGCTGTTGCCATTGGTGCAACTTCAGCTGATAGATTCTGTGAAGTCAGACTATGGGGACAAAGCAGTAGCATGAAATCGGCTAGCCTCTGATCAAGAAAACTGTACAAGGAAAACTTCACTTGTCAGCCCAGGGAAGTCTACATATTGTGTCTAGTTATTGCCCTTCCCAGCAATGTGCCAACTGTGGCTGAAATCTTGGCGCCAATTTGTTTCGGCTTTGGATTACCTGGCAACCTATCCGTGGGTAAGATTAAGGCAGAAACTTTCTTACACAAAGAAAGTTCATTTCCAATTCAAAAGGTGCATTCTGTCTACATTGTTTATAAAAAAGAAAAGATGAAAAACATCCACACAACTTTCTCTAAAATAGCAGTGCAGAAAAAGATGCATCAACTGGCTGTTTTTCTTTCTGGAAAAACTCCTTCACTAAGACGTGAGCAAGTGGTTTACTGTTACAGGCTGTTAAGGATACAGAATTGAACTGAACCTACTCTTAGGAGAATAAGATTCAAATCTAGTCATTTTGCCTAAGGCATCCGATCTCGCCTGATTTCAGAAGCTAAGCAGGGTCAGCCCTGGTTAGTACTTGGATGGGAGACCACAAGGGAATACCAGGTGCTGTAGGCATCTGGAGTAGGAACTGGCAAACCACTCCAGAATTCCTGCCAAGAAAACTCCATGGACATGGAGTCACGAAGGGTCAGTCATGACTGTATCGACACAACACACACACACACACACACACACACACGTCTGCAAGGGTAATAACCAAGATTCCTTTCCTTATATTCTGCCTTGTTCCCAATACTGGGATCTATAACATTATTAAAAATTCGGCTCCTCAAATTTAACTTTTGCATAGCTCTTTTTAAAAACTTGGCATATTCGTTTTTCATATTAGCACTTTTAAACCTGACTGTTGTCAATGCAGTGCTTACAAGTTCTACTGTATGGAAATCTTACATAGCAAAATAGTTATGATGGCATTATAATGCAAAATACTTCAGTTATTTTCATTAGAAAAGCAAAATAGAAGAATTTTAAATCGACTCCTATCTTTCACACTCTGTACTGAGACTAGCACTGAAGGAATGATATTTCAGTGAGGAAATGGGACTTGATAAGAAGGAAGCGTGTTAATCGTTAACTAGAGCAGAATGAGTCATGTGTGATAGCTATGCCTTGTAACCTGCTTATTTGCTTTACCCAGACAACCTTTTCTGATGCAGCAATTCCCTTTCCTCCTTCTATTGCTTAATTGCAAGAATTCAGCTTGGAGCAAAAAAAAATGGAGCAGGACTAGTTGATGCCAATTAAAACATATTCATAAAACGTACGATTACCAACAGAATTCATTGTACTACTCTACAAAAGACCATGATAGTTGCCCGTCTGAGGTGGCATTAAAAAGTTAAAACAAAGTTTGTCAGTCATGTTCGTTAACTTCAGCGTTTGAAGACACCCTGTGATTATTTTTCAGTGCTGCCCAATGCCTCTGTGTCTTGATTTTGAGGCTATTCTTGAGACGGAAATTGATGGCTCCAGAGTGAATCGAAATGAATTCCAGCTTCATGTTCCCTCTTCAAATATATGTTACCTCTCCTGTTGTTCCTGTTGTTGTAGAAATAGCCTGCTTCTCAGAAAGCAATTCCTGGAAACGAATAATGTAGTTAACATTATTCGTTTCCAGGAATGAATAATGTTAACATGGGCAGCAGGCATCTCACTCACCATGGGTTGACTGAGATGCAAAGCGGTGTGTCTGTACCAGAAATAACTTTCTAAAAAGTTACATTGAAAGAAAGTCCCAGTGTGTTTTGACCGAAACAAGTCAAACTTGTGTGAACCATTGTGTCGAAATCGATATTTCACAGACTCTCACGGTCAAACGAGGTATTTCATGCAGGAGCGTGGAACATGAGCAGTCCATGAGAGCTTCCCAATGCCAGGGTAAGCTCTCACAGAAAGGTATTTCATGGGATAGTTTCAGAATGTAATTGGCTCCAAGTGACCCATGTGTCCTAGCCCTGGGTTGCAGTCGGTAGAGGCTCACCCTCCAGGGTCTCCAACAATCTCTGACACAGGAGTCAATGTCCCCCCCCTCGGCATTACATCTCGACAAATGGTCTCCCTACCTGGAGTGGATGCCCTGAGCAGATCCAATCTCGTCTGATCTCGGAAGCTAAGCAGTGTTGCGCCTGGCTAGTACTTGGATGGGGGACCACCAGGGAATACCAGGTGCTGTAGGTGCCTGGAGTAGGAACTGGCAAACCACTCCAGTCTTCCTGCCAAGAAAACTCCGTGGACGTGGGGTCACAAAGAGTCGGGCACGACTGGATGACACAACATCAACAACCTGGAGTGGAGTGAGACAAAGAGATGCATCACTTCCCTGAGACTTCAGCTAGAGCTCTTAGACTGGCAATCCTAGGCTGGACTGAGATGATTCCCATCATTGCCTCTCCAGCACAGCAGAGACATTTGTGGCCTCTTTTTATGCATCACGGTGCCTTTGCGTTCCTGTTGCAAAATATTTTGGCTGAGGCGTCACTTTGGGTGCGCGCATACGTGTCTGTGTTTTCAGAGGTATTTCCTTCCTTAATAATTTTCAGCAGTGGAGTGTTTTCAATAAATCGGTTTTAAAAATTAAGTCCGTTTCGATATCAATTATTTGGGGGGAGACTTAGAGCTCTGTGAACACAGGCTCCCTTCACGTGTCCAGCTTCCATCTCAAGCAGAAGGAGCCAGAGGCCCATTCTCCATTTCGGCATCTCCATCCCCAACCCTATTTCTGGCGAAGGGCTGTAAAGGAACTTGAACTACATTGAGCTGAAACACAAAATAAAGAGGTCTGCAGGACTGGAAACATTGATGCCCCATAAGTTCCCGCTCCACAGAGTGCACTAACTGCATTGAGTCAAATCAAGGGTGGTTTCTGTAGCCGCAGTTGGCTAAGTCTTGAACACATACTATAGCCCAGGCACAGACCTGGTTACAAGGACATGCCAGTCAAGACCAACATTGTTGGGGTGCATAGTGCTTTGGTTCATATTAGCAAAAGGCTATGATCCAGGTCTGGTTCTTCACAATAATAAGAAAATGGCCACAGATTTTCTAGTTACATATCCAGGTATAGCAGTGATGGGTTTGCATGAAGGCAACTCCCTGAATGCCCACCCAGTGCACCTCTATGGAATCACCTGTGTACGGATGCCAAGGTGAGTCTATAATGAAAGTGACAGCTGGAATCCAGTAGTAAGTGAACAGTAGAGTAGGCCCCCTGAATCAAATTCCATTTTCTTAAATTGAATAGGTCTTGAATGTTCAGGGCTGTATATTGTCCCTCATTATTGTAAGCCACCTCCAAGGAGGAAGGTGGGGTGAAAATATTCTAAATAATCTAAAATAAATAAATAAATACATACATACATACATACATACATACATACATACATACATACATACATACATACATACATACATACATACATACATACATACATACATAAGTACTCTAATCAGTGAGGGCTTGGGTGAATCAACCTGTATCTAAGTTCCATTGATTCTGTGGGGTTACTCCAGTTTGACTTACTAATAGATTCCAGCTGACACATTGGTCTTTCCTATGCCACAAAAGCCTTCCATTCACCTCCACCCAATCCTGGATCCACCTTAATGTATCAGTGGAGTGTTCTCTTCCAAAAATGAGCAAAAGCCAGCAGAAACGAGAAAGAGGCATTCCTGAAATGCATTAAAAAGAAGGGCTGTATCCAGTGTGGGGGTTATCAGCACAACCCATACCAGCTGGGACTGTACAGTTATGGTGCAACACCCAACTGGACTGTTGCATTCTTTGGGCACATATCCTAAGACACTTGCAGCAATAAACTGGAGACAGTTCAATGTGTGTTAGGATGTACTCTTTGACAAAGTACTCTTCGACTCTCACAGTATAAACCAGCTCGGCTACTAAGGTCATCAGGAGAGGCCTTTCTCTCCATCCTGCCACCTTCACAGGTGCATCTCATAAGAACACATGAAAGGGTCTTCTTGGCTGCTGCACCAAGACTCTGGAACTCCCTCCCACTAGAGGCCAGGACTGCCTCATCTCTGTTGTCCTTCTGGAAACAGGCAAAGACCTTCCTCTTCAGGCACGCTTTTACCTACTATGTGACTTCTATATGAATCTACCATGCATGATTGCACTGACTGATTTCATAAGAACACCAGTGTTTTCCATTTTTGTTTCCACCCCTCATAGTGGATTTTTTTATTTTTGTGTGCTCTTTGTAACTTTAATGTTACTTTTCAATGTTCTAAGATGCCTCTTCTAATTCCCTGTTCTTAACTTGAATAGGTCTTAAATGTTCTGAGCTGTATATTGCCCCTCATTATTGTAAGCCACCTTGGGTCCTTTTCCGAGGAGAAAGGGGGGATATTCAAAATAAAATAAATAAATAAGTTGAGGAAAGGCTAAGGTTTGCTTTATTGTGATAATGCTTATATAGAATGATTTATCACTTTGCCATTTAAATGTTGCCTGGGAAATGTTGCCGTTTATCCACCTTTATCCTCATGGCTTTTAAAAAATAGGTTAGATATGAGGCAGAAAGCCCATGCTAACATGTCTACCCTATTCTGTAACAGGGCCACTTCGGGACACCTGAAATTAAACAAAAAGCCAATGGGTTGCTATACAGTTGAGATTCCTAACAGAACCAAGATTCGGTGCAGCTGTCGAAGATTTAACAGCAGTTTCGAAATATTGTCTGTCTGTCTGTTGTGCGCTGGACTAGTGACATCTTCCAGGATGAATTTATCCAATCCCTGGAGAGTTTGTTGTGGCTGAAAAAGCAGCAGTTATCAGAGCAAATACCTTCATGTACAAACAAGCCAAAAGTATGTTACCCTCAGCATATTTACTCTACAGATTTGAACTAGTTTAACAGTTATTTCCCTCCTCCAAGGATGGGCTGGATATTTATTTTTTTCTCCCTCCACCCCCCTTCATGGCAGGAGGGGACAGAACAGAATTCTTAACATTTCACTAAACTACAATGTCTAGAATTGGCCTGGAGGAAGAGATTTATGGCAGAGTAAAAGTTGTAAAACTGGTTCATATTTTTTTTAGAAGACCGCTTCAGAATAGCGACAACTATTAGCACAGGAAGTGGCCTGATAACAGCTTTCAGAAATTTAATAGATGGTGAGACAATAAAGACCAGGCACTGATAAATCTGCTTATGTAAATAATAACACCTTTCTTGGGATAACAGCAAAACAGCTAGATGAGCTTTTATAGGATACTCCATGGCTAAGACCGGCCAGGAAAAGTATGATTAATTATTGTGAAACTGAGCTGCCTAGATGCCCTAAGCACATCCGATCTCATTTGATTTCGGAAGCTAAGCAGGTTCGGCCCTGGTTAGTACTTGGATGGGCGACCACCATGGAATTCCAGGTGCTGTAGGCGCCTGGAGTAGGAACTGGCAAGCCGCTCCAGTACTCCTGCCAAGAAAACTCCATGGACATGGAGTCACGAAGAGTCGGTCACGACTGTAACGACACAGCACACACTTATATCAGATGAAGACATTCCCTTGCTCTGTCTCAAGGGGGAATCCCATCCCCTAAATTATCTCTGTTCTTCTTATTTTTTAATGCAACTAAGCGATAGAAGTAAAGAATGGTCTTCCTCAAGAGTCTGCTGAGCTAGCTGCTGTCATGAGACCAGCTGTGACCACTGTGCTAGGGTGCCAGTGTCAAGCTCTCGGGAAGCATAAGCAGAACCCCTTGCTCCGTGTTCCTCAGCTGGGCACAAGAGTCTTTGGGGAACTCCTGTCAGTTTGGAAGCACAGGAATAATTAGTCTCCCAGCATAAGCAGACCGAGGGCAGCCAAGGAGACCCATGCGGTAGAAGTGGCAACCCAAGTTGGCCAAGGATGGGGAGAGGGAAAGCTTCGTTTTTTCCCCCCTATTTTCAGCATACTGGAACCTGAACGTCTGGAAAATGGTCATCTGATTTACAAAAGGGCAGAAACCACATTGAACTGTAGGAGTATAATAATAATAATAATAATAATAATAATAATAATAATAATAATAATAATAATAATAATAATAATAATAATAATAATAATAATAATAATAATAATACACTTGATCTTAGCCAATAGGCCGAGAAGAGACAGAAGCCCTGATTTTTGCAGCTCAAGAACAAGCTATCAGAACAAATGCAGTTAAGGCTAGAATAGAAAAATCAGCTGAGTCCCCCACATGTAGACTCTGTAAAGAGGCAGATGAAACTATCAACCATATATTGAGTTGTTGCAAGAAAATTGCTCAGACTGATTGCAAACAGCGTCATAATGTAGTGGCTCAAATGGTCCACTGGAACTTGTGTCAGAACTATCATCTGCCCATTGAAAAGAACTGGTGGGATCATAAGCCTGAAAAAGTGACTGAAAATGAGCATGCAAAATTACTTTGGGACTTCCGAATACAGACAGACAGAGTTTTGGAGCATAATACCCCAGATATTGTGATTGTGGAGAAGAAAAAAGTGTGGATCATTGATATTGCTATACCAGGTGATAGTAGAATCACCGAGAAACAACTTGAAAACAATTACCTGATATCAGGATCTGAAAATTGAACTTCAGAGACTCTGGCATAAACTGGTACAGGTGGTCCCAGTGGTAATCGGCACACTGGGTGCGGTGCCTAAAGAGCTAGGGAAGTATTTAGAAGAACTTGGAGTTGACAAAGTCACCATCAGTCAGCTGCAGATAGCCACCTTACTGGGATCTGCTCACATAATTCGCTGATAGATCACCTAGTCCTAAACGCTTAGGAAGCGTTTGACTAATGATTTGTAATACAAAATCCAGTATAGTTATCTTGTCTGCTGTGTGATAAATAAATAAATAAATAAATAAATAAATAAATAAATAAATAAATAAATTCTGAGAGCTCCGTGGCGCAGTGGCTAAACTACAGTAATGCCCTCAAGCCTCTTGCTTGTGACCCAGGTTCGATCCCAATAGGTTCAGGTAGCCAGCATGAGGTAAAATTAGCCTCCAGGTCTCGGCAGTGGGAGTTGGGGGTGGGGGCAACGTGTTCCTCGCATAATTAAGTTGTGTAAACCACCCAGAGAGTGCTTTAGCACTATGGAGTGCTACATAAGTCAAAACAAAACAAAACAAAACTTATCCCTGGTAGTTATTCCCCCTCCCAAAAAAAAGAGTTTTGGAGAACTGTTTTGGCTTTCATGGGAGTCGACAGGATGTTGCTCCAGCAGCAGAAATCTCTCTGTGTGTCACACACAGGCAATGCTAGGTCCAGCAATGCATGGGCAAACTTACATACCAGTTGTGACAAAGGCACCCAAAGTCTTGGAAAGGCAGGAGATGCTGTGACACTTACCCTGGATTTTACTCTGTGTAGGAGAGAAGGGGGAAAGAAGCCATACACACACACCCAAGCTTTCCACGTTGGACTTAGCTTTGTGTTGCATTGTGTTTGCGAAGTTATCCGTCACAACAGCACACGCAGGAGGGTTGGGGGCCCGTTGTGAGTGCTGGCTGCACAGGCCTCCACAACCTCCAAAGCTGAGAACCCCATTAATTGTTGGAGAACGGCTGCTAAGTACTCCGCAAGTATTAAGAGTATGAAATTCAAAGGTGCAGCTGCACATGTGGTGGTTTCCCTACAAAGATTGGTAAACGGATAAACCCGTGGCAGAGAGTTATGTGTGAGAAACAGGCAAAGAGTATATGTACAGTATTGCCCTGGACTCCTGCCTGGGTCACAGTTTTCCTCCAGGCCTGGCTTAATCTCAAAAGTGTCTCCAGGCCTGGCTTAAGGGCCTTTTTACACGACCCCTAAGATCCGCTGGTCCCTTAAATTCGGACCAGAGATCTTGAGGGTTCGTTGCTGTTCCTCCATCCCCACCTGCTCCGCACTTCTTTGTTCTGTCTGCGTGACGGGAGGGAGGGGAAAAAAAGCCTTAGACAGAGACAAAAGAATGCATTCTTACCTCCGGTGCTGGTGGAGGTTGCTCCGACCTCTGTTTACTTCCTGGTTCCTCTTTAAGAGGCGGAGGCAAAAGAAAAACAACAGAAAGAAGCGAGGAGAGCTCAGGCACTCTCCACATCAAATATTTTTCACCATCAAAAAGCAGGTACAAGAAAAGTGCGCTGGGTTGCGCTAAAGTGGGCGGGGTCGCACTTAATTGTCTGCAAACTCCGGAGCTGGTGGGTAAACATTTTTAAGGTCCGGAGCTTGCAGCCATTTGCGGCGGAGCTTAGGGGTCATGTATAAACGCCCTTAGTCTCCGTGTGTCTTAGACTCGCAAGGGAGTGACACTCCTGGCATGGAAAGGACAGAGTGTGGAAGGCTCTTGGCTTCAACACCGTTAAAGCCATCAGATGCTTAAGGGCAGCGATGGCCCCTTTTATTTGCCTGTGCACCCCTTTTCCCCCAGGTGCTTTTGAGCAAGATTCTGCTGAG
This sequence comes from Phrynocephalus forsythii, assembly GCA_029282475.1. Taxonomy (NCBI): domain Eukaryota; kingdom Metazoa; phylum Chordata; class Lepidosauria; order Squamata; family Agamidae; genus Phrynocephalus; species Phrynocephalus forsythii. The sequence goes on from JAPFRF010000001.1 coordinate 18,112,923, forward strand.
AGAGACCTTGTGGGCAGCTATGTGCGTCCTCCACACACACCTCTAGTGCAACGTCTTATCCTTCCCCCTTTTTTAAAAAATTCAGTACCCAAAATTTTGTTCCTGCCCATAATTTCGTAGGTCTTGCCAAAAGTGTTCCTTCTTCTGTGGCTCCCCCTCCGATCCAGAACTAGGGGACACCCAGTCAAATTGAGGGCTGGGAGCAGACAAAAGAAAATGTTTTTTCACCCAGCGTGTTGTTAGTCTGTGGAACTCCCTGCCACAGGATGTGGTGATGGCATCTTGGTCTGGATGCCTTCGAAAGGGGATTGGACAAATTCCTGGAGGAAAAGTCCATCACAGGTTACAAACCATGATGGAGATGTGTCATCTCCAGGCTTAAAAACAGGGTACCTCAAGGGCCAGACGTAGGGGAGTGGTATCAGGAGATAGGTATCTAGTCTGATGTGCTCCCAGATGCATCTGGTGGGGCCACTGTGAGATACAGGAAGCTGGACTAGATGGGCCTTTGGCCTGATCCAGCATGGCTCTTCTTATGTTCTTATGTAAAACTGGCTCTCCCTTGCTCTCCCTCTGGCTCTCTTTAAACGTTTCTCCTCTCCCCCCCCCCCGCAAACCCTTTACTGAGTGGGCTTGCTGATTTAAGAAAAGGACCAAGCCAGCCCACCAGCAGCCCTCATATCCCACCCCGGCCCAGCCTTTCCTCCCCAACCGCAGGATTGTCAGCGCCAATTAGTGCATTGTTCGGGGGCACAATGGAGATAGAGTTGGGGGAACGGGGCCGCTTTTGTGCTTCTCCAGTCGGCCGTGGGGGCAGTCAAGATTCATTTAGGGCCTTGCACAACATGGACCCAAGAGGAGGAGGTGCGGGGGGGGGGATGCTACTAGAAAAGTAAAGAAAGAAGGGAAGGGGGGAATGAAGCCTCTGAAGAAAACAGGGTTGGGGGGAGGTGGGGGGGGGAACAGGGGCCGGGCGGGTGAACAAGTAATATGGGAAAAGCATTGAGGAAGCAGCCTCCTATTGAAGGGTTAGGCCTGACCTCATGAAAGGCCCCAAGAGGCAGTCTCGCATTGAAGGCTCCCCAATGGAACACAAAAGGGAACGAGAGCTTAATAGTAATTAGAGGGCTAACTGTGCAAAGAACATTGTGCCCCCTTTAGCAGATTGTTCCAACTTTCCTTCTCCTCTGTGCTCTGGGGGCGGGGGGGGGGGAGGTGGTGGTGGTGGAAGAAGCAGGTGGGGTGGGGTGTGTGTGGGGGGGACAGTGCGGTCAGCCTGCTGGAGGATGATGGAGGGTGGAGAGGGTGAACAGAGAGATGAAACAAGGTCTGGAAAGGAGTCCCCCTCCCTTCCCTGCCCAGTTTTGCAACCATCTCTGATCAGACCCTGTGAGCCGGGACGGGGCGGGCGTGGGACGGGGACGAGGGAAGGAGGCATTGCCAGGTAAATGGGGTTTTATTCTCTTCTATAGGCTTGTGGCCAATTATGCAAGTGGGCAGCCCAGCCAGATGGTGATATGCTGGTCCAGTTTGTAGAAGCAGACCTTCGTCTTGTTTCAGGGATCTTAAAAAAGGGAAAAGGCTCCTTTCCCCTTTTTTGCAGCTGGGAGTAGGAACGCGCAGCATGTTCGCCTGCTGTAACTCTCACACCACCACATCCAGGCAAACGTCTTTAGGATTCCTTGCTTTTGATGGGAAAGTCAGCCGGGACGTCCTCATTCCAATCCCCTTGAAATTCAACCTGGGGTGGACTGCGGGCCTTATTTGTGTTGTGCTTAATTACGACTTGGGTCTTTAAAAAGCAGCAGAGGGCATAGGTATTTTACAGAGAGGTGTGACAGAGAAAACCGTTGGTCAACTCTGCTTCTTGCTCAGGCTGTGTCATCACAAACGGCAGCATTCCAGGGCCAGTTGTAAACCCCGTTTTATCCGGAGGCCTTAATAGGAAAGAGGATTGTCATACTGACCAGGAGGCTGGGTTTTATTTATTTATTTATTTATCTATTTATTTATCTATCTATCTATCTATCTATCTATCTATTCAGAGTATTTTTACTCTGCCTTTCTCCTTGGAAAAGGACCCAAGGCGGCTTACAGTATGGAGGGACAACATACACTCCAGTACAATTAAGACATGTTCAAGTTTAAGAACAAGGAATTGAGGGGTATCTTACAGCATTAGAAAACATTAAAGCTAAAAGAGAATGCAAGCGGTTAAGAAAAGAGTATAAATTCCATGTAATCATGTGCCGTTGACCAGCTAAAAGTTATGAGGAATGGGAACTAACAATTGATAACATAGTGTCAATGTAATCCCACAAGGAGAGATACAGGCACATAAGTGGTTATAAACACAATTCTGTGTAGCCATGTATGGTAGTCCCTCATTCCAGGGAAAGCTTGCCTGAAGAGAAATTTGCCTGTTTCCAGAAAGACAGCAGGGATGGGGCAGTCCTGGCCTCTAGCCTACATTTTAAACATGCCACTGGATGCCCTTTTAGCTCATCATCTGGATTTTGAACTTTTTTTTAAAAAAAAAAAAGGTCTCTATCTCTGATAGAACTGGACAAATGAGGGAGCATGTCAAAGCGGTTGCTCCAGCCAAGTTTGAGAGGCACACTTTTCTGTGTGTTTAGGTGAAGACATCCACAGAGGTGAATACACTAAAAACCTGACGGGTGTGGGAATACTTTCTAAAATTATGACCCGGTTTGCAGACATGCCCAAGTACCTTTGCAGAGTTGCTTGCATGTAATATGGAGAAAGCAATGAACCCACAACAGTTAATGCTGGCTAGGGGATTATGGAAGTGTAGTAAAAAAAATGAAATCCTTCCCAAACTGATATTTTGCACCTTACAGTGTTTCCACCTCAGAAATGGAAACGGTAATAGAAAAGCGTTAACAACAGTTTCATTAACTGCCAATGAGCCCCAAAATCTAATCCAATTTAAGTTTAAAGTGGAGAGGACAAATTCATAACAGTTAAGCCGATGCCGTTTAAATTTACGGTAAGATTAAGTGACTACATTTTTTTCAAGTGGAAAGCTCAGATCCATTATTTCATTTCCCCCAAAATGGGCTGCACCTGTGGGCAAAGCATTTAACCCACACAGGGCCACATTTTCTGATTCCGAATTACGTGTGGGATTGCTGTGTTAGGAGATCCCTTTGTTTAGCTGAGTTAGGCAGCGGCATGCTTCCTGTGTAGGCATTTAAATCTACCTTGTTTGGCCTATTCCCTCGCACAATGAAACAGGCAGAGACTGAGCTTAAAGTAAAACAAAACCTGCCATAAACTAGACAGCCAGTCTGGGGCCAGATTGGAGAACCTTGGTGGCAGAAGACGGGGGGGGGACATGTCCCACCCTCCAGTGAGACCCCAAAAGCTTGAAAGAGAAACAAAAATTTTGTCATGTGGGGAGAAACTATGTGGTATTCTCCTGGAGGTGTAGCTATTTTTGCAATCAGTAAAAGGGTGAAAAAACAGGAACCCTCTGTTGACTCTACATTGCATGTTTCATGGGGGGGACGACGACGTAAGATTTATGTTTAAGGAGGCGTGTGAACTTGATCCTCCCTTTCCCATGTCTTACGCTTTAAACCAGTTACCCCCAATCTTGGGTCCCCCAGGTATTCTTGGACCACAACTCCCAGAAGTCTTCACCACTAGCTGTGCTCTCAGTGGTTTCTGGGAGTTGTCGTGTAAGAACATCCCAACTATTGCGCAAAACGCCACAAGTAGACTAGTTATCGCAGAGACATCTCAAAAGGATGCCGTTGCTGAAACATATTGGTAGTAAAATCAATATCCTTCAGGTACAAATACAAACTGCCCATCTCTAGAAACCATGCACCAGTAAACATGCACCCTGTGCATAAAAAGAAGTCCCATTAGTTCACAATTGAGACTGTAAAGTAAGTAGGGATGCTTGGACTGGGAGAACTGGATTAGCGCAACCCTAATATCGAAGAGAGAGCTGCCTAGATGCCCTAAGATGCACATCCGATCTCGCCTGATCTTGGAAGCTAAGCAGGGTGGGTCCTGGCTAGTCCTTGGATGGGAGACCACCAGGGGAATAGCAGGTGCTGTAGGTGCCTGGAGTAGGAACTGGCAAGCCACTCCAGTATTCCTGCCAAGAAAACTCCATGGACGTGGGGTCACAAAGAGTCAGTCATGACTGTAACAACGCAACAACGACACAACAACATCAATAACAAAGAAGCCCTTGAGCCCCTGTTTCTCCATTCCAGAGGGCCCTGGGATAAAATATACAACTGCTCCAGGACAGGAGCTTCGAAGAGGCATCCTGCCTTAATCAAACACCAAGGCGTGTCTGGCTATGCAACATGGGCGGCTCTGGGCTGGCAAGTGGGAGCCTGCCCGGGTCGGGAGCGCATTCATGCAATCGTCCTCTGTCGACTGCTGCAGGATACTGCCCACTGCAGTGCACAACCAAGAGGGGCCCCGTATCATGTGTTTCAGCACGTTTTGCAGTTGTTTGGTGCTCTCCTCCCATCTGAGAGCTGACTTAGGAATGGTCGGCTCCTTTGTGAAAAAAGCATATTGGAAGTATTTAGTAACGTTTCTGTAATATTAATCTATTTCAAACGATGTAGGTGGAGCAGGTAAAAGCAGATTAGCCCTGGGCGGGTTTTCAAAAGCAAATATCACACATCCAAATGGCTCTGAAAACTCTTGGATATATGGTAACCTCTCAAGCAATAGTTTCAGGGAAGGAAAGGTTAAGGAAAATGTATAGTCATGTCCGACTCTAGGGGCGGTGCTCATCTCCATATTCAAGCCAAAGAGCCAGTGTTGTGCAAGGCCTTAGCCATATGGCCAGCATGGCTACAAGGAAGCACTTTTACCTTCCCGCTTTTTACAGCAGTACCTATTTACTTGCATTTACATGCTTTCGAATTGCTAGGTTGGCAGGAGCTGGAGTTATCAGCAGAAGCTCCCTCCGCTGCGTGGCACCCAGGATTCGAACTGCCAAGCTGCCGACTTTGCAGCTGACAGAGTGCCCAAACTGCAATTAAAACCCACTAATTTTTTTGCAAAGTGCCAATACTGTACAGCAATTTAACCTGAATACAGGTGGCGGTGAAAGGGCGGTGTCGGGTGCTCACAGAAAGGGCTCCAAGTGCCACCTTTGGCACCCATACCATAGGTTCGCCATCACTGGTATATGGTATATAGTAACCTCTCAAACAATAGTTCCAGGGAAGGAAGGGTTAAGCCAGATAACTAATGAGGACTAACTTTCCTCCTTCCTGTCACTCTGTCTTCTCTCTGTCCCCCTCTGTTTTGAATCCAGCAAAGAGATACACGTGTGAGCCCCTGAATGTTTTTTCCCTCTGAAAAGATGCCTCACCAGGATTGCACTTAGTAGTCACCAGCCCATAAAGGAGCTGAAAGCAGTGGGACTTTAACAACCCTCAGAAGAAGCCTTTTCCTAACCTTCCTTCCATGGAAGTCTGTTCATAAACAATGGGGCCTGTATCAGTGGGAGGCAGTGGGATTTCTCCAAACACCCCACCCTGTGCCCACAGAGGCAACCTGTTGCATAGGAGGCAAATGCCAAGAACCTTTGAGCATCTGAAAACACAAGAGCAGAAGAGGGTCTGCTTACTGTGACCGAATAAGACCCCTTGCCTCTCTCCCCTTTTGTCCAGAATCTATCGATCCTTTCCAATATACATGCCTGAGGAAATGTAGCTATCCAAAGATAACTGTGCTCTGATATATTACTGCCTAGCATCTATGCAGCTTTTTACTCCTTAAGTCAGGGGTCCTCAAAGTTTTTGAACAGCGGGCTGGTCCACCATGCTCCAGACACCACTGGGGGCCGGACCACAAGCAGGTGGGCAGGGTGGAGGAGGAGCAGTGGTGGGGCCTCAGGGCCATGGAGGGAGTAGGAGACCTTGCCACAGCCTTCCTGTTTTAAATTGCCCCACTCGGCTGCACCCGCTGCCCCGACCATCTGGGCGGTGGGGGGGAGCATTGGGGGGGGACCTTGCCATAGGCTTCCCACTCTGAATGCCCCACTAGCCAGCATGCTGATCATCTGGGTGATAGTTGGGGGGAGTGGGAGGAGCGACATAGCCCAGTGCTTTGAACTGCCTCAGCAATAGAAGCAGCTGTGGAGGCTGGCTTGCTCGCAAAGCAGGGGGTAGGTGGGGGGGGTTGCAGTTGGTCCCGGGGGCTGGATTCAGAACCTTGAGGGGCCGCATCCGGCCCCGGGGCCTTAGGTTGAGGACCCATGCCTTAAGTGGATTCACACATTTTATCACGACTATAAAATAAGCCAGGAGAGGAACTGTGTTGTTAGGAGCTCTGGGTGTGGAAATGTTTTCTGGAAGTCAGAGGGTAAACTGAACACATACAGGATCTTCTCCCTTGAAGTAGAGGCTTCAAAACAAGCCCAGGAGGACTTTTGCCCTATGAAAATATTTGCCTGTGACTCTATGGGCGTTTATACACGACCCCTAAGCTCCGCTGCAAATGGCTGCAAGCTCCGGAGCTTTAAAATGTTTCCCCACCAGCTCCGGAGTTTGCAGACAATTAAGTGCGACCCCGCCCACCTAAACGCGACCCAGCACACTTTTCTTGTACCTGCTCTTGGGAGGTGAAAAATATTTGATGCGGATGTGCTGGGCTCTCCTCGCTTCTTTTTGTTTTTGTTTTTTTGCCTCCCGCCCCTTTAAGAGGAACCAGGAAGTGACCGGGGCTCCCCCGGCAGTGTCCACCAACACCGGGAGGTAAGGCTTTATTCTTCTGTCCCTTTTTTTCCTCCCTCCCCTCACGCTGCCAGCAGCCAGGAAGTACGGAGGGGTGGAGTTGCACGAAGAGCGACAAATCCCTAAGATCTCTGGTCCGAATTTAAGGGGCCAGCGGATCTTAGGGGTCGTGTAAAAAGGCCCCATATTGATATACGTATAGACTCGGTTTCAAGAACAACTCGGTTTAAGCATGCCCCAGTCAAAGAAAAATTCAGTTTAAGAAAATAAATTATTGGAAATGGGGATGTCTCAGTTTAAGAAAAAAAAACATTGGAATGCCCCGGTTTAAGTTTTTATTATAAGGCATTAAAAGTTGATGTGAGATGTTCACTTGATGAAGAAAGTGGGGGTGCCTCAGTTTAAGAAAATTTTAAATGGAATGCCCCGGTTGGCCTTTTTTCTAACTTCTGGAATAGATTCATTGGTTTTCAATGCATTCCTGTGGGAAACTGCATTTCGGTTTATGGATGTTTTGCAATATGAAATGGCCCAGAGAACGAATTAATTACTTAAACCAAGGTACCACTGTATATGGTCTCCTTCACATACAGTGGTTGTCCAGGCAGTATATAAATATATATGATATATTTACTGTGCTAACTAGATGGTAGATTTCCATTCTTCCATTTTGTTCTTGTAGCAGACACTATTGGGTAGTTCAGGCTGAGAATTTGGAAGAGACTGAGAGAGGTCTCCCCTGTGCAAAAGTTACCACCCGGTATGGGCAACCTTGGGTGCCTCATCCATGCACCAACTAGCATCACTATCTGCTCCACTTGTCCCCAAGGCAGTCCTGTATTTCCTGTACCTTAAGAGATGCATAAGAGATCAGCACTGAGCAAGTAAAACTTCATAAAGTGTTGAGGGAAGAATCAGATGGAATGATTGTTACATATTGACGCACACACCCCAGACCACATAGTCACTGGTCATATAGATTTGATTATGTAACCTTTACCCTCCTCCTCCTCCTCCTCTGCCAGTATCACTGCCTACCATCTGCCTTGGCATGCTGCTGGCTATATGGTAAAGATTCTGGAAGCATGGATAGAACAAACAACCAAAAGTGTTGTATACGTACTGAATGCTTCCACTGAATATAGTTCTTGATTCAACTTCCTTTGAGAAACAGAAGTGGAAAAGACGTAAGACTCTAATGGTTTAGCAGCATACTGGTACAATGCAACAAGTTGCGAACAAAGCAAGCAAAGTGTTCTGCTTATATAACGCCCCATACCACTACAAGTAGTCTCTGGGCGGTTTTACAATTTTAATTACAGTGTGCAGGCTACACATTGCCCCCCCCCAGCAAGCTGGGTACTCATTTTACCGACCTCGGAAGGATGGAAGGCTGAGTGAACCTTGAGCCTGCTACCAGGGATTGAACCCAGGTCGTGATCACAGTTTTACCTGCAGTACAGGCATTTAACCACTGCGCCACGAGGCTCCTGCATTGCTTTCACTCTAAAATATTTTTTGTAAATATTTATCCCATTGTTTGTTGTTGTACATGTAGTTTGCATATAGCTTTGATTCCGTGGCCATTGCCAAAACTGTTTTTAATAACCAGAATAGCATTGAAGTACTCTATCAGTACAGCACAAAACTTTTAAACTGTAATCTGATCAAAAGTAGAACTGCTATAGATTAAAAAAAACCCAAAAAGCTACAAGAAAGTTACTGCTTTTTATACTGGCAGTGTGAACCAGCAGGGAAGAAGAGGCAAACTCCCTCACCCTGCCTCCCTATAAATGTTCTGATCTATGTCCTAGGTCATTGCAAGATGACCTAATCCGGGCGGCTGACAGGGGTTGCTCTACCCTGTTGGTTCTCCTGGATTTGTCAGCGGCCTTCGATACCGTCGACCACGGTATCTTACTGGACCGGCTCCTGGAGGTAGGGATCGGGGGCACTGTTCTCAGTTGGCTCCGGTCCTTCCTTCAGGGCCGGTGCCAGTATGTGCAGCATGGGGGAGAGTTGTCGGCCCCGTGGACACTCCCTTGCGGGGTTCCGCAGGGCTCGTCTCTCTCCCCCATGCTGTTTAACATCTATGTAAGGCCGCTGGCTGGGGTCATCAGGAGATTTGGGCTGCGTTGTCATCAGTACGCTGATGACACGCAGCTCTATCTCTGTTTTTCCACCTCTGCAGTGGAAGCTGTCCGGTCCCTCGACCAGTGTCTGGAGGCGGTGATGGCTTGGACCAGGGCCAACAGGCTCAAACTCAACCCTGAGAAGACCGAGGTGATGTTCTTCGGGAGTTCCCCGTCTGGGTACGGGGGCCCCCTCCCCAGTTTGGAGGGTGTTTCCCTCCAGCTGGCGGAGAGGGTTCGCAATCTGGGCGTGATCCTGGACCCGGCCCTGTCCCTGGACGCCCAGGTGGCGGCCGTGGCCAGGAGCGCATTTTTTCATCTTCGCCAGATCGCCCAGATTCGCCCCTATCTAGACGGGGACTCCCTGAGGACAGTGGTCCAGGCGCTGGTGATCTCGAGGCTGGACTACTGTAATGCTCTCTACATGGGGTTGCCCTTGACTCTCCTCCGGCGATTGCAGCGGGTGCAAAATGCAGCGGCCAGACTGGTGGCGGGTGCGCGTCGCTACGACCGCATCACCCCGGTCCTGGCCCAGCTGCATTGGCTACCCGTTGCCTCCCGGATCAGATTCAAGGTCTTGGTTTTAGTTTATAAAGCCCTCCATGGCCTGGGCCCGGACTACCTGGCGGAGCGGATCGCCCAGCGGTCAACATCGGCCCGACCGGTTCGGCAGTCGCGGGCGCACTCGCTTCAAGTTCCATCCCTCCGAGAAGCCAGGCGGTCCCGTACTCGGAACCAGGCTTTCTCGGTGGCTGCTCCTTCTTTATGGAACAGCCTCCCTAGCGAAGTGCGCTCTGCAGAGTCCCTGCTGGCCTTCCATAAAGCGGTGAAGACCATTCTATTCTGCGAGGCCTTCGGTGACCTAGCTTAGCCCTCTCTTAGCTTTTTTCCGCCATCAATAATCAATAATCAGGTTGTATTCCACATAGCAGCGGTGAGGTCTAAATTAAAGGGTGCGCCCCTGCTGCAGTTGTTTATTCGTCTTTTATTAATTTATTAATTTATGCTGATTTTGTGATTATGTCTTCCTATTGTGTTTATTTTACCCAATTGTGTGTATCTCCTGATCTGCTTTGCTATGTTCGCCGCCCAGAGTTCCCGTGGGAAGATGGGCGGGATATAAATTCAATAATAAATAAATAAATAAATAAACACACCCAGCGATATTTGGGAAAGACCTGCAACACACTTCACACAAGAAAATTCTGAGCAAAATGGGGGGGGGAGGCAAGCAGAAACACAACAGCAGCACAAAAGATCCACAGAGGACTGAACATAAGATGCTAGATACATAAAATGATCTGATCTGCTCAGATGGTAGCCCTGCTTTCTTGATGGCCCCTTCTATCACCCTCTAACATGAGGGGAACGTGCCTTTCGGGAGCGATTGGTCTGACTCTTTCTACGAGCAATCTCTTGGATAGGAGAGTTGTTCTTTTAACAACTCATCATCATCCACATGTAGGAGGGTGACAAAACGGGGGATGGAGGGAGCAAGGCTAGAATGCTTCCCTTTAAATGTGAACATTCTGCGCTAGAGGTGGGCACGAATTGCAGTTCGGCAGTAAAGCCAAGTTTGCTACCACATCTGCACATGGTGTTATGCAGGCACTGCAAGCTCCCTCTCCCACCTCCTCTGCGCACTCACCCATTCCCTAGGCCACAGGTGTCTAACCTTTGGCCCTCCAGATGTTTTGGAGTCGGACCACAACTCCCACAGTCCTTTGTCATTGGCAATACAGGCTCGGAATTCTGGGAGTTGTGGTCCAAAACATCTGGAGTGCCGGAGGTTCGCCAACACTGCCCTAGGCAATGCGCGATTCACTCCCCACCCCACCCCAGCATGACTGCCCACTTATGCATTGTACTGCATGCTTCTCCCCTCGGCCTTCCCTGACAGCAAAGATCCTGTGCTGGCCAGGATTCCTGGGAGTTGTTGTCCAAGAACATCTGGGGACGGAAGGCTGGGAATCATTGCACCCGGTCAACATCTCAACTGGTGGATCTAGCTCAGATCCTCCTATGTGCTCATCTCAAGCTACAATAATCAGTTCTTTGTTTTGGGGTGAAATGGGTCGAGTGACATGCTGGGATTCTGCAGACCTGTGTCTGAATTTCTGTTTGGCCATGGAAACGCACTAGCAGAGCAGCCCTGGCAAAACCCATTTCTTAAAGATTTCGGTTACTTTGAACGCCATAATAGTGTCAGTCTATGTGGATTTCTACTTGATGGCACTTAACATAGAACTGAACCAAGGACCCAGGGTCAGGCATCGCATCAGGGAAAGTGACACAGCCGTGACAAATGCCCACATGTAGGCTTTGTAAAAAGGCAACAAACTGATTGTATTGGCAGGGATTGAAAATGGCGCTTGTAAGCATTCTGCCCCACCTACGAAAAGATGCTATGCATCTCAACTTAGTATTTTCAGGGCACTGTCTCCTTCTTTTCCCCAGCCAGTAAAGTGTTTTAGGCCAGACTTGTACAGGATCTCCAGATTTATTTAACAAGGGTGGGGGTGGGGAGGTCATGACAACCTGTCCTGCAATGTGTTTTGTTTGTTTGCCTGAAGTTAACTGAAGTGAAATAAAATTTCATGTGTCATAAGCCGTGTCCAATAGGTCTGTTAAATAGAAATAACTCCCTTAAATATCCATGATGTCAGCCGAGCGAGTCATCTCACCACCGCTATTCAGCGGCCAAAGCTGGCGTGGCCTCTTGATCACCTGGTGGCCAGCCTTCTGGCCGTGAGCCTTTATCTGTTTGGCGAGGCAGGTCTTTGGACAGCAGGCAGCCAGGCAGGCCGCTGCCGGGATTACATGAAAGTAGCACCAGGTCAGCAGTGTTTGGCCAGATCTTGCACTTTGTATAGCCTCCAACTGATCAAAATTGCTGCCATGTCGTAGTGAAAATGGCTGGTAGAACTTTGCAGAGGATAAACAACGGCGTGAATAAGATTTACATCGATGCCGCTTCCTATTGAACAGGTTCTGATCCATTCATGGACCAGAACAACTGCACATGTGTGTGTGAGCCAGACAGAAACAACTAATTTACATCTCCGGCCAGTGACATTTCCACCGGGAGGTGGGAAACAGGGAAAGAGTTAACATTCTTAGGACAGACTGCGAAGGACAAAGGCGCATGCGGAAAGGTTAATAGGTTATACAGTACTTTAACCTTTCCACTTCACTAACCTGATGTGTTCCTTCTCTCCCCTTTCAGCCTGCTTTAAGCCAGCCTCCACGCACAATAGACAGCAGGTTTATAAAAAGCAGATTGATGTAGCATTAAGCCTTTCTCAAGCTGTTTACATGCTGGAGGTGAATTAGGACTGGCATTCCCTCCCTCTTTTTTTTTTTTAAAGTAACACCATTGTTTGGTACAAGAACGCTGCAAACCAGGCCAGCAAACCAGGCCAGCTTGAGGAAGGGTGGTTTTGCACCGTGTGTGTGTGTGTGTGTGTGTGTGTGTGTGTGTGTGTGTGTGTGTGTGTGTTACATAGTCGAGTTTTTGCAGAGACATTTTAAAGTCTGTTTACAAACTGAGCAACAAGGCACATTTTTCACCTCCCTCTGTCAGGCTGCATTGCACAAGTGGGGGGTCTGTTGGAGAATGCCGGTACCTCCATATGTAGTGAAGGGACCCGGCTACATTCCAGGAGGTCGGTGCTTCATTAACCACCGCTTAATACTGCACTTGATAGGTGGTCCGGTGCAAGTCAGGCTCAGCTCTTCTCCTGTAAAATAGGGATACTCCTCACGTTACTTGCGGGAGATAAGGAAACATCATTGTGACTCAACCACAAACAGGATAAATGCAAAGTCCTAGTAGGGTCTACATGGTCAAATATTGTGGGATTTGCTCTGCCCATAAAATAGGTGAAATGTATGCCTCTTTTTTTTAAGCTGCCTAGATGCCCTAAGCACATCTGATCTCGCTTGATTTTGGAAGCTAAGTAGTGTCAGCCCTGGTTAGTACTTGGATGGGAGACCACCTGGGAATACCACAGTGCCTGGAGTAGGAACTGGCAAGCCACTCCAGTATTCCTGCCAAGAAAACTCCATGGATATGGAGTCACGAAGAGTCGGTCACAACTGTAACGACACAACACACACACACATGTCTTTTTTTACTGACAGTATGTTGCAACAACTGATTCAAATTGACCCAACCTTTTTTTGTTCCTAAAGTAGCTTTTTGTCTTTACCTTGGGAAGAGGGTGTGTGTGTTGGGAGGGGGTCGAGAATTATATTTTTCAAGCTGAATTAATTCATATAGACTTTTTCCTATATGTCAAGTTGTGATACATTATTGTAAAGGCAGGGGCATGTCTACAGGTGGTGTTCTGGTGACGTAAGCAGTTGGAGTATGAGGTTCAGGCCCTGGCAGGGCATGCAGGGCATCTCTACTCTTCGATTGTTAAGTACCTTTCCATTTTATTTTTCAGCAGGCAGTTTTTAAGAAATGTAGTGGTCTGAAGCTTTTCAATGAGAAAGCCATGTACAATAACAGGGTCAGCAGAGGCGAGTCAAGATGAAGGAAAGAGGGGAGTCTGTGGACTAGAATGTGACTTGCCTTACATTCAGCATTAACAGGGAACAAGCAAGCAGGGGCCCCTCCATGAGGACTGATTGTGATTTCAGTTCAGATTTTGAGTGTAGTTGCAGCCTTGGTAAAGAAGCTTGGCAATAAACGGTGTCTGTTTGGTCGTGATATGTAAATCATGCATCAATTTTTAATCTTTATGTCTGGTATGCTGGTGTACGGGTACAAAAACAGCTACCATGCAATGAGATATTAATTCATTAAATAGTTAAGAACTCAAGGGAGTGCCAAGTTCCACTTCCAGACATAGTTTCTATGTCAAAATGTGTTGCTGAGTTTTGAATTTCTGGTAAAATTCCCTTTAGCTATGCAGCAGAAGCACTGAAGCTCACAGAGGAGAAAAGCTACAAGTTTTCCAGAGTCCATCCTTTTCTCACTATCTGCACCTTGAACTTCTCAGTGACTCACTCTGAGATATTTATAGAGGGGGAAAATAAAAATAAAAATCTTTACTTACAGTTGCTTGAAATTACAGACTGTGGTACGCTGTGTTTTAATTTTAAATGAATTCAGCAACTAACTGAGCTGATTAACAGCAAACAAACAACTGCCCCCATCAGACACGAGAGGGATAGAGCACTCAGCAGAGAGATGGGCTGTCTCTGAATTTCAAAAGCTGGAAAGAAACATTGGTTTATGCTGGGTAGATAGACAATTACCCCAGCCCAGAAAGGTCATACCAACCATATAGACAGCCTGTGTGGTTGCAAACAAACGTCCCACAATGTACCGCACTGGCCTTGCCATCTTTGAATAAGCCATGGCTGCTTATTGTGCCATCTCTGCATTCCACTGTTCCTAATGTTGCAGCATTCCCCCACCCCCCCGGGACAAGAGTGCACATTGGGTCTGTCCACAGGTTGCTGCTCTCAGAACAGAAAGCACGGCCCAGATCACAAGGTGCAATGGTCCAGGGAATCGCGGGGAGGCTGGCTTTTGGGTTATATGCCAGGCCATGCTGCCAGGTTGCTCCCACTTCTAGCCAGAGGCACAGAACAATGCCAATAACCTTGCTGTTTCATCACTTGCTCGTGTAATGCCAACCTGGGCGGCCGCTCTCCTGGCCAACCCGAGAGAGAATCTCCAAACTTACTGAGGATCCTTCTCCGCTTTATAAGGAGGGAACAAATCAGAGCCAGGTTTGCACAGGGTGATAAAAAAAAACCCGGAGAGTGTTGCTTTGCCAGCCTTAAAGCGGGACACATCCGCTCAGTGTTGGTCCACAGTGCACACATTTCTGGGGTGGTGGTGGTGGTGGTGGTGTAGATAAGTTAGGTCTCTTGAAGCAACAGCAGACAAGAGTTTGTGGCGCCTTTAAAACGGAAACATTTTTCCTTTGGCATTCCTCTGTATCGCCATGTGGTGTGACTGTATATGTATTTACATAGATGATTCTTCTGTGGAACCTATTCCTTATCCATATCCCGTGTTCATAAAGGTAAAGGTTCCCCCCACCCCTGTACATGCGGGCTAATAGTGTCCGACTCTAGGGGTGGCGCTCATAATGGGTCTAGACAAGCTCTATGGCATAGCAACATGTTTTTTAGGTTCCAGAGGAGGATTCACTGCTAAATTAGTTAAATCAGACATCTCAGGCAGCAAAACAGATCAGTAAAACCAGTCTGGAACCCAGGAATTATTACAAAATAAATGCAAACCATTCAGAAAACAACGTAACATCTTGTCACTTACTGTTCCCAGTTGATAAAGAGGCTCAACTCTGATTTCTTATGTCTTTTTTTAAAAAAGGCACAGGATACCCCACCCATGAAGCTATTAAGCTCAGTCTAACAGGATTCTGAGGATTCTGCCCTGTAATATTAAAGAGAAATACAGTCTCTCCAACTGTGAGGTTCTAACCAGGTGAGGTGATTGGCTGCCTCTGCCCAGGTGCTAATTGTGAAGGGGCAACTCCAAGGCCTTTCAATGCCTTTCCTCTTACATCTCTTCTGCACCAGACTTGGAGCAGTTAACCTTTCATACAGAGGCTACCGCCACCACAGAGAGGACTGTCATCTTTAAAATAGGATACATGATGGTGTATCAAACTGGGGGTGGTCTAAGTTTTTGAGGCCTAGTCCAGGCCCTCCAGAGTTTCTGATGGTTTGGGAGTTCAACCTGTTCCAAATTAGACTGTGCTCCCTCTGAAGGACTGTTTTACTTGACTGCATTGTTGAGATGTCTCCCTTAGCTAATTAATTAAACATTTGAGACTTGAAAATATTCCCGCTTATAGATTTTGGCATCGTGGGCAAAGGACATGACGGTGTTTATACAGATCTTGGGAATATTAGGACAAACAGTTTGATTAAAATGCTGGTTTGGATTAAGAATAGCGGGTAAAGTTGTTCATTAACTAAGTTAAAGATTAAAACAAATATTAAGTTACTAACCTGGAGAGAAAAACCCCAGCAAACATTACTATGGTTGGCACTATTCCTTCCAGGTGGTTATTTCTGCAGTTTAACTTGGTTTCCCAACCTGCCATTTTCCAATTTAGTTTTACATGCTACAAATCCCACAATCCAGATGCTAGGGTGAGATGGTAAGGTTTTGAGTCCAATACATTTGAAAAGTGCTGTGTTTGGGAACGGCTCTCCTAAAATGGAACTAAGAATTTTCTCCATTAAACTTCAACGAAAGTCATCTCTTTCCTTTCCTTCTCATGTCTTGTTTAAAGGACCAAGTAATTCAGTTCAAAATGGAGACAGCAACCCTTTGAGGGATGACTCCTGGTAATTGGGCTGTAGATCAAATCAAGCCCAAAACCCTCTTTAGAAGCTAAAACAAATAAACTGCGGCAATTACACGTGGACATAGCATCAGAAGACATGAGGTATAAGGGAGGTATAAGGCAGCACATGGAATGGTTTGAATCCATAAAGAAAGCCACGGGTTTAGTTTGCAAAACCTGAGCCGGATTGTACTGTAAATGAAAGGACGATTTGGAGGAAATTAATCCATAGAATCACCATAAGTGAAAAGCCACTTGGTGGCAGATAACAACCACCATGAGGACATCAGCCTGGCTGATTCAGTGCATCCTTGTTCAGGAGTTAGTCCCTTTGATTTCTGCATTATTGCCATACAGATTCAGAAAGAAATGTTTCTCAAATGTTATACACAGGGCTTCCTTCCGTGTAAGCAACGCAGCAGAGTGCAACCTTGCCCGCTTTGCTTAGGGAGCCTTCAGGAGGGAGGCCCCCACTGTGCCCTCACCCCCAACAAGCGTCCAAACCCAGACAGGCCCACCCCATGCATCCTTCATCCTTATCTTTTCCCTAAAACTGTGGTGACAGTCCCGGCACAACTTGTCCCAAAGGAAAGTGAGCTCAAGGGACACGCATTCTGAGAAAATGTAGCCCCTTTGGCTTGGTTAATCCCTTTGGTTCTCAGTGGAGAGGAGATTTTACTGCCTACCCCCCCCCGCGCACCGCCCACATAAAAGGCTGCCTTCCTTTTCTCTCTGACCCTCGTGTGTGGACACGTACAGACACACAGCCCTCTATTATGTCAGCCACTCTGCTCTCCAGCTTGCTTTTATTGTCACAATCGGCTATGCCCTGCCTCTTGGTTCTCGCTGCTTGGGTAATTTGCATGCCTAATTAATTAAAACAGGGCTTATTTGAACTGTAATGTTTACATCTTAAACTAATTGCGACATAAATAAACTACTGTTCTAGTCATGTTTTCTTCTGATAGGGCAAAAATCAAAACATTAACCTAACTGGTCTAAACATAATTTAAGTATTCTAAGCTCTGCTCTTACTTCTCCCCCCGTCCCCACCACCACCATTTCCTCCCATCCCTCATTTCCCATTTAGCAGCTGACTAGATAGCGGGCACCTTCCTTTGATACTTATGGTGGGCTAGCTGGCATCCTGAAGCTCATGACCAGGACAAAATGGGGTTTAGCTTCACCCCCAAAGCAGCTCTTGGTTGCAATGGAAAGCATACTGGGTGACACAAGCACTTCTGCTACCCATTTCCTTGTCACCCTTTTGCACTCTTGACACTCCCCTCCCCAAGATGGCTGCCTCATAATGCGTAATGGGTTGGGGGGGGGCTGAACCCTCAAGATCAAAACCAATGGCTACTGTGGCTAGGAGTGCCTTTGCCTAGCTTTGCCTGAGCACCTATGCTATCCTTCTCTGGACAAGACTGACTTGGGCACATGAGAAGGGCACCCTGGCAGACTCCTCCGTGATCCTCCGTTGGGATGACTGCCCACACACTCTGTATGGGGCTACCCTTGAGGATTTCAGAAGCTGCAGCTTGTGCAACACAATGCGACCAGGTGGCCTTTTGCCTTGCATCTTGCAGGTGATATTATGGTGGCCTTATTTTAAATGCACTGGCTTCTGATTTGGTTCTGGACCCTGCTCAGCGATAGAGATGTGAAGGCCCTGGGGAAAAAAAAAACAGGGGGAAAATTGGGATAAACTTTTTTATTTCATTTTTTCCTGAAGCCTTTTTTGTGTGTCCCCCCCAAAAAAAATTTTTTGGAAAAAATGAAAAAAGAAAAAAAATCTATTATGGAATGTTTTATTTTAACATGACCCTGCTCAGGGCTAGAGATGCGAAGGCCCTGGAAAAAAAAACAATGGGGAAAAATGGGGGGGGGGGTTTGAGAGGGTTTTTTCCGGTTTTTCCCCTGATTTGTTTTTCCAAAACACTGGAAATTTGGAAAAAGAAAAAATGATTATGGAATGTTTTATTTTAACATGATGAATAAAATATTCATATTCAAATATTTTCGAAATCATTTCTAAAAATGTCATTGAAACTTAGTCCCACCCCCTTCTATACATTTTCCCCCTCTTCAATTATTTTTATGAAAATTATTTCATAATTATGAAAATGAGGTTTTTATTTTATTTTTATTTAATACTGTGATGAGGAAATATGACTAATTGTTAATTCTGGATTTTTAAACATTGCCTTGTAGAGGGTTTTTTTTTTTTTTTGGTTCCTCATAAACTAGTAAACAGTTCAGGAGATTGTTACTCCACTTGTTACATATACTTACTAATAAATATTATTTAAAAAGCAAATTCTGTTTGAAATAATTGTTTGGAAATACTATATTTTAATATGCTAGTTGTGATAATTTTATGCCAAGTCAAATTGTCCATAGTCATATTTTATGTTCCTAAAGTAAGAGAATGACTTTCAAGCTGTAAAAGGGAGGGGAGTGCTAATGTTGCATTTTTTCCCAATTTTTCTGAAAATTTCTGTGTCCCGCCCCCCCCAAAAACAGGGGGAAAACAGGTTATTTTCCTGAGCTTCAAAATTTCTCAAAATTTTACATCTCTAGTCAGGGCACAGGTGCCTCCCTATAAATGCCTTGCGGCCAGGATAGCTGATTGAGCACATCTTCCATATAAATCTATAGGTTGGTGCTTTCTCATGAAACCCCCTACCCCAAAAAGGTCAGGTATTGTAGGATGACTCAAGAAGAAGCCAAGGGCATTTATACACGACCCCTAAACTCCGGGGCAAATGGCTCCCAGCTCCGGAGCTTAAAAATGTTTACCCACCAGCTCTGGAGTTAACAGGAAATTAAGTGTGACCCCGCCCACTTTAGCGCGTCCCAGCGCAGCTTTCAGGTACCTGCTTTTTGGGGGTGAAAATTATTTGATCCGGTGTAAGGATAGTGAGTGCGGGGCTCTCCTTGCTTCTGTTTGTTGTTTTTTGGCTCCCGCCCCTTTAAGAGCTACTTTTACAGAGACAAGAGGCAGAACGAGGTGAGCGGCATGCTTTTCTTTCTCTTTTTCTCCCTCCCCTCACGCAGGCAGCAACCAGGAAGTGCGGAGGGGGGTGGGAACGCCCAAAGAGCGACGAACCCCTAAGATCTCTGGTCCGAATTTAAATGGCCAGCGGATCTTAGGGGTCGTGTAAAAAGGCCCTAAAAGGATCCTAACCAGACCTTGGGGGATATGAAAGAGAAGATTTCAGAGGTTTCTGACTACCTGACTGACCTAAATCTATCTGACTACATTACCCAGTGTGGATGAAGTGACAGACTTGGACTCAGGAGATCTGGACTCAGCCATGGAAACTCACTCTTTATCCCAAAAGCCTTATTAGAGTTGCTGTAAATTGCATAGAAACAAGAAGCATTAATCTGTTGATCCTTCAGGACTGGTTCATGTCCCCCACCCTGTGATGCTCTCTCTGCTACTGGTGTTGGGGTGATGATTTAGTAGTGTAGTTAGGAAAGTATATTGCATTTACTACATATAGGTTTTAGAAGCTTTGCATGATACACCAGGACACTTTTTGTTACTAAGGTAGGTGCTATTTGCTTTAGTGGTCGGCTTTATTTCCCACCTCACCTCCAGTGAGATTGTCTACAGGCCTTTCCTTCCTTGTGAGATGTTCCCAGATGAGAGAATGCGACTGGCCCAAAGACACCCAGTTGATGTTTGTACAGTGGTCCCCCGCCCTTTCGCGGTTCATATACTGTGGTCCCAGTATATCGCGGGTCCGCAGTATATGAAAAAAAGGCCCCCTGGGGTAAGGAGGAAAGGCCTTCCCAGGCACGTTGGAGGACCCAGAAGTGCTTCCCCACAAACTGGAAGTGACTTCCGGTAAACCAAAAGTGACCTCCAGATCACTAGAAAGCACTTTTGGGGCCTCTGGGGGACTGGAAAGCCCCTTGCAGGCTTGTTTGGGGCAGTGCCAGGCCTGGGGTAAGTACAAGAGCCCCCAGAGAGCCTGCCCAGTCCCGACCTGACCCAGCACCCGCATATTGCGGATTTTCAATTATTGCGGGTCGGGTCAGGTCCCTAACCCCCTGCAATAGGTGGGGGTTTACTGTATACATGTGAGGAGGAGTTCAAGAACTCTGATTTTCCAAGGCCTGGGCCGTCACTCTAACCCAGTGATGTTGAACCTTTTAGAGACCGAGTGCCCAAACTGTGATTCCAAACCCACTAATTTTTCGCAAAGTGCCAGTACAGCAATTTAACCTGAATACAGGTGGCTGTGAACGGGCGGTGTCGGGTGCCCACGGAAAGGGCTCCGAGTGCCATCTTTGGCACCCGTGCCATAGGTTTGCCAACACTGCTCTAACCTCTGCACCACCACACTGCCTCTTGAGGAGCCTCTTATTCCTCGCAGTCTCTCAACCCCTCCTGCTCCAAATTGGGGTACTTTGATGGGGGTTCCTGCATGGCAAGGGGTTGGACTGGATGGCCCTGGAGGTCTCTTCCAACTCTTATGATTCTATGACGCTCCCCGGCACCAGGAATAGGGAGCTGAGAACCCCTGTTGTAGGGCATCTTCACCAAAGCGCCTCTGACAGACCATCCAAAAATCTCTTGCCCTTCCTACCACAGCTTTAGATTTAGGGGATCTAAATCTTTTCACGCAGCTCTCTCCAAATCTTTGGGTCCCAGCACAGAAGGTTGATGCCGCAACACAACATTCTGGCACCATAAATCTCCCCTTCCCATTTCCTGCCACACCATGACTGAGTAGACCCACTTAACTGCTGCAGGACAAGGGGGGGGGGTTTGAGGTCAGCTGGGTGAATAAGTAACTTTAACCTTAATGTCTGGAGGTGGGGGGTGGGGGAGGTACATCGCAAGCTTAGTAAATAATCATCACTGTGCGCATTGCAACATAATGCAAACTGTGTGGAAGTTGAGAATGCTGCTAAGTATTGGAAACTGTTAGAGAAAAGCCAAAGACTTCAGAACAACCGTTCCCCAATCTACTGCCCTCCAGAAGGGCTGAACTGGGACCCCCATCAGCCTTGGACGTGGCAGCGTCAGCTGGAGTTCATGGCAGTTGTAAATTGAAGTACAGTGATGGCTTGTAAGATGAATTTAATTCGTTCTACGGGTCAATCCATCTTACAAAATGTGGTTTCCTATAGGAATAAATGGGAAACTGATTAATTCGTTCTGAAGCCTAGAAAAAAGACATAAACACCTGGTTTTTGTTGTAAAAAATTCTTTATAAAGTGCACTTTAAAGACATAAACGCTGTGCAAGAACATTATTAATCAACAATAAACATTCCAAACATCACAAGGAGTGACAATCCTTTCCCAGTTTGCCACAAACCAATCACTGGGTCCCAGGCTAGCTTCTTTTCATCTGGATATAAAAAGTAAGAAGAATAAGTTTTAGTGCTATCAAACTGATTTATTCTTCTCCAAGTGCCATGTCCTTGTAGAACGTTGGCGATCAGTAGTCTGAACTGGTTTTTATCTCAAACTTTTCTAAAAAGCAGCTGCGCTCACTGTGGACCATTGGCTTAAGTTCTTAAGCCAGAATGTTCTTCTACACCCTGGGCCATGCTTCCCATCTATTTTTCCTTGAAGGAAAACTTGCAGCAGATGGTATTTCTTATTGTGCATTGTGCACAATTTTCTTCTCTTTACAGTATTGAGGATTTCTAACTTTTTATTCATCCACTGTAATACAGCCACATTAGTGACTCTGGCTGTGCAAGGTATCTTCAGAATTTTCTAGCTTGTTCAGTTCTACAACGAATTTCACATGAAGGCTCCGAGTTATCTTTGACAAAACATCCCATGCATTTATAAGATGATACTCTTTCAATTATATCACTGCCGATCCTGAGAAGGTTCTGTAAACCATTTTGATTTTTTTTACTGATAACCATCCATTTTGTCTTCTTCACCTTAATTCACAATCCCATGGCACTGCTTTCTGCAGCAACAGAATCCAATAATCCTTGCAAATCTGCCAGACTTGTTGCAAGCAGGACAGTGTCATCAGCGTATCTTATGTTATTAGTAAGAACTTCCATAAACTGATTTATAAATGTAATCAGTTCTGAGCAATAATCCATCCGGTTCCCATGTGCCATCTGCAGGACCCAGTAGGGAAGAGAGAATATAAAAACTGTGTGATGTAGTGGATAAGCTTATGAGATCCAGGTTTAAATTGCCCCTCTGCCGTGAAATCCACTGAGTGACTGTGGGTCAGAAATCTCTGTCTTTCACCCTAACCTGTCTAATCACATGCAGTTGTTTAAAGAGAACATCAGCAGGAAGAGAGTCACACATCCTGTGCTGAGACTTCTAACAAATAAGTAAGCAAATTATATTGTAATTTAGATAGGATCTTTTGTGGCTTCAAGGTGCCAGTGAAGCAGAAGTCCCAAATGGCTGTTCTATATGTTCCCTGACACCAGTTCTGTTTCTCAATGCCATATTAACTGCAGGCACTTAGCCTCACTACAAAGGGTGCAAAGTGCTACAAGATGAAATCATTAGCACCTCATCACTGGCCTTGATTGCAGCAAACAATACAAGGACACACCCAAAAGTTTCGCCAAAGCCTTGAGAGCAGACAACCCCCTACCCCCACCCCGTCCTTGGTGCTGGAAGCACAGCACATTTGCCCTTGAGTTTTCCCAATACTTAATTCTTCTGTTATGCTGATGGATGTCTCCTAGTATTTCCAAAATAAGACCAAGGCCAGATGTAAGTAGACTAGAGCGTGTGCATGCTGATTTCTAGACATTAGATGCACGTAATGACTCCAGGGCCAGAGTGGCAGGACACCAGCATAGTCAGCCCTCAAAGGAGGTGCTGATTTTTATTTTTCCCCCCAGTGGAACCTCAGTTGTGGAAGAATTCCTTTTGAAAAAGGAAAGGAGAAAAAGAATGAAGGCATACGGCTGTTTTCTTGCTTCCTCTTGATCCATTCTATATAACAGATTTGCAGTAGATGCAGAAACGTTTTCAATGCAAGAACAAACTTAGGAAAAGCCTAATTAACCTATGGAATTTCCTGCTCCAGGTTGATGTTTGCTGACTCTTGATAATCAAGGCCTGCACAAGTTACTTATTTAGACTATGCATCATTGGTTTTCCCAACCATCATAGCCTGCAGGGGTGTCCAAACTTCACCCCTCCAGATGTTTTCGACCACAACTCCCAGAATTCCAAGCCTGGTTTGCCAATGACAAAGGACTGTGGGAGCCATAGCTATGGGTGTCTGGAGATTTTTGCAGTTCAAAAAAATATATATATTTTTAACCGTAACTTTCATAAACTCGCCCAATGTTTCGGCCAGTCTACAGTGGTGGAACAAATTCCTGCACTGGTGTGTCCGTAGATTAGGAGAGGGCCAGGTGGGGAGACCGTGCAAAGCTGTTGGTTTAAACTTCCCATTAGTTCCAGACAACTTAAGCCCATGTTTAGAAATTATGAGAAATGCGGGCTAAAAATAATTGGAGGGCCACAGTGGCTGACCCCTCATCTCTCTCCTGGGGTCACTGAAAGCAGCAACTCATGACCAGCATATAGATTTTAGGCAACTGATTGTCAGCACTGCTTCCAATTGCATTGAAAAGACTCCTTATCTGGCTAGCCAGCAGCAGCAACAACAACAAAAGTCTAGCCGGACACCCCATGGTCTCATCCAAATGGACTTGGGTTATGGTTTAAGGATCATGTCTTGTGGGGGGGGGCATCCACCAGTTGCCTAAAGGGCAGAGCCAAAGAACAGTTCTTTGACGTTTCAGGGAATGATGGTTAGTTTCTAAAACAGGCCACAGCTGTCTGCCTGCATTATTTAACATCCCCCTTCCCCAACCATATTTCAAAAGTGGTTTTCTTGTTGCCTCTGGTTGGTTTCTTTGCAACTTTCCATTCCCTCCCTTCCCCCACGCCGTTTCTGGAGGGCATTTCTGTGGCGCGACTCAGAAATCTGGGGAAAGGAGGGAAAATTGCTCTCCCCCACCCCAGGACCTGCCCAAAATATTGGCCTCCTCCAAGAATTGGTGAGAAGTAGACTGGACGTACTATACCTGAAGAACTGGAAGAACCTGCTGGAAGGCTTACCTTATCAGGGGAATCCTCTCTGTGGTTCCCAATCTCCTTTCCCCCTCCATTCTACTGAGAATCCTTGGGTTTGAGTTCGACCTGCCTCTTTCCCAAGATCCTTGGATCCAGCTGGAGATGATTTGAGGGCTGGTTATCGACTTATGAAGCCGTGCATTATACACCATGGGAAAGATTTCAGGTGCACTGTGTAGAGAAGTGGTTTTGATTCAGTAATCCCTCTTGTGGCCTCCAAGGCACACATGGTTCTTTGACACAATTTTTGTCTGTGTGTGAATTATTTTTGGCCATGGAGGGGGGGATGTGAGTCCTCCCCTCTTCTAGTTTACAATGTGTTTTAAGAATAAAAATAGTATGGGGTTGTGAAGGGACAGATATAGGCTCCACCTTCCGAGGTCCATGAGTGGCTTGTGTGACCTTTAGATCTTGAGTCGCTGCTAACCCCCTGGTTATCAACATGGCACAGAAGATCATCGGATGCCCACTCCTCCCATTGGAGGAATTACACAGCTCCCGCTGTCTTAAGAAAGCTCAGAATATTGTAGGAGATATTTCTCATCCTGGATACTCTCACTGGCTATCAAGTGATACCTTTATGAGACCTATTAAATCTGGAAACCCAGTTACCATTTGAGTCCTGCACAGCTCCTTATCACATCTGTTGGAGGTTGGGGGAAGAGAAAACCCTTTCAAAATAATATTTATAAAATGTTGACATTAGACTATTATCTTGTTTACTTGTGATATTTGCATATGATTTGCATATATGATTTTAAATTAGCCTTCCATTTCTGAGAAGAAGATGTTCCCTTTTTGGTGTTCCTAACTCAGAGTAGCTGCTACCCATCTTACCCTCTGGGACACTCACATGGAGGTGAGGGGTGTCATTTTGAAGCAAGTAAGTCACAACCCGAAACTAAGAGACACAAAAGAGTACAGTAGTACCTCTACTTAGTGGCTCAAGAGCAATTCAACTTAAGAGCAGAAAACCATTGGTGTTTTAACTGCTGCCTTGCAAATTTTAGATGTTGTCTGCTCTACTTACAAATGTTTTATTTATTTATTTATTTATTTATTTATTTATTTATTTATTTATTTATTAGATAGGGCTCCTCTACTTAAGAGTTGTTCGATTTAAGAGCATGCATTCGGAACGGATTAAATTCATAAGTAGAGGCACCACTGCACATGGTACTGTAGTTCCAAACTGAGATGCCACATCCTCACCTGACACTTCCCAATCCTTGCCTACTGTAGGCCACAGAAACAGATGCAGTAGTAGTTGTAGTAATTTTCTCCCCCTACACAGTCCTGATTCAAACATTATGTTGACAATCTTGTTCCCAGTCAAATCCTTCCTGCTTGTTTGTGGAGGTCCTGTGAGCGCAAGTCAGGGATTTATTTTTAGCTGAGCAACCTGGTCCTGACCAGGTTCCTCGTATGTAACTCGTCTTGCTCTAATTTGGATTTGTTTCCTTGGAAATGGGTAAAAAGTTCCAGAAGCCCTGTTCTAGACGGGCCCTCACACAAGGCAAAGTTAGTTTGGAAAGCTACTTGTAGTGGTTGTTATAGTGCCAATAGCCAAAAAGTATTCACTGCTGTAAATTTTTGTTGTGCGGTTGTCCGTCGAGTGACCTCCAATTTTTCCAATGACTGAACTTCTTCAGAAGTTCCGGTCTGTGACGGCCCTGCTAAAGTTTGGTCCTCACCCCCTTTATTGAGTCAATTCCTTTCGTGTTAGGTCTCCTTCTTGTCCTACTGACTTCTATCTTTCCTAGCATTATGGTATATTATGTGGCGGGTTTTGCTTTCTCCTCGTGAAATGTCCAAAACACAATCACTTCTGTATGGTCATTTTAGCCTGGTTTTGTCAGGTTCCATCTAGACTGCATTTACTATACAGTCTTTCTCTTTCCGGCAGTCCATGGTATATATAAGCTAAAAGATTTCAGTTTGTGGTTCAACTGAGTTGTACAGTTCATAGGTCTCATTAAAGGTGGAAAAAGTTCTGAAATATTTTATCTTTCTCAATTACTTACATCACAGACACTTGACATTTTAACAGGGGTGTGTAAACTTTTTATATCCACTGTAACTGCCCTTCAAACTCTCAGATTTTTTTTTTGGGGGGGGGCTTGGCTGCTGTCTTTATTTGGATTGTTGACTGAGCCAAGATATGGAAAATCCTTGCCAGCTTCGCACTGTTGCTTCATGTTGTAGTGAGTTCTTAAAAAGCATCTTTGGCAAAGATACCAGTAGCTGCCTTAATGTTTAAAATAAAAACACAAATGTCACTTTTCTCCTCTAAATGGAGAGTTTTGCCCCCACGTTAAGCTATATCTGCCTTTTTATGTATTTGTAATTATTGGAGGAAAGTATTCTCACCCTGCAGGTCAGCGGATCATGACTCAACTTTTCCACCCAGAGGATCTGTGGTCTCTGGAACTCCCTGCTGGAAGAAGTGGTGACAGCTGTCAACCTTGGCAGCTTTAAGAAAGGACTGGACAAGTTCATGGAGAACAAGGGTACCAATGGCTATCTCCGGGTTGGAGAGACAGGCAGGATATCTCTCAATGCCATTTGTGGGGAATTGTAAGCAGAGGAAGACATCTGCTTGGGAATGCCCTGAAACAAATGGTGAGCCGCTGTGTGAGACAGAATGCTGGACTGGATGGGCTGTGGCCTGTTCTGGCAAGCCTGTTCTTATGTTCTTAAAGGGTTGTATAAGCTCCTTGAGGCATGTGCCTGTTCCTCTCCTTGTGTCTTAGTTTTTTTCCCTACTTCTGTATGAAAGATGAGGAAACTGAGGTGTGTTTGGCTGATGATCTGTGGCCCAAATCCAGCTGTTAAGCCCAACCTAAAGGGACCCATTCATTCCATTGGATGTAGATCAGCATCAGTATCAGCAAGTCGGGTTGATTCCTGTGGGTGGACTTATAGTGGACAAAGTGTTAAAGGAGGGCTTAGGGGACTTGGGTTCAAATCCCTGCTCAGCCCTTGGAAAGGTAAGGGTGGGGGAAGAGGTAGCAGTGATAAACCACTACCTTGAACATCTCACCCACTCTGAAACACCCTTTATGGTCGCCATCAGCAGCGGAGAAGGGCTTGATGACCCGTGAGAACTACAGGAGGAGCTAAATACGGTATAAGTGCTTTAAGCCAAAAAAAAAAAAAAGGTCCCTAAATCTGGGATTGGAAGGAAGGACATGGGCGTCCAGGTGACCCGATCAAGCCCTGCGACACCAGGCGGAGCCCTTGGTCCTGGAAAGGCTCCACCATTACTTACTATTTCTCTTTCTCTTCCCTCCTCCTTTCCCCCTCTCTCCCATTCCCGGCGACGCCTTTTTGCCGGTAGACTGCCGCGGAACGTGGAGGATCCATGCGGCCAGGCTCGCTGACGGGCCGCCGACGGCCCCTGTCCGCCAGGAGCGCCCGGGCTCCCCCTTCGCCGAGGTGCGTGCAGCCGTGAGTGTGTGTGTGTGTGTGTGTGTGTGTGTGTGTGTGTGTGTGTGTGTGTGTGTGTGTGTGTGTGCCGCGTGTGCGCGTGGTGGCCCCAGGCGTCCTCCTCCTCCTCCTCCTCCTCCTCCTCCTCCTCCTTCGGGAGGGCGTGTGTGGGGGGGGCGTGGAGGCGGGCCCGGGGTGGGGGGGGGGTGGAGAGGGCGGTCTCGGCGGCGCCCGAGCCTTAGAGCGCCGGTGGCTCCGGCGGGGGCGCTTCATTCGCCGGTGGCGGCGCGGCTGGGCGGCGCTCGGAGGGTCGTCGAAGCCCCATTCGCTGGCCGCCCCCGACGGACCGGGCGCCCCCCCCCCCGACCGGCAGCCTCGCCCTTTGGGGGACGCGGCAGGCGGGCTCCTCGGCAACCCGCAGAGCTGAGCCGCTCTGTGCCGGCGTTTCTCGGGAGGGAAGCGCGCTGCGGCCGCCAGGACGTGACCCCCCCGCCGCCGCCGCCCGGGATTTCTCCGCAGGAACGTCGGGGCTGCGCCGCCGGGAGCGACGTCTGAAACGGAACCCATCGGGGCGAGCGGCCGGCCGGCTTGCGATGGGCGCGCGCGGCTCCCGTGCCGGCTGGTTATGGCGTGCTCCTTGGGGGGCTCCGTCGGGTCTTCTCGCCCGGAAGGCACCGGCCGGGCAGGACGAGCAGCCCGGCGGGCGCGGCGTTGGGAGGCGCGGCGGCGAAGCGCCTCTTCTTTAAGGATCGGAGCTCCCGGAACCGGAGAGGCGCGCCGGAGCCGCGGAGGGCGAGCGAAAGAAAGTTGCGGGCGGATCATGAGGGCGTCGGAAGTGGCGCCGGGCGAAGCGACCTGCAGCCGCCGCCGGCCCTTGTGGCCCGGAATGGAGCCCTGAGAAGGCGGGCGGCCTCTTCCTCCTCCTCCTCCTCTTCCTCCTCTTCCTCCGCCTGCCGGGTCCTTGCTGCGCCGTCGGTGCCGGCCAAAGGGGGGGGGGAGTGCGTGGTCCTGCCGGCCATGGCCCGGGACGCTCGGCTGCGCCTGCTGCTGCCGCCGCCGCCGCTGCTCCTGCTGCTCCTGCTGCTGCTGCTCCTCCAGGCGCCTCGTCCGGGTCGGGCGGCCTCCAAAGCCATCCTGGCGTGCCAGGAGATCACGGTGCCCATGTGCAAGGGCATCGGCTACAACCTGACCTACATGCCCAACCAGTTCAACCACGACACGCAGGACGAGGCCGGCCTGGAGGTGCACCAGTTCTGGCCGCTGGTGGAGATCCAGTGCTCGCCGGACCTGAAGTTCTTCCTGTGCAGCATGTACACCCCCATCTGCCTGCTGGACTACGCCAAGCCCCTGCCCCCCTGCCGCTCCGTGTGCGAGAGGGCCAAGGCCGGCTGCTCGCCGCTCATGCGCCAGTACGGCTTCGCCTGGCCCGAGAGGATGGGCTGCGACCAGCTGCCCGTCCTGGGCGACGCCGAGAGGCTCTGCATGGATTACAACCGGACCGAGGCCGCCGCCGCCGCCGCCGCAGCCACCACCGCCGCCGCCCCGTCGTGGACCAAGCCCACGCGCTCGGCCCGGGGGAGCCGCAAGAACCTCGCCCCGTCGGGCGGCCACGGGGACTGCCGGCGGGCGTGCGAGTGCCGGGAGCCTTTGGTCTTCATCGCCAAAGAAACCCACCCTCTGTACAACAAGATCGAGACGGGCCGGGTGCGCAACTGCGCCCTCCCTTGCTTCCAGCCCTACTTCACCCCAGACGAGAAGACCTTCGCCACCTTCTGGATCGGCTTGTGGTCCGTCCTCTGCTTCCTCTCCACCTTCACCACCGTGGCCACTTTCCTGATCGACATGGAGAGGTTCCGCTACCCGGAGCGGCCCATCATCTTCCTCTCGGCCTGCTACCTCTTCGTCTCCCTGGGCTACATCATCCGGCTGGTGGTGGGCCACGCCAGCGTGGCTTGCAACCAAGACTACCACCACATCCACTACGAGACCACGGGGCCGGCCCTCTGCACGGTGGTCTTCCTCCTGATCTACTTCTTCGGCATGGCCAGCTCCATCTGGTGGGTGATCTTGTCCCTCACCTGGTTCCTGGCGGCAGGGATGAAATGGGGCAACGAGGCCATCGCCAGCTACTCCCAGTACTTCCACCTGGCGGCTTGGCTCATCCCCAGCATCAAGTCCATCGCCGTGCTGGCCCTGAGCTCGGTGGACGGCGACCCGGTAGCTGGCATCTGCTACGTGGGCAACCAGAACCTCGACAAACTCCGGGGTTTTGTCCTGGCTCCCTTGGTGGTCTACCTTTTCACGGGGACCATGTTCCTGCTGGCCGGTTTCGTGTCCCTCTTCAGGATCCGGAGCGTCATTAAGCAAGGGGGCACCAAGACGGACAAGCTGGAGAAGCTGATGATCCGCATCGGCATCTTCACGGTCCTCTACACTGTCCCGGCCACCATCGTGGTGGCCTGCTACCTCTACGAGCAGCACTACCGGGAGAGGTGGGAGAGCGCTCACAACTGCGCTTGCCCCGGGGAGAAGCACCCGCTGAAGCCGGACTACGCCGTCTTCATGCTGAAGTATTTCATGTGCCTGGTGGTGGGCATCACCTCCGGGGTCTGGATTTGGTCGGGCAAGACCGTGGAGTCCTGGAAGCGGTTCACGGGGAGATGCTGCCGTAGCGGGAAACCCGTGAGCACGGCCATGTACTCCGAAGCCAACGCGGCGCTCACCGCCAGGACAGGGGGGCTGCCCAGTGCCGCTGCCTACCACAAGCAAGTCCCGTTGTCCCACGTCTGAGACAACACCTTGGTCGGTCACCCGCTTGCGGGGGGGGAGGGGGGGCTAGGCAAGCATGGCACGCTGCCACTCCCAAACCTGGCAGGGTCTGGGGCCAACCCTGGCTCTCCTGGCAGCCTTGGCGTGGGACTCGGGGCCTCCCCTCCGGTTTCAGGGCTGGTTCCGTGGGTTGGGGGGTGGGTGGGGAGGGGACCCACCCTTCAGATGTGCCGTGTTGACAACGGAGGACCCTGCCACTTTTGTGCCTGCTTGCATCCTATCTTGAGCAAGCATGTGTAAGGCTGGGCTACTTGTTGCATGGGGGAGAGGCCTTTGGTTAACCCCCCCTTCTTAAGATGGAGAGCAGCCTGTCATGCCCCGGGGAGGGGGAGACGGGGTAGCTGTTTCCCAGCCCTTTCCCTTAAAAGTCTCTCAAAATGGTGCCCTGGCTCCCCATCATCTCACACTGCCTGGAGAGCAGGCGAGGACTGGCCATTCCAAGCAGACAAACCGGGGGGGGGGAGAGAGAGAGCTGAGTTTAGGAAAGTTACTTTTTTTGCCTGAAGGATTCTGGGAGTTGTAGTCCATTAAGTAACATTTCCAAGCTCCGGTGGAGGATTGAACAGCCCCACCCACCGCCCAATTCAGGATACATAACAGAGTAATCGTACACACGCCTACTCAGTAGCTGAGTCTTAACTAAGTTTGGCAGAACTCATCTCCCAGGTGGGTTGGTTCTGAAGTGCTGCATTTCATGTTCTAAGGGAGGACCTAAGCTTGGCTCTGCAGACGCATCCACGGTTTAGTGTGAGCGCTAATTATTTAAGTCGGGTCGATGAGCTGTGGAACATCATTTTTATTTGCTGCTTTCCAGCTCCAGTGTTCTGTCCTTGCCTGTCTCAGCCGTGCCCAGATGACCGAAGATTAAAGTAGCAGTTCTGAAGGGGGCAGTTGTGCTTTTTGGAATGGGCGGGTGGTGGAGTTAAGACCAAGCAGAGTCCAATTTCAAGTTTTATTTTTGGGTAACATAGAGCCTATACTGCCGTCTGTTTTATGCATGCGCCTTTGCCAAACCGAGGGCCAGGCAGCTGCATAAAGACACTGGGTGTGAGGACCAGTTTCTCTCTTGCGCTGCTACAAAAGGAGGAAGGGCCAGAGAGGGAGAAGTTATTTTTTTTGGGGGGGGGTCTAGAATGCTCAGCTGCCAGGATCTCCCAGGGCAATGCTTGCACAGTGTCTTATCCCAGATAACAGAAGCAGCTTTCATGTCTTATGTCTCTGTCTGTCTGTCTGTCTGTCTGTCTGTCTCTCTCTCTCTCTCTCTCTCTCTCTCTCTGTGTGTGTGTGTGTGTGTGTCTGTCTTTTGCAAATGGAACTGTGCACTTAGATTCCTTCTTGGAACAGCCTATGTCTAAAGGCACCAGATAGCCCTGGTCCTCCTTGCTGTCCCATCTGGAGGGAGCTCTTTCAACCACCTTTCCCTGCTTCTTTTGGAGTGTAGCGCCTGGGGATAATGGGAGGTGCAGCCCCCAAAAGAAACCGCCGTGCTCGTGCTCTTCTTCCCGGCAAGAACAAAAGCAGGACACGACAGCCCTCACACCTTAACGGTAACGAACCATGCAACATAAGCCACCTCGCTGGCACTTTTGAATCCACATAGATTGGGTTATGCCGGCAGTCTTGGACAATGGGAACACGTTTTCACAAAGCCCCCCCCACACACACAAAATTTGTGAGGACCTGTTCCCTCTTGACCAGAGGAATCCAAACAATACCAGGCACGACACCAACACGTTGCTCTCTGCTTTGGCCTGCTGGCAGCCTGGTCCTGCGCAGGGCGATTCAAAAATCGGCCTCGCCGCATGTCACTGGGACTTATTCACACGGCAGCACGCCCAGGGTGCAGCCTTGAACAGCATGGGCCATGTTTTGATTCCCTAATGCAACATTTCCTCCCCCTCCCCTCTCTGTTTACTCCTCTGTCTGCCATTTGTTGGAACAATGGTTCTTTGGTGCCAAGTTTTACTGTTTGGCTCCTGTTTCTGACGGGAGTAGAATGGAGTCCTGAGTGTGTGTGTGTGTGTGTGTGCACAGAATGGAGTCCTGTGTGTGTGTGTGCACGCGCACGCACGTGCATGTGTGTGCACGCACGCTGTAGGGTGGGGAGCCTTCTCCACCCCTGGAAACTAAGGCGGTGTTGCTATTAAGGTCTTGAGCCAGTTGTGAGCAGCCATTGCTGTCGTTCAAGTCGTCCCCCCCCCCCAAACGGAGCAGGGAAAAAGGAGTCAGAAAGTCTTGGGGGGGGATGAACGAAAGTTCCCACTTAGTAGCCGTTGCACTTGAGAGCTGCGCCTCCTTCACCAAAGGTGGCAGGGTTGGAACACCAGCCCCACCCAGAGAAGGGATGGGGGGGTCCTACTTGTGTACAGTGACTAGGCCGCCTCCAGGCTCCTGAGGTAAGCAGTACAGTGCACCCTTGTATAACAAACAGCTTGTACAACATAAAATCTGTACAACATAAGAAATTCTGGAGATGGGGGAAATTTGCTTAACATAATCGCCTATGGGGAGAATTTGTACAACATAAAAATGGGAATAGTCCATTTTCAATGCATTCCTATAGGAATTTGTATAAAGGAAAATTTGCTTAAAATAATTTCATTTGGAACGAATTAATTCCTTTATACAAAGTTACCACTGTATTCCTAAATGCATTCGTGCCAATGGCTAACCCTTCTTCTTGCATTCAGCCCTGGCCTCTCTGCCCCTTTTGTTCAAACCACCGTGGCAAGAAGAACCCTCAGTAGCCTTCTCTTTGCCAGTTAGCAGCCCGTGTGTTTTTAGGTGTGGAAGCAGCGGCTGGTGGCCCCTTCGCAAGGGAGAGCCTCCCCTCCTTTGGCCATAGCTGGGGAAACAACTCTTGCAGACTCCTGCCCAGCAGTGTTAGTTGGCGCTCAGGACAAAATTCTCCTGTTTTTAACTCATGCATCTACTTGATGCCCTACCCTGCCTGGCAGTAAACGATAATCTCTCACCTCTCATGGAACAATACTGTGGCCGGGTAGCATCTGGTGGCAAGAAGGGTCTTCCTTACTCTTCCAGCGCGAAATGTTTGCCATTGAATTCAACAGGGACAAAAGCTCACCTGCGTTCCCCGGCTGCGGCTGCTTGGCAGAGTAGATGAGAATCATTTTTCGACTGGACTCTCCCAAGCGGCTGCTCTCCTCCTGGGGGGGGGGGAGAGGCTGGCTTCGGAACAGCCCAGTGTCTTGGATTTACTTGCAAGTTGCTTTCCTAGGGGCTGATTTGCAGAGTTCTGTGTCGATGGCTTGCAGCCAGGTGGAGCTTTGAGAGGGCTTCCCAGGCAATGTTTTTCAGCAAGGCTGATCCCCCCCCCGCCATTTATTTCCGCAAGGAAGTCAATGTCCTTTTTTCAAAATCACCCCAATCCCAAGTGCGGCTTGGCCTGCAGGTCTATAAATGCTTCCCTGGTAGGATGTTCTGTTGAAGACAAGAGGGAGCCATGCATGGGCTTTGGTAAAAATGCTTGCCTTGTGTGTCTGTTGTACACCCTGAGTCCTTGAGAGAGAGAGAAATCCAGCATCATTCTGTGCAGTTGACCGCTCATTCCTATTGGCACGATGGTCTTTTCCCCCCGTTTGTTTTCTGATTGCTCTCAATGCACTTTAAAAGTTGTAATTGAACCTTTCCGGTGTCTCTTGTCCACATCTCACCCCTAGCTTCTTGCTTAAGTATCTCTGTAGAGGTGTATCTGTGCTATGTTGTTGTGTCACTTTGGTGCTATGTTAATTAAGAAATCCTGGTGTCTTGAGCTTGGCAGGGTGCATAGAATTCTCTTCTGGGGCGTGGGGTGGTCCTAACCCTGCAGTTCAAGGGAATGTTAAGTACCTTGCCCAGGTTACAGGTCTGAGGGTCACAGTTGGGTAGAACAAATGGCCTTAACAGTGACATGTAGCTGCTATGACCATGGAGTTGTAAAGGCATGCCGAGCTGTCTCCATTGTTGGAGCCTTCCTCCAGCATCTACCTCACGGGTAGAGGAACATACGTTCCAAGGCATGTGGGGAGATCTGGCAGCCCAGCTCTTTCTTGTAAGACAGGAAATGCAGGATGAGCACGGATTGGCGCCCCTGCCCAGATGACATAAGAAGCCAGTCTTTGTCTGACTCCCTGGTCCCACATCTGCTCCTGCTGTCTGGGGGTTAGCTAAAAGGAGTGTGCAAATCAGAAAGGTCACGTCCAGTCCCTGGAGCGGAGGGCTGCAGCCCCGGCGGTGTCAAATGTTAAAACACACACACACACGTAGGGAGGGGATCAAGGCAAAACTGCAAGGGTCACATGCCAACTCGGCTGGCCATATTTTGGCCTCTGCGGGGGGGCTTCCCGTACCTGTTCAGCCTGATCTCATTCAAGGCAAGGGAAGGTGGCAGAACTTCAGAGGTAGTTTCCAAAGTTTCTGCAGGTTACATTTTTACCCATCAGCACTGTAAAAACGAGGCAGGTGCAGTTCAAGTCTTTTCATCCATTGGCTCTAGTCAGCTACAAATGGACACATCTGTCTTTCGAAACAGCTGTGTTGGGGTTTTGCTGTATAACAGCCTAAGAACCTTGAGGTGCCTTACACATGTCTTCTGGTGCATGTTTTTATGGACTGACATCCACTTTGTCAGAAGTAAAAAGCGTGATCCTCGGTTAGTCTACATCAGTGGTTCTTAACCTGTGGGTCCCCAGATGTTCCTGGACTGCAACTCCCAGAAACCCCTTCCAGCACAGCGAGAGGTGGAGGCTTTTGGGAGTTGCAGTCCAGGAACATCTGGGGACCCACTGGTTGAGGACCACTGGTCTACATCGACACTACTCGGTCCTGTGCCTGTACTTGCAACTTAGGTATGTATACATCTGATGTTCATATTTGTGACGTTTCCCCACAATACAGATTCCCGTTTCCTCGCGATCATTATACAACATCCACAGAAGCACAAAGTGCTTTTAGCATTTAAAAATATATATATTAGCTCAAAATATTACTGGTTTTTTTAAAATTAAAAACACACACAGCTTGAAAGGAGAAGGTCTGAGTTAGAAATAGAGAGAGGGCTCTTTCAAGGCATCCGGGCTAGAAGCAGGATGTTGTGTGAGGAAGGAGTGGGTCCCCGCTCTTCCTTTTCGGGAGGAAAATGTTCCATTTCCACAGGCAGTGACATGTTGAAAAGTAAACTTGAGTTTGTAAGACCTCTTCCGCTCCTCCTCAAAGGCCACCACATAGAGCAAATAACATTTCACCCCCAACCAAGATGAACAAATGTCTTGCCGACAGCTTTTTTTTTTTTAAAAAAAAGCTTCCTACCTGAGAAAGGATCTGAATCTAGTTGCTCCCTTTCATTTTGTTTGTTTGTTTGTTTTAACGTAGCACAGATGCACCTCCTGCCTTTCCTGCCTTGGGTGATGCTTTCTGTCCTTGTTTGGCACCGTGTGGTCGGTGGATGTGCCAACATGGAAGGCAGAGAAGGCATTGGATAATTTCCTGGCTCCTTCTAGGCCAGCGATTCAGCGTAGCTTGTGCAACCCCCGCCCTCTTCAGGTGTTGCCATGTTGGCTATTGAGCTGATAGCTGCTGTTGGCCGTATTGGAACACGGACACTGAGCTGTCGCTCTGCCCCCCCGCATCTCTGTGGGGGCGGGAAGGTTTGTCGTCTTTGCGCTGGCCGTTCTGAGCCGTGCCCTTGCTTCATTTCAAGACTGGGACTCCCGATATGTATTATATTGCGTCTGGAACCTCTTGGATTTTAAGTGCGTAATGAGCTGTTGGAATTCAGTTCCCGCCAGTCCTAGGTTAGCTAACCCTCCCTGACTCGATTCATAAGGTCCCTTCCAGGTTGGCGTTCTAAGATCATCATCATCGTTTGATGATCATTTTCATCATCATGTTCAACTTGAATGTGTAACGCTGGACTAAATCCTGAGGCTTAGTGTAGTAAATTGCCCTAAAGTAGGCCTCCTGAATCAGTGAAGGAGGGTTGGTAAGTTACTTCTGTAAGTTCCAGCGATTTAACGTACAGTGCAGTAAGTTCCTGTGTGTGTGTGTGTGTGTGTGTGTGTGTGTGTGTGTGTGTGTGTGTGTGTGTGTGTGTGTGTGTGTGTGTGTGTGGTTACAGTCATAACTGACCCTTCATGACCCCATGTCCATGAAGTTTTCTTGGCAGGAGTACTGGGGTGGTTTGCCAGTTCCTACTCCAGGTGCCTATAGCACCTGGTATTCCCTGGTGGTCTCCCATCCAAGGACTAACCAGGCCTGACCCTGCTTAGCTTCCGAATCAGGCAAGATGGGATGTGCTCAGGGCATCTCGGCAGCAAGTATCCAGAGTAAGTTCATTTGAATCAATGGAGCTTACTGAGGAGTTGGCTCACCAAATCCTTACTGATTCAGCTGGTCTGCTTCCTATGATTTACTACACTAAGTCACAGAGATTTGGCCATGATATGGCTGCCTTTCCCAGACAGTGGTCACTAGCAGAGAACAAGTGTCACTAGTTAAAACAAGTTGGCTCTTTTCCTCTTGCATATTGTGGATCCATTGTCTGTTATGATTCCCCCCCCCCCACACACACACACTATGAGAAATTCATTACCTATAGTGTAAACAGCAAGTTTGTACCATGTGGTAGTTACTTTCAAGAGGGCGGAAACAGTGGTTCACTTTGGCAGGTCCCGAAGTACCAGCGGTCACATTTCAGTTCCGTGAACTGAATGGGCTTGCTTGTGTGAAATTCCATTTTTCCCGTTTGTGTAACAAGAAATGATTTGATCAAAATCCCTACTCACACCCTTAGCGAGATTTATTATTGACTGTAAAGTATAGCTGAGAAAATGCCCTCCTTTAAGCTACTAATACAAACTGTGTTCTGGTTCAGTGTCCTTGTAGGCTCTGGGCCAGGCATCACTTGCTGTCTTTCCAGCTAAGCCTTCTTTCCCCACCAAATTGGTGGATGGGACAGAAAGTACTTGGTTTAAATTACTGAGGACTGAAGCTTGCTCCTTCCATAAAATGTACTTAGAAGCTCAGAGGGGTTGGAGGGTTCGGACTTGCAAGTATGGCAGCCCTGTTGGACAAGATGCAGTGGCTCACCCTTCTCTTCCTTGCTCAGATTCTTTTGTACAAAAGCAGAGCCACCTTGGCGTCAGCCTGGAGCTGTCTCTTGGGGGGAGACAGAATACATTTCCTATCAAGTCATGCACACCCATATATAACTTTTCAGTTTGGGGTTGGGGGTGGTGGTAGTCGGCTAAACCAACGAAACCTTGTTTTCGTCACCGAACACGCAGAGATCTGGTGAGGGTTTTGAAAAATTCACCGCTCGTTCCACGTCTGCTTGTACAAAACGTGGGGTAGATAAAAACGCGGAAAGCAAACATAGAAGACACCTCCTGCTTAAAGAAGTGTGCCTGTAGGGCAGCGGCCTGGGCTAGACTGAATGGATTGTGTGTGCTGCCAAGTTCGTGCCTGCCCTGCCTCTTGTATCTGATACAACAGCAAACGCTGCTCTGTCAAAGCTCCGGTAGAGAGCTGCTGCGGATCACTGGCGGACACAGCCAGAGGAAAGGCCAATTCTGCTCTGGTCTGATTCAGAGTTTGCCTGTTTGATACACAGTTCCCAGTGTGACGCTGTAAAAGCAATATACCTTGGTGAAACAGGAGTGGTGGGAAGGACGCATTGCACATTCAGGGTGGAGGGAAGATGCCTGCTATAAGATGACAGAAAACGTCTGACTAGGTAGTTAAAAAAAAAAAAAGAAGAAGAAGGGCAAGGGGGAAAATGTTGATGTACCACGACTGATATATTATTCCAAAGGCAGAAAACTGTAACGTTCGTCTTGACAGGATTCCTTTCAGCAAGGCACAGCGTACACTGATAATTTTATAAGACGGAATTGCACCATGTAGTTATAGTGTGTAAATAGTTGTATTAAAAGAATTAAATTTGTATATACTGAATCGCTAGTAAACTTTTTGATACGGGTTGGAAGCCGGTTGTGAAATGTGACAGTGAGATAGCTTTGGACATAGATAACAGGAAGGCAACCAAGGCATTTATTCTTGTACTTGATGTTGGATTCATGCTTAGGTTATGCTGCTCTTCCAATGGTGCCTTGTGGAGATGAAGCTTCTGCATACTGTTTGCAATATGATCAAAAGTGTCATGCCAAAAAAGGCTTTAAAAAAGAAGACCTAGAATGATTCTGTAAAAAGCTTTAAGTGTAAATAAACCAACTGCAGACACTTGTCTTAATAAAGGCCTAACGATGATTCCTGTAACCATGATTGGGAAATTCTCTCGCGGTTTTAAAAAAAAACTGGGCTGGTTTTATATTTCTGAAAATATACGGGACATATTCCTGCAAAGCTGTTTAAGATGCAAATCATAACCTTCGGGATTTCTTTTATTCTGTACCCAAACGCCAGTTTCTGTAGAAAATTACACATGGACAGTAAAAAGAGCCACAACACACACACCAGCACAGCCCGAAGTGGTTAAAAACCCTCCTTTTCTCCATTCTGGGACAAATAGTTCATGAAATACAACGTGCCTTTAAGTTTAGCTGAACATGCTACATTTGGTGAAAATGTGAAATAAGAGAACATATTTAGAGCCTGTAATGAGCACAGTTAAAAAGAAAAACAAAGACAAACATAGTTTTGCTGCCTAGTTTGTGATTATGGTGAATAGAAGACAACATAAATATTACTGGAATGTTTTCTTTCTGGAAAAAAAAAAAACAGGAGACAAACAATGAGGAAATTTTTGCAAACAAGGAGGAAGTTTTGCTGGTGTCAGGAACCTTTTTGTGCTGAGAAGACGGGTTAACACTAGCGTGGCTGGGCTTTGCACAGGAGTTGGGTAAGCTGCAGTTCAAGCCCTAACACCACCCCAGGCAGTGCTTATTACGGAGGAGGAGTTCAGGGAGGGGAGAGGAGGGGAGCTCAGCTTGCTCCTCCCTTGACGCCTCTTGGCAGCCACTTCCCCAACTTTCTTCCAGATCCGGGGACAGATTTGCAGCAGGTCACGCACAATCAACGGTGTGGCTAAATTTGTTCACGACCAGAGAGACCCTCCAGCTCCCCCCTGTATGGAAAATTTTCCCTGCCACCATGCATGCAAGTTTCTCAGAGGCTTGGTTTCAGCAGCCAGGAAAGCACGAGGGGGTGACAGGAAAAATGGGGAGGGAGGGAGGAAAAAGGGGGATTTGAACCCAAGTCCCGCAAATCTCAGTACAGCACTGGAGCAACTAGAGCAGGCATGTCCAAACTTCAGCCCGCCAGATGTTTTTGACCACAACTCCCCAATCCTTTGTCACTGGCAATCTAAGCTTAGAATTCTGGGAGTTGTGGTCCAAAACGTCAGGAGGGCCGAAGAGCATGCTACATGCATGCTAGTTAGTCAAAGACGTTGCGCCATTCTGTTTCCCTAGAGAGGCTTCTCCCTTATAAGAAGCGTCAGCCCTTGACCTCAAGGGGAAAGAATGGCGGGCAAGTCCAATTGTGAAGCCTTGGCCACAGGATTTCAAACAGGGCAAACTGGCACATGTCTGCCCTTTTGACTTGCCTCGCCTCTCGCCTCATCTAATGCTTGGTTTCAGAAAACTCAAGCCCTGTGCCAGAAAGACCAAAAGCAAAGGAGCTCCATATAAACACCACCCCAGCCTTGGTCTCAATGTGGGTATTTTTCACAGCAGACCAGGGGGAGCCAACAATTTACTAAAACCAGTGGCCTGCTCCTACCATAGCAGCGAAGGTCAGTTTTGCCAGGCAGAGCCTTTCCATCTATGGCAGTACTTGGGCAGGGGAAAAAAACGTTGAAGGAAGCACTGCTTTCTGGGTCGCCCCTCGAAATACGGTCACGGACGCAAAAAGAGAAGGAGCAGAGATGAGAGAAAGTCTGGCTGACTCACACCAGATCAAGAAGCTAAAAACCAGGAGGCTTGGCATATGCTATATCTAAGAAGAAGGTGAATGGGGTGTCACAGCTACAGAGAGTGTTACGTGCTCTGCAGATACAGGTAACAGATGCAAGCCTCAGTTCTAGAACAAAGATCACTAGAATAGTAGAACCACAGAATAGTCCAAAGGAGTTAGAAGGGGCTTATGAGCGGACTAGAGGTGATATTTTATTGATGATTGCTCCAGTTTGTACAAGTGCTAATGTGGGCATAAAAAAAGAATTTTGAAGTTGCAGAAAATATTTTTTTCTTTTTAAAAAAAAACTTATTTCAGTCTGAAAAAGTACAAGAAATTGTACTTCATGGAAGCTCTTTTTTACTTTAAATCCCATATTCACTTTTTGTCACTTAGGCTGATTCTGCCCAGTTCCTTCAGTCTTAAGAGGAAAGGTTTCCGGTCCCCTGATCATCCTTGTTCTCCTCTGAAACTGTTCATATGTCTTTATTCCTCTTAAAATCTGGATCCAGTACTCAAGATAAGGCCTAACCAGTGCCAAATATAGAGGAACTAACACTTCACTGGATTTGGTTACTAGACTTCTGTTAATGCAGCTGAAGATCACATTTGCTCTATTGTTTTGCAGCCACATCACATCGTTGGGTCCTATTCAGCTCATGATCGACAACAATCCCAAGATCCTTCTCTCATGTAGTGCAGTGGAGCCACGTCTCTTCCCTCTTGTAGCTAAGCCTTTGGTTTCTTCTTTCTTATGTGTAGAACTTGGCATTTATCCTTTTAAATTCCATGCCATTGTTTTCAGTCAGTACTTGAACCTATCAAGATCTTTTTGATATTTTGTCTGTCTTCCTGGGTATTAGCTGTTCCACCCAATTTTGTGTCATCCACAGGTTTGGTAAGTATTCCTTGCAGTTCATCATCTAAACTAGGCCTGCCCAACAGGTAGACTGCGGGCTACTGGTAGCCCGTGAAGGGTTCAAAAGTAGCCCGCCGGCCATCAATAAAAAAAAGGGAGGGGATAAGTTCTCCACCCCTCCCTCCCCCATCCCAAGGACCAGCACTGCCTCAATTTTTTTTACTTATGAGCATATGCTTGGAACAGATAAAATTGGTAAGCAGACGTTTTAGTGTAGTAGCCCTCAGGAACTTTGGGCTGGAAAATGTAGACCTCGGCCTGTTCAAAGTTGAACAGCCCTGATCTAAACCATTAATAAAAACGCTGAACAGCCCCACAACTGAGCCTTGTGGTAAACACACTCATTACCTCTTACCGGTTTGGAAAAGAACGGTTGACAAAACACTCTCCGATTACAATTCTGTAACCAACTACAGATCCACCCAGCAGTTGCTCTATGCAGCACACTCTTAGCTTGCTAATCAGAGTATAATGGGGCTCTTTGTCAAAAGCTTTGTTGAAGTCAAAATCTATCTACAGTCCTGGATTATGATGTAATCCCAACACCAAGAGCGTCAATAGCAGCACTTAGGGCATAGACTCCACCTGTACTTTTTTAACACTCAACTCTCCCTCTTTTCTTGCGTGAAACATACCTCTTTCTCCTCGGAAGCTGGTCCTTCTGAACCTTTGTTTCCCTTCTCAAGTGGGAATTTCTTAATTTCCTCTATTGCCAAACCCATTTTGAGAGGTTTCAGTATTTAAATCACCTTGGAAACAAAACAAAGTAGCATATATACAAAAGGCAGTAGAGGAGAACTTTAGCAAGGTGGCACACACAGTTGAACTTCATCCAGTTTCTGTACCTCTGACTCAACCCATACAGATAAATGTGTCAGGCCCCTGCTCAGAGTTACCTCCATGTGGTGTAGCAGACATATTAG
The DNA here is from genome assembly GCA_029282475.1 of Phrynocephalus forsythii. Classification (NCBI taxonomy): domain Eukaryota; kingdom Metazoa; phylum Chordata; class Lepidosauria; order Squamata; family Agamidae; genus Phrynocephalus; species Phrynocephalus forsythii. The sequence continues at coordinate 18,155,265 of JAPFRF010000001.1, forward strand.
TGACAGCTTCCACCCAAAGTAGGATGAACAGAGCTGGTTTGCTCCTAAGCCACCAAGTGCTCCCATGCATCGGAAGGTGGTTCTCTTGTAACCCCAGGGACACAAGCCCGACTTAATAGTCCACAACACCACTTCTGAGAAATTGGTAAGGTTGGGCACATTTATTTATTTATTATTTATTTATTTATTTTTGCATTTATATACCGCTCCCATTTCCCAAAGGGAACTCTGGGCACTGTCTCTCATTTTCGGAACATCTATTCCCAATTTGAACTATTTAACGTCCCATTTCCGAGAAGCACCCACTTCTGTTTCTGTCATGTTACTTGCTACCCAGTTGCATCTGACTTATAATGACCCTAAACTGGGTTTCCAAAATTTGTGAGATACGTAAAAGAGTGTTTTTACCAGTGCTACCCCCCCATAGCTTTCCATGGCCAAGAATGGAAACCAGTTCTTAGTCTAGGACAACTCAACTCTATCCACGACACCCATTCTTCAAAAGGATAAAAGTGCACAGGCCTTTACTGGTTACTGGACACATCCTTTGAAGAGACCGCTGCGTTAGCCTGTGCAAGCATAGCAGGTCTGTTATGTTTTGTTTCTTTGGATTTTGTCTGCTATGTATATATTCTGTTGCTGTGCTCAAAAGACAGGCTTAGAGACTGTCCTGAAGAAGGCCCTGCAAAACTTTGCAGAGATGGCAGTCCCTCTTCTCCAGTCGAAATACGAATGGGAGACAGAGTTTCATGATGTATAGAAGTAGAAAATGATCTTTATTCTCTCTTAAATCATTTTAAAAAGCTCTGGCTTTTTAAGAGGCAGGGCCTTCTTCAGGAGCTGAGCAAAACAAAATTACATATGAAATATTTATTTAAATATCCTCCTGTGAAAGAGATACATGGCTTAGGATTTATAGATTTAACTGCAGTACATATGCTAAGCATAATAGACATGCCAGAATACATTTGATACTGTGCGCACAGCTGTGTATCAGTGATCCTTTTAACCAGTGTCTTCGTTCTTAACCAGTCTGGATCTGCTGCAGACCAAAGAAGAAAAGAAGCTTGGTATGCATATGATTTTATGTTATTTTATGAAATGTATTCTTGATGTCTTATTGTGCTTAGTATATAAATCCTAAGCCATGTATCTCTTTTACAGGATATTTAATATGTAATTTTGTAGTTATGTTTTGCTCAGCTCCTGAAGAAATGTGTCGAGCCAGAGCTTTTAAAAATTATTTAAGAGAGACTAAAGATTGTTTTCTACTTTTATACATCCTGAGACTCTGTGTCCGATTCATATTTTGAGTTCTGTGGACGTACCAGTTGCTTTCGCTTAGTCCCTCTTCTCCGCCTGGCTTCAGTCCCACATGGAACCAGAGGTCCTTCAAGCCCCAAATCTCTTGTCCATTTGCTCTTTATCTATCAACTCATGGGCTCTGAGTTATCCGTGACCGATCAGGAAAGAGATCTTGGTGTGTTGGTGGACAGCTCAATGAAGGTGTCTCCCCAATGTGGGGCAGCAGTGAAGAAGGCCAATTCCATGCTAGGGATTATCAAAAAGGGGATTGAAAATAAAACAGCCAACATTATAATGCCATTATACAAAACAATAGTAAGGCAGCACCTGGAGTATTGTGTACAATTCTGGTCACCGCATCTCAAGAAATACATAGTGGAACTGGAAAAGGTGCAGGAGAGAGACTAAAATGATTATTGGGCTGGGGGACCTCCCTTATGAGGAAAGGCTAAAACATTTGGGCCTCTTTAGTCTGGAAAAAAAGGCGCCTGAGGGGGGATATGATTGAGACGTACAAAATAATGCAGGGCATGAGTAAAGTGGATAGAGGGAAGCTCTTCTCCCTCTCCCAAAATACCAGAAGTAGGGGACATACACTCAACTGTCAAAAGAAAATATTTTTTTCACCCAGCGCGTTGTCAGTCTATGGAACTCCCTGCCGCAGGATGTGGTGATGGCATCTGGCCTGGATGCCTTCAAAAGGGGATTGGACAGATTCCTGGAGGAAAAGTCCATCACAGGTTACAAACCATGATGGAGATGTGTAATCTCCAGGCTTAAAACCAGGGTACATCAAGGACCAGATGCAGGGGAGTAGTATCAGGAGACAGATATCTAGTCTCATGTGCTCCCAAACACATCTGGTGGGGCCGCTGTGAGATACAGGAAGCTGGACTACATGGGCCTTTGGCCTGATCCAGCATGGCTCTTCTTATGTTCTTATGTTCTCTCAATGTGAATCTATGGTATGGTACCACATGTAATGGAACATGGCAGTTATGCTTGAAAAAGCTACGCTTTGGCCAAGTTGAGGAAACTTGACAAAACTTGCATTTGTTCTCACAAAAAAACGTTTATTAATATACATCTTGGTGGCCCACATAAAAGGCTAACAGGGAAACATTCAAGAGTCTCAACATGACAAATGACAGCCCTTCTTCCACAACTTGCTTGAATCCCGTGTTTGTTGCCATGCGCTGTCAGGCGACATCCTAGTGATCCTGATGGGGCTTCTAAGGCAAGTGAGATGTTTTAAGGAGTAGGTTTACCACTTCCACTCTCCCAGTAAGCTTCTATGGCCAAGTGGGGAATTCGAACCCAGGCCTCTTGTATCCTAGTCCACTAGTCTAGCCACGATACCATGCGGTATGAATCCAATCACATGAAAAAACTGTTTGAAGTAAATATGGCAAATTCAATGGCACTTAAGTGCATAAACTAGAAAATCCTCAGATGAGATCGTGCTTCCAAAGATGAAAGGGCTAAATCCAATGGGTAGAGGTGGGTCCACTAAATTTTTGCAAAGTACCAATACAGCCATTTAACGTGAATGCAGGTGGCTGTGAAGGGGCGATGTCGGGTGTCCACAGAAAGGGCTCCTTCGAGTGCCACCTTTGGCACCCGTGCCATGGGTTTGCCAACACTGCACTAAACACTAGGCTTTCCATAATGCTAGGACGTCTAGTCCCAGAAGTCACTTAGAATTTCCCAGTCAGACTTCTAGAATAAGGACAAGAAAAGCTAGCAAGTAAACGAGATGTCTTTCTTCTTCCATATTGTACTTCTCTCCAGATGTTCTCCCTGGGAAGCAGATGGGGAGGCCTCTTCAAGTCAGTTTTCTTGGAAGCGCTCCAGTCATCTCTGGTTGTTAGTCTTGTGACTCGCTGGGCACTTTGAAGGAGGCTCTCACTCAACTACTCACCCATGGGCCAGTGGAACTGAGGGAGAATTCTCATTTCCTTTCCAGCCAAAACCACGTGGAGTGAAGCACACAAGGATGGTTGAAAGACAGTTCTTTTGCTTTTTGGTTTCTCTTCTCCCAAGTCCAGGATTGTGCCTCAAGAGATTCTAGTCAACTTCTGAAGTTTGAAGTCCTAACATTCCAAAATACCTCCTGAATCAACGAGCCTGGTGTATACGTTGATTTAATAAGACACCACCACCACCACCCCGCTTTAATCCATCTATTCTTGAGAGTAACTGGGTTTAGCCTGATGCTTCTTTTCCCATGATCTCCTCACCCCCATGTCTGTAGAACAAAGTGAGAGACAATATCATGTTACGATTATTCTCAGAAGACTCATCTTTCAGAGAAAAGGCTGGTGTCAAGCTGGCACAGGCCCTGGATGCTCTATTTGCAGATTAGATTATGTTAGAACGGCTAGGCTGGCAACCCAACTTCAATTTTCTTTGTTGCCAGGCAAAAACAATTTCAGTTGTCCAGGCTTTTTAGGTCATCTGACTAGCTTTGATGGCTGTTTTTATGGTGGAGCTGCGGTGTATTATTATAATAATCTTCTACCGAGTTTGTGATGTCCTTTATCACTGTGAATTTCGGCTGACAATTGGGGCAGTAAACTGAACATTAAATGTAACAGTTACAATCTAGCAGGTGCATCATAGTTCAGTGATGTTGGCTGAGGGTTTCACATACGCCTCCTGATACAACTGGAGACTGCCTAAAACTATGTTTGTGAGTTCTGTACCACTGGTTCATGGCCGGAACAATTTAAAAACAACAACAACAAAGCAAACGACACACACCTCATCTTAATTAAAATAGAGTTTATTATTAGCTTCTCTTTTGATACAAACATGAGAAAGGAAAGCTACCTGAAGATGTAGCATCCCCCAAAAAAATTGGACTGTGATCAATACCTGAAGCCACAGACTCTGTGTCGAATGCCTGCCTGGAGCTGGTAGATTAAAATACTGCATGAAACTAACAGTCTGAGTGCCAGGGAACACTCAAGAAGTAACTTGGGCTCAATATTTAATATAACAAAGGAAACCAGACAGTAAGAGAGGCCGCACAATGTTTTGTGCTACACCAGATACACCTGGTGTTTTGATGTCCTCTTTAGATGTTTTGCCCTGGGTATGTGAAAGTTTATAATCCAGGACATCTATTGTTGCTTCCTATTTTTAGAAGCAAAAATGCCAAATTCATCCTGAATTCCCATTCTGGATAAGAAAACTTAATTTAAAGAAAGAGCTAACATTTAGAAGTTCATTTCCAGAGAAAAAGGTATTAAATACCAGGCTTTTAAGGAAAGTGTTTTCAAAGGCATTATTTATATGAACGGAAGATTAGTATACCTCCCCCATCATCAGATCCAGGACTTCTCCGCTGTTAATTTAAAGCTTTTTGGAAGCAGAGGCCAAGAGGCAAGCTTGCTCCCTATCCATTGTTTGTAGTGGAAGAGTTTAGAAGAACACCTTCTTCTCTGTTCATCATCAAATCAGTCTTACTTATTCAGGCTAAGCTGCCAGTGCAGCTCTGTTCAGCACATCAGGCAAATCAATATATATTATGGGCTAAACCTCTCCCAATACTTGACCGGAACTGGGTAAGAACATGAAAAGCACCATAACGGACAAGAAATGGCCCCTAACCAACTTGCTTCGACACTGGTGAACACCATTTCTCTGTTCCCATCCTGCACATTCTGAGCTCCTGCACAATCTCAAAAACGGAGGGGTTGTGTTTACCTAGGTAGCACAACTTGCTGCTCAGCAGCTCCTTGGTCTATAACCGAACGCCCGTGTACCCGACAGTCTTGCAAGTAAACATGCAACTCAGGTTGGCTGGCAGTGGTTTGGAGAACCCTTTGACCTGTCAGTGCTGTAGCATCAGTTTTTCTTCTCAAGTGGCCTTAACACCAGGTTGGGGTGGAGCACGGAACTGACCCCGAAACGCAACTCCAGCCACGGCCTGGATGAGTGGTGGGGGGAGAGGTGGAAGAGTGTGACTTGTTGCGTTCAGGTTCAACGTCTAAAATTTGAAACTAGCCATTATTTTAAAAACTCGCGCAGTTCACAGCTGTAAGCCTACACAGTAAGCAAACATCTCTGAAGGAAACCAAAGAGGAGGAAAAAGCTCTCCCAAATGGTTTTTGCCCCTCTGGGTTTCTAAACGGGAGTGTGTGCCCGCTGGACAAGGTCCCCTCTTCCCCACCCGTCCCTGTGGAATTGCGTTCCTCTGGTGCTGGCCGTCCTGGGCTTGATTGGCTCCCACTCTGTCCTCTGGCTGAAAGACACCGTCATCGCTGTGGATGTGTGTGCTTGGAGTGGAGGTGGTGTTCCTGGTCCGTAAGGAATGCTGGTGCCTCGACGTCACAGCTTTCCCACCGTGCTCAAGAGAGGATGGCATTAGAGCGGCGAATGCCAACTAAGTTATCCGCACTGAACGACCGTCTCATAGCAGCTTTTGACAAATCTTTGTATTTGTCCTCACACAGCCTGGAGATGGCCTACGGAAACACAATTCAGAGCAGAAGGACGTCTTCAGCGTTAAGGCAAGGGGGATTTTCAAGTCAGCACAAATGTCACTGCGTTTACTTTTCACTTCACTCATAAATCTATTGACTACTGTTACCTGCGCTGATGACCCCTCACGAAAATCAGCCGAGATCTAGCTTTGGAGAGGAGGACCAAGAGGCGCGAAAGGCATTTGTGTGGAAAAGAGCCTCACCCTCGTTTTCTCTTTCTTTTTTAAAAAATATTTTAGTATCGAGAACACATCCACCGTGTTCATGAAGATAAACTAGGAGGACCTTTTCAACTCACTTGAAATTTTAAAAATGTGGCCAAAATGAGGAAATGTTTTTAATGCTGCCAAAGTAATAAAACAGAAAAGTTATCCTAATACACAGTGGTGAGAACGGTTGTGTGTGTGTGTGTGTTTAAATATCAATTATTTTTTTTAAAAAAACTTTTTTTAAATTTAAACCGGATTGTTAAAGTTCAAATCAGTTTTAAATTTAAATGCTCTCTGAGGAAAAATCTCTCTAAAGATCATGTTCTAATTAAGATACATTATAGTCCAAAGGTTATTCATTATGCAATTAGCTTTTAATTATGTAGCATAATCCATTCACAATGCCACGCTCTCCCAGAGGTATCTGATTATTTGGGGCAATTTTTCTATCTAAAAGATATTATTAAAGATGATTGGTTTTACTATTTTTCAAAACTGTGCATTTGGGTCTGCAATGATAACATGCCTCCTTCATAGCAAAAAATGTTGTAAAATAAACATCAGAATTGAGGAAAAGACCTTAATCCCACTGTTCCTCTGCAAATCTATGTACACAGAATCAACCCCCTTAAGTGCTACGTTTCAAGAAGTTCAGTGAATAGAAGGTTGTCTGGGATAGAATAGTAAATTTTGAGGAGGGAGGGAGAAATGAAAGTGAAACTTTTTGAGCATAATACACCACAATATATTGAGATCTTTATGTGTATAGTGGCCTGAGGGTTATCATTCTCACTCTCTTCCTTGAGGAGGGAAATCTGTATTGGTCACAGGCCATAAAAGAGACCCAGTTTGGGAATATCTAGACTGTTAGTCTAAATTTTTTTAAAGATATTTTAACCACATCATTTAACAAACATGGATGATTAAGCAAATACAAGTATACATAATGCTATATAATGTTGCTGTTTGGTTTAATAAAACCAATTAATTTGTTATTATTAAGGTGATGATTTTTTTCTCCTTCCAGTAAAGTACAACAGAACAGATGTCCAAATATGAATGATTAACCTATTAAAATGGATATAGTTCACCTTGCAATAATTTCACAATTATCTATCTATGTATTTCTAATGGTATATAACCACCAAATCAGTAATTTATTTGTAATAAATTACTCAGTAATTATCAGTAATTAATTACTAAAAATTACTCAGAAAATTTTCAGTAATTTTCTGATATAACTGTAAAACCAATCTGAAAATTTATTATTTTAAAAATGAAACCTTCATCTGGTTGTAACTATTAAGATTAAAACAACTCCAGCAAAAATAAGTCTTTATGTAGTAAATCATGATTTAAATCGAGCCTTACTGACTAGTGATTTAAATCAAATCCACCCTGGGTGAGAACCCTCATCAGTTCATTGGAACTTCTTGTTTCTTTTCAAATAGACTCCCATAGTGCTCTGGACAGAAGAGAAGGAAGTCACATTCTGGATACTAGGGATGGGTTGTTTGTTTCAGAAGCAGCACGTTCCGAAATGACCCATGAGAGCCCAGGTGCTGTTTGGAAGCCTCCAAAATGCAAGAGCCCATCACTTACCTTCCATCTGTCCTTCTCCCTGGCGCTGGCCAATCAGACAGGGAGGCGGGATTATGCATTTCCCTGCACAGCTCCTGATTGGCCAGCGGCAAATTTTCCCCTCCTCTTTGTTGTGTATTATTTGGTTGTGGTGGTTTTAATTGTGTTGTTCTGCTTGTACACCGCCCAGAGTTCCCTATGGAAAAATTGGTGCGGTATATAAACCTAAAAATGAATAAATAAATAAGATGACGTCAGGAAACTTCTTCCTGGTTGGAGTTTATCCCGATGTAACCCTCCAGGAAGGTAAGTGACTGGCTACTTGCATTTTGGAGGCTTCCGAACAGCACCTGGGCTCGCCTGGGTCCTTTCAGCAGCCCCTGCTTCGGAAACAAACAGCCCATCCCTACTGGATACCTAAAAAGGACCCTCTGATCTGACTGTTCTGGCAACAGATACACCTCAAGAGCATAATAAGGTGTGTGCCTTGACACTGAAGGAAAAAAAAATCACATATGGGGCATTCAGAAACCAATAATAACAGTACAAAGTAAACAATTAACCAACTGGATGTGTTTCCTGCCCAGAATGGATGGTTAGCTTGGCTTTTCTTTAACTTTTATTATGCTTTAATTGTTAGAAAGGACTCATGAAAGACAGAATCAGCACTGGTGCCCACAAAGCTCCCTGTTTCTGCCCCAAGTGGTTCTCAAACAAGTGAACCAGTGGCTTCCTTCTGTCCACCAAAGATGGCAGACTTTTGAGAACGAAAGGCTGCATTCCATGCTCCTTGTTCTCCTCTCCCTCCTGAAGCAGTCCCTCCGCCAGAGAAGAGAAGAGAAGGAAGTCACATCTGCTCCAACCCTAAGTCCAGCTTCCGTGCAAGGTGGTTCTCTTGTGTTTTACAGGGGGCACCACATAAAGGCTCCTCAATCTGCACCAGAAAACTGAATGTTGACTCCTTGGGGCTATGACACTTGTGAATGAGCAAGTCATAAGGGGAGAAATAAATAAATATGAGATTGTAAGGCAGGGTGAAGGTTTTGGGGGTGGGTGGGAAATGAGTTTCTCAATAATATGCTGCTTTCCAACTCTCAGGTGAGGAGAGGAATAAAACAGGTGTGATTTTAAACTTTTTTTCCTGGTAGGGCTCTATGGCAGTCACCTAGATTAAAAGGCATGACTGACATGACTGCTGAAAACTTGCCTCGTCTAACTTAAACTTAACGGATTTAGATTTTTGGGCTCACTGACAGTTGTTCACTGAACTGTTCACCTTTGCTGGCTAAATCTTCCACCTTTGGTGGGAAATGGCACTTCAGCTCTTGGTTCATGCATGTCTTATGAAAATTACAAAGTATCTGAAAGTGTGCATGTATAACATCAGCAGCATTTTTTAAAAATCTACCCACAGAAGGGCTCAGCAGTGACCTAAACTGGGTGCCTCTTTATCCCTGAAGGTTCTGGCCAAAACAAAAGTGAGAAACTTTACTGAGACAACAATTTGGTAGCTACCTGCCTGCCTGCCTGCCTGCCTGCCTGCCTGCAAATAAATCTCAGCAAATAAAGTGGGACAAATGTGTCTTGACATGTGTCTATAAGCAACAAAATAAAATAAAAAACAGCTTCCAGATGTACAGACACTCTCATGTGATCAAAAACTAGGACAAAGTTGCAATGCAGTTGCAATTATTTTCCCATATAATTAAAGCTATTCATCCATCAAGCAGTTTCATCCATCAGCCCTTCCCTTCTTCAGATATTAGGAAGTACACCTTCAAAGTTGATGTGGTAAACATGCATACGCTGCCTTGTTTTGAGACTTTTTATCCCCCTCCCACTTTTAAAAATTGCCCCATTCTTCAAGGAAGAATTTATCTTGATGCCCTAGATTCCTGTGCCGAAAAAGGTTAAAAACCCTCCCATAGACCTTGGCCAGGAGTCCTTGCAAACAAACTAACGTGAGCGCAGCAGCAGAAGAAGAAGCTTCTGCCACACAAACCAAGTAGTCCCCGTGCACCAAGTCTCAAACCTTTACCTCCAGTTTCTGAGCCCGTTCTTTACTGAGGGGCTCCAGCAGAAAGCTCAGGTTGTTGTCGTCTGCTAAGGAGCGAAGGTCAAAGTAGTATTTGGCGTAAACACTGGCAGGGACGTTGATGTTGAACTGCAACAGCTCCAAGAAGTGTCTTTCCATCTCATTCCTGGGGGGTGGGGGGTGGGGGGAAGATGAGGATGAGAGGGAAAAGGAAAATGAGATGTGAGCAGGGTGTGGCAAAAACAGACAAACTGGGAGCCTGGATATTATTCAGAACCAAAATACAGCCAAAGCTGCTAGTGCTTCTCTCTCTGTGTTGTTTTTAAAGGGAGACAAAATTAATCTTCTCATGTTAGAGGCAAGAGACTAGGACCTGCCACTTGAGGAACAAGGTTCTGTGCACTCCCCGTCTGCTGCTAAACTTGGAAGCACTGTTGTGAGTTCCATTAGCACAGAGGTATACCATTCACGCTCCCGCCTTATTCTTACAAGGCCCAATTCTGTAGTTATCAGATGAAAAGAATGATGGGGGCTGTTGATTAGCTCTGAAGAACTTGCAGACATTTTCACCAGGTTGATGACAGGAAGGGGGTCTGTTGAAGTAGAGGTGGACCGACAAAAGAAGCAGGCATGTCACCACGGCAACAAATGGATCTCTGAAGAGCTGCCGCTATTATCTTGGGAGTAAAAAGCCTCTTGAGGCAACATGGATTCATCTCCAGCAATAAATAAATAAGCAAGCAAGCAAGCAAGCATTAGGTAGGCGAAAGAGTTCCCTGCCCTCAAACTCCTGAGAGGATTCTTTATCTGCAGAAGAGAGGAAGAGGGATTCTTTTAAGGCTGCCTCCAACCTTGTTTTACTAAAATCATATCCTGTAGACTCAAGGTGTAGGTCAGCACCTCTTCCAAATGTTTTTAGGAGGGAACAAAAACAAACCCCTCCAAAACTAGCATGGCTCAAAGATGGACACATTACTTATATATCATGCAGATCCTTAAGGTGGGCTCTTAATCAATAACCTGTGAATCCTTTTTTAAGCCCTCAATTTTTTTTGGCCAGAATGCAATTTTTTGGCCTATTATTTATAATTTACAGTATTTAATAGAGAACTAGTTATATCTATAATTCTTTATTTTATATTCACGGGCTCAAAAGTGGTTGAATTTAATTTACCGTATATACTTGAGTATATGTCGACCCGAGTATAAGCCGGGGCCCCTAATTTAAACCCCCAAAACTGGGAAAATTTATTGACTCAAGTATAAGCCTAGGGTGGGAAATGCAGCAGGGCCTGGCAACTCCTCCTTTGTGAGCTGGGTGTGTGTGTGATGTTTAAAATGACTTTTAGCCACCGAGGCAAGTGCTTGAGTTGGTGGCTAAAAGTCATTTTAAACATTGTTTCAAAATGACCTTTTAAAAAGTCATTTTAAACATGGGGGGGTCAGGAGAAGTGGCGCACAATGTTTAAAATGACTTTTAGCCACTGAGCCAAACTTGCCTCAGTGGCTAAAAGTATTGATCCACATATAAGCCGAGGACCCCTTTTTTCAACCCAAAATTAGGGCTGAAAAACTAGGCTTATACTCGAGTATATACAGTATATACTCATGCAAAATGCTGAAAACGTCAGAAACATAAATGAAATCCTCCACTATAATACGAGGGTTGATTGAAAAGTAATGCCTCTGTGGCTGTTAACTTTTTTATTCGTTAACCCATTTTCAAAATTCTTTTTGTACCTGATAGCTACGTTTGTAAAACGTTGGAGAAGCTCCGCGCACGATTGTGCCGTGTCCAGGAGGATTTGGACCTTATTCTGCAGCCCAATGACGCCAGCCCACACACGAGTCGCAAAACCCAAGAGGCAATGCAGCACCTTCAGTTTAAGGAGGTTCTACCATACCCACCAGAACTGCCTAGATGCCCTAAGTACATCCGATCTCGCTTGATTTCGGAAGCTAAGCAGGGTCGGCCCTGGTTAGTACTTGGATGGGCGCCCACCAGGGAATACCAGGTGCTGTAGGCGTAGGAACTGGCAATCCACTCCAGTATTCCTGCCAAGAAAAACTCCATGGACATGGAGTCACGAAGAGTTGGTCATGACTGTAATGACACAACACACACCATACCCACCATGCAGCCCCGACATTGCACCTTGTGACTTTCACCTCTTCATAAAGATGAAAGAGTACCTTAAGGGACATCACTTTCATTCTAGCGACGAGGTGAAAGCTGCCATTCTATCATGGCGTCAACAACCACCACCAAACTTCTTCTCCAACGGGTTTGCCTGACTATCCATGCATTGGCGCAAGTGTGTTGAAAGGGATGAGGACTATGTCGAAAAGTGAAAAGTGCATTACGCAGAGGGCAAATGTAGCTATCAGGTAGAAAAAGAACTTTGAAAATTGGTTAACAAATAAAAAAGTTACAGCCCTTGCTTTTCAATCAAGCCTCGTACGTTTAAATGTGCGATACTGTAAGGCAGTAAGGACCGAAGCTTATACACTACTAAAATAAAGTAATTTCTCACACTGCATTAGCACAATTACTCGCCTATGATGCAAGTGATTGCATCATAGGATGTGTTTTAGGGATGAAAAAAAGAATGCATGTTTTAAACCCTTTTAAAAAATCACTGGCAAATACACTTTTTAGAACTGTGCAAGACATATCTGTTGCTGCAAAAGATTAGTGGAATGTCCAGTCATGTTGCACGTGTCGAGTGTCATAAAACAGGCAAGTGCCTCTGGATGTCCAAACAAAGTTGCAAGTACCGGACTCAGTAGGTAACGGAAGGCCACCATCCCAGGCAACGTAGATCCCTATGACAACTATTGCTATCCTATATCGTTATTCTCTGCCTAGCTAGTCTGCATTCCCCACAGCCTGTCGGCTGAGCTCTTTGTTCACCCTGGGAAGTTCAGGTAGATCTGGAAACGTCCCTCCAACTTATTCTTAGCAAGGGTAAAACCTTGCCTATTGATCCAACAGGCAATATACAGCTCAAGAAAAAGGCAGCTGCATAAATCACAACTACATGCTAGCAGTCAATTTTTTCACCACACTTTTTTTTTCTTTTCTTTCTTTTTTTAATATGTTCATTTCACTGCAGGGTCTGGGAACAAAGAGGAATCAATCACCTAGAGGGCTAGTCTAAATCAGAATAGAAGCTTCGTGTGGCTTCTTTCCAACAGGATGGAATGGAGTCCCATTAAATCTACAGCTAGAATTAATTTCCTGCTCATAGGCTCATAAAGCTTATAGAAATGCAAATCAGATAATGTTTTGATGATCAGCTGATCAGGGATTCATTTACCCCTTTTGTACAGGCCTTGCTAATACATTTTAATTGTGTAATAATACAATGCCTTGCCAGATTAACATATCTATTAATAGGGGGTTAGAGCCTAGGAAAAGCCCTTGGGTCGCTTTATTTGCCATTACATGAAGCTCAAGAACGAACAGCAGGCCTCCTCTTTGATACACGCTGTAATCTACGGGATTAGCAACTGTAGGGAGCTGGGATGGTACAGTTTCCCCCTCCTCTTGCTGAGACACCCCAATAGGCAGGTACGTTAGATGACAACAGAGTCAAGTTTCCTCCTGTTTCAAGTTTGCTATGGTGGTTTGGGAAAGGCAACGGACTCTCCTTTTTCTAAATCAAAAGCTGGATGTTTTTTAAAAAGAAAAATAATCCCCTGATTGCCCCCCACCTCAGTTTATTTATAGTGTGTCTTTATTAGAAATGAACTAAAAACTATGAGCTGTGTTTCTAAATGCACCCTCTAAAGCAGGGGTCCTCAAAGTTTTCAACCAGCGGGCCGGTCCACCACCACCCAGACACCACTGGGGGCCGGATCACAGTCCAAAAGCAGCTGCGGAGGTTGGCTTGCTCACAAAACAGGGGGTAGGTGGGGGGGTTGCAATTGGTCCCAGGGGCCGGGTTCAGGACCTTGGGGGGCCGCATCCGGCCCCGGGGCCTTAGGTTGAGGACCCCTGCTCTAAAGCAAAGATAAGGACTCAACAACTTGACCCAGCGTGTAATACTTCTGAATGTGGTTTTTTTGGCTGTCTCCCCCTCTGAATCCTATCATCAGGCAGAAACTACTGAGGCGCTGAGAAAAACTATCTCCCCTGGCAGAAAACTGGAACGCTGTGTCCCCACCACCACCACCACCACAAAAAGCAGAAGGAACACAGCTGGGGAGGGTTAGACTTCCCTGTGTGAAAATGTCTCCTTGTCTCTTAAGTGCAACAACTCCATTGTCAAACAGAAAGCAGGCCGCGGAGGTTGTGCCCTGTTTAGGTCAACATCGATGAACAGCGAACGTAGCTCTTTGCATTGTTTTACAGTCACTTTTAAGCGACAGTTCTGTGAAAATGAAATTTATTAAGAGTAACTCCTCGTCTTGGCTTGGATCAAATGCCTCCTTGAAGGCAAGAGGAGAGGGAGACAGAAGAGGAGTGTGTCAGCAAAGGGGGAAGGCCCGGAATGGGTTTATGGAGTTCTTATGGGATGTGAAAGGATTCCTAAAAACATTAACAAAATGCTAGTGATGAAAGAGATGGTAACCCTCCTCCCAATGTACACTTTTTTTATTAAACCGTGTGATATTTAAACTGTACTCAAAGTGGCAACAGACTCAACTGGTTGGCTACTTATTGGATAAGCAGGGAGGTCGGAAGAGTAATGGCCACAATTGTAATGTGCACTGCTGAGCACGCATGCAGTTCCTGATCCATAGGATCTTAAAGCTGTCCAAGGAATTCTAAAAAGTTTCAGGCAATGTTAGTGACCTCGAGAGAGTGGGTGGCCAGGTGGGAGGGCTGCAAAACAATAAAAAATGGGACATCCTTTGTTAAATGGTGTGGCATTTAGGAATGCACCTCTGCACCTGCTGGTGAGAGTGAGTGAGACTATGAGAAGGAAATAAGGCATACCATTTGTTACAAGCAGATAAAAAGATGTCAAAATACTTAGTGGGCCAAGACACATTAAATGGAAAACCATAGCACTTACGGCATTTAACACGAAAGAGATGCAAAGAAACGCAGGTTAGATGGTACAAAGAGAAGCAGATTTAACTAACCCTGTAACTTACATGTCTTCAACTGTAATATCCTTCAGTATTTGGCAGTAATCTACATTCCACACAGCCTGATCATCCCACACTTTAGAAGCCAGCAGTATAGCACCGAGAACTATTCTCTTCCAGTTACTTGGGCAGATGTCAATCTCTGCATAGGTCAAGAGCCTTTCCAAGTAAACCTAAAGGATCAAAAAAGAAGAATGTATTGAGAATTTCTGAATTTGCATTTTTAATTCAGTGCAAAAAGCAGAATACAAAGCAGAAATGGCAATCAAAACTTGCCTATGTCAGATGTGTTAACATATAAAAGGAGCCTCATGGATATCAGCATTGCTGCACTGCTGACAACTCTTTTCTTTCAGAATCTCGCCATAAACCCAACACTGGGGGACCCACAAAATCTCCCCTTGTGACGGTATTGTCCTTTTCTCATGATAGCATAAGCAAAATGGTTGCAGCCAGAGACAGGGGTAACAGGGACAATCTAATCTCAGCCTGACCATATTTTTGCATTGTTCTGTTTACAGCCTGTTCTACTTTCTTTCCCCTCCACGGAACCAAGAGTGGACCATTCTTCATCACATCATGGAACACTGGAATGCGATGGACAAGCTTTAATGAAAGTTCCTCCCAGGGGACCTCAACCATTGGGTCTCCCGATTTTCTTGGGAGGAAAACTCCCAGAAGCCTATACCACGAGCTCTGCCGGCCAGGATTTATGGGAGTTGTAGTCCAAAAAGGTGTGGGGACCCAAGAGTGGAAACCAGTGGCTTGTCCAGGTGAGCTGTAAATCCTTATCGGAGGCAAAGGGGTGGCGGTGGGGAGAGCAGTGCCCTCTGAAAACAGCAGCCAGGCTGGCAGCAAGTAGGAAGTGACACTGGAGTGGATCAGTTCTCCTCCTTGTTATTGCTGCTGCTTCCTGCAGTGAAAAACTAGAGGCAGCACTGAGGCTGCCCAGTGTCCCAGGACAAACATGGCAGGAAGAGGGAGGCGGGCAATACTGGGTGTATAGATTTACTCCTCGTGTACACATCCATGCCATGCTGCCACAATGGGTTATCTTTGGAGGCAACCCCCCTACTGAGTACCTTGACTCTGACGACTCCAAGAAGAGAGATGGCAGTGGGTGGCCAAAGCTGCCACTCACTATTTCTGATAGCTATTGTCTTCCTCTCCATCCCTGTCCAGAAGTGACATGAAATTGGGGGGGGGAGAGCTCCTTTAATATCTCCTCTTTCAGTTCCTCCTGCTGCCACTGCACAAGACAGCCTAGAAATCTAGGGACCCAGGTACATCTCTCCCCATGGAAATACATTGGGTTCTACATTAGAAGCCTCACACCAACTTTCCACAGACTGATGAAGCTACTTGGATGAGTAGCGGAACATTTCAATCTCACAAGAAAAGAAGTCCAATTGCATCTGGAAGAAAATATACTTTTTGAAAAATTCTGATTGTAGTTTGTCATTGTGAATAAACATTATTTTTTTAAAAAAATTAATAAAACCAGATATGTTTCCTATAATGCATTCTCAGCCCAATTATCAATGTAGAGACATATATGTCTATACACACATCTTCAAACATATAAAATGTCACGCTCCACTAAATGCAGATTCTCAGCTGATAATAGGTGCCTGCTCCACTCACAAGGTAAAATGCCAGAACTGGAGCTGCACTCCTAAAGCTTATTAACATAGAAATATGTGCTGCTGACGTCAATGGGGCCTGCATAAACATATTTAAGAAGAACTTTTAACACTGACAAACTAGTCTCAAGATATCATTACCTACAGATTTCCTTTGTTTCTTTAATGAGCCCATGAGTTACGGGCTCTGTATTTAACAAAACATTTCTGCTGTGTTTCCAGTTTTGGCACCGTGTCTGCTGGAAAAGGTAGCACAGAAATCTGAATGCCTGACTGAAGAATATCTTTTTTGCTTTGAAGAATTAATGTTATTAGGGAAAGTCTGCAACACCTATAACAACTCATTTCAGAATGTGAGCCCTTCAAACTTGGTTTATCTGTGGTTCAACGCTGTTACGTTTCTGTGGTAAAACACTGCCAACTAGTGGCAATGGTCTTTTATGTTTCTCACATTTCCTTCAGGTCTTATTTCTCCTCATTGAGTTCTTTTTGTGGAAGTGCTCACCACAACTCTATGCAGTTGCATATGGTACAAAAATCCTTCTTCAGGTTCCAGAAAAATCTTTGCTGTTTTTACTGCAACGGAAAAGCACAACTACCCCTCCCCCGACCTAAAAAAAAATCAGGACTCCTCCAAATATTACAAAAGAGAAGCACTGTGATCAAGACGTTCTATTCCTTATCACTCCAGTTTACAAACAGTTCCTGGTCTGTTTTATAAGTCAGTCTGCAGTAGTGGAAGCAAGCGATTTCATACAAGGACCTCCGTTCCCAACTAGGACAACATTACTAGGTGTAAGGCACTGAACTGACTGCCCAGCTATCTCAAGCTCAGAAGCTTCATCCAGATACAGCTATCCTCAGCTTCTGTAGTATTTACACAATTTTTGTAACACACCTGTGTGACACAAGTTAAATACATCTCATGAAGCCTACATGAATAAGGTGTGCATTTGATGCACAAAAAACTGCAGCAATGTAAAAGGATCTGAATAACTGAATCTGCTGGGGATTGGTTAATGATAACAAAAAAATGCAGATAAGGGAGAACGCCAACCCCCCCAAAAAAGCTGCAGTTTTGGGACAGTAGCTTGCTTTATGGCTGCTGAATTATTTAATTATTTTTCTCTGTCAACTGTGAATAACTGAATCCATGGTTAATGAATCAGTGGATACGAGGGTCCTATGTAGTCTTAATACTCAATCTGAAGTTAGAGCCAAATCATCTGTGACTTTGCTGATTAAGTGGTGAATATTCAATTTTCATACATAAAGGACATTAGCACAGGACTCTCTTTGGCTCTCTTACTGAAAACTAGGTAGCTGCAAGCAAGCAAAAAGTCTTACCAGTGTCACTATTGCACATTCGGCCGTCAGCTGTGCTGCACTAAAAAGGGTACGTACAAAGCGATAGATGTGCTTGTGATCAGGATCGTGCTTATAGTAGTCATCTGGAACCTCTTCTCGCTGAAACAGGACATGACATGGAAATATATGAAAAGCTCCTTTGAATACAGTGGCTAGAATCCTACTGGGAATTTAATTCCGAGAAACTGAAACACTGTAGTCTCTTAAATTGCAGCTAGAAACTGCAGCTGATTAACAAGATGCCATTTGCACACCTGGTCACAAAACTGGTGCTTGACCAGCCATCTGGTTGGCTGGCAACCTGTTGTCACAACTGATCCAATTTTCACTTCCTCTGCATTAAAATCCCAATAGGATTTTGGCCGAGAGGACAGACAAATACAAGTCAGTTAAGTATGGCATTATATTACTGTTGCTGCAAAAGCATCCTGAATGATCACATTTTAACTGCTTAAACTGAGCCTCACGGCCCAGCGGTTAAACTTCTGTACTGCAGCTGAAACTGTGCTCACAACCTTGGGCTCAATCCCAGGTAGCTGTCGCATGGTTGACTCAGCCTTCCATCCTTCCAAGGTTGGTAAAATGAGTACCGGGTGGGGTGGGGTGGGGTCGACAATGTGTAGCCTACATAATTACTTGTAAACCACCCAGAGAGAGCTTTAAGCACTGTAGGGCGGGATATAAGCAGAGCACTTTGCTTTACTTTGCTTCTGCTTACATACAAGGACTAGAACCCAAAAAGGCTGGTGGCCTACCAACTCTCCCATTCTTTTGCAGCCTATCTCCTGAGCAGTGCTAAAAAACCAAGGAGGGTGTGTGTGTGTGTGGGGGGAGATACTCTAAAGGCTGCATTCTGTGTGGATCTGAGCAGCTTCGAGGAGAACAATGGCAAATCCCTCTACATGCATGAATAAGCCTTTTCCATGGAGACCTCTCTGGGGTCCAGCCAAAAAGACTCTAAAAGTACAAAACGGTTCTGCCAACATGACTAAATCTTACACCACCTGCATTTTTGGCAAGAAGTTCACTGCCAAAATTAAGCATGAGATCCCAAGACAGAACCCTGCGGTACTGGTTTTTAAGAAAGAAAGAGAAAAAGGAATAATAATTTAAAAAAAAAAAACAGGTTGGATGTACGTGGACTGCAACACCTTCCTGTGCATCAGAAGAAGCAATGGGACAAGAAGTGTTCCTCATTTCTCGTGAAATCCTAGGTTTACTTTACAAACAAACTGAAAGAGGCAAGAATTAGTAAGAACCTAGAGGTTTAGATGGGCTCTATTCAGCCAAGCAAGAAAAATTAGCAAAGGAGATTTACCGTGAGTGGGTGCGATTTCTCATCAAAAATATCCAGTGATCTATCGGAATCCCTGAAATACAGGAAGAGGCAAACTATTAATACAGGCAACACTTTTCCCAAGTCATATACAGTATCTGCATTCTTTTAAGCGCAAGCTTGACCCATCACAGGAGGCAAACCTCTATATATGACGACCTTCTGTCCCCTGCCTACTGCCCTTCTTTATTTGTATGTGTTGCAGGTTTTGAATATTCTGGACAATTTTAAAACAAAAATGACATGATAATATAAAGGAGCATTACAGTATATCTCCTAGCTCTCAGGAGT
Organism: Phrynocephalus forsythii; assembly: GCA_029282475.1. Taxonomy (NCBI): domain Eukaryota; kingdom Metazoa; phylum Chordata; class Lepidosauria; order Squamata; family Agamidae; genus Phrynocephalus; species Phrynocephalus forsythii. The sequence continues at coordinate 18,174,623 of JAPFRF010000001.1, forward strand.
GCTGTGCACCCGCCACAGCCGAATCCTACATCAATCGGGGCCACTGGGATTAGTCCAGATAGGCAAGGTCCAGAGTGAAGCAGATAGCCCTCGTTTCTGGAGAAGGGAAGAGAGAATTCCAGTTTTGGATCTTTACAAAAAAATCAAGGCATGCAGAGAAAAATGCAGAACGAGGACCAGAAACGAATGGGATAAAGAGAAGGGCTCCATGTGAGGAAGATGCTGAAGTGATGGCATGCGAGGATGGGGGACAGGAACCTTTCTTAACTGGCAGGCAGCTTCACTCCTAGTGAACAGACGGGCCGTCTCCAGGGATGTCCAAGCAATGAGCAACTGGAAAGGGTCCTTAGGTTAAGTCACTTATGAGATAAGGGCACGCCACACTCAATTCAGTAGGTTGCTAGATTCTAATAGTTGCTTCCTGTATCCTGCTTGTTTTTTTTACTCATCCCTTTCACTTCTGCCTTATTTTAGGAGTGCGTGCATATGCGACTGAGCTCAAGTCCTTGCACTCTTGTGTGGGCTTTCAGTACTACAGTGGACCCTTGTATAACAAGCGGTTTAACAGAAGATTTGCTTAAAGGAAAATGATAGGGGGAAATTGCTTAACAGAATCGCCTATGGGGCGAATCCATACAACAGAAAAAACGGTCGTGATTAGGGATTACTCCGTTTTCAATGCATTCCTATGGGAAATTTGTACAAAGGAAAATGTGCTTAACAGAATTTCATTTGGAACACATTAATCCCTTTATACAAGGTACCACGGTACTGGTTTTCACTTCCCCCATGGCCGCCACCTTTTTTCTCTTCCTGTTTGGAGTTTTTAATCTTTGCCTCTCCTCCAGTCCCTGGTCTTTTTCTGCCCATCTGGTGCCCTTGCTTTCAACCCTGCCTGGGCTGCAAGGCCATGTTCTCTGCTTAGCTATAGCTATAAATCATCCTGCCACTCTGCCTCCATGGACTTTGTCCCCTGTATACAGCCATTGCCTACTTGCCACCTTCCTCTGGCTCATGCCTTGCCTTGGGTGGTGTTCAGACTCCTCCACTTGAGGTCCAAATCCTGATCTTAGCCCACAGGGCACTGTTAGGGCATCTCACTTTACTCTAAGGGACAGCGGAGTCCAACACACTACTCAGTCAATAGCCATATTATCTGTTTGGAGTCACCTCAAAGAATGGGGAACACACTTGACTTGCCATCCTCTGATCCCAGTGTCACCACTCATCTGCACGTAAAGAGTGACACTTCTGGAATGGAGATTTTCTTCCCTGCCAGGGCTCTTTGTATGAGTTTCGATTCTGGATGATCAGCATCCTTTGGGAAATTCATGGTGTCTTTGTGATCCACTATTTCTTCCAAGTTTCTTGGTGTTGCTTTTTTTGGTCTATATAACTTTTCCAAGTGAGACATCCTTCCCTCACTCACTCACTCAAAGACATGGATATCAATAGTTAACAAAGGGGGACCCCGGAGCTCTATTTGTGAATCCCATTTTGGCTCCCGGTCCTATAGTGCACCAGAGGGAGTCCGGATTGTTCAGAATCAGGCATTGATCTAAAGCAGGCATCCTCAAACTTTTTAAACAGGGGGGCCAGTTCACTGTCCCTCAGACACTGTTGGGGGCTGGACTCTGCAGCTCCCCAGCTTGGCTCCCAGGGGGGAGAGGGAAGGCCCAACCCGCTTCACCCCACCCCCCATCCCAGCTGCAACACGGCAGCCCCACTTCTCCCACAGTTCCAAGGGGGGTAGGGCGAGGGCCCATCCTGCTCAAACTGCCCCCCCCAAAGACACTATGGGCAATGGTGGGCTCTGAGTCGACAGCTGCTGCTGCTGCACAGTGAGTTTTTGGCTCAAGTGGGGTGGGGGGGGTGGGGGGTTCTGCAATAGCCGGCGGGCTGAATTCAGGACCTTGGAGGGACGCATCGGGCCCATGGCCGTAGTTTGAGGACCCCTGATCTAAAGCATGAAATCAAGATCCAAATGGGGACACGGTCCACAGCTGTAATTTTCAAAAATTTCCCACTAAGCTTTGTTGCATCTGAAGAAATGACAAACAACAACATCCCTGTAATTGGGGTTTTTTGGTGTGGGTATGTAGTTCTCCATATGCTGGACTACAACTCCCGTCATTCTTACCCCTGGTGACAGCTGGCAAGAGTTGGTGCCCAGCAGCATCTGGAGAGCTGCGTCACTCCCATCCCTGCTGTACTGGCTAGAATAGTGAGCTTTAGACGTGAATTCCAAATTCTGCAGACTCAAGGCATCACATATCTCAGCACAGTGTCTCTCACTGGGAAGACAGTACATCTCCCCACACTGCCTATGCTGCCATGTTGTTATGATGAAATGGAACATTCACTCATTAAAAGGAACAGTAAAATAAATATGAAATACATTTTCTTGGGGGGGGGTCACACATGCAATCAAGGTGCTCCCTAATTTTTGTGGGGCTCCACGACCAAAACAAAACCAGTCACTGTGGCTGAGCAAGGGAAGAAAAGCCCTCCCCGTAGGGGGGCAGAGGCGTGCACACACACACCTTAGAGGGAACCTTGCATGTCATACATGTCTGTGCTGCCTTTATATTAAAACAAGGCTAAGCACTGCTTTTATTTAGCCTGCTTTCGTTTTGCCATGGATACTGCCACTTAAATGCCGCAGAATCACAACAAACACATTATCACCAAGGGACAAGAAGTGACTATGAGGAATTTATAAACTGGAACAGTCACTGCCCACCCACACATCTTCATTACAACAGTATAAATACTACCAATGACTAACCATTCCACGTATAAGACAGGCTACTAAGCATTTTTGTGCAGCTTTAACTCTGGTAGACCTATTTGCAAGGTTCTCTAGGGTGATCCAGATGTGGAGTTTTTAGCAAGTATGGGCACAGGGCAAGACAATGTGTGTGTGCGTGGGGGGGGCGGCAGAATGGAGAAGAGGAAGTATTAAGAGTGTGAGGGGAATGAACAAAGGTAGGGGCTTGAATCTGGACTGTTACAACTAAGGGCTGCTCATCTAATTTCCACCCCCACTACTCTGCCCACTGCAGCTTCCCGTGGTCAAGAAGGCAAGGAGTGGAAAGAGGTCTGCAGAATGGAATAAAATAGGCAAATGCATCCTGTTATGGCTGCAGCTTTAGGGTGTGCAATAGTCAACCTATCTTTTCCTTGCTTCTTGCAGATACCTTTTAAAGCAGTGGTTCTCAACCTGTGTCCTCCCAGATGTTCCTGGACTGCAACTCCCAGAAGTCTTCATCACTAGCTGAGCAGGCCAGGATTTCTGGGAGTTGCAGTCCAGGAACATCTGGGAGGACACAGGTTGAGAACCACTGTTTTAAAGCCTACACATATACTTTAAGAGAAACGCAAAAGGACATATGCAAAAAAACAAAAAAACAAAAAACAAAACAAAAAAAAAACAGAAAAAACAAGAGAAAAGTAAAGAATCACTGAAGCCTATAAGAAGCCATGACTTGGCAATGTGGCTCCTGTCTGTCAGGAATCCCTTCATCCCTAGACAGCTATATTTAACATTAATCTTCTGCGGTTGGATATCTCATCAAGGAACATGTATTTGCAACTCTTCCTTCCCACCCCCGCCTCTTACACTATTAAAAGACAAGAGCAACAGATGCTCGCAGTTGACAGCAGCTTCAAATAACGATTTCTTTTAAAGGTAATGCAGAATGCAAAGATCAAGTGATGTCCCTATGCTTTTGCCTTTCTTCCTCAACAGCACAGGGAACTTCAGAGCAACCTCTCAGTTCTTTAGGAATGACAACACTGAAAGGGATGGATAGACTAATAAACAAGACTCAAATCAGCAAGCAAACAGAAAATCACATTTCCTGTATTTATTTAAAATACTTATCCTCTGCCTTTCTCCTCAAAAGAACCCAAAGCAGCTTACATAAAAAAGAACCATATTGAAGGAACAAAACAAACAAAAACAAAAAAACCACAGCAGCCCCATCCCATTTCACCTATTTCTTAAACAAAGGTGCAATTCTGACCAGTGACCTATCGATCTTAGTTTACGATCGAGTTCTGAGTGACACTGTGATTGACCACATGCCTGCCACAAACAAGAAAAGTGTGTGCTGTGACAATACATTTGGTTTAAATTTTCCCATAGCTAGAAGCTTGTGTATCCTCTCCTGGGACAGATAAACACTTCCTTTTCTGGAGTTTAGTATGGTTTTTATCTAATGTATGTTTTGATCTAGAGGCAAATATGACTTTTCCAAGTTGAATCAGAGCCCGAGATCCAACAGGAGACAAAGAGCGTACACTACCCCCTCCTCTGCTTTAGCATTTCAGTGTAGGACTATCAATCTGTTGTCTATGTCTAAGAAAGCATAGAACTGAAAGGGACCATTTGTATAGCATCCTTTGGGAGTAGTATATTTATTTCCTGCTGAAATGGTAATGTAGTTTTCAAGTAAACTGTCCGAGAAGAGGATATAAACTTGATGGTACAATCCTGTTGGACACTGTTCAAGACACAACTGTTGTTGGTGACAGGGCACCAGGTGATGATTTATGATGCTAGAAAGGTGATGTTACTGTGATGGCTGTGGATCTCATTCATTGGGAAGTCAAGACTGCTACTTGGATATTTTGTTGGATCTTTTTGTGACAGTTCAGGGATGGTACTTTGAGCTCTCTCTATGGGGCCTGAAACATTGAGAGGAAGTCAAAGGGGACGTTCCCTGCTTGTTGGAGGGGTATCTGGTGAAGGATTGTAGGTAAGGGGGCATAACCTCCTCCACTTACAGGCACTGGCACTTGGTGTGTCTTTTGTCACCTGAGGAGGACTCTTTGTTCTTTGAGGGTGGAAGAAGAGCAAGAGGAAGACTCAGGAGATTGGTTCCATGGAACAGGTGACAGCTTGGTTTGAGTGGTGCCAGAGCTCTGGCAAAGAGCTAACAACTCACTCAGGCCTTGGTGGGTCGTTTGGTTTTACTCTAGGCAGTGACTAAAGGCAAGCAAAGATGCCCATCTCTCCTTCCAAAGCCGAGCCCAAACAAAACATGTCTAAATCTCCTTGGTCCTTGTTCTAAAGTACATCAAGTTGGTGTGGTCTTAGGCGCTGAAGACTAAGGAGGGTTTCTTTTTGGTTTTGCTCTTTTTAAAGATGGCAATCCAAAGTGGCTGATTTCTTCCTCTTTTTCTGAGTAGAGGGCAGGGGCTTTGGCCTTACTTAGATGCCAACAGCCTGTCATCAATATTGAGGAATGGTGCTAACTGACTGGGTTGTAGAGGAGAGGATGGTTTCTCAATGGCCTTCACAGAAGTGTCTGTTTGAAATGCCTCCACGGAGAGGGGTTCTGAAGAAGCTTTGCAGCTGGACATGCAAGGAACCAAAGTTGTATCTCTGGCCATTGTAGCAACGGACTGTAATGATCTCTCCTGCAAAGTATGATTTCAAGCTGGATTATCAGTTCTTGATGGCCACCTTTGTAAAACTGGCGGCAGATGGAACAACTGTGAGTCGGATGCTTCATTCCGAGGCAGTACAGACACGTGGTGTGGCCATCAGCGAGGGGGATTTTTTTTTGTTAGAGCTAACACACTTCTTGAACGTGCCCGCCAGGGCCATAGAAAAGCCATTAATGGACAACAACTAAACAAATGCAAGAAAAAGTCTGTAAACCTTTTTTCTGATAGAATGAAGACTACAAGATGGGGAACTGAAAGGTAAGGACTGTATAGAAACATAGGAAGCTGGAGGGTGGTGGTGGAATGCAGTGACTCTGAGAAAGCTCCTAGGTGTTTCCTCAGGGGCAGCAAAAAGAGCCTGAGGCCTTGATGGGAGCTGGAAAGTATATGCAGTGCAAACAGCATGTCTTAACACTTTCCTTAGGTTCTGGAACATTCCAAGTTTTTTTTTTTGCACAAGCATGAAAGGAACTCATATGTGTAATTTCATAGAAACCACAAAGAAGAACCACTCATTGAGCAGTCCTCGGATTCTGATTTTAAGTAATTGTGTCTTGTAATTTGAAAAGTATGTCCTTTCTTGTCTAGACATGAATTCGAATCAAGTCTGCAAGTCTGAAATCACCACTTCTCCTGTCTGAGCATCCCAATCTAACACAACCAGCCTATATGCCAACACCAGCCCTCATTAAGGAATGGATGACTAAGAGCAGCACCACTGGAGCAAACCTAAAAGCAATAGTTATTTTTTTAAAGAAGAAGTGCTTACCTGTTCTTTATGTGATAATATATTGCTAATGTAACACTGTGAAGAGAATGAAGGGAAAAGGGGAATTTCATTGTTAGTGCTTCTATGAATTCCATTTTGCTACAAGAATGCTGTTAAGAATAAAAAGATTTTTATAGCATAATCACCTTTAGAAATTCTAAAACATCCACAGATGCACTTATTAAAGCTCTACAGTCAACAAAACCAATATTAATGCAAGGGGGAAAAGTCAGAATCTCCTTAATGTTACCTGATTTGGACCACCCCACAAGCAACAGATTTAACAGACACATACTGTAAATTATCACATTAAAAATGAGCAAAGACTTTTTTAATGAGGAAGAAAATCCTGGGAAGTACATCTATCACCAGATGTGTTCCCAAAATAGGCTGAATTCCTCCAGTCATCTGTTATTTTCTTTTTTTTTTAAATAAGACAGGCAGGGATAGTGCTGCTTACTATCTCTCACCCCAGCCCTCCAAGTAATTGGTTTCTTATCCAGCAGACCTGAAATCAAAAGGCGTGACTTGATCTTGCCACTACTCTGATTTGCTGGAGGTGGTTTAGGGTGCATTCCTGAAAGGCATAAAGTGGAGGGGTATCCTGACTAAACTAGCCCATAAATGCAACAAGACCTATAAGGTGCCTCACCTAATGCAGCCCTGCCAAGGAATCAGGAAGGAGCAGCCCAGAAATGTGTCAAAGGTGCAGTGGGTCAGCTCTCTGCCTATTCGATTCTGAAAGCTATGAAGATGCTCACAGCTCATAGAGTTTGCCCGAGCTACTCTTTGAGCGATACAAATTGAGGAAGGGGGGGCTGGTTAGCTTTTCCTAGGTAGACCTTGCACTTCTAAATGAGCTAAATCTCTTTGCATGGAATTATCCCTTAAGCAGCTTGCCCTGCTTTGAAAAAGACTGTCCTGTCCGGCAACACTGGTGATCTACAACACCACCACTCTCGGACCAAACTCTTCAGGAGATGCAGTACACAGAAGAGGCGGGTATTATAATATCTTCACTTGAGCATGGGGAAAAGGTAACACAAGTATAGAAGCCACACAACAGGACTGCATATTGGCTGCAAAACCCAGGGAAGGAAGGTCACCTCCAAAGCACTTTCCTCTAACCTCAGCTACAATGACTCTGTGATGTGTGACATATCTGAAACATGTCATTCAAGAGAAATTTGGGCAACCACCAGGCAGATCTCCTTTGATATGTATTCCTGCATCGAGCAGAGGGTTGGACTTGGTGGCTTTACCAACTTCACTATTCTATGAGTGTTTGGTGTGATACAGTACTTAAAATATCATTTTGGTTGCAAATCCATTTTTCCCCTATAGGAGTTTCTTTTTCTGACCCTAGGCCAGTGGTCGCAAACCTTCGGCACTCCAGGTGCTTTGGACCACAACTCCCAGAATTTCGAGCCTCGATTGCCAATGGCAAAGGACTGTGGGAGTTGTGGTCCAAAACATCTGGAGTACCGAAGGTTCACCACCCTTGCCCTAGGGCTGGCTATGATGTCAACTATGACACAAGCACACAAATAACCAAATACAATAAAACTTAAATGAGCCAATATATTGGGGCTGGCTATGATGTCAACTATGACACAAGCACACAAATAACCAAATACAATAAAACTTAAATGAGCCAATATACTGTGGGGAAAAACCCAGGGCTTTCATTTTCTTCAGAATCAGTTATACTAACTGCTTTGTCTGAAACGCTACATGATGTGACCATTCAGTATAAGGTCAAGCACAATTACTTGAAGGACAGCTTAGATTACTTCAAGTTTATAACAGAATACACACCGTATCTTTTTTCCACCCTATTATCAGAGGTGAATGTTCTATTCTCTTAAATATTTCAAAACTACCTTGACATTTAAAATAGACATTTCTAAAGAAGAGTACATTCAGTAGCAGGAATAGGGGATTTTTAAAACTACAAGCCTGCATCAGAGAAACTGACAAACCGAATATAAAAAAACTGGAAGAAGCCAGCAAGAGATAAATATTAGCATTTCCCCTAATGTAGATATTTTTGGAATAAAAATTGGTAGGAACTAATTTGGCACCACTAGATGGCAGACCAGGATCAAAGCCACAAATATTATTTTACCCGAGTCTTACACCAAAGGTTTCCACTATCAAGCCATTATATAATCACTTCATTTTTTTAGTAAGATGCTTTTTGCTGGACTGCCAGTTTGGGTAAGAGATGTTTCTGATTTTAAAAACCCAGGATCAATCATTTCCAATAGATTTGATCAAACAAAAATATAGACCTTCCCAAATAAATATACCAGCAGTACATACCATTTTATTGTGCTCCTAAGATTAGGCTGGCTGACTGTGCTGTCATCTATAAATATGGTTGAACATGAACTATATTTTTTCGTAAGCTGCCCTGGGGAAACCTAGAAAGAGAGAGAGGGGGGGGAGAAGGGAATTAAAACATTTCAAGATCCATGTTTTTGCAGCTTTGTCAGCATGGATAGCCAACATTATATATGTAAAAACTATGCTGACAGCTATGTCTACAACACTGTTAGACAAAGGAAAGAAATACAGTAGGACCCCGGTATCTGCTGCGGATCAGTTCCAGGCCTTCCCGTGGATAATAAAAACTGTGGATAAGAGAGAATGCCTGCCCACGCACCCCCAAACTGCTGTTCTGTGACAGTAGCTTGCTTTAGGGCTGCTGTTTTGTGACAGCACCTTGCTTAGCTTTCTTTACAGCTGCTGTTTGTGACAGTAGCTTGCTTTGCAGCTGCTGAATTACTTATTTAGTTTTTTCCTCTGCCAACCGTGGATAACTGAATCAGTGGTTAATAAATCAATGGATACAGGGATCCCACTGAAGCAGATATTCAAAATGCTGCCCTCAAAACCAAAACATTGGTAAGAAGAAGCTTTTTTGAATTCAGATCATTATTTAAATCACTTTGATTTAAATCAAATCCACCCCGTCCCCTAACCAAGCAATGTTGGGAGCCTAGGTAAAATTTTGTGGAATGTCACTTCAGGCAGGGAAAGACTTGGGAAATTATTCTTTCCAGAATTCCCAAGCCACCATGGGCAAAAAATCCTTTTAGCCATCTTCTAGCAGGAGAGAACTAAGTTCTATCCTGCAGAGAGAGAGGGGGGGGGGGTTCGCTTTCTGACTCTTGACTGTTTGTAGAAGAATTACAAGTAGACTTAGGAATTTCTTGAAAAATAAACGAACTTTTATTCAACATTTCCAACTTCAATCTTTCTTTGTCTTTTTTGTTACAAGAATCTTCAACCGGGGTTAAAACAGGTATGCCAAAAGTTGGATCAAAAAAGTTATCTAACAATATATTCTTATTCTTTAACGATTCCTCCCTCATTTGGGAGGAGTTCTCTGTTGTGACATCAAAGGACCTTCGCAATGGCTCCCGCAACAATGGTGTTGCACATTTTGAGGGATGTTCCAACCCCACCCGGGGATCCATCCTATTGGGTTAGGATCGGGGCTCCCTTTTCTTTCTCTCACCACTGGATTATTGACAGGTTTTGGGGAGCGAGGTGCACATTCTGGTGTTGGAAGTGGAAGCCCCGTCTCCACCTTCTGCAATATCCCCGTCTTCCTCGGCACCCCCTCTCTAACGTCCCTAACGGTCCTGCCTCCCCGCGTGAACCACCCTTCTTTGCCTGTCTCGTGCCTCTCGGTTTGCACGCTCGCTTCTTTGAATAGCACTCTACTTATTCTACTCTCTGTCTGCACCCCAACCCTTCTAACTTCCTTCTCCAAATCCCGGTTACATTGCATCCTTCTCCAAATCCCGGTTACATTGCATCCTACAATACATCCTTATAGGCATATCCCCGAATCTCCCTCCCACTTGTATCTTCTTATCTCTCCCCATACATTTCCAATCATCTGTTTGGACTTGTCTTTCTCTCATCACTTTCTTATTTACCTCTTCTTTCTCTGTTTGTGTTTCAGTATCTTTAGTCTCAAGGTCTAGCCCTTCTATCTCTTCCTTCACTAAATCCCAAGTCACCACTCTATTAATGACTGCTAAGAATCCATCAGTTATCCTTGAAGGGCTCCATCCCTTTCTTGGAACATCCTTGAGTTTATCGTCTATAATTATATTTCCACCGCTTATCTCTTTCTCTCTTAATTCTTTCCCATGATCTTTATTCAGATATTCCTTCTCCTCATGTATCTCTGGTTCTTGTGCGGACGAACCCACGCTCGTGGCATCTTTCTCCCTCTCACAGAGAGAGAGAGAGAGAGAGAGAGAGAGAGAGAGAGAGAGAGAGAGAGAGAGAGAAGTATTCCTGTAAATTTTTATATTTCCAAGTGATGGAATAAGAATGAAGGTACAAGTAGTCTGTACGATTTGGGGAACATATGCTAAGATAAGATATTTTGTATATGTAAAGATACAGTCCACATATTGCACACTCTTTAAAAGAATCCTGGCAACCAGCAGGTGATGAGAGCCCTGTTGGAAGCACTCTGTCTAACTGCATCTGAACTACTTACCTTTTCCATTCTACCCTGACACAAGAAGACTTGTTCTGTCAGGGCTGGCAGGGGAATTCAGATGGAAATGGCATGCAGAAGCAATTCAAGATCACTTAACAGCATTCATGACAGATGAACCACTCCTTTTGCTACCAACGAAGCACAGTTTAATGCTCCCCTCTTTCACGCATTAGCCATGTGGGAGAGTCATTTCCTCCTCACTTACTAAAGACACATTTATACTTTGTAATATTAATCCTCTATCTCCATAAAGAAGATTTACTGTATGTACTAAGGTACAGCATTATTGTACGGCAGACAGCTACTGACCTTCAGATGGCACTCCATATTTTATACCGAAATAAAAATATTTTTACGGGTATTCGCTACCTTCTTTTCACTACACAGTAAAGGGCTTTAATACTCTGAGCGAGCATGTTACTTACCCTGCTGCCTATTTTTAAACCACTTTTACAGTATTTCCAATCAACACAGAAACTGTGAATCACCTTTCTACTCAATTCTGCAATACTTAACTGGTGTGTGTGTGTGTGTGTGTGTGTGTGTGTGTGTGTGTGTGTGTGTGTGTGTGTGTGTGTGTGTGTGTGTGTGTGTGTGTGTGTGTGTGTGTTGTGTCATTACAGTCGTGACCAACTCTTCGTGACCCCATGTCCATGGAGTTTTCTTGGCAGGAATGCTGGAGTGGCTTGCCAGTTCCTACTCCAGGCGCCTACAGCACCTGGTATTCCCTGGTGGTCTCCCATCCAAGTACTAACCAGGGCCGACCCTGCTTAGCTTCCGAAATCAGGCAGGATCAGATGTGCTTAGGGCACTAATAGTAACTAAATGCTATCTAGTCAATTGTGACTTATGGTGACCCTTTTCAGATTTTTCTAGGTAAAGCCTACTCAGGTGGGCTTTGCCATCCCCTCCTTCTGGAGGCTTGCCCAAGGCAACAGAGGCTGGCTCGTCCAGGATGGACAATGGGAAAGGAACTCCCAGCCTCTGTCTCTGCAGTCAGGCACCAGAACCACCGAGCTATCCAGGCAGTTAATACTCAACTCTTACTTCTCACTTATTTCAAGAAGAGATATTTAATTCAAGAGAATTACAAGCCAAACTGTTAACCTTGTTGCCTATAAAAACTAGATGACATGGGTTTCTACTTCTCCTATCTTTTATATATACTTACATGGTTTATGTGGTTGCTTTTCCTCTTCTCTCTCACTAAAAGGGCAGAAAATGCTTCATTAATGGGCATGTAATTTTAAATAGACTGTATGTTAAAACACAGCATCGGCATGACTGTTAGGCATGTTCCTATCAAATGCACATTTAAGCCTCAGGGGAACAGGTGAGCATTTTCTGCCAACAGCTCATCTTTCCTCTGAGTTCCTCTCTTCCAAAATGAGAGAGGTATATTTTATTGCATTCATGGAAATGTAATTTGTGCTCACAATCCTGTAATGCATCACAAATAACAAGTGACAACTCAACAGAACCACTTCTACATTGTGTTGTCAGGGCAAAGGAATGCATGAAGCAGCCCATCCTATTGATCAGTGTTGGTGAATCTATGGCACAGGTGCCAAAGGTGGCATGCTGAGACCATTCTGTGGGCACGTGACATTGCCCCCTTCACAGTCACGGCCACTGTGCTCTGTGCAGAGAGCCGGGCAAAGGGGAGGCAGTGGCTTGTGGGCTCCGCCCCAGTTCACTCTCCAGCCACGCCGCTTCTGGGATGCCCAGAGCAGCGTGGCTGGAGAATAAACGGGCTACGAAGGAGCTCACAAGCTGCCGCCACTTCCCCATGGCTTTCCCGATGGTGTAGCACCCCATCCACCTTTCTGCCCAGGGCAGAGAGGCAGGTGCAGCGCTACTCTTTGGGAAAGTGATGATTGAAGAGCAGATTTTTTAAATTCAAAAGCCTGCTCTTCCATCCTCACTTTCCCAAAGGGTAGCACCCAATGCTACCCTTTGGGGAAGTGAGGATCGAAGAGCAGTTTTTTTAATTTCCTGCGGTCACAGCGAGGGTGCTGTACCTGCAGGAAATTAAAAGCCTGCATGGCTTTCCTGAAGGGTAGCACCCCTGCTCTCCGATCCTTGCTTTCCCGAAGAGCATCACCCAAAGCATTTGTAATCCGGGGTGCCACTGCATTGCTTCTTTGCAAAAAAATAAGTGAGTTATGAATTGCAGTTTTGGCACTCAGTCTCTAAAAGGTTTGCCATCACTGCTATAGATCAACACACTGTACTATTTTTAAAAACAATCACAAGCTTTATAAAAAACTGTGATACCTGAGAAAGAGCCATGGGAGGCGACATTCAGTAATAGGCATGTTAATAAACGTTCATGTTCTGTCTGGTAATACTAGGGTGATTATACATTAACTTTATCCCAAGATAACCTACATGGCTACAAAAACAGGTTCCAACCAGAGCCACTGAACTTTAAGTGGCATAAGAGTGGCATGTGCCAAGAGAGCAACCTTAAGTAGATTTTTTCCTCCAGCACTGGTCATAAGACCACCACTCTCTGCCAAATTCCCAAATAAGGAATGCAACAATTGGTAGTAATTCTAATTAAAAGAATGTATTAGAAGTATGCTTTTAAATAATGTCCTGGCCAAACAGAATATCTATCTATGGAAAGGGTTGTGAACAGCAGCTGAAATGTTGCAACAACCAGCATTTTTGAAATCTGTGAAATGAGACAGACATCTCTCAATCTAGATCCAAGAGAATGCATTCTTCCCCAGCTCCCATATTTCTTCCAAAAGATACAGAAAGTCAGCTTACCATCTGTTTGGGATTTGCTCAAGAAAATTGTGCTCGCTCGAGGATGGTCAGATGGGTTTGACTCCAGTGCTAGGTCTGAAACAAAGAACATGAAGCGATGATTATTTTCATTTCTTTTAAGATATATCTCAATACAGGAGAACAACTCAACATTCATGAGAGAAACTCTCAACTGCCTTACATACCTCCAGCTAAGTGAATCCACCACTTAAGAAATCTCACACAATGAAGTGGTACCTTGTATAAAGGGATTAAATCGTTCCAAATGAAATTATGTTAAGCAAATTTTCCTTCATACAAATTTACCATCGGAATGCATTGAAAATGGGAGTAATCCCTAATCACGACCATTTTTATGTTGTACGGTTTCGCTCCATAGGCGATTCTGTTAAGCAGATTTCCCCTATCTCCGGAATTGTTCATGTTGTACAGATTTTATGTTATGCAAACTGTTTGTTCTACGAGGGTCCACTGTATCTGCACATATAACACATTCCAAATGCTCAAACAATGAATAGATTGTGGACATATTCAAAGAAGCAAAATAAGTGGGATTTCCGGCTGCCCTCGATCAAGCCAGTGCCTGCCTTTACTGGCATACAGGTGGACGCAGCTCAACCAGTGAAGGCACCTTCGTCCCCTTGTTTGCTTAGAATAGCATCTGAAGCCAGAAGGCACTGGATCATTTCTGCACAGCTGCCACCTGAGATGCCAGCACCCCTGCTCAGCTGTAAGTCACATGCAGAATTCTGGAGTCCCATTAGATATGAACCCATATAATGTCGTCTCGTAATCTTTAGACCAGTGGTTCTCAACCTGTGGGTCCCCAGATGTTCCTGGACGGCAACTCCCAGAAACCCCTTCCAGCTCAGCAAGTGGTGGAGGTTTCTGGGAGTTGCAGTCCAGAAATACCTGGGGACCCACAGGTTGAGAACCACTGCTTTAGACTATCAGTATTACCTGCAGGGATCCAATAATGAGCTCCTGTTAAGCACAAAAGAGAAGTTTTTACTGACTGGTGTGACTTGAAGTCCTAGTCACCAGTGCCAACCTGTACAAACACTTCAATTACCAGTGTGCTTAAAAACAAGCAACATCTGTATCTGCCAGAAATGGCATCATCCGAAATTTCAGTTAGATCATGGGAGCTGACACAAGTCGGCGCAACTTTGTCCAGCGTAGCCATAAAGGATTTTGCATGATACGGGGTCAGGTCAGGTCAGGCTTAAAAAACAACAACAACAACAACCTTACACCTCTTCTGTATGCCAAACATGCTGTAGCACGCCATCACTGTTTTTCCAATGTGCATAGGCTGCCTTTTCTCCAGACACCCTCCCTGCAATGCATTACTCGAAAGGCAAAATCATGTACAGCAATGCCCCTCTTATTTCTTTGGATGCATTTAAAAAAGAAGAAATGCTAATGAGATTAGTGCTGAAGAAGGTCATTTTAACATTATGACTGATGTCAATGGTCTCCTGGAGGCTCCGTCTACTTCCTTCAGGAAGAATAAATGCTGTCAAGATCCACAAAAAAGACGACCAAACACATGTGCTGTCACATGTCAGCACTAAACGGGGCACCACTATACTGTATTAAGCTTTAGCAAATGGCACGGTAACTCCCATATTTTGAAGGTGACATTTGACATCAATACCAAGAAGGCTGGTCACAAAATGACCTACAGGTGAAACTCAAAAAATCAGACTAGTGCAAATGTTCATTTATTTCAGTAAGTCAACTCAAAAGGTGAAATTAATATATGAGATAGGCTCATTGCATGCAAAACAAGATATGTCAAGCCTTACTTTAGTATAACTGTGGTTACCAAAGTAAGGCTTGACATATATTGCTTTGCATGCACCTCATATATTAGTTTTTCCTTTTGAGTTGACTTACTGAAATAAAAGAACATTTGCATGATAGTCTAATTTTTCGAGTTTCAACTGTATATTGAATAAGCACTGGGTCACTTGCATTCAGGGTAAATTTGATTTAAATCAGATTTTTAAATGATTTAAATTTTAAAAATTGCATTTTTTAAAGTCCAATTGTGATTTAAATCAATGTGATGTTTAAAAAAACATTGATTTTTTTTATCCACCCTCGTATTTCCACAGCAATTTAAAAAGGAAGAATACTTTTGGAGAAACACAGCTTGTTTACTTTTGCGACATGACATAACTCATGAGAGAACTCCTATTTATAAAGTAATAAGCAATGTTTGCAAACCAGATGGAATTTTATTTAAACACACACACACACACACACACACACACACACACACACACACACACACACACACACACACACAGAAATAAAAAGATTCCACCAACAGGTTGAAAATACCAACTATATAAACATTTCCAGCTGTCAGTTTCTATGGTATGTAATCATAACCTTTTAGTTTTCTACTTTACAATTTAAAATATTTTTGGTTGCTTGTAAATATTTGCTTATTTGTCATATGTTCCATGACCACACCTTTATTCACAATCTCTTCATAAAGAGCCCACTCTCATTCTGATTCCCAACCTCTAATTGACAGCACCAATGGTCTCTAACACATGCCTGTTATATACAAAACAGAACCTTGGCAGTCAGGAGTCACACAGACCAGTTTCCTGTTCAGTTCAGAAACTTTCTTTTAAACTTCACAACTGTCATCACTGCCACTACTAGAACCACCATGATGCACTATTCATGCAGACACATACTTATGCCTGAAACATAGCGAGGGCATCATGATCTACCAAGTCAGGTTCTAGAATCCTGGCGATTTCTGTCCAGCAACATCTGGGGATCTACATACTTTCGGATGGTCCTCATTTAAACTCCACATTAGACTATAATGAAACACCACATGGGACAGCTAGCAGAAAGAGACTGCAAGACACAGAGTGAGTGCATAAGCAAGCTGAACTATATACAGTATTATATGGGCTGCCAACAATGGTCCCTCTATTTTTTCCCCTCTGCTGAGTGGGAGCCTTGTCTGTCTGTGTGTGCTGCAGGTGGGAAAGGGTTTTCAGCTGAAACCGTGAAGGGAAAAAGCCTTTACTTGGCCCTGAGCACCACTGGTGCAGCTGTGTGTGCACGCACACCACTTACAAGGAACCCTGTCTGCAACCAAAGCTCTAAAGAGTTCTAAACACAACCTGTTTCCAGGCAATCAGCATGTCCGCGTGCCTGTTTTTTACACATCATCTGCACTCCTGCTTGAGCCACAGCACACGCAAACAGGCATGTATGAAATACTGGGACTGACAAGCATATCCCCTGTGATTCATATCGATTGGACTTTGGTCATCTAGTGAACAGAACCGCATGGGACATTTATGGACCATCCACTCTGCTCCACGTCCAGTGAGAAAACCATTCAAGTCTGTAATTTGCAATGAAGGTAAACCAGGGCATTCCCTGAAATTGCAACTCAAGTCTTTTCTGACACAACTTACATAAAGTGTGGGCACATGAGAGGTACTTAAAAGACAAGGAAAAATAATTCTGAAGCTGATTTTTGGGGGACGAGCATGTTAGAGGTTAGCTTGTGTCAACATGAAGCAAGGAATGAACCTCAGGCAGGCCTCTACAAATGTACTCCTCCTCATTCTTAATGACTGAAGACAACTTTATCTTTCTGCTTGTCTGATCACAGAACTAATCTGGGGAGATAAAGCCACCCTTCCTCAAAAGCACTGACGGTGCCACCGGACAACTCCTTACCCCTTTATGCAATGGGTAAGAAGAATCGTAGGCAATGTCTCATGCTTTTGAGTATATCAGCTTGTGCCGGAAGGTCTGACAAGATGAGAGGAGGAAATTCTACACTTTTAAAAATACACTCTTCTCAGTCATACACAGACACCTAATGATGTTCAGCATTTGGTCCAAGGACTGATACCTTATGTTAAAAACTTCTATGCATCTGGTCCATAATTTAGAACAGTGTTGGCGAGCCTATGACACGGGTGCCAATGATGGCACTCGTAACCCTTTCTGTGGGCACCTGAGATCACCCCGTCGCCACCACTGTATTCAGGTTAAATTGCTGTATTGGCACTTTGTGAAAAATTAGTGGGTTTTGAATCACAGTTTGGGCACTCGGTCTCTAAAAGGTTCGCCATCACTGATTTAGAGCATTCAGCCATGTCCTGCATTGGGCTTCCTATCTTCAAGTCTCCAAATAAGTGATCCTGCCCTGTTAACACAGCCAGGAAAAAGAAAATCTGCTGTTTCACAATCGCCTTCCTTGTCTTTAAGCAGATAAAACTTTGAACTGTGAAAGGAATCTGAGCTGCATGACTCAAGGTCTTGTATTAATGCTTCCAGGTTGCACAAAGGCTTTGAAACAAGTCTTTCAGGAGCTATAGCAACTAAGTAGCATTCAGAGTTGTTTGACAAATGTTTTCAACACTGGCAAAAACGGTAGAAAGTAATCTTTCTTTTGTGTCTCAAAAGCAGTGAGTTAAATCAGGACTTGGTCCTTGGCCCAGTGCTGTTCAACGTTTTTATTAATGACCTGGATGGGGTAGGGGGAATGAGTGCTTCTACGCGGAAGGGATTCAAGAGACATTTAGACAAGCACATGGCAGAGACCCTATGCTTTTTTATTCCTGCCTTGAGTAGGGGGTTGGACTCAATTGCTCGTAGCCTGCATAATTAATCTGTAAACTGCCCAGAGAGTGCTTTAAGCGCTATGGGACAGTATATAAGTAGAAGACTTTGCTTTTGTAGGCTCCTTCCAATTGACTGGTGAGTCTGTAATTCTGAATCGAGCCACCCTACCACTGTGTATGTCCAAGCTTCTTGCCCGACCTACATCTTTTGATTTTCCAAAAATAGTGCCTAGTAGCCACAGAATGTAGCAATTTACTTGAAAAATCCATGGAGAAAATGCAGTAATGCTTGATTCCCTGTTGTAAGCAAATTATTTGGCAAAAAATACAAAAACTATTGAGGAACATAGGTAACACTGACCCTCATTTTCCCTCCCAGTTTCCCAGTGCCATTCAGAAGAGCAAGTTCAAACACAACGCCTTTGACAATGGGCAACAGATACAGTTTTAATAACAAACAACATTAATTTCAACATGTTTCTTTAAGTTTAGATTTCCTTTTCACTGTAGAACACCGAATACATTTTTTAAAATTTCTATTAGGTGAACAATGTGGCAAGTATGATTCCAATCTTTGATGCTGCTGGACCCCTCACACCGCAGCAAATAAAATGGGGGATGGAGATGAAAAAACCATTTTCTGCTCCTACAGGTCTTTAAAAGCACCATTTTACCCGAAAAATGGTACACAGGTTTACAAAGACAAACAAAACACATGGAAGCAGAAATCCAGAAATTGAAAGTACCCTCTTTTTTTCCTTTTGCCAATCTCAGTACATTGTGCAGCCTATAGTGGGGTTTCCGTGAAGACAAAAAAGCGGCCAGTCCCTAAAATAGAGGACAAACTCCGCATGTAAACTTCAATGACACAAGTTCAGACACTCAGTAAGTTAGAGAAGAAAGAAACAACACATTAAGGTAACTGGCCAAAGCACCTGTTCTGAAAAAATGGCTTAGAGAAAAAGTACAGTCTTAATAAATGTAGGTATAATTATTTTATGAACATAAAAAAGTCTTTTCAGGAAACTGCCAGGTAAATGTCCGATATACATTTTCAAGATGTTTATACCTCTCCTTTAGTTGAGAGATGGGCAACCGTTTCTCTCCAGGCACGTTTGGGTTGCAATTCCCACAGTTTCTCGCCATTGCGTATGCTGGCTTGGTCAGGATAGGAACTGCAGGCCAAAAACACCTAGACGAAGATGACCCACATTGAGCCTTTGTGAATTCTTATAACTCCAAATTGCTCTTGGGCATAATACCAATAGATTACAGTACAGTACAAGCCCAGATTTTAACGTCAACAGACGATGCAATACCATTCACTGTGGCTAGCTGGGGCTGTGATTCACCGTAACTGTGACTCTCTGGCAAGCCAGTAAATACTTATACATGCGAAGTTTTCTTGGTTATCAAACTGTTAATTAAACATTCTTACATAATGAATCTGGAATCTAAATTTTCCTTGTCAATTTGAGCTCATATTTCTTAGTCCTAAACATGATGCTTTGCATGTTTTGTAAGGAGTCGGTGCCAGTCTCATTGCCTTCAGAACATGGCATCGGAAAATCTTATTCCTTAAAGGCATTTACACTATTTATTCTGCACTTGGGGTTGCAATCACTCATACTCTCATATCTGTACTTTGAGAGGTGCCTTGAGAATGATTCTTCACATTTTTCTATGGAAGACTAAGCCTCAACATGTTTCATCCCGCACTCTGACTGGGCAACACCTAAAGAAAAAAGTCGTTTTAGGGCCGAGTCCTCATCATCTTCGTTCATGTCAGAAGCAAACCAATCATGCTTTTGGAGTGGAAGGATCAGCTGTCATTGCCCAGGGATGCCCAAATGTGTCCACAGCACTCATATTCTTTGGGGAGGCTCCTTCTGTATTCCAAGCCTTCTGAAGGTGCAAAAGATAACTTTACAGTATTGTTTATTTCTACGTTCCCTGCCATAATAACGTCTACCAAATGTATACCTCTGTAAATTTTAACACCAGACTTTACTTCCCATGAAAAGTGCTTTTCTACCACTGCATTACCATAGTTATTTTAATATATTCTTGTTTCTGCTATTCATGATCGTTGGCATTTCCTGTTCCTTTCAATATATGCTTTACCTAGTGTCCTTTTTCTTCTCCTACTCACCCCTTTACTGTAAAGAGAAGAAAACTGCACTATTTCAGACACATAAAGCACAATAAGAAATACCATCTGCTGCAAGATGGGAAGCGTGGCCCGGGTCATAGAAGAACATTCTGACTTAAGAACTTAAGCCAATGCTCTGCAGTGAGCACAGCTGCTCCGTTTAGAATAGCCTTAGATAGAAACCAGTTCAGGCTACTGATCGCCAATGTTCTACGAAGACATGACACTTGAAGAAGACGACTCACCCCGTTCCCTTCTTCTCTGCTACTATCACTTTTATTTCAGCTTTTGCTGCTGTTGCTGCAATCTTTACAAAGGAGATGTTATGGTATTTTCTGCCAATTAAGATTTGTTTGGTTTTGAACACTATCTGATCTCATTATTTGCTACAGAATAATACACTGCTGCAGAATCCTATGAAATACATAAATATTATAAGCAAATAATAACTACTTTGGGCCCAGTTCAATCTGTATTTTTCTTTCTGAAAACAAAGACAAAACATTTCACATGTGCTACTGTGACAGATGAAAAATGCAGCACATGGAATGGCAGCACATGGAATATCAACAACTGATAGCATCTGGAGCTCTGGCATTGCACATTTTATTACTTCTCATCTACCACAGCTTTCTAAACAACCAATTCATATGTTGGTCTAAAGACTACTCCAGATTAACAAATGAAACGTGAAGGGCACCCATTCAAATTTTTCTTGGTAGCTCTATTTGCACCTGCCTCCTTACTTGTAATGAGTACTCAATCAAAAGCATTTATGTTAACTTCAGCAAAAATAAAAAATCAGATCTCTGTATGGTTCACATATTATGAGCAAAATCAACTGCGGCTTTTCATTTTCATAACTATCTCTATGTGTTTCTTACTGCTGAAAGGGGAACAAATCTCATTCTTTCCTATTGCCTTCTTCCTGCCTAGAACCTTATCGGGGAAACAAGGTCTGGCCTTTTGACACATTTTTGTTCCACAATGCCATTATGCTTTACTGTAACTGTTAAGATACAACATCCTGCAAAACAAATACTACCAAAAATAAACAGGACTATCTACAAAACACTGAAGCCTGGAGTGCTCCTAGTCGAGATATTTATTTTATTTTATTTTATTTTAGAGTATTTTTACCCCGCCTTTCTCCTTGAAAAAGGACCCAAGGCGGGTAGTTAACTACATAAGAACATAAGAAGAGCCATGCTGGATCAGGCCAAAGGCCCATCTAGTCCAGCTTCCTGTATCTCACAGTGGCCCCACCAGATGCGTTTGGGAGCGCATGAGACTAAATATCTGTCTCCTGATACCACTCCCCTGCATCTGGCCCTTGAAGTACCCTGGTTTAAAGCCTAGAGATTACACATCTCCATCATGGTTTGTAACCCGTGATGGACTTTTCCTCTAGGAATCTATCCAATCCCCTTTTGAAGGCATCCAGGCCAGATGCCATCACCACATCCTGTGGCAGGGAGTTCCATAGACTTACAACGCGCTGGGTGAAAAAATATTTTCTTTTGTCAGTTCTTACTCTCCCAGCACTCAATTTGAGTGTATGTCCCCTAGTTCTGGTATTTTGAGAGAGGGAGAAGAGCTTCCCTCTATCCACTTTACTCATACCCTGCATTATTTTGTATGTCTCAATCATATCCCCCCTCAAGCGCCTTTTTTCCAGACTGAAGAGGCCTAATTGTTTTAGCCTTTCTTCATAAGGGAGGTGCCCCAGCCCAGTAATCATTTTAGTTGCTCTCTTCTGCACCTTTTCCAGTTCCACTATGTCTTTCTTGAGATGCGGTGACCAGAATTGTACACAATACTCCAGGTGGGGCCTTACTATTGTTTTGTATAACGGCATTATAATGTTGGCTGTTTTATTTTCAATCCCCTTTTTGATAATCCCTAATATGGAATTAGCCTTCTTTGCTGCCACACATTGGGGA
The DNA here is from genome assembly GCA_029282475.1 of Phrynocephalus forsythii. Classification (NCBI taxonomy): domain Eukaryota; kingdom Metazoa; phylum Chordata; class Lepidosauria; order Squamata; family Agamidae; genus Phrynocephalus; species Phrynocephalus forsythii. The sequence goes on from JAPFRF010000001.1 coordinate 18,196,875, forward strand.
GACACCTTCATGGAGCTGTCCACCAACACACCAAGATCTCTTTCCTGATCCGGGATAACTCAGAGCCCATGAGTTGATAGATGAAGTTTGGATTTTTTTGCCCCAATATGCATTACTTTACATTTGGTTACATTAAAACGCATTTGCCATTTCTCAGCCCACTCCCCCAGTTTGGAGAGATCCTTCTGGAGCTCTTCCAATCTTCTCTGGTTTTTACCACATGGAAAAGTTTTGTGTCATCTGCAAACTTGGCCACCACACTGTTTATCCCTGTCTCCAGGTCATTTATGAACAGATTGAAAAGCACCGGTCCCAGGACAATACTTCTCTCCATTGTGAAAATTTCCCATTGACACCTACTCTTTGTTTCCGGATCTCAACCAGTTCTCAATCCATAAGAGGACCTGCCCTCTTATCCCCTGACTATGCAATTTTCTCAGCAGCCTTTGGTGAGGGACTGTGTCAAAAGCCTTTTGAAAATCCAGATAGACTATATCCACCGGTTCACCCAAATCCACGTGCCTGTTGACCTTTTCAAAAAATTCTAAAAGGTTTGTAAGACAGGATTTACCCTACATCTTCTTTCACAATATTCTACTTCCCCCTCCTAACAGAAAACATGCCATAGCAACTTACAATACTGACAAAACTGGGCTGTTCTATGTTGTCCCTCTCTTTCTGGTTTTCCTCCCAAGGTCTGGCCACATAAACAATGCCACATATTTCTGAAGGAGTTAGACTGTAGTTTCCTCCTTCCAAATGTGGATCCTTTTTGCAAGAAAGGCATAAGTCAACAGGTTCAATTCCAGGCAGCGAGCTCAAGGTTCACTCAGCCTTCCACTCTTCTAAGGTTGGTAAAACAAGTACCCAGCTTCCGGGGGAAGAGAGCAATGTGTAGCCTGCATAACTAAAATATAAATCACCAGGAGAGTGCTTTAATCGCAGTGAGGTGGTATATAACTGTCATGTTTTGCTTTTTCTTTTTCTCCTATTGCCACCCTATAAAACCTTCTCAGGATCTTCATTGCCATCTCTGCCTTCACCTTGCTAACCCCGGCAGCAAACATTGCTGCTGGCATTGTGCAGTGAACAAATAAAGGTGGATACCATATGTGGATATGATAAAAATCATGACACCAGAAATGCGCTCCAGAAAGGGGGGGGGACATGCCTTTTATAGCATGAAAAGGCATTTCTTAATAGGCTGCTCAAGGCTGACAGAGCCCGATCCTACAAAAAACAAACCCACCAAAGACGAGAGGGGTGTTTAGAATGGGGAAATGAAGGGTAACAGTGAGGGTGGGGGAGACCACAAGGAGGATTTATTACTTTTATTTATTTCGGGTTCGAAAAAGTGGCAGGCGTCTAATAAAAGGAGGCATCTTCTAGATGGAAAAATATGCGTGTCTTCATATGGGAGCTGCAGCCTTTGGCCAGTAACTCAAGTTGAAAATGTTTGGGAAGAACTGGTGTTTGGGGAAGGAGGACAACTGATATTCTCTCCTGGGACCGAGTGTGTGATTTAATTATTTGTTTTGGATATTTTTACCCCACCTTTCTCCTTGGAAAAAGACCCAAGGTAGCTTACAATGAGAGACAATATACAGTCCAGAACATTTAATACCTATTCAAGCTTAAGAACAGGGAGTTAGACTGTGCTCAGATTCTTCACAGAAGTTGAAAGAGACTATTGAAGGGGAAGGAGGCAATACATGCAAAGCCCCGAGCAACTCTTCCTCCTCCATTCCTGCTCCAACACTTAGCAGACCCTTTTACCATATGTGTACCTCTCACTGCTTTCTGGTTCCTAAGAACTGCCTGGGACTCTTGTGTCACAGCACCTAATAACGAACTAAAAAAAAAAAACAGGACTGCTGATCTTCATCAAATTAGCTGGCTGGAAGTATGTATTCCTGGGATAGGGACTTAAGCACATCATGACTGAGGAAAAGCCAGCCCAGGCAACTTTCCACGCAATATATACTAGCCCAAAATTAATGATTGACACTGTAAAGTTCCTAAGCAAGCGGCTTTTACCTACAGAATGACTGCAGTACAGTCCATTTGAGTATAACATGAACTAGTCTGTGGAACTCCCTGCCAGAAGAAGCGGGGACAGCTGTCAGCCCTGACAGCTTTAAGAAAGGATTGGACAAGTTCATGGAGAACAAGGGTATCAATGGTATCAATGGCTATCATGATGGAGGCCTAAGGACAACCTCCGGGTTGGAGAGATCGGCAGGGTATCTCTCAGTGCCATCAGCAGGGAATTGTAAGCAGGCGAAGACATCTGCTTGGGAATACCCTGAAGCAAAGGGTGAGCCACTGCTGTATGAGACAGAATGCTGGACTGGATGGGCTGTGGCCTGTTCCAGCAAGGCTGTTCTTATGAACACTCACAATTTTTAATGTATTGTATTTGTATTTAAGAGTTTTTATCATTTTTGTTTATTAGTATTTTGCCATTTTAATTGTTTTTGACTTGAGAGCCGCCTTTGGGTAGTGGGTGGCATATAAGTTTTATTTATTTATTTATTTATTTATTTATTTATTTATTTATTTATTTATTTATTTATGCATGCTTCCTAAGAAAGTGTAACAATTTGCTTAGTTATTTGCTTTAAAGTTACAGTGTAAAGGAAAAGAAAGTGTATTTCATACTCTATCAAGGAATCTATGAAATAAAAAATTATATTTAATGACACTTACTTTATTCCAGAATCAAATATCACAAAACAAGGAAAAAGAAAGTTACTGGTATCTGATTTTACTGCTGCAACTGACCCTCCTGATGGTTCTGATTTAGCGTGCCATTGTCCAGTCATAATGGTGTCACGTTCCACTCAGCCTGCAAAACCCCCTTACTTCCAACACCCTTTTCCTTCCTCCTGATAAACAGTGGAAAATTCAGCACACAAGTCACTCAGGCCTCTTAATAGCCATCGATCGTTTCAAGCACCGAAGCAGCCACTGTTTGCATTTCAAGACTCATACCTAGATACTAGGGATGTGAATGGAATTCAGAGAAAAGCCTGAAGCCTGAGAAAACAAGGGGCCTTCAGATGAGTTCTGGTGCCACCTGAGATGATGTGGCCCTTCCTCCACAACCACCAGAAAGAACTGAAGCGGGACACTCTTCAAAGCTTCATCGGGACTTTGGAAAGGCGTGGACAAAAAAAAAGACACAAACATTTTTTTTAATTTCTGTAAAAAAAAATCCCAGTGTGTGGGGAAGAGGGCCAGGAGCCATCTTTTAACCACAGACATGCTTTACCAGGGGCTTTTCTCTACAGCTGTGAACTGAGGTGGGACTGAGGTTAATAAAGATCATGATTCCCGCTTCCTTCCTTCCTTTCAATACAGACAGCTGTTGGAAGAGAATGGACAAGCTTTTAAGTTAGGATTTAGAGGAGTTAGCAGCTCATTTTAACTGCTTTAATCTTCTTTAATCTTCACTCTGCTGAGTTCCTCTCTTATTCCCGCTTCTTGCATCCTCTCAACCTTTCCAAACCCTTCTCTCTCTCTAGCATGCTTAATTCCTTGCTGTTCCTTGCTACTCTTATTCTTATTGCTAGGCTTACTGTTGATCATTCCCCTTAATACTGAACATTTAATTTTCCTTCCTCTGAAACCTTCCTAAAATTAAAAATAAACTGAAGTATTTCACTTTGGATTTATTCCTTCCTTCTTTTACATGTGTGTTTAAGAATGAAATAATAATGTAAGAAGGGTGAGAATGATAAATTATCTAGCGGTTCATCCAGCAGTAAATCATATTTATTTCCCTCCAAGATCATCCAATCACTTAAGAAAATCCCTTTCACTTTTTTTGCACACACACACACACCCATTTCTGTGTCTTTGTGTAGATAGTGCTATTAGGCAGCAACACAATAAACAATCCAGATTCCACTTTTTAAGACCCTTTCCCCTGAAGCTACGTATACAGTGGTACCTTGTATAGAAAGGAATTAATTCCTTCCAAATGAAATTATGTTAAGCAAATTTTCCTTTATACACATTTCCCATAGGAATGCATTGAAAACAGAGTAATCCCTAATCACAACCATTTTTATGTTGTATGGATTCGCCCTATAGACGATTCTGTTAAGCAAATTTCCCCTATTTCTGGAATTTTTTATGTTGTACAGATTTTATGTTATACAAACCGTTTTTATACAAGGGTCCACTGTACTCATGTTTTATTTTACAAGTACATTAATGTTCTGTGCTTTGGAGGATGAGGTTAGTTTAGCTATGTTGTGTGCAGATTACTGTGATACACAGAGCACTGCGTTATCATCAGTCTATTACCGTAACCAACATGAGGGGAATGGAGGAAAAGAAATTACAATCAAAGCAGTCTTCCTCCCCACAACATTTTTAGGAGCTAGTTTCATATAAACTACCCATTCTCAGAAAACTCTGCAAGTCTGCTACTTATGACCACCTCTGTGAATCCTGTTTTCTACACTGTTGCCTACACGACAGTATGCCCATCTCTGAATAAAAAAGGATGGTCTTGCAAATAAAATAAAATAAGAAATCCAAAACCTATCATCCAGAAATGGGCCAGCCATAATGCTCTCAATTTATTCTAGATCTATCTAGAAATAAAAAAACAGACATCAATGTTTAAAAACTGGGCAGATGGAATAGCCTCCCGAAGGGCAACCAATCCTTTAAATATCTTCCACCAATGACATTTTTTTCTCACTTACCACTGATGGTATGCATGAACCTTCAGGCTGCTGAATCTCGACGCACACTTAACCTAGGCTTCAAAATGGCAGACACCAAAGCAGGCAACTTTCCAAAGCACCAAACGATGGTTCAAGCCATGATGAGTGTACATCCTTACTTGTGATTTACGTTCTTCTTATCATAAGCAATCTTTGCAAAAACAAGTGCACGTCTGGACGCCTACAATTTTGTAGCTTAGTTCATTTGGGTGCAGTATTAAAAGGTCATAAAGAGAAAAGGAACGGATGAATACAGACTTCAACGTGTTTAAAAATGACAGCAAGCCTCACATTCTCAAATACTGATGAAAGAGAAAGCAAAGAACACAACAATCAGAAAGCACAACAGCATAAGATGCAACAGGAGTGAAAGTCCAAATATGTTCAGAAAATAAGTTACCCATTTAGCTAGCCCTTGTTCCCATTTTTCAGCTTTCTTTACTGGGGTTCCACAACTCTGTGCTAAGAAGCGAGGGTAGACCCAAAAATATGCCCTATGCTATTACAATATTTGGCCTGGGGGATGTGCTTAGAGCAGGCCTGCCCAAAGTCCGGCCCGGGGGCCAAATCCGGGCCATCAGGCCATTTTGAGTGGCCCGCGGCTGGCTGGCTGGCCACTCCCTCCCCCTCCTTCACCCACACATTCCCCTGCGGTGGCCACGGCTCCCTGTGCTTCCTTTGGTCCCCACCTCCCTCCCTCCCTTCCTTGTTCCCCACCTTCCTTCCTTCCGATCTTGGTTTTCACCTCCCCCTCTCTTGGTGCCCGCCTTCTTTCCTGCAGGTGGGGTTGCAAGGGGTCAGTGAGTGGGGCTTATGGGTCAGTGGGTGGGGCTTGCGGTTGGGTGGCCGGGTCTGGGAGCAACTGGCCCGACACATTCTCAGCCACCAAATCTGCCCCCCCCTTACAAAAAGTTTGGGCACCCCTGGCTTAGAGGAAAGCACCTAGAGCAGTGGTTCTCAACCTGTGGGTCCCCAGATGTTCTTGGACTGCAACTCCCAGAAGCCTTCATCATTAACTGTGCTGGAAGGGGTTTCTGGGAGTTGCAGTCCAAAAACATCTGGGGACCCACAGGTTGAGAACCACTGCCCTAGAGTCACACCTCCTCCTTCAGTGCTTTCTTGACATAATGAGAGTAGACTGAAGAGGCAAGATCCTGTTTGCAACAAGACTCTACACATGAGCAAGGACCTGGATTTTCCAGGGTTCTTGTTCATCTGTAGAATCTACGTAACCTCTCTTCTTCAGACTCCTTCATCATGACATGAAGAAAGCAATGCTGGATGTGGCAGATCTATTCCATCCCTCTAAAGCTAAAAGCTATCCATCAAACTAAACAATGGTAACACCTGAATATAGGTGTTCATTCAATTTAAATCTGGATGCTTTCTTACACTAATCAAGTATGTTCAAATGTTGCCAAAATAAAAGAAAAAGCAACCTCTGATAATCAACCAAGATCTTCCAAAGTATACATCACTCTACCATGTGCTCATATAACTCTGATATACTGCAGATTTAATCTTGTGACCATCACTTATCAAGGCTCCCTGCTCTTTCGAAGTCAAGCAACATTATGTGACTGTGAAGATTCTTAGTCATCAGGTAAGTTTATCTAGAAGTTGAGTCATGGCAACTGGACATTTCTTGAAAGATTGAAACGTTTCACTACTCATCCAAGCAGCTTCGTCAACATGACGTAACTGACTGACAATTGTCTCGATGCCTAAGTTACAATATTTCACATCGCGGATGACCACAAGAGAGACCAAATGCTAACTCGGAGGAAAGGAGGGAGAAGCTCCAAGATACTTTATGGCAAGCTGTACCAGTGTAATTTGTATCTCACTGCCACCACCGCCACTACTTTCCTCTGCCACTATCAGACAGATACAGGCATACCTTGGTTTGCAAAGTGAATGCATTCTATGAGACATTCCGTATTCTGGAAAATTCGTAAACCAGAACCGCACAGCGGTGCAATGCATCCTGGGTACTTTTTCCACAATGCTTTACAATTAAAGCAAGATTTTGTGAAAAAAAAGAATTGCAGGCAGAAGCATTATTTCCAATGGATTTCCTTCTGTAAACCGAAAATTACATAACTGGAAGCATCTGTAAACTGAGGTACGCCTGTACTGTCCAGCTGAGCTGCCGCCTCATCTGCAGGGGAAGACTCAATTCACTCCCAACTGGGCCACGAAGGAACTGGCCTCAACAGCCTTGCTCTCTATTAAGTTAAGGATTCCTCAAAGGAAAAATGGGACTAGTATGCAGAACTATTAGGAAAAGTGGGTAGTGCTTAAGAGGCTCATTTCCTCCACCTCTGTCTGAAGTTCCAGCAGTTATTTAAGTACAGTACAGTACAGTACTTCTAGGATGAGTTGGTTCTATTTTTTAAAAAATCCACATCTTGCTGCTGGGACTGACTGGAATGTTGTGGTTGAACTACTACCCCCACAAGCTCCATACTTGAGACAAGCATAAGTATTTAAAGGGGAAGTAGGTTTATCTTTATTCTTCCATCATCCTTGCAGTTCAAACAGCTTTGCACTCACCATTTTTGTTTCAGGGATACACAGACTGAAATTTCCAAGACGATTTTAGAAAGATCAAAACAACAGGGACGAACAGAAAATACAAAATATTTATGTTCCCCTCTTTTGTTTAAATGACAGAGCACATGAAAGATAAACACACATTTTAAATGCAACTAGTATGTCAAAGGCTCTGTGTTCCAAAGAGGTAAGAAACAGGAAAGTGAAACCATGAGTCTTTTTTTTTTTGCATCATTGCCTTCCATTTGTTGCAACATGAAAATGTGATATACTGGAATCTCTAAGAAGTAGCTAGCCTGCTCCAACCACCATGGCAAATCCAACCTCTTTGCACACTCATTTTTTAAACCTTCATTTCTATTTCTTTCACTATAAATGTATGATATACAGTCCAGTGTGAACCTTCAATGTGATGTGGCAGATAAGAGTGATAGACTAGGACAGTGTTGGCGAACCTATGGCACGGGTGCCAAAGGTGGCACTCGGAGCCCTTTCTATGGGCACCCAACATCACCCCTTCACAGCCACCTGTATTCAGGTTAAATTACTATATTGGCACTTTGCGAATAATTAGTGGGTTTTGAATTGCATTTTCGGCACTCGGTCTCTAAAAGGTTTGCCATCACTGGACTAGGACTTTGGAGACCTGGGTTCAGATCTTCACTTAGCCACCTCATGGGGAAGGGGCACTGACAAAACTACTTCAACATCTCACTTACCTCGAGAAATCCCATTAGGGTCGGTAAAAAGGTGGCTACACTTGGCAGCACATAACTATGAACACTTGCCTCCCAACATCTATCCCAGTGATGGCGAACCTTTTAGAGACCGAGTGCCCAAACTGCGATTCAGAAGCCACTAATTTTTCGCAAAGTGCAAATGCAGCCATTTAACCTGAATCCAGGTGGATGTGAAGGGGTGAGGTCGGGTGCCCACAGAAAGGGCTCCGAGCGTTGCCTTTGGCACCCGTGCCATAGGTTCGCCAACACTGATCCATGTTGCCCTCAGCTGTCACAAAAGTTCATCTGAGCGTTTTCCCCATGACCTTTAGGGTACACGGGCACACCTAACTGCCCCTTGTCAGAAATCCAGAGGTGCCCCTGGTGCTTCTGTGGGTGAAGTGCTGTCAAGGTGCGCTTCAAGGGAGGGAAAATCTTCACCTGTGGTTCTAAATAAGGGAGATATTCCAAGAGTGGATCTCCCCAAGCTGTTACCACCGCCCTTTCCCTCCTTGTGAGTTCCCAAGACGGATTTGTCGGGGTTGTTGTTGTTTTTTTTTTTTTTTTTTGAACCCAAGGCCTCGCCAGTCACTCCACTGCCCTCCAGGCATCATCCACGCGGCCCCTCAAGATGGACGGCGGGGCCATTAAATTTTTAAAAAATAACGGTGCCCTGAGGGTTTGGGGGGGGGAGGCCCCGCTCGAGCCAAAGAGGGTGTCGTCCCCGACTCACGGGGGCTTGAGAGTCCAAACCCTGCCCGTCCGCCACCTCGAGGGAAGGGGGCGGAGGGGCACTGATTCGTCGCTTCCCGCTCCTCCGATACGGTAGAAATCGCCCGACTTGAGGCCGCCGCCGCCGGGGTCGGCCGGCCGGCCGGCCGGTCGGTCAGTCGGAGGGAGGGTCTCCCTTATCGCCGCCGCCGCCGCCGCACTCACCGTCCGGGAACTCTCGGTCGCTGATGTGCTGCAAGTGGGGCCCGCCGGGGTCCGAGTCGCCCGACTCCGCCTCGGTGATTTCCCGGTAGGCGCCCCCGCGGCGCTCCAGGCACGCCGCCGCCGCCGCTGCCGCTGCTGCTCCTCCGCCTCCACCTCCTCCTATTCCCGCCGCCGCCGCCGCCGACCCCAGCGCAGAGCCGCGGGCCCGGCCGAGCTTGGGGCTGCCTCCGGGGGAGACGCAGCAGGTGACGGTGTTGCCCATGGCGGCCCCAGAGGAGGAGGAGGAGGAGCAGCAGCAGCAGCCGCAGCCGGACCCGTAGAGGCCGGGCTGGACCCGGGCCGGGCTATGAAGGCCTCGGAGGGGGCGACACCCGCGCCGCCTCATCCTCCCGCCCGCCCGTCCCGTTCCGCCGCTCGCCTTCCCGCCGGTAGCTGCGCTAGACGAACGGACGGACGACCGGAAGGAGCGGTGGAACCGCCCGACCGGAAGACCGGCTCCACTTTCCCAGCAGGCCCCGCGGCTCCTGAGGCACCACCTCCGCCGCCGCCGCCGCCGCCGTTCTCTCGCGCCGCTCCGGCCGGCCAATCGCCGGCCGCGCCTCACGCCCGCCCGCCCGCCCCCCCACGTGACCCACGAGCGCCGTATCATCCCAGGGCAAAGGTGTGCGTGTGTGTGGGGGGGTGGAGAAACAGCGGCGGTGAGGCCACCCGAGGCCACGTGACGAGGAGGGGGCGTGGCCAGGAGACGCCCCACTCGCCGGCGCTGGAACTAGAGAACCAAGAGAGAGGGAGGGAGGGGAGGAGGCAGGCAGGCTCCTGTCGTCATGGAAACGGCGCTCCCAGCGTTCCGGATGGGGGCGACCTCAACGGGATAAGGCGCTTTACAAGGCAGGGCTTGCCGTCTCGTGCTCAATTCCGTCTAGCTCTATGTTCCACTCGCTTCCGCACACCCCCCCCCGCCTAGCCCCGCCCCCTCGCCCTGTGGCCACGCCCACCGCTCCCTCCTTGTTTTTCCCCAGGGCAAAGAGGAAAGCCTCTCCGGCGCTGGCCTTTCTATTCCGGTCCCCGCAGGTCTTCGGCGGGCGGAAGGGCGGGGACGGGGGACCAGAGGACGGGCGAAGCGGCGCCCGGATAATAAGCCCACCGTTGATGGTCTTTCCAAGAGAAAAGTCCTCGGTCTTGACTCTTAATAATAATAATACATCCAGGAGCTGCATTTTAGGTGCTTTTGATGCCAGCCGAAAAGACGACGCAACTTTGGGCTCTCCGTTCTCTATTCGTCCCGCCAACTTCAGATTAACCATATATATAAATATATGGTGTTTATAGATAGATAGATCTACCAGGGGTACCTCAACTTACGAATTTAACCCGTTCCAAATGCATACTCTTAAATCGAATTACTCTTAAGTCGGGGCACCTGTCTAAGCAATTGAAAAAAAAACTTAAAAAATGAAAAAGAATTGTAAGTCAAGCAGACCATAGCTAATATTTGTAAGGCGGCATTTAAAATGCCAACAGTTTTCCGCTCTTAAGTCGAGCTGCTCTTAAGTCGGGGTACCACTGTGTATATATACAGTGGACCCTCCTATAACAAACGGTTTGTATAACATAAAATCTGTACAACATAAAAAATTCCCGAGACGGGAAATTTGCTTAACAGAATCACTTATGGGGTAAATTCGTACAACATAAACATGGTCGCAATTAGGGATTACGCTGTTTTCAATGCATTCCTGTGGGAAATTTGTATAAAGGAAAATTTGCTTAACATAATTTCATTTGGAACAAATTAATTCCTTTATACAAGGTACCACTGTATCTGTTTCGGAGTAGGAACTGGTAAACCACTCCAGTATTCCTGCCAAGAAATTTTATATAATTTTATATAAGTATACAGAAATCTTATATAAGTATTTTATATAATTTTATATAATTAATTATTATGATGTAATTTTATATTAACTTTATATTCTATATAAATATACAGTATAGCCATATATAAATTCACGTTATTTTTAAGGAGCTGGCTTTTTCCACAGCTTTGCAGAGTATTCAACGAACTTGGATTTCAGCAATATCCTCTGCATATCTTGGAAGGGAGATGCCAGTGAACTCCAGTTACGAAATGCACATGTGTCCTTGTCTGTAACTGAGTAGAAGGGATAGTTCACTGTTTATTGCTCTGCACCCTTTGCAAGGACCCCTCAGATAAATATTTTTGTTACTTAATCATCCAGATGCATCCCAATTGTACCCCCAAGAAAATATGATTATGATTAAGCCTGCTTAAGGATAATCATGAGCTGCCTAGATGCCCTTATGCACATCTGATCTCACCTGATCTTGGAAGCTAAGCAGGGTCAGGCCTGGCTAGTACTTGGATGGGAGACCACCAGGGAATACCAGGTGCTGTAGGCACCTGGAGTAGGAACTGGCAAGCCACTCCAGTATTCCTGCCAAGAAAACTCCATGGACATGGGGTCACAAAGAGTCGGTCACGACTGAAACAACACCTCTCTCTCTCTCTCTCTCTCTCTCTCTCTCTCTCTCTCTCTCTCTCTCTCTTACACACACACACACACACACACACACACACACACACACACACACACACACACACACACACACACACACACACACACACACACACACACACACACACACACGCATAATCATATGCTGTGGCGCTTTGTGTGTGTTGGCATCCAAGAAGCTGAGATGTAGGTTTTCTCAAGGACCCAAACACCATCCAATTTATAGGTCCTTAGATCAGTTGGAGCTGCTCTAATGAAGGGCCCATTTAAAATTCAACACCTTTAAATATTTATTCATTCATTCATTCATTTTGAATATTTTTACTCAACGTTTCTCCTTGGAAAAGGACCCAAGGTGGCTTAAAATAATAAAGGACAGCATACAGCCCAGAACATTCAAGACATATTCAAGTTCAACTATTAGTATTTATGTATGTTATACATTGTATACTGTAAAGTCCTATGGCTGTAAACAATAAAGTTTTGTCTTGACTCAAAATCACTGAGGGCCGTTGAGGGGCCGGCTGCAACGTACATAGGGATCCCTCAGGAAGCCTGGCCATCACCCATCCCTCCACCAAAAGGCATGGAGCTGCCTATGAACTTTCAAGTTGAACCCACATCTGGGTCCAGAGGTGGCCTGCTTAGTCGAATAATACGAGTTCCCAGTCTGAAGATTACACTCAAGACCATGTAATTAATTATTTCCAAAAAACATTTCTTATGCTGTGTATTCGCGTGAAGATATCTTGTAAAGTCTTGAGAAAACAGATGATTTTTAAAATTGTACAAATCATGACCTTTGCCATGAATTTCAGCTTTCTGTCTGCATAAAATGAATCCCAGATTTTTATTTTTATTTCAATTCCCATTTCAGGAACAAAAACCTATGTTTTTGTTCGTGTCCAAATCTGAATGTAACATTTCCTGATGGCAAACGTGTTGCCAGATTTACAGCGTTTTACGTTAGGTTTCCTCAAGGCTGACTGCTATGAGATCACCCAATAAACCTTACTAAGGTATAAAATTTAACAGTGACTTTTACTTCGTAATGTTTCATCATGTTTAATCTGAGCCCTGTTTTAGGAGATCTGTTTTCAGAGCCTGCAGCAGGACAGTGCTTGCACCACACATGCGGTATCTTGTCTGGAATGAGCAAGTTTGACTGGGAATGCATTTCAACAGACAGACATTTATTTAAAATGTTTATACTCTGCCTTTCTTCTCAAGAGGACCTAAGTCAGATTGCAGCACTTAAACAAACCATATTAAGAGTTTAAATAGTTCAATTATTACAATATGTTAGAATAATTGAACAAGTGTTAAATTATAATGCAGTGGATGAAAACAGTTCTAAAAAAATTTAGGAACCCTTTCTTAGGCAGTAAGTAACAGAGAGAAAGCTTGCCTGTTGTGGAAGGTCTTTTGCAGAAGATTAGCATGGAAGGGGCCTTGCCTCTAGAGGGAGGGAGTTCTACAGTTTGGGAGCTGGGATAGAAGAGGCTCTTTTGTCTTCACCAAACACACTTGTTTGGGGGGGGGGATGTGTAGCCTGCGTACTTTAATTAAAACTGTAAACTGCCCAGAGACTACTTTAAGTGCTATGGGGTGGTATATAAGCAGAAGCTTTGCTTTGCTTTGCTTTGTGAGAGTGCTGAGACTGACAGAAACCCCTCTTCTGATGCCTTCAAAACATGGGCAGACTCACAACGGATGCTGTTTTTCAGATACATAAATAGGATATGTGTCTTTCTGAAGTTGTGGGGTCACAGGAAGAAGACACTGTGGGGAGTGTGAAGAACATGGCCATGTGCACCACAGGATATGTCTAATAAATGGATATGACTAATAAAAATAAATAATAAATAATAGATTCAATAGCCCAGCTCAGGGTTTTTCCCTAGACAGAGGTTTTAAGAGCAAAGCATCCCCCCCTCCCCAATTAACTAAGGTGGTCCCAGCACTGCAGGACAGGGCAATACAACATTCAGGAAAAAAAAGTTTTTTGGTTAAGAAGAAAACTATCCACTTAGGTCATTCCTTTGTTCCCTGAGCACCCTCTGAGTAAATCCCCTACACGATAGGAAGCAAGCCTCCCTTCTTTTTGGGCGCTTTTACACGACCCCTAAGATCCGCTGGTCCCTTAAATTTGGACCAGAGATCTTAGGGGCTTGTCGCTCTTCCTGTGTTCCCACCCTGGCTGCTGGCTGCGTGAGGGGAGGGAGAAAAAAAAGGAAGAAAGACCGTGGCTCACCTCCTGTTCTGCCTCTCGTTCTTGCCGGCTCTTGCCCCGGCAACATTCCAGTAGCTCTTAAGTAACTCTTAAGGCGTTTATACACGACCCCTAAACTCCGCCGCAAATGGCTCCCAGCTCCGGAGCTTAAAAATGTTTCCCCACCAGCTCCGGAGTTTACAGGCAATTAAGTGCGACCCCGCCCACTTTAGCGCGACCCAGCGCACTTTTCTTGTACCTTCTCTCTGGAGGTGAAAATTCTTTGATGCGGTGCAACGATAGTAATTGCGGGGCTCTCCTCGCTTCTGTTTGCTGTTTTTTGGTGTACATTTCCTGGAGACTAGCTCCAGTGACTCAACAAAGTTACTAGCAATTTCCATTATTCCAAGGTTTAAGGCGCAAGAAACTTTCAGGATGAATCCAAACCTCCACAAAACATACACAGCAATTCTGTACAGGTCTGCTTCTGGGTAAATCTCTTGAAATTTTTTTATATTTTGCTAAACCAAAATATCAGATCAAAGAAGAGGTGTCTCTCTAAATGATTTTGGACTAAATTTTTCACCTTTTTCCTTTTGGCTGTACAGTATTAGGTAGAGTTGGTGGAGGTTGCGGTGCAACAAAATCTTACTACCCATTTCCTTCTATATAAGACTGTACGCAGACAAAGCAAAGTTTTGTTGGGTGTGGTTTGCAATGACAGAACTACAGTACTTAATCACTGTGGAAAGGACAGGAAGTGGGAGCAACTGCTTTTGCTATCCAGTGGTTCTCAGCCTGTGGGTCCCCAGATGTTCCTGGACTGCAACTTCCAGAAGTCTTCATCACTAGCTGAGCTGGACAGGATTTCTGGGAGTTGCGGTCCAGGAACATCTGGGGACCCACAGGTCGAGAACCACTGTTTTAAACTTTGTTCTCCTGCCCAGATCCTATCACATCATATTGTGGAAAATAATTAACTAGACCAGCTCCAAGACTAATATTATTTATTTCGTTGAAGGCTTTTTTTAACCCACTCGAAAATTATTGTTAAAATATGCAATTTACTTACCTTGGGACTCCAAAGTAGCAGGGGTACCTTCAGAAAGCGATTTTAGGGAACCCCCTGAAATTTGGAAACATTTGGGGTTAAGGGGACTGAGTTATGAAGCTATAAATCAGGGAATTTACTCTACTGTATTAACTTCCTTATTACCACCACACTCCCCAACACACATTGCCAATTACTACCCCCAGCCCCTTTAGAGTTTGGCTGGTATACAGTATATGTGTGTGTTGTGTCGTTACAGTCGTGACCAACTCTTCATGACTCCATATCTATGGAGTTTTCTTGGCAGGAATACTGGAGTGGTTTGCCAGTTCCTACTCCAGGCGCCTACAACACCTGGTATTCCCTGGTGGTCTCCCATCCAAGTACTAACCAGGGCCAACCCTGCTTAGCTTCCGAAATCAGATGAGATCGGATGTGCTTAGGGCATCTAGGCAGCTATACAGTATACGCGAGTATAACTAAAAAAACGCCCTTGGCTTATGCTTGAGTCAAATTTTCCCAGTTTTGGGGGGTAAAATTAGGTCCTCGGCTTATTCTTGGGATGGCTTATACTCGAGTATATACGGTATAAATGATGGATTTCTGCATGCCTTTTTCTGAGGATATTGTCTGCTGATGGTCATGGAAAATTATATTCTTGAGAAATGACAAGAAATCTTTCCTTTTTACTACGAGCTTTTGGGAAAGTTCTGAAAGGAAAGGGGAGGATGGCATGGAGAACATTACGCCCTGCCCTACGGGGTAAGGAGCCATTCAAGAGACAAACATGGGATAGAGGGAGATTAGAGGCTGTGTGGGTTTTTCTAGAATATAAGCACAAGTAAATATGAAATCTACTGAAGGCACAAACACTTTGGGGATTTTGAACTGATTATTCTCTCTTAGTGTGACCGACCTCATAGGGTTGTCATGAGGAAAGAATGGGGGTGGTTGAGGAGGAAATACATGTATGATATTCTGGATGAAAGGCAAGAGATAAATGTACTAAACAAACAAAAAATCCACCTGAGACCAAAGGGCTTAATTACAACTGAATTCACAAATAAGTAATTATACAAGTGATGCATTCCCTACATTTTCAAGGCAGAAGCAACTCTCACTGGGCGCTTTTACACGACCCCTAAGATCCGCTGGCAACTTAAATTTGGACCAGAGATCTTGGGGGTTTGCTCCTCTTGCTGTGTTCCCACCCCTCCGCAATCCCTTGCTCCTGTCTGCATGAGGGGAGGGAGAAAAAAAGGGAGAAAAGAATGCAGGCTCATCACCGCTCTGTTGGGAGCTGCCCTAGGAAGCATTCCAGTCTCTTAAACGGGTGGGGGCAAAAACAAACAAACAGAAGGCGAGGACAGCCCGGCACTCACTGCTTTGCAATCCGCATCAGGAATTTTTCACCTTCAGAGACAAGGTACTTGGAAAATACACTGGGACGTGCTTAGGTGGGCGTGGTCATGTTTAATTTTTTTAAAAGTCCGGAGTTGGTGGGAAAACAATTTTAAGCTCCACATCTGGAAGCCCTTTGCCTTGGAATTTAGGGGTCATGTAAAAGCGCCCACTGTGTCCAATGGAATTTACTCCCTGGTAAATGAATTTACTATTGCAGTATGAGATGAAATTATGCATTTGGCTTAAACAGGAATAAAACCGTTACTACAGAAAACCTTCCTACTGTCAATCTGGACACACCCAAAGCCTATAATCCAAAAGCTGCTATTAGAATTTGGTTCTAGAAAGTCTTCTCTCATGGATTAATCTTCGCAAAAGCTCCCAAACAGAAGGGAAAGAAGATTAAACTTGCTGGAATAACAAGCACTGGATGTACGTATTGCCTACATGGGATTTTTGTATTTTATTTAGAAATCAGTTCTACCCAGAACATTTCAGACACTCCGCCATGTTTTTTTCTGCTGCTAGGCCAACAAACTTATTTTCAAGGTCATCAGGTAGTCTGGCATGCTTGTGCATTCAGTGGCTTCAAGTAAATGTGGATACGTGGTATGGCTTTTGGTACTTGCATAACAGAAATTGGTGTGAGGCTATGAGACGAGAAAATTTCTGCCTAAAGGAATGAGAAAGACAGGAAGGCTAGTTTGGGTGAACCATAATGGAGGGGTACAGTAGGACCCCTGTATCCACTGATTCAGTTATCCACGGTTGGCAGTGGAAAAAATTAAATAATTCAGCAGCTGTAAAGCAAGCTACTGTCACAAACAGCAGCCGTAAAGCAAGCTACTGTTGCAAAACAGCAGCTATAAAGCAAGTTACTGTCACAAAACAGTTTTGGAGGGTTTTTTTGGCATTCTCTCTTATCCAGAGTTTCCATTATCCACAGGAAGGCCTGGAACCAATCCCTAGCAGATACCGGGGTCCTCCTATATAACATATTCCTGTGCAGAGGCAAGGGTCTTTGTTCTTCCAGGGGGGTTGAACTACATGTCGCATACTCCATTGCCCTTAATAATGCTAGCTGGAGCTGATGGGAACTGAAGTGCCACAGCCCAAGAGGATGAGATGTTGTCCAGTCCCCCTGCTTCACAGTCTGGCATAACTCAACAGGGTCCCTACAAAAAGATTATACTTCCATTCAGACAAGCCAGGACAGAATCCTATTAAAGACCGCCCAGATCAAGGCATTCATCCTGATTGAAGGAGCTGGGCCAGGGTTCCTTTGTACAGTGGTACCTTGTATAAAGGAATTAATTTGTTCCAAATGAAAATCTGTTAAGCAAAATTTCCTTTATACAAATTTCCCATAGGAATGCATTGAAAACAGAGTACTGTAATCCCTGATCACGACCATTTTTATGTTGTACAGATTCACCCCATAGGTGATTCTGTTAAGCAAATTTCCCCTATCTCTTGAGTTTTTTTATGTTATACAGATTTTATGTTATACAAACCGTTTGTTATATGAGGGTCCACTGTACTTGCTATTGAAGGAAGGAGGTCTTCAGAAAATTGCATAGGCTGACCTATTGTGCAACCCCAAACAAGCTTGTTTCTCTTAGAGATGCATTATTTTTCCATGTATTAAGACTAAAATGATTAGACTAAACATTGAGGGTCATCTTATACATGGGAGTAAGCCAAGGAGAGAACCGTGCAGTTGTGAAACTGTAATTTTGGGCTGGAAAAATGTCTGGTTGACTTATGAATGGGGGGCATCTTATTTTCTGAAAAAATACATTACTATATACCGCTATGTTTGTTCCGAGGAATTATCCACGAACCTTTGTTCTGTTACTGTGTCCAGTGTTACAGTACTCCACCCAACTGAATACCTTTTCAGGCTGGTCTGGACCTCACTAAATTGTGCAATCCTAGATCCATAAAGGAAGAGCCAAGAATGGAGCAATGCTCATTTTTCTATGTCTTTCAGGGCTCAAGCAGCTCTTGAGATTTCCCCACAGCCGAAAAGCGCCGCCTGTGTAAACATTCGGAAAGATGAGAGGTGCCATCGCATGCTGCTGAAAGGAAACTGCATATGTGAATATGTGAATAGGGGCGATGCCTCTTTGCTTGTGTGCAATTTTAGGTTCATTTTTATGAGAACAATGCAGGGTTTCTGAAACTGTGGGGAAAAATGAAACCATGTGAATGAAACCAGGAACAGCTTCCAGTTGTACAGCTCTGCCTGAGTAATGGGAACATTCTTGTAAACAGCAGATTGCCATGGATGAAAGATTTTCCGCCTCCCCGCTTTTCAGCTGCATGTGACTTCATCTCATTGCATGCATGTTGCACACAACCAAAATCGAGTTTTTAATCTACTGCAACGTGCCACTGACTTTGGAACTCCCTCCCACTGGAAGCCAGGACTGCCCTGTCTCTGCTGTCTTCCGGAAGCAGGCAAAGACTTTCCTCTTCAGGCAAGCTTTCCCTGAATGAGGGAGTTCCTACTACGTGGCTTTTAGATGGATTACCATGCATGATTGCATTGACTGATTTCATAAGAACACCCATTATTTCCATTTTAGTTTCCAACCCTCATAATGGAGTTTTTTACCTTTACCCTTTTAACTTCAATATGTCTTAAATGTTCTGGGGTGTATATTGTCCCTCATTATTGGAGGCCACCTTGGGTCCTTTTCCAAGGAGAAAGGTGGGGTAAAAATATTCAAAATGAATGAATGAATGAATGAATGAATGAATGAATGAATGAATGAATGATGGCCTCATTCCCCCAGATGAAGCTATACAAAAGGAGTTAAGACTTATATTTTGGATTCTGAAGGCCAGACCAATACCTCCACTGGTCAAGTTTCCTGTTTGTATTATGCCCTACTGGTTACTTGGGAAATGCCTGTGAATAACACACAACTGCAGCTTTCATGCTATGTTCTGGATTTTATAAACTTGGAAGGGTTGGAGAAGCCAGCGGTGAGTTGGAAACTAGGGGGTTCATCATATGCCATTGTTTGCTGCGTCTTCTTGTTGCAACCCTATAAACTGAAGTCCGAGTGTATCCTCCGGTCCATGAAAAAGGCATCTTAAAAAGGGTGAGAGCTGCAGCATGACTGCAGTACTTCATTTGGCTGGAATGCATGACGGCTGCTTGAAAATTAAACATATCTGTCATACTTGACTCCGGAAAGTCCCAATCAAAAGTCTCAATTGTTGGCTGATTTTCCTAACAGTCATTATGAAATGGTCTAGTAGGTGCATCATTTCTTTTAAATGCTTTATTTCATTCTGTACATGAAATGTATATCTTGCTGTCCAAAAGATTGTCTATTTGCACGGGTGGAAGGGAAATGTGTCAATTGCAGTGGTAGAGTGCTGCTGAGATTGAGATGTACAAAATAATGCAGGGCATGAGTAAAGTGGATAGAGGGACGCTCTTCTCCCTCTCACAAAATACCAGAACTAGGGGACATACACTCAAATTGAGGGCTTGGAGAGTGAGAAGACGAAAGAATTTTGTTTTTACCCAGCGTGTTGTTAGTCTGTGGAGCTCCCTGCCACAGGAGGTGGTGATGGCATCTGGCCTGGATGCCTTCAAAAGGGGATTGGACAGATCCCTGGAGGAAAAGTCCATCACAGGTTACAAACCATGATGAAGATGTGTAATCTCCAGGCTTAAAACCGGGGTACTTCAAGGGCCAGATGCAGGGAGTTGTATCAGGAGACAGATATCTAGTCTCGTGCGCTCCCAGACGCATTTGGTGGAGCCAGTGTGAGATACAGGAAGCTGGACTAGATAGGCCTTTGGCCTGATACAGGATGGCTCTTCTTATTCTCTTATGTTCTCATTGCAAGCCAGTGGTTTGACATTTTGAAGACGGATGGTATAGAAACACAGTCAAGTCTAGAAGCACAGATTCCATTTTTCTGAAAAATAAAGCTAAGCAAGCACAGCTTTGCCGAAACTAGCTAGTTTGAATAATCCATTCTTTGGCTTCTCCCTAGGGGTCTGGTGGCCCAGTGGGCTACAGTGCTGAAACTGTCGGCTCCAGTCGGCAGCTCAGTAGTTCGAATCCCAGGTGCCACGCAGTGGAGCGAGCTCCCGTTGATAACCCTGGCTCCTGCCAACCTAGCAGTTCCAAAGCATGGAAATGCAAGTAGATAAATAGGTACTGCCATAAAAAGCGGGAAGGTAAAACAGTGTTCCATGCGCAGCCATGCTGGCCACATGGCCATGGACTTGCACAACACTGGCTTTTGGGCTTGGAAACGGAGATGAGCACCGCCCCTAGAGTCGGAGACAACTAGCACGCATGGGCAGTAGGAACCTTTATCCTTTACCTTATATCGGATATACTAGTATATCCCATCACCCCAACTCTGGGCGTTTCAACCCTTTGCACCAGCCAGGTTGCATTCTCTCCCAAACCTTCTGATTGGTAACTTCGGCAAGGATAAATAACCCAATAGGCCTGGTGGCACAAACGTCAGGGCTACCAGACACAAAGGGGTGGTTCTGATGACATTTTTGCGGTCTTCAAGGTTCCAGATTAAGGCTTTTCACAGCTTTGGCCAAATCCCTCTGTTTGGGAGAAGCTTCCCACTCCTCCAATCAAGCTAATTCCAGTTACCAAATCCCATGGTTCAGATGCGCGTCTCTCTGTCTGCAGAGGCTCTCAGTCATCCAAGCCAGGTTATTATCTGGGAGTTGAGTCATTGGCATCTGGTTTAGGGTCTGGAACAGGAAGAAGCTGCTGGGAGGAGAAGTGGAGGGTCTCTTTGGTAATCCCACTCAAGTGGATTTATTTATTTTATCTTCTTGGATTTCTGTACCGCCCATCTGGCAGCGAGGTCACTCTGGGCGGTTTACAGCAATTATATAAATTTATATAAATTCAAATAATTCGTACAATAAAAAACATAAAATACAGTAACATAATAAAATAGAAATGAAACTAAAATTAACATGAAAGGGACATAAAACAATGTATTGTTATGAGCGCCTTCAAACATCGGGTGTTGCCTCTGATAATCCTGGCCCTTCCTGGCTGTTGTTCTTGCTGCTGCTGCTGCTGCTGTTACTAATTTGACCTGTAGTTAGGTACTGATCGACCCCCTTCCCCGGGACGGGAGGAGGGTTCCCCGCGCCCGCGCTTCCTCCGGCGCAAGGCCGCCCTGGCCTCGCCTCGCCCGCGCAGGGGAAAGGGTAGCAGCGCCGCCCCTTCGCCCGCCTCCCCGGGACCTCGTCGGAGGAGGAGGAGGAGGAGGAGGAGGAGGAGGGACGGGTCGATCCGCGGTTTGGTCGTCTACTCCTCGGGCGGTGAGCTTCCTTCCTCCCCCCCCCCGCCCTTTCCCGCCGCCCTTGGTCCTTTCTATCGGCGGCCTCCGGGGAGCAGATCCTCCGGGAGGGGCAAGGGGGGAGGGACCGGGAGGGAGGCAGAAGCAGGGCGCCCGTGGGGGTAGGTGTTGGTGGATTGTGGCGGTGCTTGGCTGGCTTTTCGTTACTGCGGGGTCCGTCCCCGTTGGGGAACCGCCGGCGCACGCTGTGATCTCCTCCTCTTCAGGATTTCAGGGCCAGCGGGAGAGAGGAGCTTCCAAGATGGGGAAGGAGAAGGCGGCCAAAGCAGACAGGATTCTTCTCCTCCGTCTTGAGACTCGTGCCGACCGTTTGCACCTTTGCCGCCAGCGTCCCCACGGCTTGATTTCCTAGGAGGAGGAGGTTGCTGGAAGAAGGCTTGATAGTACAGTGGGACCCGAGTATTCGCTGCTGGGGATTGCTTTCCAAGCCTTCCTGTGGATAATGAAAACTGTGGATAAGAGAGAACGCCAAAATGTCCCCAAAACTGCTGTTTTATGACAGCAACTCGCTTTACGGTTGCTGTTTGTGACAATAGCTTGCTTTACAGCTGCAGTTTACCAGAATTTTAATAATAATAATAATTAATAATAATTAATACAGCTGCTACTGTTTATCTTGTTAATAATAATAATAATAATAATAATAATAATAATAATAATAATAATAATAATAATAATAATAATAATAATAATAATAATAATGGTACTCCCAAGCCACTGAGCTACCCAGCATGATAATAGTGTTTGTTAGTCAGGGGAACTACTGGCCACCTCCAGGATCTATGGGTACATCCCTCTTGATAGTCTGTAGGGAGATTTAAACAAGAGAGGAGTGTCACACAACAAGCCATAAAACTTCCCTAGGAATAAATCCTCAGAACAGCCAGGAGCAGCAACTTCCATAGAATCGTAGAATCATAGAGTTGGAAGAGACCTCAAGGGCCATCTAGTCCAACCCCCTGCTGTGCAGGAACCCTCATCACAGGATGCCTGACAGATAGCCATCCAGTCTTTGCTTAAAAACCTCCAAAGAAGGAGACTCCAAAACCCTTCATGGCAGCATATTCCATTGCCGAACAGCTCTGTCATGAAATTCTTCCTAAGGTTTAAATGGAATCTCTTTTCCTGTAGTTTGAAATCATTGCCCTGTGTCCTAGTCTCTGAAGCCATGGAAAATAAACCAGTCCCTTCTTCAATGTGACATCCTTTCAAAATATTTAAACATGGCTATCATATCCCCTCTCAGCCTTCTTTTTGTAAGGCTAAACATTCCCAGCTCCCTAAGCTGCTCCTTGTAAGACATTTCTTCCAGACCTTCAGTCATCTTGGTCGCCCTCCTCTGGACCCCATCAAGATTGTCAACATCCTTTTTAAATTGAGGGGCACAGAACTGGACACAGTATTCCAGATGGGGTCTGACCAGAGTAGAATAGAGTGGTACTATCTTTGTTGTGTGATCAGTTGATGATGGTGATGGTGGTGATACTATCGCTTCCGTTGATCTAGACACTATGCTTCTGCTGATGCAACCAAGAATTGCATTGGCTTTCCTAGCCGCCTCATCACACTACTGACTCATGTTCAATTTGTGGTTCACCAAGACTCCCAGATCCCTTTCACAGGTACTATTTTCTAGCCAGGTGTCTCCCATCCTATATCTGTGCAATTCATTCTTTTTACCTAGATGCACCACCCTACATTTCCCTCTGTTGAACGCCATTCCATTAGCTTTGGCCCAGCACTCTAATATGTCAAGATCCTTTTGGATTTTCATCCTTTCCTCTAGGGAATTAGTAACCCCATGCAATTTGGTATCATCTGCAAATTTGATCAGCCTACTCTCTATTCCTTCCTCCAAGTCATTAATAAAGATATTAAATAGCACCGGACCCAGAACAGAACCCTGGGGCACCCCACTGGTCACGTCTCTCCAAGCTGAAGAAAAGCCATTAATGATCACCCTTTAATGATCAACTTTGAGTAGGCTAATACAACAGCATTCCCCCATCTCATTGGATTTAGTGAAAGAACCTGCAGAAGGAGCTCAGGATTTGGCTGAAAATTGATGGTGTGCACAACAACCCCAGATGGCAATTGGTCTGTAGGAGAAACCAACCAAATTTATGACTTGCGGATGACTAGAAGGGCCTGAGGCTGTGAGCTACAAAATACAGTATCAGTAGCCGCATTCTGGTTCCTTGCCTGGGCCAGAAAATCCTGTACAACAACATCCCGGGAAAGCAGCTTCTGAGGCGGCTAAAGGAACCATTTTCATTGGCCAAGCAGGACCAAAGGGACACAGTGTACACACCAACTGATGGAATGGCCACACAAATGACCTTGTGGCTCTTGTTCCGGACCCTACCTCTGTGCTGACAAAGATACTGCTAGCAGAATGTGCTGCCACTGAATATTTTGTAGCTTCTTGACTCCTTCCCACTGGGTCTCATGTTCTTAATTAAGAAACACCGGAGCCAATGCAGACCACAGATGCCATCTCCCTGTGGGGTATATATGGTGCTGCTGGTGTGATCATTTGGAGGTTTGGATTAAAACTTCATCAATAAACTGATGATGGGCAGTTCTGTCTCTTCTTCCCATCTTCTGATCCCAGTGTAAGATCATGAACCGGTGTCAGTTCCGGTCTGGACGTGGGGGAACAGACTGACACACGGTTCACACCAGATGGGTGTCCTCTTGTTTAGACCTTCTACCCATCAGGGATGAGGCATCCCGCTTCCTCTGGATGGCACTGCTCTCCCCTGAAGAATCATGTATGCACTGAAGATACTTCAGATTGTGTGTCGATATCGTGTATTGATGGTGGCCAGAACTAAATTCTAAATTAATTTTAGCTGTTTTGCATGCCATGAGCTCTCCTAGAAAAAGTAGACAGGGATTCAGTCACCTGACTTGTCTTTCCTTCCAGCTTAGATTACAGCAACACCTTTTTGTGTGGGGCATCTTTTGAAGCCTCCCAGCAGAGGCTTTAAAAAAGACCTCTTTCCTAAGCTGGTTCCCTGGGAATGACTTTCTCAAGGCACTCTTGACCCCTTGAAGTCTTGTTTGCCATTCTTGCTGGGAACAGGTAAGGTGAATGAAGATGGCTTTCTGCATTACCCTGGATTCATTCACAAAGAGGCTTTGTCTTTCTCTGAACAGTGATCAGCTTTTTGGAGGCTTGACAATGCTACCAGGTTAGCTGCAGTGCATACATTTTTATCTGCCCCAGAGTGTGACCCAACAGTTGAGGTGGGTGAAATTGGACTCTCCAAAGATTGCGAGATTGCATTATCCATAAGCCACCGCCACCGTAGCCCGTGGGTCAGAAGGCCGGGGGCCACCAAAATAACCTCTGGAGCTGCACTTGGTTCAGTCTGAGCATTTAGCGTAGCATCAGTCCTAGAATGTGCCAAATTATTTTTTAGGCAGAACAAATATAATAATAACAGCCAAAGTCATACCTAATGGATCCTCAGAGGATCATCCCGCCACTGCTTAACCCGTCGTCGTGCTCATTCTTCTTAGATGTGGAAAAAATATAAATAAGTGACACAGTGGTTAAATGCCTGTCCTGCAGGTAAAACTGTGCTCATGACCTGGGGTTCGAGCCCTGGGAACCGGCTCATGGTTGACTCATCCTTCCATCCTTCCAAGGTCAGTAAAATGAGTACCCAGCTTGCTGGGATGGGGTGGGGGCAATGTGTAGCCTGCATACTGCAATTAAACTGTGAACCACCCAGAGACTACATGAAGTGGTATTGGGGGTGGGGGGATATAAGCAGAACACTTTGCTTTTGCTTTAAATGAATGCACTTTTTTGCAGTATTATCGGCTAGGTCAAGTCAAGATCACGAGAACTTACAAGAGAGAAGACTGCTGGACATTTTATGGCTTATTCACCGTGTGCCTTATCTTTTATGAAGCAGCAGTAAAAGGCTTCTTGATCAATTTATCCCGGCTTTTACAATTGACATCAAACTAAGAGGTACAGTAAGTTCTTGGTGTGTTGGGGAACATCTACATTCCCCCACCTCTGTCTGCCAACCCTCCGGGCCTTGGGGACAGAATGAACTGAGAGTCAGAATGACTCTTAAGGGTGGAGGGGAGAGCGACTGCATATGGCGAGAGTTTCCTCAAAGAGTCCCTTTTCCTAAAGTCCTGTCCTTCTGCTTGTCACGGTAGGGAAGAAGATGTCCTTGGTTCCTTATGATGACAAAGCTCTTTGGGGGATGCAGAAGTTTCATCAGCCGTCTTCGACACACCATTTTGCCAACCACACTATTCAGATCAAGCAGGACTGGAAGCAGCTAGGTGTAGCTGCGGTGGTGTGGGACGCAGTGCGTATCATTTAGCTTTCCTCATGGGTGTCAGATTGAAATGGGACCAACGGTCAGGTTGAGAGAGCAGCGGTAGGGATCCCTTGCCATAACTCATTGAGGAGGTCTAAGGAAACTGGAGAGGACATTTCAGTCAGGGAAGCCATTCATGTGAGCACTGAAACCCCCTCTCTCAACAGAGCTGGGGGCCTCAGGCATAGTCTATCTGCTACTTGTCAGGGTGTGCTTTCAACAGTACCCAGACAAATAAAAAAGCCTTCACCACCAAGGCCATAGCTAATGATCCATTATAGGTTTCAGCACCTTAGGCCATTGTTCACCTTAAGGCAGGCATGTTCAAACTTTGGTCCTCCAGATGTTTTGGAACACAACTCCCATAGTCCTTTGTCACTGGCAATCTAAGCTGAGAATTCTGGGAGTTGTGGTCCAAAACATCTGGAGGGCCAATGTTTGGACATGCCTGCCTTAAGGCTATGGATACTATTGTCTACCTAATGACCCTATTAAGGCCATTGTCCATCTTATGAGCCTATTTCAGAGCAGGGTGACAAGAGGTCAAAGCGGACTATAAGATGGAGGACTCTCACTAGCTGTATTCAGACTGATGAAGCTGTTTGGATGAGTAGCGAAATGTTTCTCTCTCCCAAGAAAAATAAGTCCACTTGCCATGACTCAACTTCCAGATTTCAGACGAGGGAACTACATGACCTCTGGTGGCATCCTTAGTCTTAGCTAAAGCCAACTTGGCCTGCTTCTCAGCTGAAAGAAGCAGCTGCCAACCTTGCATGTAACCTTCTGGAATGACACCTGTAGGTTGACATACATCCTGTAGACTGTGATGGTTGGGCAATTTTTAAACAGAAGGAAGACAAACCTTTGAGCAGCCTTTTGATACTAGTGAGGCCAGATTTCCCCCTTAACTGTAGAATTTTCTCATTTGGGATAGTCTGCTCTGTGAACTGTTGGCAGGCTTGAGCCACAGACTAAATATTGGCTGTTGAATCTCCATTTTGGCTGGGGACCTTCTGATTTCTGTTATTGGGACAAGAGTCTTTTGACAGAACGAAAGTTTCAACAGGGGTTAAAAAAACACTTCCCTAGAAGTCAGAGCAGTATTTTGGTTTCTCTCCATCTCATTGCCAGAAAACATTTTTGCAAGCTTCTCTTGGGACCTATGTGAGACATATATCATGGTCTGATGTCATTTAAGCCAAGATTCAGTGATGTACAAGATTCAGTGATGTCTATGGTTGTTAGCTGAGTGGCCTTTTAGGCCAGTAGGGTGGGATACAAATACAATCAATCAGTCAGTTAGTCTCCAGTATTGTATGGTCATATCTAGTACCAGCAGATTTGAAACTGTCTTCTCTCCCCTCTCATGTTGCAGCACTGGGTTCCCCCCTCCTGTTTCGGAGGGTTCCCTAATCCTCCTGAGATGATGGTCAAGGTGTATTATGGGTTACAGCAGCAGGCATCCCCAATTCTGGTGGAAGCAGCAGGATCGGGGTGAAGATGACCATTAAATCCTAGCCTGAAATCAGTTTTATTTCTCATTAATTATTCCCCACCCTCCTCCAGGCTGTGGTGCTGTGCACATTCTTGGAGACCGGAGGCATCGATCTACAAGGGCGCTCGGTGATTGAGTTGGGTGCTGGCACAGGCTTGCTCGGAATCGTAGCTGCACTGCTTGGTAAGTTTCATTTGATGGTAAATGGGATTAAAGTAGCCAGTGACATTCATTTCAGCATTTGATATTGTAACAGCCGGGGTGTGAGTGGCAACCAGGAAATCTGCAAAGGAGGCCGGGACCAGGGTGTTTCCAGCAGCCCAGAGCATGGTCAGTCCATTCTGAGTTCAAGATTCACAGAGAGGGTCGTCAGCCAGTCTAAGTTCAAGAGTCACAGAAATACAGTCCGTCAGGGAGGGGGATACCAAATAATAAGACTTACAGAGTAGCAGAGTTTTGACAAGGATCAAGGTAATAGGGCCAAAGCTTCAGGAGTCCAGAGGTCTCACATTGCTGAGGCAAGGAACAGGGAGTGCTGGCTGCTAGCTTCATGCCAGTAGGAAGCCCACCAGCTCCATTCTCTGATTGTCTCAGTCTGAATGGGGCCCTGATTCTGCCAAGAGGCAGGGGCAAACGGCCCCGATCCTGACATTGATTATAAGTAGCATTGCTTACTCTACAGGGCATTTTTAAAAATTATTATTATTATTATTATTATTATTATTATTATTATTATTATTATTATTATTATTATTATTATTATTATAGTAGGGGAGGATGGTGGGTGAGAAGACTGTGGTAGCTGCACTTGATTTCTGATCATTCCCAGATCTTTTTTCTGCAATGATTATCTAGTCTTTTTCAAGGTTTCAGTAAAGAGGATCTTAAAAAGCAAGTGTACTACTGACTGATTTCAAGTTTTAATTAATCTTCAGCAGTTTTATACAGAGCTTAGAAATCATTTGGTGGGGGGTGGCATGATGGCTGAGGATTTTTGTGACTTGTCATACAAAAATTTACTTTTCCTGGGCCTGGATTCATTCATTCATTCATTCATTCATTCAGGGCGGGCGGTGGTGGTGGTGGGAGGCGGGGCAGCAGGTGGGCGGCGGATGACGGGGACGGCGATGGGCACAGGGGCGGACGGCGACGGGCACGGGGCGGACGGCGACGGGCACGGGGGCGGACGGCGACGGGCACGGGGGCGGACGGCGATGGGCGCGGGGGGCGGCGGAGGGGATGGCGACAGGCGGTGGGGGACGGACAGTGGTGGTCAGCGGCGGGGGGCAGCAGGCTGGCCAGCGCCCCCTCCATTTTGGCGCCCTAGGCAACTGCCTAGTTCGCCTTAATGGACGCGCCGGCCCTGGGTGTGTTCCATGTACAATTTTCTTGCATTGTTTCGTAATCAGATTCTCTCCAAATTTAAATGGGATAGGTTAATGTCATGAATGTAGCAAGAAAATATGAAGAAAAAAGGGAGACGCCTACTAGGAGCTTATCTTTCCTTTGGTATTAGAATACAGTGCTCTTGGCAGTTGAATGGAATGATTATAATTAGTATTTTTAAAATAATGTTTATTCCAAACTTTTTGCTGAAAATGGTTTTGTAAATTCGGAGGATAAGGTTTCTGTTACGAAAAAAAACCATCTGCTAGATACTGGTACAGTAGATCCTTTTAGACATATAGTTATTTTTTTCGTTTTCTTTTTGAAAAACTTGGTTGGCCCGTTAGGTGCTCATGTTAACGATAACGGACAGAAAAGCAGCCTTGGCCCTCCTTGAGTCGAATGTGCGAGCTAACCTGCCGGCTGATCTCCAAACCGAGAGCAGTGGTCCAGGAACTGACTTGGGGACAAGATTTGGGGACCTTCTCTCCAGGAGGCTACGACTTCGTTTTGGGAGCAGACATTGTTTATCTGGAAGAAACGTTTCCAGATCTTCTTCAAACTCTGGACCACCTTTGCTCTGACTGGACTGTGATCCTGTTATCATGTCGCCTCCGCTATGAACGGGACCGGAAGTTCTTCAGGATGATGGAAGGGCTTTTTTCAGTCCAAGAATTGCTCTATGACCCTGATAATGATGTGCATATATTCAAAGCGCAGAAGAAAGTCCAGGAGAGAGATCTGTGACTTGTTATTGTTAACTTTTGTCAACGTGCTGGATGTTCTTCTGGACAGAAATTTTATATATATATATAAAAAAAATTGCAGTTTCTCCCAGTCAGTATAGTCATGGATAAAGCTGGGGGATTCTGGTGGTCCAAAAAGTAATCCCTCTCCCCCAATCCCTGCCTCCCATCCCTGTACAATTGGACCAAAAAAAAAAAAAAACCACCCTCCACTTAAGTCTTCTTCCCAATCCCCTTTGCTGATTTGTGTCACTCTCGTGGCGATAATTCAGACCAACAAAATAATAACAAGCCTAATTATTATTTCCACAGTGAAAATTTAGTGAAACCTGCAGTTTGGAAAACCCGGGACCTGTTGGCTGTGAGTATGTGGAATATCAAAGTAGCTTCAGAATAGGAACATTTAACTTCTACATTATCACTAGTAAAGAATACCTCTTGAAGTATAAATCTGGGAAACATCTTAAAATGGGGGGGAGCACCTCTTGATTTAGTAACTGTAATGAAACAACACACACGCACACACAAACAAAGTGATTGCATAGGAGTAGGAGTGGCTGCTACAGACCCCATGACACCTGCAGTAACCTACAGATTATTCCACAGAGGATAGTACTCAACAGAGTAGAGTCACAGAGTAGGACTTGGGAACCTGAGGTCAAGGCCCTACTGAGCCACGGGAAATCATTAATCTAATAATCTAATAATAATAATAATTTATTGTCATTGTGTGTATATACACAGTATACACATACAACGAAATTCAGACACCCAGAGACCAGATTCAACACACACACACACACACAAATCTCCAAACACTCTCACACACATTAAAAACAAAAACAAACAAAAAACCCTTCAACACACACATAAAAATCCCCGAACACTCCCCCACCCCCCACCCCCCTAAAAACACAAGCATCTACACAACAGGCTAGGTAATCCTGTCCAAGTGCTCACTGCTGGTGGTTCTTGAGTTCATTATTAAGTGCAATTATAGCTCTGGGATAAAAACTGTTCAGTAGACATGTGGTCCGGGTTTTAATTGTTCTGTATCTTCTGCCAGAAGGTAACAGTTCAAAGAAATTGTGAGCAAGATGAGTAGAGTCCCTCAGAATGTTGTGTGACTTCCTCAAACAGCGAGATGTGAAGATGTCATCCAGGGTTGGTAGCTGGAGCCCTGTAACATTCTGGGCAATTTTAATTATTCTCTGTAGAGCTTTTTTGTCCGCTACAGAGCTGCTCCCATACCATGATAGCATGCCATAGGTTAGGACACTCTCAATGGTGCTGTGATAGTAAGACAGAAGTAGATGCTGAGATAAATTCATCTTCCTGAGCATTCTTAGGAAATACAGCCTCTTCTGTGCCTTCTTCACAACCATATTGGTGTTTACAGTCCATGAGAGGTCCTCTGAGATGTAAGTGCCCAGATATTTAAAGCTACCAACCCTCTCCACCTCCTCACCATTTATGTACAATGGTAAATGTACATCTTTCTTCCTCCTAAAATCAATTATAAGTTCTTTAGTTTTTTTGGTGTTAAGTATAAGATTGTTTTCTTTACACCACTGAGTCAACCCTTGTACTTCTTTCCTATAAGCAGACTCATTGTTCTTACTAATGAGCCCCACCACTGTTGTATCGTCTGCAAATTTGATGATTGTGTTGGAGTTATACAGTGGGGTGCAATCATATGTGTACAAGCAGTAGAGGAAGGGGCTCAGCACACAACCCTGAGGAGCTCCTGTACTTAATACAAGAGTAGAAGAATGGTGGGATCCCATCCTTACTGACTGTGGCCTATCAGTCAGAAATTCCTTACCCACAAACAAATCTTCTGATGTATACCCAAATTGGCCATTTTGTAAAACAACCTATTAGGTAGAATTGTGTTAAAAGCAGAGCTATAATCCACAAATAACAGCCTTGCATATGTTCCCTGTTGTTCTAAATGGTTCAGTACAGTATGGACAACAATGGATATAACATCATCAGTGGATCTGTTACTCCTGTATGCAAACTGAAACGGGTCCAGAGTAGATGGAAGTCTAGCCTTAATATAATCTAGCACCAATCTCTCAAAACACTTCATAATAACAGATGTTAAAGCTATTGGTGTATAGTCATTGAGAGATGCCACTACTGACTGTTTAGGGACTGGCACTACAATAGATGTCTTCAGGCAAGTAGGGACAGAGCACTGCAACAAAGATAGATTAAAAATGTCTGTAAATACTCCAGCTAATTCTGCAGCACAGTCCCTAACAACTCGTCCCATGATTCCATCCGGTCCAGCTGCCTTCCTAGCATTAATATTCTGGAAAGCGCGTTGCACATCAGAAATCTGCAGTAGAAGTGGTTGTCTATCAGTAGTATATTCTATTGGTGTGCTATTGGTGGTCGATGCTGTAGTGATAGTGGTTCCAGTTTCCACCTCAAAACGGCTGAAGAACTGATTCAGCTGCTCAGCCAAAGACTCACTGCTGCTAGACAGATTATTTTTAATATTCTGCCCTGTGATTTGTCGCAGACCTTGCCATACCCGACGAGGATCAGAGCTCTCAAAATGATGTTCAATCCTCCGACAGTACATAGCTTTGGCATCCCTGATGCCCTTTTTCAATTTAGCTCTGGCCTCTCTGTACTGTAGTGCATCACCAGAGTGAAAAGCAGCATTTCTGGCCTTTAACAGAAGGCGCACATCTCTGTTTAGCCAGGGCTTGTTGTTAGGAAACACCCGTACTTGTCTGATGGTAGTGACAACATCAATGCAGCTTTTGATATAGAACAGTACTGTCGAGGTATATGTACCAACATTGTCCTCCTCAAACAGTGCCCATTCAGTGCTCCTAAAGCAGTCTTGAAGTTGCTCAGATGCACCTGCTGGCCACACTCGTATTTCTCTGGTTGATGGTCTGATTCTATTAACGAGAGGTCTGTATGATGGGATCATGAACAGAGATATATGATCTGACTGTCCTATATTGGGCAAAGGCTTAGTCTTGTATCCATGCATGATGTTACTATATACTTGGTCCAAGGCATTTTTCCCTCTGGTGGGACAGTCAACATACTGATAGAACTTAGGGAGAACAGTCTTTAAATTGGCTTGATTAAAATCACCTGCAACCACCAGCGCTCCCTCTGGGTAAGCCTGCTGCTGTTTGCTAATAGCAGTTAGCAGGTGACCCATAGCTGTAGTAGTGTTTGCATCAGGAGGTATATATACTGCAGTTATTATAACAACATTAAACTCACGTGGCAAATAAAAGGGGCGGCATTTCACTGCTAGATACTCCAAATCAGGAGAACAATGAATATCCATTATTTTAACATCTGTGCTCCAGCTGTTATTTATGTAAACACAAATCCCTCCACCTCTGCTCTTCCCGGATTCAATAGTTCTATCTGCTCTAAGTGCTGAGCGTCCTTGTAGCTGTATAAGCTCCTGTGGAAAGGAAGAATCCAGCCACGTCTCCAAAAGGACCATAGCACAGCAATCCTGGATATTTTTCTGCAGAGAGATAGTAAGTTCCAACTCCTCGATCTTATTGGGAAGAGATCTCACATTTGAAACAAAAAGACTTGGCAATGCAGGCTTGTAAGGATTTTTACTTAGCCTCACTCGAAGTCCGGCCCTGCAGCCCCTCTTCTGCTTGTGTTTCCTCCATTTTCTTTTCTTTCTGGCAGGGAAAGCAGGGGGAGTAGCCCAAGGATATGCAGACCCTCTGATAAGCTCAGCTGGAATGTTGTAAGTTGTAACCTCCTGGCTGCAGCCTTCTCTGCCGATAGTTAAAAGCTCTTGTCGACTGTAAATTACTTGTGCCCGAATGTGCAGAGTCCGTAGTAGAACGTACACAAATAAAATATTAATTAAAAGATACCGATCTCTGGAGTGCCAAGCCGCTGCAAGTGCTTGCGCCGCCATCTTAGGGGCTGTCAGTGCTAAAACCACACCCCAGATAGCGTGAAAATTGTATTAGGGCTGCTACACATTAGGTGAAATTTGAAAATATAGCCAAAAAATGATAGATTGTGTGAGAGGAAACTGAAATGGAAAAGAACAAATATGGATCATTACTCTGTAACTGTGGCCACTAACAAACAGTAGTTGAGTGGTAGAATGGATATACCATTATACATCCCTCGTCAGAGAGTTTGGCTGCCGAAAGAGGTGGGGAAGGGCTGGCCGAGCTCCTGCTTGGGTTGGGGTGCAGCTGCAAAAGAAGGACCCTGGGATGGGAGGTGGAGCATGAAGTGCTTATATCTTTGTCTATCTAATGTGTATCCCATATGTATATATGGCATATTCATTTTACCACTCAGCTACACACACTTTCTCTGTATGTAGGTACAGTATATGGAATATATATATTCTGTGTAAAATTGAATCAAGTGTATAAGATTAAAAGTGAGAGCAAACAACAGAATTTTCAGATAAAACCTTTTTTTCTAAATAAAATGTCCTTCACTTATTTCTCCTATAAATTAGTGCCAATATATCACCAATGAAGATTCCCACAGTCTTTTCTATCTGTTTTTTTTTTAAAGTTAAATATTGGGAATGTTACAAGATCCCTCTATATGTGATAAATGTTATTATGTCAACAATATCCATTGTCATCCCTGTAAAAAGGTAAAGGTAAAGGTCCCCCCCCCCCGCACATGTGTGCTAAGTCATGTCTGATTCTAGGGGAGGTACTCATCTCTGTATTCAAGCCGAAGAGCCAGTGTTGTGCAAGTCTATGGCCATATGGCCGGCATGGCTGCAAGGAAACACTGTTTTACCTTGCTTTTTACAGCAGTACCTATTTATTTACTTCCATTTACATGCTTTTGAACTGCTAGGTTGGCAGGAGCTGGGGTGAACAGCGGGAGCTCCCTCCACTGCGTGGCACTCGGGATTCGAACGCTGAGTGGACGACCTTGC
Organism: Phrynocephalus forsythii; assembly: GCA_029282475.1. NCBI lineage: Eukaryota > Metazoa > Chordata > Lepidosauria > Squamata > Agamidae > Phrynocephalus > Phrynocephalus forsythii. The sequence continues at coordinate 18,231,320 of JAPFRF010000001.1, forward strand.
AGCCGACCGTTTTCAGTACTCTAGCCCGTTGAGCGACCACACTCCTCATATTTCCCCAAAAACAACTCTGTAAGGCAGGCCTGCCCAAAGTCCGGCCCGGGGGCCAAATCTGGCCTGTCAGGCCATTCTGAGTGGCCCGCGGTTGACTGGCCCACCCCTCCCTCCCCCTCCTTCACCCCATGTTTTTTTAAAGAAAGTGGGTGGGGCTTGCAGTGGGGTGGCAGGGTGGGGAGCAACCGGCCCCTGACACATTCTCAGCCACCAAATCTGGCCCTCCTTACAAAAAGTTTGGGCACCCCTGCTGTAAGGTATACGTCCATGCAGCGGAGTGAGCCCTGTGGAAATGGATAGCTTAAAGCCCAGGAAGCTTCATGATAGATGAGGGATTTTAACTTTGACATGCCCTACTGGTTTATGTCAAGGGCCATCATCCTGCACATGAACTTGCCCACTAATGAATGAGTTCATCAGCGAGTCCTCCTTTCTGAGGAAGTGACATGTTAGGCAAGGGGCAAGCCAAGGGTTTTTGTTACGACACTGCCTACGTTACAGAACTCTGTTCTTAGATGCAGTTTCTAGAGCGTCTTTTGAAGCGAACGGCAAACAACGTATGAGTACTGTGCACCTAGATCAGTGGAGGCAAACCTTCTGCACTCCAGATGTTTTGGACTGCAGCTCGCAGAATTCCAAGCCTAGACTGCCAATGACAAAGGACGGTGGAGGTTGTGGTCCAAAACATCTGGAGTGCCGAAGGTTTGCCACCACCGACCTAGATAATCCTGGAAGGGGTCACCATAAATTAGAACTGACTTGAGGGAAAACATCAACAACAATAAAAACAACCTTTATTGCTGCAACACTAGAAGAACATTCTGCTCTCTTGTGCCTCTAACTGCATTGGATGTCCTTTTAATGGTCTTACTTGGTTTTATTTTCAAAAACCCTTTTCGGCTATTGTTGTTGTGATATTGACATTTTTATTTTCTTGTTGCTCAACATAATCTGACTCCAGAATGCGAAGATAGCAGGATGTGAATTTCTTAGGAAACACACCCCACCACATGTGAATATACAGTACTGCAAATAAGAACTGGAGTACCTTTGAGTTGGTCCTGAAATGTAGTAATGCCACAGCAGTCACAACAGTAAAGATGGGAAAAATTCATGAAGAAAATTAGTTACTCAATAACGAAGGTCGCTAGCCATATTAGCCCATGAGGAGAAAAATATGCATAGCAATATCCATAACCGGACAGTCTCTTGAGTAGGACCAGGTGTAATGTCCTTTCTTTTAACCCCCCCCCGCCCTTTTTTAAACTGCTTAATCTAATGAAGAATTTTATAACTTAGTTTACACGTGTGTGGGTGGTAATTTTTTTAGATGTCTCCAATGTCACCATTCTGAACTTGGTGCTTATGTATGAGCTCACACCTGTCAAAGCCAGGAGGGGTCATAAGCCGCTGTCATTTCTGTGGATAGTAAAGTAATGGTGTGGTGGTTCAGTGGGCTAGAGTGCTGAAACTGTCGGCTGCAAAGTCGGCAGCTCGGCGGTTTGAATCCCGGGTGCCACGCAGCGGAGTGAGCTCCCCAATCCCAGCTCCTGCTAACCCAGCAGTTTGAAAGCATGTAAATGCAAGTAGATAAACAGGTACTGGTATAAAAAGGAGGAAGGTAAATGGTGTTCCGGGTGCAGAAATGTGTTCAGCCATGCCGGCCACATGGCCACAGTCTTGCACAACACTGGCTCTTCGGCTTGAATATGGAGATTAGCACCACCCCTAGAGTTGGACACGACTGGCATGCATGAGCTTGGGGAACCTTTACCTTTTAAGTAATGAGAATAGAAAATATGCTTTGATACTGGAGAGGGAGACTGTGTGCATGGTATCTGTCTGGAGGAGGATCAAACTTGGAAGTGTTGATGCAGTTTGAAAGTAGCCTGTTGGCGTGAAAAGATGTGAACTCTTTGGTGCAATCCTGCTGGACAGTGGTTAGCATCCAGTTTTCATTAGTGAAATTTGATGCAAGGTACGAGGAAACGTTGCTGGAGAAGAGAAGTGTGGACTTGGCCGTTGGGTGAGTCAAAATTGTTGATTGGATTCCTTGCTGGAGCATTTCAGAAAAATTGTGCTGCGTATGGGCTTCTGAGCAGGTGGTTTGAAATACTGGGAAGAAGTGGATGAAGGCTTCAGACTGTCTGAGGAATACCTGGTGGGTGATGGCAGATAAGGATGCCTCCAGTAGGGGTGGTAGGCTCTTGCATGGGTGTGTGAACAGAAGCCCATGTGTTTGGACATATTTTCTTTTAGGAGTTGTCCTTAACGTCATCTGCCTTGCTGTTGAAGAGGCCCTCACTATCAAACAGTAAGTCCTCAATGTGTGCTCTGGAAGAATCTGAAACACCAACAGATTGGAGCCGACCAGTCTGAGTACACTGTGGCCTGAGTACACTGAGGCCACTGCCCTCCATGGTGTGACATGCAATGTGTGTATTTCTTGGGTCACTGGGACCAGAGCATCTTGCTAGAAAGATAGCACAAGCACACTCTTGTCCTCTGGCAGGTTATTAATTAAGGGTTGGATCTTGTACCATAGAAACCTATGTTTCAGCCTCATCCTGCTTAGTTGATTATCGTAATTCCTAGGGAGGGGGTTGAAGACATTATTCTATGGAATAGACTAGATCATTCTCTATTTTCTGTCCTCTATTGGTTGAGGCTGTTTTATGATGTCCTTTAGATCTTGTCTGGGCAGCCTCAACTATTATCAAGTGGGGTTTGGGATGTTTAAAAAGGGATGCACATTCCTTATGGATTTTTTACAGATTTGTAAGTTCTACAAGAAAGCGAGGCAGGTTTCCAGCATTGAGAGGTTGGAGCTGGGGCGTGTGTGTGTCTGGAGTGAGACCAGACTGAAGGCTGCTCTCCTAAGATATTCTGCCAACACTGAATTAGAGCAGTTGTGGTTGGGAGGAGGCTTAAAACAGGCAGTGCCCCTTTACGATCGTCAGGGTTAGGGCAGCAGCAGAGATTTCTCTGCATCATTGACCTAGTAGATGTAGAATCAGAGCCAGCTTGGTCCCAGGAGACACCCCGTGTTTACAGGATCAAGCCCTACTGAGGCAGAATGTCATGGCTGTCAGGAGGTTCACCTGAGAGCCCCAAGGGATGGCCTACTCAAAGAGTTGCCTTCCCTCTGGGAAGTTGCCTCAGTAATATACGTCTTTGGCTGTGCATGTGCTCTAGTGCCCTTTAGCTCCAGTTCCAATGCTCCTGTCCCTGCTTTACCTCTTGCACCCTGGACCTTGTGTGTCAGTCTCCTGCTCTAGAGGTGTGCTTCTGCACTGGTGATCTGCTTCTAGTCCTGGTGTGCCAGCTTCAGTTCCTGTACTTCTGTCTGGGTATTGGTTTGGACTGTTTATCCTGTTCTGTTGGCTGGGCTGTAGTGCCTCTGTTTAGTTACTAAAGGCCACTATATACCACCAAGACTGACAAATAGGTGGTTTTGATGCTGATTGGGAGCAGTTGGCAATAGCAATGGCTTCTTGGTAACTTTGACACTGAGGACGTTTATACACGACTCCTAAGCTGCGCTGCAAATGGCTCCCAGCTCCGGAGCTTAGAAATGTTTTCCCACCAGCTCCGGAGTTTGGAGACAATTAAGTGCGACCCCGCCCACTTTAGCGCGACCCAGCACATTTTTCATGTACCTGCTCTCTGCAGGTGAAAAAAATTTGATGCGGATAAGAGTGCCGGGTTCTCCTGGCTTGTCTGTTTTTTTTTTTGCCTCCCACCCCTTTAAGAGCTCCTTGAGACAGAACCAGGAAGTAACGGAGCGCTCGTGGCAAGTTCGACCGGCACCGGCAGGTTAGTAAAGGCTTCTTTTGTCCTTTTTTTCCCTCCCTCCCCTCACGCCGACAGGAGCAGGAAGTGCTGAGGGGTGGGGATGCAGGAACAGAAACGAACCCCCAAGATCTCTGGTCCGAATTTAAGGGACCAGCGGATCTTAGGGGTCGTGTGAAAAGGCCCTGAGTGTGTCAGGTGGGAATGTTGTGGTTTTGCAAGTCTCGGGGACTTCAGATCCATGGCTGAGTTTGAATGTCGCTGTGCTGGTCTCTTTTGAGGCCGTGGTTCTTCCTGAACATTTCATTTCCAGCAAGCGTGGCTTTGCTGTTGCTGCAGAGGCTGTGCAGGCACTGATGCCGGTCTAGGCTAGAAAACCCATTGTGTACCGTTAAAGCGGAAAGCGAACATTGGAAAAGTCGACATTGGGGTCGAAGATGTGCTGGAGGATGAGTGCTGATGACCTGGAGGGAAGGCACTAAAGGGAGCAGAGGCCGGAAACAAAGGTGGTACCTGCGGTCCAAAGTTGGAGATCAGTACTGAGGATGATGTGGGGGTGGAATCACTGAACTTGAATTCAAAGGTATGTCAGCAGCGGTGCTAGAGGGGTGGCTCAGTACCGACGTAGGTAGAGTGGCTGGCAGTGAGGTCGGAGGTGCCTGTGCCATCTGGAAAGAACGATTAGGAGTGGTAGTCGGTCCTGTGCAATGTTCCGATGTTGGGACCAGAGCCAGCATGGCTTCTCAAGTTTGTGTCGTAGCACTGGATTCAGAAGTCTCGAACATCTGTCAAGGGTGCTTAGAATAATGCTTTCCATTGAGGTGTTGCTTTTTCTGCCTTGTGGGCAGATGGCACCGCATTCGGCTGAATAGAATGCAGCCCAATTGGCAGCTGCATTCAAGGTAGAGTTGAGGTAGAGCTGAAGTTCGATGGTGGACGCATCAAAACTTGCACCTGCACCGATCCCGGTAGAGATACAGACTTCCCTTGATCAGAGGTGTGCGGACGAAGGGATCTTTGAGGAGAGAGAGATCCGACGGAGCCTCCGAATCAGAAGAATCCAATGAAGTGGAAGAGGAGCCGGCAGTCCAGTGGGAGGAATGGAGCCAATGAGGGCTATTTGAAGATGGTAGAAGGAACAGTCGAACTCTGTGAAAGGTTGGGGGGAGACCCAGCACAGAGAGCTTTCGAAGTAGGTTGCTTGGGCTTCTTTTTTTTTTAACCAAGGATGATTCTGGTTTGGAGGTGTCTTTCTTTGGTTTTGACACTTTCTTTTAAAGATTTTTTAACCATCAAGTCATTCTTGGGAGAAGAGGCGGAGGTTTGTGAGCCTCAATCCTTTTCCATTTTGGAGGGACACAGGGATCTTTCAAGAAAGTGTTAACCCTGTGTCTCCTGTTCTTTACTGCCTGAGCGCTGACGTTTTTACAAAAGGCACAGGAATCCGGACAATGGTTTTCTCCCAGGCAGTAAAGGCACTTCCAAGTGTCCGTCAGTAAGGGGAATTTCCCCCTGACACTCCATCCACTTTTTGAAAGGTGCCAGAAAGGCCATGAAAGAGAAGTGGAAGATACTGGATTTTTTAAAAACAGAGACTAACGAAATGGAACCTTCTAACGCGGTGGTTAGAGGAACTGAGGGTTTAGGTGGGAAGGCTCCCATGCATGCGCAGTGGGAAGGGGAGGAGATTAACAAGCTTTCTCGTCTAGCTAGGAAAGTCCCAGAGCCTCGCACATGCGTGCTCGGTACCTATCTGTGTGGATTCACAAAGGTCACGAAAAAGAACTGAGGATGTCTGATCCCAAGCCATCCTTTCTCCTGGAAAGTTTGAGAGCAATGGAATTAGCCTGGAGAACCTTCTTGATAGGTTTCTTCCGTGGTGACTTACAGCTGGAGGAACTGAGGTCTCCTTAGCAATGGTGTCGACAGCCTGAAAGGACTGTTAAGTTATGAGATGGACCCCTGAGGTGTTCTTTCAGGGTTGGCAAAAAGGGAACTGAGGACTGCCCACATGGTGTGTGTGTGGGGGGGGCATGTGCACTGGAGAGGGTGTGCTCTACTGCTTCTTTTAGGCTCTAGAACAGTGGTTCCCAACCTTGTGACTTCAGGTATTCTTGGGACTAAAACTCCCAGAAGCTTTCACCGTTACCTGTGGTGGCAGTTTTCTGTAGACCAAGAATATCAGGAGACCCAAGGTTGGGAACCACTGCTCTAGAAGATTTTGAGGACATTCTCAGGCAGGTGTGGAACACCCCCCTACATATGGCCCTGTAGAGACAATGAAGAAATCACAAATCATTTCAGGGCTATATTTTATTACCTGCAGAGTTGCGCAAATTTTAAACATTCCAATGGATTGGAACTCATTCCTGAATGGATTGGAACTCAATAACACAGAAATTTGCATGTTTTTTCTGGGCAAAGGCACACTCATGAAAAAAATCACGAGGCACACCACCATTAGAAAATGTTAAAAAATTTTTAACTCTGTGATGGTGGAACTCAATAAAGGAAGTCAAGATGATGACCTACTGTGATAGGTCCAGGCTGGAGTCTTGACCAATCACAGCCTGGACATCAGAAAAGTGGAGGGTGTCCCCCTGAGGAGCGCCAATCGGCGCCCTTTGAGGGTGGGGTCATCCTCAAGGACCAAGATGAAGTGGTTGAAAAACACTGGGATGAAGCGGGTCTAAGAGACCAGTGCAAAAGAAAGGAGTATGCAGAAGAGAGGGGACACTGAAGTGAGGCGGGCACTCATGGAATTTATCATTGGTGGAAGTGGGTGCTTTGGCTACTTGTTGTATTGCTAGAAATTGACTTTGACTTTTGCATGTTGCTTTTAGTGTTGCATTTTATTCTTAAAAGGCTATGTAACACTTACTAGGTAAAGTCTCTGCGTCTAAATCAATACAACTACCCATGGAAAAAAAGATACCACAAAATGTTTTTAAAAGCATGTATTTATATCTGCACATAAATGTGTAAAAAGGGCATCAGGACAGTTTATACCACAAATTTTACAGTAAGAAAAAGCACTTTTATGACAATAATTCACAAATTCACAAGGACCACTTTCATATACAAAGCCATTACTACCATTCTGAAACACAAAGCAGTTAGTATGTACACAAAGGTAATAAAATGTGGTGTAACTCAGTACATTAAAAAAGCATAAAGCACAAAAGGATAAATTACAAAATCAAACCAGGGATGGTTCAAGGGAAGAGGGAATTCTCCAACATAATCTACCGCTAGTCTGTTTAATAGTCTAATTTTACCATAATACATTTTTAAAATTCAATACCCTGTTCTGTGCTGATTGCTTTGGGTAAAGACTCAGAAATGGGGGAGAATGAATTTATTAAATAAAAATAGCCATTCCACTCCAGAAACTCCCCATCTTCCTCAAAGAAATGCTGTAAATTCTTAATGTGAAAACTGATATTCAAACCCAATGAAAGGCAACTTTATCAATGGCAGTTCCCCCACTTCAGTGCTCAATTTTCTGTCCCTTATCCTATTACTTCTCTAGCCAGAATATTCATAATCTGGCTTTAGTTTGTAACATTTGGTTTCTTGTTATCTAGATCAAGCATAACTTGTAAAAATGATTTTCAACGTGTGTTCTCAGTTGTTCACCACAGCCTTCCTGAAAAGCCTTCCTGATTTTAGCCAAATGGTTTTGCTTGACTGTTGCATTCTATCTCAGGTTGACCCGTCATATCAAACATACCTGGCTAAGGTACAGAACCTTAGCTAGACATGGAACTTGGCTTGCATACTGTATTCTCGCAAGCACAGGAATTGCTTGTCAACACAGGTTGAAACAAAACTCTTAAACATGCCTTGCCCTGGATTGGGTTAGATGGCCAACACAACCATCGGGAAATGGTATTAAAGTGAAGAGAAAGAACCATGAGTGTGTGTCTGTAAATTGAGACAGACATAGTGTGTGTTGGTGGGCCCCAGGTCTGCTATGGGATAAAGAGGCCACTTGTAAATGGCAGCCTGGTCACTGTGGGTACAGTTGTGCGTGGATCACATTCAGCCTGCCCTGCAAATGCATGCTGATGATGGACCGCTATGTTTTTCTTCTTCTGTTTTTGAAGCCATGTTGCTGCGGTCAGCGAGAGATCACAGCCAAACACTCAACAAATTAACTTTACATGCCAGAAATGCATGTCTCTTGATACAAAAACAGAATGTTGAAATGCTATGTTGTATATAAATCCTGAGAAAGTGAGTGAAGGTAAAGCAATATGTCATGAGATTCCTTGATGGTATCAACAAGGTATAATGAGTCATAATAATGATTCTGAAAGAACCCTAAGAATTCCTGACTGTGGAAACTTTTTTTGAAAGGCAAAGAAGTTTTATTTTGGCCAGTGGGGACCTGCACACGCAGTACAAAAAGTACACTGTCTAAAAATTATGTTCACCCTCAGCTGTGGTTTGCGTCCATTTAATAAAATCAGTTGCAAGGTGAAATATTAAGAGGATACATTACAGTCCACTTCCTAAAGCTTTCAGATCTTGGAAGGAAGTTACATAACAGATTAATTCATTTTCCATTTGAGCACGGAAGATGAAAGCAAACTGCTAAGATTTCAGCACCATTTATTTATGTATTTATTTAACAGTTCCAGAATTTGGAAAATTAACAAAATTGTCCATGGGCATCAATGATACAACCACAGGCTTGTACTATATGCAAATAAATGCATTTTACATTAAAAGATTCAGTGTTATAGTCACTAATTAACTTGCCTCAATTAACTACCACATGGAGATATTCAGAGTTGTGCTTTCAGCATAAATAAATTATGCAATGTAACATCATTCTTAGGGTTTATTAATTAATTAATTAATTTATTTATTTATAGAACTTATATGCCGCCCACTACCTGAGGGTCTCTGGGCATACTTCTTTCCTTGGGATTTAATCCCTGAACTAAATTCTGTGCACAAACTACAAAATGGAGTTACTATCACTGAAGTGTAACCGATTCCTCCTTTTCTCTTAGGACTGTTCTGATAATTTCATATTTGCCTCTACTGTATGTCTAACTCTTGAAATTTAAATCATTGAAATCTACATCTTTGGTACTATCCTGTGCAGATCCCCTTGAAATAAGATGCTCTTTTAGGGCTATCCTGAGTCAGCTGGTTAGTTAAAAGAAATAAGAAGTACGTGAATAACAGGTCCCAAATAAACATGCTGAAGCTCCTAAGACACGGGTAGGGTACAGAATATTTGACTCTTTGTGCAAAAAAATGTAAAATGCCTGAGTGTGAAGACTATAAAAGCTTTCTTCCTAGCATGCTAACTTTTTTTATGTTGCAAGAGTTTCACAAAATACTTGTGGGAGCAACCCAACATTCAGTTAGCTGCCCACCTGCAAGGTTAGCTGGTTCAGTTCAGCCGTAAACATCACAGAAGGATGCTGACCAGGTGATTCCACTCTTAACTCACAGTAACTTCTGCTCAGGCAGAGAGCTCTCTCTCTCTTTTTCCATAACTAGCTTCAGGTCAAAGCTGCGGTTTCCGAAATGGCTTTTCAAACCACTAAACCTTTCTCTGGGCACAAGTCTGCTCTCCCATTTGAACAACGCTGCTGCCAACGGTGGAAGTCTGGAGTAGACTGCTGCAGAATCACCCAAAGCAAATAAAATCTGCCCCTCAAAATGGACAAAAGCCAATAAGAAGACAAAAACGGAAGGGCTCAGCCATTCCCTTCCTGCTTCCCCGTTGTTTTTGCCTAAGGAGTATAGCTGCCAAAGAGACCAAGTACAAAGAGAAGAATCTGGGGACAAGGGGACCTTTAGAGAATTTAACATCATTTTATAATACATCACCTAAATATATATATATAAATTGCAATGAAATAATAGAACTGAAAACAACCATAACAATAATAAGCGCCAGAATGGTGTAGCTCAAACTAGCAAGGAAAGAGTAGGGAGGGGGAGTAAAAAAATGTTTGCATGCACATGTATGTGCACTCTTGCAGGCTCACACACACCCAAACACACACACACACACACACACACACACACACACACACACACACACACACACACACACACACTAAAACCCCTTTCTTTTGACCTCAATATACTATAATACTCAGCATTCCTGACTTAGAAGCTCTCAGAGCTATAGATTATATACTGTGTTTATATATTTTATATATGTACATATTTTATACATAAGCATCTCCCAAGACTATCTGTAAAAAGAGCACTTGGGCAACATTTTAACTGCCTGCATGGCACCTTTCCTTTTGTAACATACAGAAACTTAATAGAAACCACTTTTAGGTATGATGATAATGACAAAGGAGCTAGCCCTTCCACTTTCTCAGTTAATCCTCTTGTTTAGCAACATTTCTGCTTTGCAGCAAAGAAGCCAAAGAGGAAACAGTTAACCAGAACTTTCTCTTAACTGGGTATCAACAATATACAAAACAATACTTTGTTTTTTCCATATTGTCTGCTGCTCCTTTTGGCTATTAGAATTAAAAGCACATACTGGCAAACTAGCCAGCTCTCTGTACTTGGGTTAATGAAAACATAATTTCTATTACATAAAAGAATGTTGGATCTTTAAAAATCTCAGCCTTGGGTAAGTAAAAATGGACTAAAATGTTATTGCTGGTGAACGACTCCAGAATAAAAACCCTGAATTTACCTATAGAACAGCCCACCACAGATAGTTTAAAACTGCAAGCAATATGTATTGTGAAGCAGACCGCTCAAACCCTGTGAAGGCCACGTCTCGGGTTGGGACAAGCCCATTATAACCCATTTTTCTGATGGCCTCTCTGCTGAGATACAACTGTCCCAGATAATCCTGGAGGATGCCAAAAATGATTGTGGTTGCCTTTCTGATAGTGTCTATAGAAAACAAATCTTAGGATTATTGCGTCATTTTATACAATTTACAGATTAATCTGACACAGAAACAGTCAGTATTTTTTTAAAAAAAACACATCCAAACCAAGAAAATGGCATACAATGGTTTTCAAGAAAAATGGCAATACAAAAAGGACATCTGTAAAATCAACATTATCATGATTCTACCATAATTCTTCTGGATGGATGCAGGTCAAAATTGTGGATCTGAGTTCTATATAATCTGTGTTCCCAAATCTTTGCAAGAACCTAGGATTTTAACTGGGTTTCCAGAATGGCAGGAGTTTCTTGTTAATTTTTACATTTCTATTTTGCCTCCTTGAATTTGCCCCAAGTGTCTCACAATCTAAAAACACCAAGGGGAAGAACATAATTGCTAAACAAGCATGTCTTCAAAAAATTAGAGCCAGCCTGTGTGGCCTTGGGCAAACTGTACAGCCCTAGGGTGGTCCCAGAAGAGGGAAAGCCTTAACCCCTTCTTAGTACTTCCTACCGAGAAAACCCTGAAAAAAGGGTTGCCATAAGCCAGAACCGGCTTGATTGCTCTATGATTATTATAATAACCTTGGTATTATCAGCTAACCTGATAAAAATCTTTCCAACATATCATTTTAAAACCATCTCTTCAAAGATCTATTTGCTAATGTTGTAGCAAGAGCAGGCTTGTACAGTATAACTTTTGGGATTAGGGATTCAGAATAGAAGTCCATTCTCTAAGTGATCCCATGTTATCTCTGGAGGAGCCTACAATCCCTGTTTACTATTAGAGAATTTGCCATCATTCTCTTACACTTAAGATTCTTACAAAGTATGTTAGGGAACAAGATAGCATCTTTCTTTTTGATATGATAAAGGTAGGATCTGAATTTTTGTAGGTAATCACCATTATTTCTAAACAAATCAATGTCTAAGGGACACAGAGTCCTTCTTGCACCGGTTGGTGGCATATGTGGGTTGCAGATCTGGCTATCAATGTTTTGTAAGTCAGTTCATTGCAGAAATGTCACAAGGCTGAATAACACAACAGATGAATTTTCAAGAGATTACTTTTCTCCACCGCCATCACCTGCATTGAAAAGTGCGAACTGACCTTGATTCTTTTTGAAGGATATCACAATAAGGGGTGGTTCTAAAAGAAAGAGAATTTAAATAGGCAGGATTTCCATGGTATAGATAGGGTGGTTGTGCACTTTTCTTTTCAACCCAAATGTAGATTGTGGTGGTTATGCTACTGCCTTGGGGAATTTTGCCTTAGGACAAAACACAACAAAAGGTAGCACTTCATTGAATTATTCTGTATAGGAGTTTCAGTTTTCTACTTTACTGTTCCTACCCTACTGGCTACTAGCAGTTCAGGACCCATCAGTACATCAAAAGATGATTTATGTATGTATATTCAGATGAAGAAATACATGATAATTCTTCCAAAATTCCAGAAAATCAGGGGAATCTCATCTTTCTTGTATAGAAAAGGCTTGAAGAGCCAGACAAGAGGACACCAACCTGCCCTCTCCCTAACTCTTTATGCTCATCTAGTTTCCCCTACTAGATTGAGACCTATACACCCGAAGTAGTACATATCGTTTGGCATCACCCCACTCAATAGCTGCAAATTGTATAGCTTTGATACTAGATATCCAGAACCATGCAACAACTGACAGCCACAGTTTCCTCAGTGCATCATACCTTGGTTATGCCCATGGCCCAGCAGATACATCAGGGCAGAGGCTGGGGTGACCACTTCTAAGGCATTCCATTCAAACAAGCACAGCGCTAACTGTTGACATCATTGGGACATGGCCCCATCCCTGGTAATATTGCAAGTGAACGTAAGCATTTCTTGACGAGAATGGGAGATGACCAAGTCAGTTCTTTTTCTTCAGACTCAGGATGCGCTAGTGATGGGAATAATGGCAGGCGGAAGGGAACGGGGGAGAAGTGGAGGCAGGTGTTTCAACATTCACAGTTTAATGCAAAGCACAGATGAATTAATTCTGCGGTTGCTGTCAGGCAGTTTTGCTTGTAGAAAAAAAAAGAAATGTTTAGAAAATAAAAAGTCCACTTCATCTTTCTGGCTGTCACCAGTCTTTCTCTGCATTAACAAACAAAAAAATGCAGCTCTAAAATTAATCCGATTTGTGGCAGTAAAGGTCCTTAAGTGCTTTTAGCTCTTCAATCAATGTCTTGTTTTGGTTTTCAAGTACTGCCACTCTGTTTTCTAGACATTTGACATATTCCTTTTTCTTCCTGCGGCATTCACGCGCTGCCTCCCTGTAGGCAAAGCAAGATACCTCAAATCAGGTTAATGTGCAAATATGAATCACTGATTTTAAACTTCAGTAGGGTAGGAACAATTATCCAAATGGCACAATAACGGGGTTAAAGGTGGGTACAAAAGCCAGAATTATTCTTCCAGACAGGGAATAGATTCAATAAAACACAAAATGCCCCTTCTTAGGAGGAATGGAAAAAAGAGCAGCAGAAGGCTTGGAGAGTACGACAGCACAAGCTAATAGAAAATCAAAGTTCTTGTCAAATGAGACCCGTTAGAACTTCACATGCTGCTCTGTTAAAAATCATTGTCAAATATACATTTTCCTTAACAATCCAAGCCTGACTACAGCATATTGATGGGAGAAAGTAAAAATCCAGTTCAATAACTAGCCAAAAGCTACATATTTTCAGCAAAATATGCATATACTGTACTGTATAAGCCAGTGTTGGCGAACCTATGGCACGGGTGCCAAAAGTGGCACTCAGAGCCCTTTCTGTGGGTACCCGACCTCACCCCTTCACAGCCACCTGTATTCAGGTTAGATTGCTGTATGGGCACTTGGCGAAAAAAATAGTGGATTTTGAATCACAGCCTGGGCACCCAGTCTCTAAAAGGTTCGCCATCACTGTTATAATCCATCAAATCCTCTGCATGAAGACACAAACTAATTTAATGCAGCCGTGGTGACAGGACCCAGGGAGCAGAGCTCCTCTCTACTTTTCAGAACTTGAGTGATGATATCATTTTCCTTGGCAGGAAATCCTGGCCCGTTCCTCCTAAGCTAGCCACAGGGCATGTCTGTGGGTATCCACACCCACGTGCAGGGACAAACATGCCAGCTTTTCTGCTGGTCTTGTTTCGTCCGGGACTTGTCTTGCATGAGGGAGAAGAAGGAATGATTGGAGCCAGCCGCTGCTTTACCCTCAAGACCACCCCCCCCAGCTTTAGCTTTCAGGAAGAAGAAAGACGGAAGAGCTCCTGCCTTTGTGTTCCCTGCCTGACTTTCTCACTATCACCTCTTCCCACAGAGGGAGAAAAGATGCCACTTCTTCACCGTGCGACCATTTCTCCCTTCTATATATATAAGCAGAACTTTGCTTTCTTTTCAGGTCTTCCTCAGGCCACCCAATTCAAGGATTTGGCCATCAGTATACTACAGTGAGTAAGGCAAGGCTCTTACTTGGCTTGGCCAGGGTTCTTCTGCATAGCCAAGACAGGGAAAGGACAGAAAAGGGAGAAAATAGCCCAGTTCTGTAGCTCATGTTCTACCACATAAACATCAAGACTGCTGTGGGTATCCGGGTAGGATTTGCTAGTCTGTCTTCAATGAGATGTATTGGTGGTTGACTCTGGACAGCAAACAAACCTGTTCTTCATTAGACGGACTTCTCTCTTCCTCGCTGCTTCCTCTGCTGGCTGGGTAGGAAGTGCTGGGGAGGATGCCATGACGACGCCAGGTGCAATGGTGCTTGTGGGCGCTGTGCGAATTTGATAGGTCTGGACATCTCCTGAGGCAGCTAAGAGGGAAAGAGACGTGCGGGTGGGAGGATCAGATCTGAGTTTTTGGAAATCTACACTATTAAGAAGACAGTCAAAGCAAGTGTTACCCCTTTTCAGAGAATCATAGAGTTGGAAGAGACCTCAAGGGCCATCCAGTCCAACCCCCTGCCATGCAGGAACCCCCATCACAGGACTCCCGACAGATGGCCATCCAGCCTCGGCTTAAAAACCTCCAAAGAAGGAGACCCCACCGCCCTCCTTTGGGGCAGCGTCTTCCACTGCCAAACAGCTCTAACCGTCCTGAAGTTCTTCCTCATGTTCAAATGGAATCTCTTTTCCTGTAGTTTTCCCATCCAGACAGAATGCCTCTTCCTAATGGCCCCTCCTTACTGCCTTCATGTCATAGTGCAAAAAATACAACGCTTAGGCTCAGGTAACTGGGCAGTTTACATGTTGACATAACATGCTGCTGAAACGTTGCTTTTCACACCACCTTGGCTTTCCTCACCTTTTCCTCCTTCTTACAACTCTTCTACTTTTCCCATTCTTGCCTTTCTGATTCCACCTCAAGTCATTCCCTCTCCTCTTAGCTCCCTCAGTTCTGTAGCTCATGCTCAGACTCTTTAACTCTGAAGGAAAGGATTCCCTTCTCTGCAAGCTGCTTCCTTGTTTTTTTCTCCACCCGGTTTCTTCTCTGCCTTATCATATTTCAGTCCTTTCTCTTCTCCTCATCAGCACCCACTCCCACGCCGCCGCCCTCCTTGTTCTAACACTCCTGCCACAGGATACACTATACTGTGCTGCTGTCAAGCTTCTCCTTTTGTAGTTTTACCTGGTTTGCTATCATTAGCATCCGGGACCATCACTTTTTCCCCATGTGCATATATTTTTTTTCTTACTTGAACTGGCATGTTAAATTATCTTTCCACAGCCCGTAAGAATAGAACCAGAAACCAAATGTTGAAGGAACGACAAATGATTTCTTCTTGCTCAGGCAACACACTATTATCTAAAACAGTGGCTCCCACCTATGAATCCTTAGATGCATGGCCAATGGTGGAGGATTCTGGGAACTGTAGTCCAAACACAGCTGGTCTAGATAGTAAAAGCCACCAATACGGACTGTATTACTTGGAACTGAAATGAAAACTGTTGTCTACCCTAGATCAACTAATTTTGCGTATCAGCCATTATAAGAGCACAAACCATATCGTGTCATCATCGACTAATTTTTGCCCCTTCTGTTCTGCTTCAAGAATTTGAAACGGGCACTGTGATTATCAATGGAAGAGCTAATTTCATGAATTAAATACATTTGCTATGAGCCTTCTGCACGCCACTTATTAGCTTACCTTGTACAACCACTTGGTTGCTGGGCACAAGGATCTGTTGTCCGTCAGTGGTCTGTGCATACTGTAAAATGGTGGTGCCGGGCTGGGTTGCGGCTGCATTGGTCATGGTCAGAGTCTGCAGGCCCTGGACTCCATCTGTGCCATTGTTTGCTAACTGGATTGCACCTCCTTGGGTGATCGCAACTGAAAGCAAAGAGGCACTTGTCAGCAGTCAGAATATGTAACTGCCTCACTGCCACACATTCAGCTGTTCTCAGACCCCTTATCAAATAAGTAGTTCAAAAGTAAATCTGTTTTAAATACCTTGGTTTCATGCCCTGTTTTGTTTGTGATGATACTGTGGTTCCAAACAATGTATATCCACTGAAAAGGTTATTAGAGCACAGATGGTCTTCGTGCGATAATCCCGGCAGGTGGTACAGAAATGTATTTAGGTTTATTTTTAGGCTGCTCTAACATAGGGTTACGAAGTCCATCACCCCTTGACCAGAGCTACCTTTGAGTTTCTTGGCCAAGCGTTTTGGCTGACAATGAAAGCCAATGCACTTTCTTTTAAATACCAACTTTTAGATGGTTTTCTTCCTTTCTGAATGGATGAGCTCTCCTTCTCTGATAGGCAAATCAAGTAAGTGGAATGTCCAGGGGTTTTTTTTCCTTGAGATGCTAATTTACATTTATGTTTTTCATCATCAACTATTATCTTTTATAATCATTAATCATTGCTGTGTGACTGTTTAAGTGTTTAAATATAAATCTATAGGTTCACATAGACTTTGTGTTTATAACTGCTTATAACCTTGTAGCTTTAATGTAATGTTGTCTATTAATGCTGTAAGAGGTCCAATTCTTTCTTCTCAAATACTTAAACATGTCTTAATTGTACTGGACTGTATATTATCCCTCATTACTGTAAGCCGCCTTGGATCCTTTTCCAAGGAGAAGGGTGGGGTAAAAATACTCTAAAATAAAATTAAATAAAATAAATACTGGAGGATAGATAGATAGATAGATAGATAGATAGATAGATAGATAGATAGATAGATAGATCATGAGCAACATTTGATAATTCTGTAAGTGTTAAAGGGTTGACACCTTGAAAAGGTACTTGGTGATGTCTTTGGCAATGTTACTAATGAATGACCCACAGGTGTCAGCTGATGCTTCCCAGGTATCACCAATCAAGGTCATAGAGGGATTTTAAATTACCAGCCAGAAATGCCTTCCTTTCTCTTCCGCTGGGCTCTGAGAGCCAACCAGACGGCAGTGACTGGAATAAAAGGTGTAATGAACTTGTTTGCAGCAAGAATTGGGACACTGTTCTGGCTATGCTGGTTATTCAAGATGGACTGCATGTCTTTTCTTATTTCTTTTGCCACTTTGGCATTTTTTCAAATGTGTGGCCAGAGACCTGTCTCTGTAATTTTTCTGCCTTGCACTGACCTTTTTGTTTTGAATGTGCTGTCATTTTTTAAAAGACCTAAGGAAATTTACTTTGTCATTAGATATAATTCACACACACACACATACACCCGTTTGTCACCTGCCTGCCTGGTTCACATGCTAGAGTGGAAAGGAAGCCATTTGATTTAGTGTCCCATTTAAACCTGAAATAGTTGTACTGAATATTGTGCCAGAAATTAAGGATGTTAAGATAAAGCACTCGTTATGGTATAAAGCATTCATTATGGCTTTTTCCAGCAGCCGACATGTTGCAATCCAGTGGCACACAGATCTGTTTTGCTGTAAAAACTGGATCGTTATCACTTTATCGACCTATTTCTTTGTTCTGTGCTTTCAGCACTTCACTTTAAAATTTAGAAATAGCGACTCTGGGGCTTTGGATGTTTTGGGACACTTTGGGGGAAACAGGCAATTAAAAATTTTAAGTGCTTAGTATTTTTTTATTTTTTAAGTTGGATCTGTATCCAATCTGCTAATCTCAACTGGACAAGAACCAGTGGGATCTATAAAAGCATGATTTGCCATTCAGCAGCTGAGTCAGCAGCTCTCCTCTGGTTGAGTGCAGCAGGCTGAAATCTTGAAAACCACTGCTGTTGGTAAAGTCATCCAGCCAGCCACGATTTTTGATAAATAAAAGCTTCCTTCTCCTATCCCATGGGTTTCCAGGGATTGCTGGAGACTTACCCCCCACCCCCACAGGCTAGGAGACGGGAGGAGGAAATGTTTAACTCCCACAAAAATTGCTTCAGCTGATATCACTGGTTCTTTTCTTGCCATCTATCAAGTTCTGTTAATGGCTGTTTTGAATGCGTTTTATAAGCTTTTCAAAAACTGGATTTTAGTTGTACTAACTGTATTTTAATTGGATTTTTTTATATTTTAGTATTGTATTTTTATTACTATTTTGTAAACCGCTCCGGGCAGTGCAGTTTGCACAAAGGGGGCAAAATGTAAATCAATAAACAAATATCATCAGCCAAATGCCACGGGAAAAGGCCTTGTGTTCTTCCTGTCCAACTGCCCAGTGCATGAATGCCACAAGCCACGTACTATATTGCCCACTGCTTGTTTGGTAAATTGGAGTTGGCACAGTGACGGTGGTGATGGCAGGTGCCGCTGCTTCCTCTTCAGATTTTTCTTCTTCAATCCTTGGCACACCAGGCGCATCTGAGGACAGGTCATTCAAGATTTTTCTAAAATGGGAAAGATACGAATGGGTGCTTTACTCACATCCAGTAGCTAACATATTTCTAAGCCTGTGAACCAAATCCTGCAATAACAAGTAGGGAAGAGACCTTTGGAGATGTGATCGGGCAGCATTTTGCCCCAGAATCTTGCAGAATAACGACCTTCCTACTTTGGTTGCCAGCCATCTGTGGCAAGTGGGATACTCTGGATGTTATGAACACTGAGCAATAACTTTGTGGTGTCAGACCAAAGGTCTATCTAAATGCAGCCATGTTTCCAAATGCAGTTAGCACCACGCAAAACCCAAAAGAGGGACATGAAAGCAGCTGCCCTGCCCTGCTTTATATCCCTATGGCAACCACTATCCAGATGCATGCAAATCGGGAGATTCCATCTGGCCATGGTAGCTAAGAGCCACTGACGGCAACTCCCTTCCATTAATTGTTCAGATCGACTTTTAGTGCCATTTGAATCAATGATCATCTGCACATCTTGCACTAGAAAATTCCCCAAACGCTGTCGCTTGCTTATGCTCCCAGAGACAGTCTTTGAGGGCTCCTCTTGGTCTTTGATAACGGAAGGCTCCATCCAGGACCTGAACCTGGGCACTTTTGCAAAGGAAGCCGGTGCTTTTTCTGTTGCTAGAGCTTCCCTTGCAACCTTGGCATGTACACAGCTAAACCTGAGAGCAGGAGAAGCTGCAGGTGGCCACTGCCCTGTGAGGGCCTTTTCTCCTGTCTGCCTCTATGGCTAGGCAATCATATTCTATGGGAGTTTCGGGCCTGCTGGCTTCCCTGCCTTTGCCTCTGAGTATCTGCAGCTTGTGTACTATCCAGGCAGCTCCCAGAATTGTTCCTGTGAGAATGCTGAATACCTCTACCTGCCCATCATCCTTCCCTGCTCTTCCCTTTCCTGGCACAAAGATCCTTCCCCTCAGATGGGCTGGACTGCCTATCAAGGCTTTGACCCTTGTCTGAAATACACACGCATACCCACATCTTTTTTTGCTCTCAAGCAAGCTACCTGGATCCTGTACACTGGACACCGCCCTCTTTCCTTCTCTAAATGTTATTTATTTATGGAGTGCCTATTGGGAGTCTGCATGGGGTGCCATTTCAACCCCCTGCACAGGGAGCCCTCTGGGTCTCTCCGTTTGTAGGTGTTGACTGCCTGTGAGTTCTTGTTGCTATGCAGAGTGCCGTGGTGTCCCTCTGCTTGCCAGGCTGCGCTCTGGATGCGCAGAGAGAGACAGAAAAAGACCTATGGGCGGAGTGGTTCTGTCCCCACTATTGTAGACGCTCAGACACCACCCAGACCAAATTAATAGCAACAGACTACACTGGAGAAGTAAATAAAACCAACGAGACCAAACTGCATGATTAGGCAGGAAGATAAATGATAAGATGAGCAAGATATTATGGGCAACTAGATACCTGTCTCCAGATGCCACTCCCCTGTGTCTGGCACTTTGAAGTACCCTCCTTTTAAGCCTGGAGGTAACACATATCCCCATCATGGCTGATAACCTGCAATAGACTTTTCCTCCATTAATCTGCCCGATCCCCTTTTAAAGGCATCTAGGTGAGATGCTTTCACCGCATCCTGCAGCAAGTAGTTCCATAGACTATATTCTGACATACCAGGCAACCCTCTGGCCCCAACTCCCTACCTGAGAGGGTGAGACGTTTGGCAGGGAAAGGACCTTTTCAACTGCTGAAATCTGATCCATGGACCAGAAGTTCCTCTTCATTTTCTAAAGCACTGACTCCCAATCTTGGGTGGCCCAGGTGTTCTTGAACTGCAACTGGCCAGCATAATTGTGAAGATATCTGGGAACTGCAGTCTAAGAACACCTGGGTTGTGCAAAGCTGGGAACCACTGTTCTAAAATAATGCATGATCTCTTTATTATCAATAAGCTTGTTACAGATGTCTCCACCACTTACATGCGATGACTGTAAACCCCACATTACAGTTCATGTAGCAATGAAACTGGTAAGAAAATATTGAAAAACCTGCAGTCTTAAGTTATGCTTGGCAAGTCACCAGATGCTGACTATAAGAATGCATCCCTCAGGGTTGCTGGCAACTCCTTTACATGTTAACCTGCTCCATGCATGCACCAAAGACTAAACTGCTACCTGTAGGAAGGTCGCCTGGAGAGAATTTCTCTCCGCTTCTGTGAATCTGTCACACTGTCCACAGATTCCTGTGAATCTTCACTTTCGGCAATAGTGGAGATCTAAATACAAGAGCACAATAATGTTACCACTGTAAACATATTTAACAAGCAAGACATTTTAAATCACAAGCAGGATATTTCAAATAAAAGTAATGTTACCACTGTAAACATATTTAACAAGCAACAGCTCAAAAAAACCCTCTGTAGTCTAAAAAATTATCATTTGGGGACAGTCTGAAAGATTTTCAAAAGGAATCTCAGTTAATATGGATTTCTATGAACCCTGATCTCTGGGAAAACAAGGAGATGTCAAAAATAAGAGAAGCATTTATGTCCGAGGGGAGATACAGACTCCTCAGCTGGTTGACTGATGGACATGAAAACATGACATCTACATATTTTGCCTCGCTTTTCTCCTTAAGGACCCAAGGTGTCTTGCATAACTAAAAAGTAAATATTTAAAAGCTAAAAACAATATGTATAGAAATATTAAAAAGAAATGAACCAGAATTATAGGATGATAGTAAAATCAATAATAAAAATATATTTTTAAAAACAACAGATCACTACAATTTAGTAAGTAGCCAAAGTTTCCTCCATCCCAGCAAAGCAAAAATCCCATGTGGGATGTATATTGGCAACTTTGATAGCTACTTTCACCTTTGGGACTTAACAAACTTAGAGGTCAGAAAGATATACGGTACCCCAATTCATGCTTTATATGATATTCAGTGGAACCAAGAGGAATTATGAAACAGTCAACTTAGTATTTCAACATTCCTATTGCATTCTTCTCGTTAGTCTTTTTCTTTGAAGTACCAACCACTTTTACAATCTGTCTCTTATCTTAACTGCAGCTAGAAATTCCATTCTAACCATGTCATTTGTACTCTCCTGGGTTTCATCTGTCGTACTGCAGAAATCTAAAATTTAGCTTTAACGACTGGAAGTACAAGCAGAAGAAATGACTCTTGCCCTTTATCAGAACAATTACATTCTGCAGATGTGGCAACTGAAGCAAATAGCATGCTGGGCAGCGCCCTGCTAGAGATTTATGCTAGCAGAAATGTAAAAGAATAAACTACAGCACCACATTGGTGCTAATTAATGACTTGCCACTTCTTTGGAGGGAGTTCTTTGCAGGTATGGAAAGAATCCCATATGTGCAATTAAGAAAAGCTTTTATTCTTTCACCCCAAGTGGCATCTTCCTGACCTAATGAATTTAAACAGATGAATGGGTACCCACCCCAATTAAAATATATGTTCTCTTTCGTGCAATATCTGTTTCACATAAGGATATGTTTGTATGCTGACCCAGGCTGCCATACTTCATGAGATAACACGGTTTTGAAATTCCTTGACACGCACCTGAACAGTTTGGACTTGTGGAGACTGAATGACTGACGGCTGTGCAGCCTGAATCACGCCATGGACTTGAACTGTCTGCCCATTAGGGAGCTGTACTAAGGTCACCGTAGGAGCAGAAGAGGTTGCATGAGCTGCTGCCATAGATACCTAGGAAAGAGGGACAACAGGATCCATTACTGTAAAGAAGCATGGTAGGATTAGAAGAACGCTAGCCCCCCCCCCCCCCATCGGCAAGTACTGTACTCTATTCAGTACTTCCGCACGGAAAACAGATGCGTTCCATACAGCTGACACTTGGTCGGACAGTTGTAGCAGCTCCCCCAATTGGAGCTTCTCATGTTGGTAAATGCCGAACAAGATATTGGCTGTTGTGCAGCGAAATTATTATGTCCAAATATATAACTGGATAGAACATTTAAATACCCCTTCAATGTTTTATAAATCAAAAATGTTATTCAGCCAATAAATAGATCCTGAAAGAAACCACTATGGAAGCACATGGTTGCAAAAAATGACATGGGGCTTCCTTTGATGCCGCTAACAAAATCACATTTTCCCCTGTGCTGCCTGGGATCTCACAAGTAGAGTTCTTAGATACTTAAGAGGATTATTCCCATTAAATTAT
The DNA here is from genome assembly GCA_029282475.1 of Phrynocephalus forsythii. Classification (NCBI taxonomy): domain Eukaryota; kingdom Metazoa; phylum Chordata; class Lepidosauria; order Squamata; family Agamidae; genus Phrynocephalus; species Phrynocephalus forsythii. The sequence goes on from JAPFRF010000001.1 coordinate 18,254,030, forward strand.
TATTAAGTATGACTTAAATGTCTGGACTAGAGATAGACAAGAAACATCAATGTAATTCCTGTTCTATCCTTTACTGTGGGGAGGATCCATAAATATCTGTTTTTGGATCTGGCCTGTAATATAAGAGAAGAGAGTTATACAGCCATTATTTTAGTTTGACATCTTTTGTGCACGGAAAATTGTAAAACAAAAGTCTTCGACACCCTCCATCCTTCCACAGAGACAGTCGACAGTGAGTAGTCTAACATACTATAGCAAACAGGATTGGATGTGAATGTGAAAATCTCATATTTAAGTCTTTACTCATCCATCTGTGAAATTCATCAAATAGTGTTGGGCACATTACCATCTCTCATTCTAAATCTGCTTAACAGAGAAAGAAGGAGTAAGTCCTGCAAAGTGCTATTAAAATAATTACTACTAGAGATGTGCAGGTCTGTGCTTTTAGACTGCCAAACCCAGAATTAATCAGACAGCAGCTAATTACTACCATTAGTGGCTGTGAACTTAGACTTCTTCTCTGTTAGGGAAGGTGTATTCAGGAATCCATATCTTGACTTGATAAGCTCAGAAAATGTTTAAGTCTTTTCCCCTACAAACACACTTCTTTCTTTTATGGCACACTGCAGTTAAAATGGAAAGAAAGTGGAAAGTGTTCTTTGTATATACCACCCCATAGTGCTTCCAGTACTCTCTGGGCAGTTTACAATTTAATTATGCAGACTACACATTGCCCCCCCCCCCAAACCAGCAAGCTGGGTACTCATTTTTACCAACCTCTGAAGGATGGAAGGCTGAGTCAACCATGGGACTGAACCCCATCCGGCTATCTGGGATTGAACCCCAGGTTGTGAACACAGTTTTAGCTGCAGTATAGGCATTTAACCACTGTGCCACGAGGCTCTACAAAGCTCCCAATTAACCATACATCATTTTCAAATTTCATCCGAACAGTTTACTTTGAAATAAACTAGGATTTTCAATCGTAGTTTGATGCTGGTTTAAGATTCTAGTGCTGGTAAATTCCATATCTTCCTTCAGATGAACTATGAACTATGTGAAATGGGAAATTTAACCACTGTACGCTAAGGATGGCATCAAGCTTTCTGTACCTGCCCCAGTACTTGCTGGAAGCTTTTTCTCTGAACACAAAGCTAGGCACAGCTCAGCCTAGCTAAGCTTAAAAGCCTTCCATTTGATGACTTTCTCTCAGGTAAGCTACACTACAGTGCCTGTAATGTTTGTCTTTCAGGTAGGACTTCCAAAATGGAGAACTATGAAATATATGTTTGGTGAAATCAAAACATTCCACCCCTATGGTAGTTCTCAAGTAAGACGCAGGTACTGTATAAGAAACCAAGATTTAATTGTGATTCCAGAGTTTTGAAAGCTGCTTGGACAACTCAGAAATAAATTCATTTTCTAGCACTAATGTACAACACTGCAGCAGCATTCCACTTTTTCAGATTCCATGAGAAATTACTCTTCTAACATTCATCAGCTGTAATTTTTGGGTTCGTTGTTTCAAGCACTGCATGGAAATTTGGTAGTGATAAGCGTGACTTGGCTGTAGAATAAATGTGGGAGGGAAAAGTACACAGTGGCTGTTGCTGACCTTGAAGTGCCAGCATAGTAGTGTAAAAGCAGATGGGAAAGCATTAGCCTTCACTCTCTGCCAAGTCTTCATTCAGGTTATGTTTGGTATCAGGACAGTACTATGGCAAGTGCTATAGATGCACAGTCTGACTGCCAACTCAGTATCTGCAGCTGAACTGCCTTCGGGCCCAACTACTCCTGATTGCCCGCAAAAATAATCGTCCCTGAGTGAACTTGTTGCACTGATGCAAAGAGGGGGGACAAGGACAAACTGCAAATATGTTGATGTCGTTCACAATTTCTATCCGCCAACCGGAGGGTCTAATTAACCAGGGAATCCTGCACAACCCACATGGAGAGATCCTTCCCGTTTTAAAACCAAAGTTAGGGGAATAATACACAGAGATGTTGGGAAGTCTTTGGGTGGGTAGAGCTGCTGCTAAACTCACTGTCTGAACTCTTCTCTGCAAGTTTATAATTCATTTTGCAAATGAGAGAGAGAGAGAGAAACACACACAGAGAGAGAGATGATTCCAAGAAGAAAACAGAGAGGTTCAAATGATCGGTGAAACATACTTTTTTGAACTGAAAGGAATGGAAACTTGAAAAATGACTTGGGGAGGAAAAAAAGGCTCCAAGTCACGAGTTGAGTCCAAGTTAATTACAATAAAAAACCACACAAATCAGGTCTGAGTCAAGTCACTGGTATGAGTTAAGTGCAACTCAACAGTGAATCACATGACTTGAGCCTCTATCCCTGGCAATACCGTATTTTTCCGTCTATAAGATGCTCCAAAGTATAAGACGGTCCCCACTTTTCTGACCTAAAATTATAGAAAAAGAGAAAGAGGAGCCCCTCCAGGATGGATTGTCCCCCCTCTCGCTCTGTTCCCTTGCTCAGCGCCCCTTTTGCGCGGATCCCTCCACACGTGTTATGGAGTGTGAGCGTCTGGAGGCAGCTATTTTTAGGCTTGCGTGAGTTTCGCGTAGGCTGCTGCCCCTTGCTTGACTTTCATAGGAGACAGATTTTAAAATGAAGCAGAGAAAGAGGAGTCCGTCATGGAAAGACCCTCTCCGTCTTCTTGCCTTGGGACCTGGTGGGCGTAGGCGGGGTGTGTGTGTGTCTTTCTCAGCTTTGTTTTCAAAGAGCGAGCCTAAAAGCCACTGCCCTGAGATGCTAACACGCGTCATGAGGGATTCGCGTGCAAGGGGCACTGAGTGAGGGAAATAGGCAGCCACGGGGAAGGAAAATCCCATTGAAATCAACCAGGCTTTCAGGCAAGTACAGGCACCTTTAAGTGTGTGTGTGTGTGTGTGTGTGTGTGTGTGTGTGTGTGTGTGTGTGTGTGTGTGTGTGTGTGTGTGTAAAGGAGGGGATTGTGAAAAGTGCTTCCACAGCCCTGGATGTTGCAATAATATTTAGCTTGCAGATAAGGAAAGGAGCCAACCCTGAACCTGAGAAAGAGGAGACTGTGCCGCCTGCCTACAATGTATCAGCTGACCCTCAATTTTTATTCTAACCATTTTAGGAAAAAAAATTATTTATTTATTTATTTATTTATTTATTTATTTATTTATTATATACTTATTAACCGCCCGATTTTCCCATAGGGAACTCTGGGCGGTGTACAGACGTCACCCAACAGTGACTACCCAACGACATAACAAACCCCAACAATAGTAAACAGTCAAGACCTAACAGAATACAATAAATAGTATACGAATACCGTGTAAAAATATTAAAGGAAAAATAACAGAATAAATAACTGGATCCGGCAAGAAAACTGATGCTTGCAGTTAAAACAAACAAACAAACAAAAAACCCCATTACAATGTGCTCAGAGGGCCCCGAAGCATTGCCTGAAGAGCCAGGTCTTTAAGGCCCTTCTTAAGGCGGGCAGCGTCTCTAGCTGCCTGATCTCAACTGGCAGCTTGTTCCAAGAGGCCGGGCCGACCACCGAAAAGGCCCGATTCCTGGTGGAAGCCCTACGGGCTTCTCTCAGTGTTGGCACTCTAAGAGAAAGGGAAGACGAAGCTCTGGTTGGCTGGGACGAGGCTGGTCTCTGGGAGATCCACTCCGCTAGATAGATAGGATAGCATCTTGTAAATGGAAAAATAGGGTACAGTGGACCCTTGTATAACAAACAGCTTGTATAACATAAAATTTGTACAACATAAAAAATTCCGGGGATAGGGGAAATTTGCTTAACATAATTGTCTATGGGGAAAATCCATACAACATAAAAATGGGATTACTCCATTTTCAATGCACTCCTATGGGAATTTGTATAAAGGAAAATTTGCTTAACATAATTTCCTTTGGAACGAATTAATTCCTTTATACAAGGTACCACTGTACATATTTGGAAATAAGAACATTGAGAACGTGGAGATGTAGACAATTGCACCCACAGCACTTCCAGCTGAACAGAGTAGTACCTGGGCTAATGTTGCAATTTGCGGCTGCGCCTGTACCGTCATCTGTTGGTTTTCTGCTTCTGTAACAGCTGCATCTCCACTCTGTTGATTCTCTGCACCAGATTCCATTGTCATTTAGTTTCCTACAACGATAATGATTTACATTGTTATTACAACCTGTTTATTTCTTTCATTATATTCCTATAAATCCTATATCACTCTGGCTGGTTACCTTTGACTACCTTTGGGTAGTGGACGGCATATAAATTGTATAAATAAAATAAATAAATAAAATTAAAGATCAAAGTAACATTAAAAATTACATACATTGAACAGTGAACCGTATCTACAAAAATGGCAAGAAAAAAACTCTAGCATGAATTTCATATGCCAAAGCCAAAAACAAAACAAAACAAAACAAAACTTGTTGGCAGGTCAAGTCAACACCTGCCCCATCTGAGTCAATGAAATGCTTAATACTTGGATACCTGGTAGTCTGTGATTAAACTAGTATAAATAATACTTGACTACATGGCAACAGCATTTCAACATCATACATGTCATATTAGGACAATATGATAAACTATAGTTGTCCCCCACCATTTCATGGTTCATATACTGCGGTCCCAGTATATTGCGGGACCACAGTATATGAAGGCAAGGGCCCCAGGGGCAAGCTGTGAAAAACACAATGTGTGCACTGTGATCATGGTAATCTGGTTTCCTACTACTGGATTTGAATCTGACTAGAATCTGCCTATGTGAATAATAAAATATGTGATCACGTGGTTTAAAATAAAAGTAGCTTCCATGAATAAGTTTCCTTGTATATCTGTCAGCCTGAAATAGTTTTTAATAGAAAACAAGTTATTTTAGGAAACTTAAATTTGATTTTTAAGTCTGTATTGGCACATGGACTGTAAAAGCTAATGCTATTTTTTCGCAAGTAGTTAAAATAAGGCCTTTGGCTGCCATCCAACAAGACTATCTTTAGTCAACTAAGTGGTAAAGGGGACTGACAATCTTTGTTTCTCTCATTTGTTCATAAAGTTTTTTCCAGGTTTTGTTTAACAAAAAATTCAGCCTCATAATTACGAAGAATCACGAGGAGGCAACTTGATCCGCTCTTGCCTGTGTAAATCCCACACCCTCCATGTTTGTATTATGACAATTTGTCCCTAAGAAGCACTTGGAACACTCAGAAAAAGCTATTAACATTTTATTTAAAAACCCTTTAATCAAGGCTCCATTCAACACCTCTAGATCCTTTTATCACCAAACAGAATGGAAAAGACTGAGGAAAAGGCACATTCCTACTCCCCAAAACCAATTACTTCACTTTTCTTTTTCTCTTTGATAGAAACCAGGAGGTGAAGGAACAACCATGGTTTTCACTTGCTCTTCAAATCAAAATTATAAAACATTATTTGAGGCTGTTTTCCAATTATAGTTTGGAGAGCAATTGCAAACCATAGCTCACCAATGTGGATGCAAACAATGATTTGTGAAACGGGGAAAAATGAAATCAAACCACACACTTTAGGAGGAGGGACTGTATTTTACAAATCCAAATCCAAGTATCCTTGGTATTACAAAAGCTTCCAGTTAGCACTTGGTTATCTGGGCCCAAGTTCTGTATATGCCAGACTCCTACACTTCAAGATTCAGAAATGAAACCTTTTTTAATCACAATGTTACCATCAGAAAGGAAACTGTGGTCTGTCTACTATGCCCTTTTTGGTTCTGGCTCCCCATCAGAAATACATAACATCCACTCAACACACTCTTCAGATAGACAGTGAGTCAATGACAACTTCTTTATAAGAACCAGTTACTTACCTGTCTGTAAAGGTGGTTCTTCGAGTGGACCTTTGTGAAGCCACACAGATGGGTTTCCCAGGCGCCCCTGCGCCAGATATTGGACTTCCCTAGCAATAGGAAAGTTTGTTAGTCTCCACCCCCTCACCCCGTGCATGGGCGTGGGTGTTCCTGCCTAAACGCCTCAGTTCCACTTGACCACCAGGATGACAGGTAAGTACCAGTCAAGGCGTGACGGTCCGAGGGGAGGCGGGCGGGTGCTGTGTGGCTTCAAGAAGGTCCACTCGAAGAACCACTTTTACAGGTAAGTAACTGGTTCTTCTCCATCGTGGCCTTCCTGAAGCCACACAGATGAAAGCATTACTCACTGGCAGGAGGGTAGTCACGCCGTCACAAAGCAAAGCACTGCCCTCCTGAAGGAAGTGGACGACCTCATGCGGGCATCCATCCTGTAGTGGGTCACGAAGGTATCAGGTCTGGACCAAGTGGCGGCATTACAGATGTCGTCAAGTGGAACACCTCTGAGGAATGCCGCTGAGGAGGACATCGCTCTGGTGGAATGAGTTCTAACAGTGGCCGGCAAGGGCCATTTTGCAAGGTCATAGGCCATTTTAATTGTGGAAACTACCCAATGGGAGAAGCATTGGGAGGACACAGGGCGACCTTCAGCCGAAGGGTTGTAGCATATGAAGAGCCTCTGAGATCTATGGACATTCTCAGTCCTAGAGACGTAGAAGGCTAAGGCCCTTCGCACATCCAGCAAGTGTAGGTCCTTTTCTACCTTAGTAGATGGGTTGGGAAAGAATGCAGGGAGGATGATGGGCTGAAAGATGTGGAAAGACGAAACCACCTTAGGCAGGAAGGTGATTTCTGGGTAGGCTACTACCTTCTCTTGGTGAAATTGGAGGTACGGTGGGTTGCACCTGAGAGCAGAGTTCACTCGCTCTGCAAGCAGAAGTGATGGCAATCAAAAAGACAGTTTTGAAGGTGACTAGTCTTAGGTCCACAGTAGCCATGCATTCAAAGGGCAGTCCTTGAAGAGCCCTAAGGACAAGGGAGAGACCATTTGAGATGAAGAAGATATTGGAGTATCCAGGTAAGTGGTGGATTGATGGGGTTGAAACCTTTGTCGGCCGCATAGAGAAGGAATCTCTTCCACTTGTAGTTGTATAGTCGAGTAGTGGAAGGCTTGCGGCATGCCAAGATAATAATCTCTATGAATTCGCTATCCTCCACGCTGTCAACTGGAGACGGGAGAGGTCTGGATGAAGGATCTGGCCAGCATTCTGGGAGAGCAGGTCTGGGAATTAGGGAAGCTGATGATAATGGCTGGACAGATTGAGTAGAGAGGTGAACCACCTGCCTGGGCCACCACAGTGCAACTAGGATGAGGTTGGGCCTCTCCTGGACTATCTTGATCACCACCTTGTGGAGTAAAGGAATGGGGGGAAAGGCATACAACAGATGATCCGTCCATGGTAGGAGGAGAACATCCCCCAGACAGAGCCCAGTCACTTGCCTGCTCTCGAACAGTAGAGAGGCATTTCTTGTTCTGGGACAAGGCAAATAGGTCGATGTGAGGTGAGGTGAGCCCCATCTGTTGCAGAGACGGCGAAAGGTCGACGGATGCAGCTCCCACTCGTGGGAGGTGTTCTGTCTCCAGCTCAAGTAGTCAGTGTCGACGTTCTCTTCTCCTGGCAGGTGCATGGCCACCAGGTGGATGTTGTGTGCCAGGCACCATTCCCAGAAGGTGAAGGACAGCTTAAGAAGGCGTGTCGAACAAGTTCCGCCCTGTTTGTTGATGTAGTACATGGCAGTTGTGTTGTCGGTCACCACCAGTACTACATTGCTGGAGAGGTGTTGGATAAACACCCAGAACTGGCCAAGAGTTCCAGCTCGTTGATGTGGAGATGTCATTCCTGTGGGGACCAGACATCATGAATACGGTAAGTGAGGCACACCGCCCCCCAGCCTGTGTTGCTGGCGTCCGTGGTGACCTGGATGGTTGGAAGAGGAGCCCTGAATGGGCGACCGGCAAGTAGGTTGGGCCTGCTGGACCACCAGTTGAGCTGTTGGGGAAGGTCAGGGGGGATGGTGAGTATTTTGGAAGGCGGGTCCCTCAGCGGGTCAAAGTGACATAGGAACCATGTTTGAAGGCGCCTGAATCTGAACCTCGCGTGTACAAGGTCAGAAGTTGTGGAAGCCATGTAACCCAGAAGTCTTTGGACTTGAACAGCTGGCACCCGAGCTCCTGGGCGGAAAAGATGAAGGAGTTTGAAGATTTCTGCAATTCTGTCCCTTGGAGGAAGGCCATGGCTTGGGTGGAGTCCAATATTGCTCCTATGAAAGATACCACCGGGGAAAGATCCAGGTGGGACTTGTCCAGGTTGACTTGAAGGCCCAGAGAGACCAGAGTTGTGAGGACAGTGTGAATGTCCTGACAGACTCTTTCTTCAGACTCCGCAACGACTAGCCAGTTGTCGAGACAGGGGAAGACCATGATGCCCTGGGTGCAAAGGTGTGCCGCGACGGGGGCCATGCATTTGGTAAAGACCCAGGGGGCGGTTGATAAACCAAATGGCAGGGTGGAATATAGGTAGATGTGTTCCCCTATGGCAGTGATGGCGAACCTTTTAGAGACTGAACTGCAATTCGAAACCCACTAATTTTTTTGCAAAGTGCCAATACAGTAATTTAACTTGTATACAGGTGGCTATGAAGGAGCAATGTCAGGTGCCCACAGAATGCAAGTCCATGGCCACGTGGCCAGTTTGGCTGCAAGGAAACACTTTTACCTTCCTGTTTTTTACAGCGGTACCTATTTATCTACTTGCATTGACATGCTTTCGAACTGCTAGGTTGGCAGGAGCTGGGGTTATCAGCAGGTGCTCGCTCCACTGCGTAGCACCCGGGATTCGAACCGCCAAGCTGCCCTATGGCGAACCGTAGAAGGTGACGATGTGCGGGATGTAGAGAGATGTGGAAGTATGCATCCCGCAGATCCACAACCCCGAACCAGTCCCCTCTGCGGAGCAGAGGAATGATCTTCTCCAATGTGACCATTCTGAACTTTTTAGATATTAGAAATTTGTTGAGAAGTTGCAGGTCCAGTATGGGCCGCAGGCCGCTCTCCTTTTTTGGTACCGTAAAGTACCTGGAGTAATGGCCTCTGTGGGCCAGATTACGTGGTACCCTTTGGATGGCACGTTTCTGCAGAAGGGAATTGACCTCCTCGAGTAAACAAGGTGAGGGGAGTGTGAATAACGTTTCCCAATGGGGGAAATGAACTTAACTCTAACAGGTAACCATCGTTTATAACTGAAAGGACCCAGTTGTCAGAAGTGACGGCTTCCCACGCCTGAAGGAAGGGACGCAGGCAGATATTTTGAGAGTTAATATTCGTCCCGTTGTCTTCTGTCTCTAGACTTAGTGGTAGAGGCAGCGGCCGACTTGGACTTCTTGGTCCTAGAAGAGTAGGCCCAGAAACTGGAGGGGCAAGCTGATCTGTCACACTGTCCCTGTCTAGGTGAGGACTGGAGGGATGAAGGCCAGTAGTGGCGTCTCTGCTGGAAGCGAAATGGCTGCTTAGGCCGCTGCGGGATAATATTTAGCTTCTTTGCAGTATCCTGCTTCTTGTGTCTATCCTCCATGAGGTCTTCAGTGGAGGCGTTGAAAAGACCTGTGCAATCTGCGCCTTGTGGTCATCTGACAAGCCGGACATGCGCAACCAGGCATGGCGCCATAAGGTGATGGAGGTGTTCAGGACCTTGGAGGAGCAGTCGAATGAATGCTTAGATGTCCTCATCTGCTGGGCCGCAAGCGCCATCGCCTCTTCATAGAAGGCCGAAGCCTCCCCTCTATTTGACTCAGATATCAGTTCGAGGAAAGGATGAAAATGGGCCAAGAGTTCCCTCTGATAGGTGCCCATGGCACCTTGTTAAGTAGAGATCTTGTGCAGGAGGGAGGCATAGGTGTAGAGGTTCCTACCCATAGCATCCAACTTCCGCCCCTCTTTGGATGGTGGAATGGGCGTTTGTTTGGTGCGAGATTGCACCTGGGATGCAGCGATTACAATCGAATTAGGTGAAGGATGTTTGCTCAGGTAAGTCGCTTTGTCATCATGCACCCTGTAGAGGGACTCAATCTTCCTCGAAACTGAAGTGGAGGAGAGATTCTGGAAAGATTCCTCCGCCATCTATAAAAACGAGGGTATCATTGTCAGATGGACCGGAGCTGTTTCCTCCGAAGAAATCCTTCAGAAGATATGACAAGTGTGCTTCGGTTTCGACGGATGGATAGGCAGTTCAATTGTTTTCGCCATCCGGACTAGGAAGTTAGCATAGTTTCGCATAGCTTCCGACGAGGATGGAGGAGACTTTTCCTCCACCTCCGAGTCCAGGGAAGCCATGGTGCGAATCAAATCCGAAGCCTCAGATTCAACGTTGGAAGGAGCCGATTCATCCGACAAGGAATCAGCAGTCCGCTTCTCCAATTCGGTCGAATCCGATGACTGAATGGACCATTGTTTCCCATCAAACCAGAGTGAGAACGCTGGTATGGGTGGGGCCAAGAGCGACGGGGTGGATGAATGATGGTGTCCAGTCCGGCACCGCTTCTTCGGTGGCTTAGTGGGTAGAGCCAGAGACAAATCCGACTTGGATGGGCCCAGAGCTTCGGCAACCGCCGTGGCCACAGACAATGCTGGATTTGAAGCAGTCGGATCCGAAGACTGTGACTTTGAAGACCTTGCAGGGATCAACAGATCCGAGGTTGGTACCGATTTAACAGATGATGGTAACTGAACCCATTTGCAGTGCTTCTTAGGCTTCTCCTTCTTCTCCCCATGGAGCGTTTCAGAGTCCCGGCTAAAGCATCGGGGTTCGATGGAAGCTCCATAAAACGGTAATCAAACTGGACCGTTGGTAGCGGGGAGGATGCTGCCCGAGAAGGAATTGAGGTGGTAGGAGACCTTGTGGGCATTGAAGCCGCTGGGGACCGACAGGTCCCTATATCCGAAGCCGGTGTGGAAATCGCCTTAACAAGGCTGATATTCGGTGGCAAGGCATCATCATCTGAGGACGGATCCGAAGAGTCAGATGGACATAATTGGTGGAACTCGGGACGGTCAGACGTAGGGGCTGCCGAACCCGACAATTCAGTTTCGACCACCAAGGCATCCTGGGATTGCGATGGTTTGGAGGCCTCCGGTTTGGACAGTTTAACCGATGGTTTGGGTTTCGAAACCTCTCCGAGAACCGGGATCTTCTTGGCTTTATCCGATTGTGCCAAGGACTTACGGATGGTCTTGGAAGAGGCTTTCTTCGATTCCATTGTCTCAGGACGGAGAGCCTTTTCCAGTAGATAAGAATTAAGATGGCTGTTACAGTTTTTTAAGGCCTGGGCACTAAAACCCCTGCAGATGGAACCAGCCTCGGGCTGATGGTTTTCCCCGAGGCAGTATAGGCACTTGGAATGCCCGTCGGAGTGCGGGATTTTGTTGCCACAAACAGCGCACTTCTTGAATGGAGGTAAGAAGGACATTCACGAAGAATGAGCTCACTAATCTCAGAAAATCACAGTGACTAACAAAAGTGAACCTCTAGCCGTCGCGGTTAAGAGGAACTGAGGTGTTTAGGTGGGAACACCCACGCACATGCGCAGGGTGAGGGGGTGGAAACTAACGAACTTTCCTATTGCTAGGGAAGTCCGACCTCTGGCGCAGGGGCGCCTGGGAAACTCATCTGTGTGGCTTCACGAAGGCCACGATGGAGAAACATGCTTTTTGCGTTATAGGTGATTGGGAACTACTGTTTTAAAATGTCAACTCCTGTTTTTACGTTGTACTACTTATACTTCTGCTGTCAAATATTTTCAGAATTTTGGCAGGAAACTAGGCTACATATTTTTGAATTTAATTAAAATACTTTACTGTATTAAGAGATTAACTATAAGATGCCACCATCCATATATTCTTTTACAGATCCCTGTGAAAATCAGATAACCTAGAGATCATAGTTAGAAAGGTGCTGCTAAAGAAAATTTTATGTGGACTATTCATATTTAAGCTTTTCCCTGAATTGTGAGAGTAACCCAGCACCACTGGATTGTGAAGAAAGCATTATTCATCAAATACTTCATTAATCTTACCTGTGTAATTCAAGAACTGAATTTCGAAACCACACATTCTTGGATAAGGCAAGTTCTAAAAAATATTAATGAGAAAAGGACACCCTGAAATATGTTGAATAAGCTTATTGCCGAAAACTTGCATTAAGGAGTGGAACATTTTACTTTTTAGTTCACTGAGAGTATGCATTATTTCTCATTTGTAACAATTAATGCAAGTTACCAAATGTTTTAGTCAATGTAGAGGAGATATTTATTTTTATTGATATTTTGTCTTGTTAATGTCATGTCAGATTATTTTATACTTCTGGGATGGACATATGAGAGACATATAATTTATTCTCTACCAAACACTGCTACTTGAACTCACAGGTGACTATGATGTGACCAAAAGAAACTACTATGAAACTGATAAATTTATGCCTTTTCTCTCTTCTTCAAACAAAATAGAAGAAAAGAACCAGGTCCTAATATTTCTGAATCAAAACGAAGTTGAAATTAAAAAGTAAACAATCTGTTCAATTTTTCCTCAATCTTACAGTATTGCCCTATTTTATCCCTTTCTCAAGTGGCCATAAAAGGAAGAGAAAGCATATAATAAAGACAGAATGGGGCACTGTCTGGAAAAGGGGTCCTCAAAGTTTTCAAACAGAGGGCCAGTCCACTACCCCCAGACACCACTGGGGGCCGGACCACAGTCCAAAAAAAAATGCTGACATTTTAAATTGCCCTGCTTGGCTGCAGCTGGTGCCTTCACCATCTGGGCGGCAGGTGGGGGAGTGGGAGACCTTGCCGTGGCCCTCCCACTTTGAACTGTCCCACTAGCTAGCATGCTGATCATCTGCTTCTATAGCCCAGCTCAGCTGCTTCTATAGCCCACCTCAGCAATAGAAGCAGCTGCGGAGGCTGGCTGGCTTGCGAAGCAGGGGGTAGGTGGGGGGGTCTGCAATTGGTCCCGGGGGTCAGATTCAGGACCCTGGGGGGGCGCATCTGGCCCCCGGGCCTTAGGTTGAGGACCCCTGGTCTAGAATATGAGAAATAAAGTTATTTTAGAAACAAAATTGCAAAGGGCAACCATCAGGAGACTGAAGAAAGAAGTAGAGTGCAGTAGGAAAGTATTTTCTTTCGAAAAATTCAAGTGATCTTTTTGAGTCCTTTACAGTGCAATCCTCTGAGGTTTTCCTGTATTTGCAGATTAAATTTTACTGTCCTCAGTAAGACTTACTTGAACATATGCCTAAGACTGCAACCTCACTCTGTGCTAATGTAATACTGTAAGCTCAGTTCTCTCTCTCTCTCTCTCTCTCTCTCTCTCTCTCTCTCTCTCTCTCTCTCTCTCTCTCTCTCTCTCTCTTACTTTCTGCATTTCAAGTGAATTTGTGACTGGTTAATCAGTGTTGAAGTCTTTATATTTAACAAAATAGTAAGTGTTAAAATGAATGTATAAATCACAAAGAAATACTGTATCATAATGAAATCTGGGATACCAACTTTTCAAAATTCTACTGCTTTAGAATCTAATTGTTGCCTTAAAAATTTACATTTGGCCACAAAAATACTGCCTTGTTGTAACAATGTCCAACTTTTTTAAACCAATGTTCCATGAATACAAGTTACCTTCATCCTCAGAAGGAACTCCACTGAAGCCAAAGAGGCAGGGTGGCCTTCGTCATTTCCTTCCCTTCTACTCTTGCCTGCATCACTTCCCACATTCTTTCATAGGGGCTTCTGGTCTTCTGGAAGACCCAGAAAAAACACAAATACTGTCTGTTTCCCTCTTCTGCCCCCAAAGTGGTTGTGAATGCAAGTCTTCTTTATGTTTAACTACATATGGTTATTCCTTTCTAAAACTCTAGTAATAGCTGTATAGAGGAATGTCAGTGAGGTGTTTCTCCCGCTACAATATGCAAAAACCTCAATAGCAAACCTTGTGGCTGAGCACCTCCTGAAGGTACTGGAGCTAGGCACAGCCACGAGCCCCACTCTTTAACTCCTTCAGTCATAATCCTCCCACTCCCCTTGACTTTCCTCCTAGTATCTCAAGTCATACCATCTCCTGGAGCAGTGCTGGCGAACCTATGGCACGGGTGCCAGAGGTGGCACTCGAAGAAGCCCTTTCTGTGGGCACCCAACATCGCCCCCTTCACAACCACCTGCATTCAGGTTAAATGGCTGTCCTGGCACTTTAAGAATAATTAGTGCGTTTTGAATAGCAGTTTGGGCATTTGGTCTCTAAAAGGTTCGCCATCACTGTCCTAGAGCCTGGACCCCAATGATGCATGTGAGTTACTGTCTCCGGAGCTGCTTTTTTCCTCCCAACTCGACAGCGATGCCGCCAACAATCTCTTGAATCTGCATGTGGCTACCAAGGCTATTTTGGGGGGCCCCCAAATCATGCTGTCTAAATGTGGTGACAAACCACTAAAACCAGCATTTCCTTCTGGTTTTAGAGATTTTAAACATTTTATTTTGATAGTTTGCTGCCAAAATTCAGCATCAAATTTATTTATTTTTTTATATGCCGCCCACTAGCCAAAGGTCTCTGGGCAGCTTACAATTAAAATGAAACATTAAAATGATTAAAACGTTAAAACACCAATAAACAATTAAAAGCAAAAACATTTAATTAAAATACACTAAAACTGCCATCAGGACCCACAATCTATGTTATATTAATTAAAAAACTTCTGGAACAGAAATGTTATCAATGTCGGCACCAGGCAGGTCTCACTCAGGAAGGCGTTCCATAGCCGGGGAGCATCTGCTAAAAATTAGCAAAACTCCTTTAAAACAAGCATGTCCTCCTTTTAAAATGGCCTTTCCATCTATATTTACCGTGAACAGGGTGCAATTGCTTCCAAAATTTGGTAGCACAATTATGGTAGGCACTGGGGTCATGAAGTTACTTGCTCTGCCCTAAAGTCTCAGAATCACTTCCCTGCAACTTCCCTGCTTGTACTGCTTCAGTTGCGTCAAACAACAAATGCCCCCCTCCCCACCCCCGCAATTAAGTCACACTTTATGGATTCACAGAGCTTAGGACAAAAACCCTAGGATCACAATGTGCTGAAGCAGATAGACAGGCTGCTACCAGTATCAACATGGAAAGTCTGTATTGCTGTTGACTGAAATCACATTCCTGCTATTGATTATTTATTTAAAATAATTTTAGCTCACCTTAAAAAGGACACAAGGTGGAGTACATCATTGAAAGGCAATACTTAAGCTAAAACAGTGAGTATACAAAGCGCTGCCCGAATCCCTGCCCCACCTCGTCTGAGTGGGTGGCTGCCAGAGGACACCCATGTTCCTGCTGAGACCAGAGGGTCATGGGAAAAGGAGGGAAAGAGCAGCCTGTCCAGGTGGTGAGTGGAGGAGCTGACCAGGGTGGGTGGGGTCAGGGAATGCTCAGCACTAGACATGGGCCTTTCGTTTCAGAAGGGGCCCGGTTCCAAAATGAAACACAGCAGAACAGCTGCCATTTGATACCAGGATCCACCTTCCAGAACGAAATCAACCAGTCTCACCTTGTTTTCGGTAGAGGGGGCCTAAGCTCCAAAGAGGAAGCAGCCTTGGATGCATCATCTTTCACTCTCCCTGGCGCTGGCCAGTCAGACAAGGAGGCAGGATGATGCATGTCCCTCCTGACTGGCCAGCGTCAGGGGGAGTGAAAGTCGACGCGTCAGAGGCTTCTTGAAATGTCTTTGCATTCCTCAATTACCATACATCAACTGTTTTAGGTTCACTTCTCTTTTGTCTATAGGGGCTAGGCCACAGAAGTACATGTTCTCTTCTGTCTCTGGAAGACTAAGTGTTTTGCTCTTCACAAAAGGTCAGCGTCATGCCTGCCCATAGTCTTGTCTTGCATTAGGATTCAATTATTAAAAACAGAAAAAAAAACAAAAAAACCCTCTGGTTTATGAATGTAGGATATTGTGCTTCCGTACCCATGATTCAAAAGGCTAGTTAAGGGCCCAATATTTCTACAAAAGATCATGTTTGTATGGCCAGCAGGAAAAGGATGCCAAATGCTGAAAACACCAATGGCTGCAGTCAAGATGGTCTACAACAGTGGTTCTCAGCCTGTGGGTCCCCAGATGTTCCTGGACTGCAACTCCCAGAATTTCTTCCAGCACAGCGAGTGGTAGAGGCTTCTGGGAGTTGTAGTGTAGGAACATCTGGGGACCCACAGGTTGAGAACCACTGCTACAAGATACCCTCTTCAGCTCACTGCCATTCTCACACTTGTTGAAAATTAGCCCTGACACTTGGCTTTGTGTTTGGACAAGAAGTGGTTAACTGATGAAGAAAAGTCAGCTTTTGGGATTTTCCCATGTGATGTCACTTTGTGAATGGTAGTAAACCAGGCCAACTTACTCATGAGTAAACTGGGGACCACTTGCTTTGAGATCAAGGTTTCCTCTATGGTGCGCACACAGATTTGCCCCATATGTACAGGGTTTTTTTCCCTCCCTAGTGCACCTGTTTCTGTTTGGGTAATGATGGAACCCACATGGGGGGGGGAATGAGTTGTGTGGGTACATGGAACAGAACCCCACACCAAAGGGATGAAAATTAGAGGGCACTTTGATATCATCTCGTCCTTAATTTTTTTAAAAAAACAAATGAACACCAGTACCTTCAGAGCTTTAATGAGTGAACTGCTGATTATTATTTTCTTTTTATTTTTAAAATTAAAACATTTTCATAGAAAGTTTGATCAGTTAACTGCTTTCTTTAATAGTCACAGAATACTTATGAGTGGCAGGTAAAAAGCTCAGTCCCTTTACAGTGGCACCTCGGTTTATGACTACCTTGGTTTGTGAATGTTTTTCAAAACAAACAAAATTTTTAATAAAAATTTTCTTCGGGTTTGCGAGCATTGTCTTTCAAAACAAGCACCAGAGGTGCTTGTTTTGCAATCACGGCCTGGCTCACCTCTTAATCCTCCCCCTCCTCACTGGAGGTGGCCTCTGGGGTTTGGTGCTGGCCCAGCGATGTCTGGAATTAGCCTCTGGGGCGTCAGGGCCTGGCGCTGACCAGAAGTGACTTCTGATGGACCGGACCTCTGGAGCTCACCCAGGGCCTGGTGTTATCCGTCCAAGGCCTCTGCAATGACCGCTGAACCCCGGTACTACCTGTCCGCAGCCTTCGCAGCATGCGCTGAGAAGAGCCAGGCCCAGGTCAAACTCCAGAGGCCACTGCGGCTTCTGGCCAAAGCAAAATTCTCCATAGGAAATAACGGAAACGGAGTCCCCAGAACGAATCACTTAAGTTTCCATTATTTCCTATGGAGAATTTTGCTTTGATATATGAGTACTTTTGGTTTATGAGCATGCTTCCGGAACGAATTATGCTCATAGACCAAGGTAGCACTGTACTTTAAAATGTTGCCAATTCGTAAGAAAGCCAGCAACGTACCCTCTAATTTTGTCCCTGCTGCGCAGGGCTCTGTTCTGTGCACAAACATCCCTCTGCCCGAGGGTTCTGTAATGACTGGAACAAAAACAGTCATGACAGATGTGCAGCAGTGGAAAAGTACAGTGTGGAGGGGGCCAGAGGTTTGCGTGCACACACCTTTGAGGGAACCTTGGAAGAAAATACAGTGGTACCTCAACTTACAGCTGCTTTGACAACCCATTAATTTGACCTATGAACCCTGCTCTGCTCTGGATGACAGCTGACTTTGACAGGTCTGACCTGTCAAAGTCACTTGTCAGTGCAGAATGGAGAGCAGTGTTTACTGCCCATCACCTCCTCCTCCTCCTTCTTGGTTGCTTCAATCTCTGCAAAAGTGATCGAAGCAACCAAGAAGGAGGAGGCTCCTCCCTTCCAAACCACCCGAGATGACCAAAGGTGCATCATTCCCAGGGAATGACACAACTTTGGGCAGCCTGGGTGGTTTGGAAGGGGAGCACTTACCTCCAGGTAAGTGCTTACCTCTAGTTAAACACTTACCTTCGCTTACCACCAGGCTGGCTGAATCAATTGGCCAGCCCGGAGGTAAGCAAAGGTAAGCGCTTACCCAGAATTAATGGGATGGGCAAAGATCGCAGGGACCGATGGATCTTTGGCCAGACTGGGTGTCTTGTAAGTCAAGCGGCAGCAGCAGATCACCACTGCTGCTCGACTTATGAGTTGATTGACTTCCAAAGATGCCTTTGGAACGGATTAACATGGTAAATTGAGGTACCACTGTAATATCAAATGGCTTTAAAAGCATTCATTGCAAATAATCTATTAGAGTCATGAATGGCTGAATGCCTGTGAAATATTTTTAAAAAGCAGCTGGGGCAGGGTGTTCAATTTTTTCTAGGTATGCAAATTTTGTCTTATCAATCTATTTGATCTTCTTTAAATTGGTTGGAGTTCCAGGACACTTGGTTCTGCACAAGGTAAAAACAATGTTACTTTTAAAACATCTTAAATCAAAAACCCTTTGCCCAGACATCCCCAGATTTGGCATAGAGCAAGGGCAGGAGTCCTCCTATATCTGTGCTAAATTTGGTACTGACCTAATGTCCAGTTTCATAGTTATAATTTTTTGCTTGGTGTAACCCTACTTTTGAGTTGTGTTACACAATGCTGAATGCTGCTTCTGAACAATATCTATTACTGTCCTCTTATGTAATAATAATGTGAATGAAGTTTCTCTCCTCATCTGTGATTTGAAACCAAAATTCAGAGCTGGCTGTGGGCAACAGAGAAGACAAAAAATAGCAGAATTTCACCTCTTTAAAAGCTAACATGGGCAGACAGAATAGCTACATGTTTAAATCATGGTTGCCTCTAGAAGATTCTTCATTATTTATGTTAACAAAGAATGGGAAAGAGCTGAAAATTCCTGTCAAGTATAAAATTTCCCATGAAATTCTACCAGTGTTTAACATTAACAGTATGAGACACAAAGTAGCACATTTAAAATACCTCATCACTTTTAAAACTTTGGTATATTCCAAAGAAAGCAACCAGTGAAAGTGTTGATTTATAGTAGCCACTTTTATATTCATGCACCATACCATGGGTAGTTATTTATGTGTAAAATGTTCACACCTGACCATTGTGTTTTATATAAACTAAGTTTATCCAAAAAAGCTACTCTTACACCACTGGATTTCTGAAGGCAGAACGGGGGGTGGGGGTGGATCTGCATTAGATTCTTGCTGGAGCTAAGCCTTGAAAATTAGGGAAGACATTTCATTCAAGTGTAAAGCTGACTTCATGTGCTGTTTTCATATTCAACACCAGAGAGAATGATAGTCATTCATTTATTTGGGGAGATAGGTCTGACAGAGGGGATGGCCTGATCTGTTCTCGCTCTCTTTTAATTTTCCCCTTCAATTTACAAATATCTCAAACAGCTATTCCTATAGCCCCTTCATACCTTGGTCTACAGTTCCCACAAGTCTATAACCAGCATGACCAGTGAGCCAGGTCTCCTATGGAATTTTGGAAGCTGAGGTCTAAAATGATAACTATTCAGATCTCCAACTGTGCCTCACACCATTGCCCCATTGGAATTATTCAAAAGAGCACTTTATTCTGCAAAGCCTAAATCCCTGCCATACGTGGTTCCATACGTGCTATAGAAGAGATGGGAAACATGTGTCCAAAAGATGTTGAATTCCATTTCCCACCAGTACTGCTAGCATAAGCAATGATCAGAAATAATGATACAGTAGGACCCCCATATCCACGGGGCATCGGCTCCAGGACACCCCGTGGATACCAAAATCACCCTTATCTGAGGGTGATGGTGGTGACAGTGGTGGTAGGGTGCTGGGGGCAAAAGCATTTGTCCCGGACATCCCAGCACCCCCAATGGGCAGCACAGTGGACTGGGTGGCGTGAAGGTGCGCTGCTGCACTGCCTGGTAACAGGGGCAATCCCGGCAGTTCAAGCTTCCCAGGAGGCAGACCCGGTGATGCATCAGTGCACCTTGGTGGAGGTGCGGAAATCCATGTTGGCGGCGGCGGCAGAAACAGCAGCTGTGGTGCCGGGTGGCAAAACTCATCCGCTCTCCCTCGACCCCCCCTGCCTTCTTGCTTGCCTGCCTGCCTGCTTTGCCAGCTAGCAGCCCTACCTCTTGCCTCTCCTGATGACCCCTCCCAGCAGTCTCATGTAGATGTTAAATGACATTGGCAAGATGATCGACCCCTGTGGAACCCCACATTTGAGAGACCAATGGGTGGACTTTGTCTTGGCAATTTCTATTCTCTGGGGATGGTTCTCCAAGAAGAACTGGGACCACATCAAGGTGAGGCCACTGATCCCCAACTTGAAGTGTCTTTCCAGAAGGATACTGTGGTCAAGGGTATCAAAGGCCGCTGAGAGATCAAGGACTTAACAAGGACATCTTGCCCCCATCAGTCTCCCTCAGAAGGTCATCTTGCATGGCGACCAATGTTGTCTCCGTGCCATGACATGGCCTGAACCTAGACTGCAATGAGCTGAGGGCATAGGTTTCATCCAGGAGGGCCTGAAGCTAACTGGCCATCACCTTCTCCATGACCTTGATCACAAAAGGAACATAGGCAATGAACCTCTAGTTGTTGATGTTGTCCGCTGCCAGGCCAGGTTGTGTTTATTTAATGGGCTTTATGAGTGTCTCTTGAGGAAAGGGGGAACCCTGGCCTCTTGGAAAGGCCCAATGTTTATTGCCATGGCCCATTTTATTGTCACCAACCTTTCTGCTTTTATAACCCAGGCTGGACAAGGGTCTAAGAGGGATGTGGTGGCCCTATAGTGATCAAGTGCCCTGTCCATCTCAAAAGACAGAATAGCACATGATCAGGCACACAACTGAGATGGAGCTCAGCACTTTACCAAATTTCCAACACTTCTGATTAGGGAAGGCTGCCCTCCCAAAAAAAGCAGGACAATAGAGGAAGGTAATAATTTTGCATCAAATCCTGGACAAAATATTTCAGCAATGACTTTGACCAGATTTGATGCAAAGCATACTGCTCTTCTCTACTACAAAAGGTTGAAGTGAGAAGTCATCAGTGAAACTGAATGCTGGTGAAAGCTATGGTTAGGGAACACTGCAAAATAATGTATTGGGTTTTTCCCACCGGTTAGACATGTTTTTATTGGAATCATCTTTTCCACAAATAGTTATAACAATGCAATTTACCTCCTTAAAAAAATCTACAAAGAGTTTGCTGTGCGCCATTTGCAGGTTTAAATACTATAAAATGACAAACACAGCCATCTCTTCTAAAACTATAAAATTATTAACATAATTTTAAGTTGCTTACAGTTTTTCAAAGTCCCATACTTATCTGGACACATACACACAACAGAAACAAGTTGTGGACAAAAATGAAATGGCCAAGGTTTTAACTGTATAGACTACAGCAATTTATTCTTAGGAAAGAAAAAAAGAAACACCCATGTTTGTAAAGTTGTTAGTACTTGTCCAGTATTTTTTTTCCTTTACAGAACAAACCATCTTTTGATTCTCCATATCTTCCAGATACATTATGTCCCTGTGTAGACATTAACTATAAACCCAAGATTTTTCGGCTCAGGTTATTTAATATTAATGGTTTGTATTTACACTTAAAATTTCTTTCAAAATCATTTTTCATCTACCTGACAGAGACTACAGGCTTACTGCCAGTAGATTTGTCTGCAAACAGTTAAATATTGCATTCCCAGGAGGGTTCTAAACCATTAACATTTATTCTACATTTTCTCTGCTGTGTGGTTTCATTTTATATTGACACCACTAACTGACATGCATCCAAACTGTAACCTACTCCTTGGCTGATTTCAAGTGTAATCATATGAATGCTCGCTGATATATCTTACTGAGTTCAAACCATTTTGCTCCCTGAAGCAAGTGTGTAAGATTACAGAGCATCAGTGACATTAAGTATTACACTTGAAAGCCAGGGAAAGGCACCCAAGAAAATATACAGATCAAAGAGGAGCACTAGTGCTGCTGACAGCTTCCCTGGTTTGAGTCATGGTAGTCTGCTAAGGACCTCGTCTGACCTCTGGGCTTGCAATGATCACCACAGCAATTTATAGAGACCTGTGAAGATTTATGTTCTTGCTTTGCATACTAAGAAACAAGCTGAACAAGTATGTCAGAAGAGAGGCCATCTTTTAGCTGCAGGACAACTTTCAATTAACCCAGAGTCCTCTAGATATGTGAAGCTGCAACTCCCACTTCATGGGTCAGCAGCACTGAACGGGCAGGGTGACTGAAGATGATGGCATGCCCAAGCTGAGGAGCGTGTTCCTTGGCCAAAGGGGGACGTGTGTCCCTTGAGGCTGTTTCCACTCAAGGATTACTGCTGGGGCTGTTCTTTGAGTGAACGTCAACCTACCCTACAATGTCAAACCACCCACTTTGATTTTAGTGGTTTCACTTGGTTTAGTACCTCTGGATACATCAACCAGAATCTATTTTATCCTTGTTCCTGGTGTTTTCAATCTATTTTATCCTTTTTCCTGACAGTGTTTTCAATTGCTAGGTATTTGGTAGACATTTTTGGGGGCAAATAAAACAGTTCAGAACTGTCATTCATAAAAAGCTCAGTTTTATAACAATGCAAAACATTACTAGGGAAAATTTGTATAAAGAATCCGAAAATTTGCTCAAATGCATTATTTCATTTGTATAAAGGAAAATTTGCTCAACATAATTTCATTTGGAACGAATTAATACCTTTATACAAGGTACCACTGTATTTGTCTTTAAACATCAAAATAACAGCAGCAAATAATCAGGTTTTAAAAAGTAATCATTTTTAAAATTTTAAGTCAGGATTTTTAACCTTGCACTGTACAAAAACTTTTTAAATTAAAACTAATCCCATGTAATTATTAAAACTGTAATTATGTGGGCCTTTTTCAATTGTGTTACAGATCAAAGATCTCATTATGGAATAGAGATTTTGAAGTTTAAGCTATAAAATCGTACATGCATGTATTCTTAAAAAGTATGTAAGGTCAATCAGCCCTTAGATCGAGGCCTCGATCTTATGGGGTTTCACGGGGTTCTGCAAAGTTATTCAAGTTAATATTTCTATTTCCCCTGTGCTTAATCCAGTAGACACTATTGGGGGGGGGGGGAAATCTGCAATTCTCAAACTGGGTTTGTATCTCCAGACTACCAGACGTGATTAACCCTATTTTCCAGCCTTGACTGAAATTAATCCTGGATAATTGTTCTCTTCTGATAAACTATAATGCTGAGATCCTGGGAAGCTCTATTAAAATCTCCAGATTACTTTCTATACTTCTGAGCAAAATGTATTCCATGAAACAAAGATCCTGGCCATTATCCCTCTTAGTTCAGATGAAGTCAAGGCCTCATTTGACACATTTTCACATACTGGAAATGCAAATTAATGGAGGATCACTGCAAATGGTGTTAATATGGGCAAGGAGTTTTTGCCACATGGTTAAAAGTCATCTTTCTGAGTAGTCATTTAAATCAGATCAATCCTGATTGAAGATAAATGCAACCTCACTATGTTTAGAGTTGATTAAAGGATGTCACTTACTCTTTGCACAATTTATAGAATCTGGATGCCTTCTTTTAAAATACTGATGCCCAAACAAATAAGAATGACATTGGAGCCAGCCTTCTAGCATGTGGTAGCCAATGGACTGCAGTTACTGGCCAAATGCAACTTCCATGGTTTTTAGAAATCAGAAGAATGCATGTTGTAACTAACTGTACCACCTGCTCCTGCACAGCAGTTATCATGACTATATAGCTCACAACTCTGTGTGTAGAACAAAGTGGTTGAGACAACTTGTAAAAGACAACTTAGGCTGAAATCCTGTTGCTTCACATAGTAGGTTGCAACTAGAGTCGGCTCAATGAATCAATGAAACCTATGGACCACCTGACTTACCAAAGGCACATTAATTCAATGGGTGTACCCAGTGCAATTTATTATGCTAAGCAACAGGATTTCAGCTTTTATATCTAAACATGTATGAAAATAAAACTTATTATTGTGTTCCTTTGCAACATAATCTATATTGCATTCAGTGTATTTCTCATCAAATGGGTTCAGAATTCAAGTTGAAGAGCAGGAGCTCCACATCTATTTTTCACTGTTTATTAATCTCCTTGTTACAGGAAAAGAAAAGTAAGGTAAAATTACACTGCATTACTTAAGTGATGTAAACCCTAAAGCAAAGTCACACTGCAAATGCGTACTAGATATTAAAAGTGGAAAGAACCTGAATGTTCAGTGTTGATCTCTGTATGCCTTCCTAGACAGAACTTACTATAGCCCATAAAAATAGTCAGAAAATTAAAATGGAATTCCTTATCACATCACACTGCACTCACAGCAAGAGGAATAACTGACAAAACCACATGAAAATGCATTCTACCAAAATAGATTTTTAGGGAAGTCATATTATTCATGAAAATTGAATCTATTTCTCAAATCAGAGCTGGATGGAAAACTGAACAGAAAACAAGATGTCCAACTTTAATTCTTCTGGGGGAGGCTGCAGAGATATGTGCAAACCTGAGTACTACCTATCCTGCTGGTCTTAAAGCATGAAAATAGAAACTAAATAAATGAATAGACAATAGAGATGGGCACGGAACGAACATTTTTTGTCTCCGTTACCGTTTGTCGTTTCTGTTACGCAACGGATGAAAATGAAACGAAACGAACAGAACCACAAAAATTGTGGTCATTACGTTTCATTTCTGTTAATGGCGACGCGCAATGAAATGAGGTTTTAAATGTTAAAAAAACGCCCTGGACATCCGTAAAATGCAGCGATAATTATTTATATTGTCTAATAATACCTACCAGGGGGGTTGGGGTCCTTAAAATGTTTGTTTTTGTCTTCTCCCATTGCAATGTATTTTTCTTTTCCCTTTAAAATGGATGTCGCCACCAGCCACAAAATGGAGGCAAGCCATGTGATGTGGGATAATGTTCAACCAATAGCATGCCCAGGTTGCAGACTGGGCGGGCAGGTCTGGCAGCCACAGAGGGCATAAAAAGCTCTGGCAGCCCCTGTCCTCCTTGCAGTCTCTGGTGGGAGTTAGGGTGGGATTGCTGTCTCTGCTGCGACTCTAGCTTCAGTCCTGCATACCTCCCGGTGAGTGCCCTCCCTTGCCCCACAGTGCAGTCACTCTGCAGCTGTCTTGCACCCTGGGCAACGCCCGCCGCTGCCCTTGCAGCCTCCCTGCATACCTAATCTATACTGTGTCTCTGCCAGCATCCTTTTTCTAAAAAAGTGTTTTCCCTCTGGTCTGGGGCATTGGGGGATGCCTGCGCACGGAAATGCTTTAAAAATTGCGCAAAAAGCGGGTAGAAACGACAAACAAAAAATGGTAACAAAATTTTTCAAAAACATTCCCGACAAACGGAAACAAACCGAAACAGACCTCTCAACGACAGACGAAAAACAGAAACACCATTTTTCTGTTTCGTGCCCATCTCTAATAGACAATGATGTTTAGTACTATATACTGTACAGTACTTGAAATTAAGGCTAAAGGAATAGGCCACCTGCAACTGGAAATTCAAAGATGATTGTGAAATATACTGAGATCAGCAATTTTTGACTTTTCTTTCTCTTCAAGAACTCGGAATTCTATTGTAACTTATGGCTTTGCACACAACCATTATCATTTTCAGCTAAATTTATATAACCCAATATATACAAGATTCCATACTTCCCAATGTTTGTGCTTCATTTTGCAGGCTTAGACATGCAGTAAGATGAGCCTGATTAAAGTGCAAGCATTAAGTTAACTCATAATGAACGGATGAAAGGGGAGGCTATGCCTAGGGAATCTTGGGGTTCCTTACAATCCAAGGGGTTTCTCAATGAGGTGAGCAATATCAGAGAAGCTTCTCTTAAAGCAACTTATCTGCAGGAGCAATCTCTCTTTCCTGCAAATCTATAGAAGTGAGAGGCAGACCATACCTTCTTTCTCAACACCAAAGACGGGGTGGGGTTTAAAATGCTGTTTAGCAAAAGGTAATTCACACTGCATTTGTGGAGTAACTGCCTTTCTTCTTCCAACACCCTGGCTCATCATAGAAGTTACTTTGTTCTAAGGGCTACTTTCTGTGTGTGATTTTATAAATGGGTCAAGTTTGCTTTGTTTTGCTTCCCATTTTTCTAGTAACACTTTTGGATAAGAGCCCCTTTCACAGATGTTTGCTCACAGAAGGAGGGGCAGGCATGTAAGAGCCCAGGCAAGTCTAGGAACCACCTGTTTTAAGGTACACTAACTTCACCCAGGACAAGAGGCCTAATATGTCTCAAGAGAATTCCCCGTAGGGCATTCACTCATAAATATGTCCCATAATCTTCTTTTACATGCAGGTATGCAGAAAGATCAGCATGGAAAATATTTTTAGAAAGCACAATTGCTGGATTATAACACCAATCAATCTTCTACAAAATATTAGTAGCACCACTAGCCTTCAGCATGGGGGTAAAGAGGATAAAAACAGTTTGTTTATTTATTATTGCATTTATTGACTGCACCGACTTTCCCACAGAAATTCTGGGTGGTAGGAGATTAAATGTGACTCCTAAGCTCCATGTTAGGATTAAAGCAAAAATGTTAGGATTAAAGTTTGTACATTATATCAAGCAGTTCCATATCTTGGCTCCCCATATGTTCTTGAGTACTACTCCCAAAAATCCTGGCCAGCACAGCTAGTGATGAAGGCTTCTGAGTTTTAGTTAAAAAAAATATCTGGGGATCCAACTTGAGAACCTCTGCCCTTGACTAAAAAACAGGATGCTAAATAAGTACGCAAGTCAGGTAGTTCATTAAATTTATTCTGCATAATCTAAGTGCTAATTTAACAAGATTAAGGCAAGTGCAAGCTGTTTCGTTTAGCTCCACTGTTGTCATACTTTGCAGAATATTTTACCAAAAATGCCTTATTCTCCCAATGTCTTTTAAAATCTAGTGATGTCACTGTTTCCACAGCTCAAAAACTTTCCTACAGTGAAAGTGGCCTGAAGTGAACTCGTAGTCTGTGCCCTAAATATCTTGTTCTGATGTACCAGCTCTCATAGAGGTAGCTATGTTGTTTTGGCCATTTCAGTTTTTTAAAAGGAAGCACACTGGCACCATAAATACTATTACTAGCAAATTTATTTCATTGTGGGCCTTTATTGCAATTTACTTCCACAGAGGACTATATTTAAACTGCAGGTTTACAGTTACATTATCACAAAGGTGACCAATTAAATGGGATACAATACTAACAATCCTTTCAAAGGACAAGAACACAGGTAATTAACTACCCAAGTGTTGACACTGTTTGAACTGAATATATTTCCTCTTTAAGGGGTTACTTTTGTAACAAATTGGCAAATACAGTATGTGAAGTTTGATAAGTAGATTGTGACCAAGAAGTCAAAGAAAACCTGATTTCAGATCTAAAAGCTGCAAGAAGGTACCTTCCAAGACACAAATAGGATAAACAAGGATCGGATAAACAAATGATCTCAAGATTGGGCTCTGTACTAACCAGACCCCTCTGTTCAAGGCTGCAGTGACTGCAGATACCTTGGAGTAGTTATAAGGAAAGCTTCCTTGGCTTCTATACTAAATGGCTGAAAACCAGTAGTCACAACTAGGCTAGGCCCATTACATCAATACTTAAACAGGTGCTAATTGACCAAATTCCCACTGATATGGTCCCTATCTAGCTGCAACTTACTACTACTGGATTTCAGCCAATGCCTATGAAATATTTTTAAACCCCTTTACACTTTTTTCACCTACAGCTAAGGTGGAGAAGACTATTTTGAAGGGAGAGTTGTGTGGTTTTGTAAATTCTAAGAAGAGTTATTAGAATCCTACTACTGTACTTACATACGCTAATATAACTGCAACAGCAAAATGCCATTAATTATGGAGTCAATACTTGCATTCCTTGCTGTACACCAGTGCTGTGATTTGCCACATGATAAAGAATACAGGCACAGTACCGTCAGTATATGAAAAAATAGCATATTGGATAGTCTGAAAAAGCACAATGGATATGCTAGAAAATGCTGTTTCTGTGCTGAAAGCAATGCAGTAACAAAAACAAACATTGGGTACACTACACTAGCAGCAGGGAGCAAGTTAGGACTGGCCATTTGGGAACAATAAGGCTTGATTTGGGAAGGGAAACGTTGGCCCTCCAGATGTTTTACACAGAACTCTCAGAATCCCAAGCCTATATTGTCAATAATAAAGGACTGTGGGAGTTTTATGCCCAAACACCTGGAGGGCCAAAGGTTCACCTCCTTTGAATCAAACCTGACCACCCACAGAAAACCGGCTCCTGCCAATATTGTGAAGTGGCTTAATAAGCAAGCCAGTTCAGAATACAGTACTGTACTAGCAAATTAATCACTTCCTCTGCTCACAATGTGAGTGAAAAAAATGGGGAGGGGGGCTTTATAGACTATTTTCTGATAGACTGCATACGTTTTTCTTTTAAAAATTTTTGCCTCCTCTTAAAATGTATGTTTGAAAAACTTCCTGCAGCTGAAGCCACTGCCATGGATTTAACTGCAGGTCGTTTCTCAACTCTTCCTTTAAGGTGAGATAAAGAAAGTACAGTATTATTTTTAAAATGTTTATAACTAATGTAATATGACAGTGATAATCTACCGATAGTCAATATTTTTTCACTTCCCCCGACCTCTGCCAAGCAGAGGAAGTCCTTCATCTGCCAATACAGTATTCTTAAATAGCTGATTATTAAGCCACTTCATGAGGCCTACACCAGAAAAGCACAAACCCTTTAACAGGAGCAGAAAGGTGCATGTAGGAACACTAGGGGAAAGATGTTGTCTGACTGCCATCTTTACGAGTCCACAGGCCAGTCCCTGTATTGTATCTTGCCAAACAGGAGATTGAAATGCCCGTGTAGTCAGCCCAACTGTATCTGAAAAATTGTGGCTCAGACACAAACTGTTTTCAGAAAATACAGAACAGCACTTTAGAATATGTGGAACTACTGAGGAAGTCTTTGATATTGCCAACCACATATGTGGTGAAACTCTACTTTTTGAGTATGGTCAAGAATGTTATAAACAAACTGCCCTGTGTGATGAAGCTCCTTTACATTGACCAAAATTTCTTCCACTGTTGCAAGCTACAAAATCCAGTGTTCATGGAAGCAGGGAAGGGGGCTTAGTACCCTTAACAGACACTTTATCTACACCACTCTTCACCTGGAACTGGGAACTCCACTCCCATTAGTTTCAAAGATTTTTTTTTCTTTTAAAGGCAAATACTTCCTGGACCAGACTTGGCCATGAAGAGGCAGCTGGCCTGGAGAGCGACAGATTGTGCTGTGCACCAATGGACTTCCTCCTCAACTTGGGATAATTATTTGTCTTCATCCACAACTGAAACTAGGCATCAGCAAATCTAACTTCCATTTGCTTGTATTCACTTCCCTTTTGTTCATCTGCTGACTGCCATGATAATTTATGTTGTTATACAAACACTGTACACATCAATGAAATTGTTCATAATCACCCAACCACCTCATGTTATACAACTATAAATCCTAAGCGTTGTAGTGAGGCAGTGCTGAGCAGCAGACAGGGAAGCTAGAGCAGCAAACATTACATGACGGTCTCCATGAAAGGTAGCACTTTGGCTTTCACTGTACCCAGTCTTTCAAGCCTATCTAATACACACAGCTGTGAGGAAAACAAAGTGTTCCAAGAATACAGTTTTGATCCAAAATACTTTATTTTATTTTTTTAAAGAACAACCTTTGAAGGCCCTTTAACCTCAAAACATTTTTTTGCAGCAGGACTTTAAAGCTATGTTGTTGCTGTTTTAACACCCTGGCAGCCTCCCAGCCAGGAAGCTTTGGATAGTCCCAGAGGGCAGTCCTCCAGTCAAGATCAGAGGTTGGGCGGTGGTGTCCCGTCCTCCCAATGCCAGGGAACTCCTTCCCTTGTGAAGGGAAGGGCAGGAAAGCGCCAGGAGGGAAGAGAGCGGTGGGTGGCTGGGTGGGTGGATGGGGGGCAGCGAACAGGGATGGCCCAGCTGGGGAAGGAAGAAGCCACCGGATCACTCTGTGCCAGGAGGATTTAAAAATAATAATAATGATGATGATTATAACCAAAAAGGCGGGAGAGGGATGCGTGTGCGCGATATCACTCCCATTTCCTCCTCAGCGCCAGAGGGACGCATCGCATCCATGACACTTGAGGAGGAGGAGGAGGAGGAGGAGGAGGAGGAGGAGGAGGAGGAGGAGGAGGGCTCGGCTTGCAGGCCCTGCACAGACTGGAGGGCGTGTGTGTCTCATTTGGGGGGAGAGGGAGAGAGAAAGGGGTTGAGTTTCCCTCCTTTCCAGAAGAAGACGCCCCCCCTCCTCACCCGAATTACAGCCCCAGAGCGAGGGAAAAGGAGAACAAGTCCGTGGCCGTTTATTTTTGGCGGGGGAGAGAAAGAGAGAGAGAGAGCGCCAGCGCCTTCCTCCTCGCGGCTTTTAAGGCCAAAAAGCACACCTCGCTTCCTTCTCCTCCCTACCCTACAACAAGAAACACACACACCACCCCAGCGGCCGCCTGCCTTAAAAAGAAACAAAAAAAATAAAAATAAAAAGAGCGGCGTTGTGTGTGGGGGGTGGAGGAGAAGGAGAGAGACTTGGGCGGGAAATCTCTTCTTTCCAATGGAGGAGAAGGGCGTCGTGCTTTATCGGCTCTCCCCACCACAACACACACACACACACACCCTCTTCAGACGCTTTCCAGAGGCCGGCCGAGCCGAGCCGTGCCCCCCCCTCCCCGCGACGACAGCAACAACACCGACCGCTACCACAGCCGTTGTTGTTGTTGCCGCCGCCGCCGCCTCGCCTCGCCTTTCCCGGCCCGGCCTTCGCCTTCGCCGCCGCCTCCATCCGCCATTATTCTTTGTTCGCGGCGCGGGGCCGGCCGCGGCGGGTTCGGCAAGGAGGAGGAGGAGGAGGAGGAGAACGCCGGCGGCCTGAGAGAGGGGGGGGGGGGTGGATGAAGGCAGGAAAGCGGGCGGGCGGGTGGCTGAAGAGGGAGAGGCTCCATTTTTAAAAATGAAAAATAATAAGGGTTGCCGGGGGGTGGGGGAAGAGAAGAAGAGAACCGGGACCCCCCCTTTCTGGCGCGATGGCGGCGGCGGCGGCGGCGGCGGCCAGGCCTTGGCTCTCCCTCCTCCTCCTCCTCCTCCTCCCGGGTCGCCTTCTCCCCACCGCCGCCCACCGAGGCCACCGCCGCCGCCTCCTCCTCAGCCAGTGCTGCTGCTGTCTGGCTGTGCCGCCGCCGCCGCCGCCCCTCCCTGTTTTTGCTTCTTCTCTCTTTCTCTCTCTCGGGTCCTTTTTCTCCTGCTTTCCTTTCTTTTTTTTTTTTTTTCTTTCCCTTTCTGGCTTCGCTTATTCTCCTCTTACCGGCTAAGAGGCGGCTCCGTCACTGCTTTCGTTGGCGCCGGGGCTCTCGCCGCCGTTTTATTCTCTCCCCCACGTAACACACCGCGTCAAACTACACCTCCGCCGCGTCACTCACAGCACAGCGCAGCCCAGCGCAGCGCGGCACACACACACGCACGCACTCTCAGGCTCTCGGCGGCGACAAGGCAGGCAGGCAGGCAGGCGGCGGGCGACTGAGAGAGAGAGAGAGAGAGAGAGAGAGAGAGGGAGGGAGGGGTGGAGAGAGAGAGAGAGAGAGAGAGCAGCCAGGGAGCAAGCGCCGCCGCCGCCGAGCCTGCCGCGGCTCCCCTCCTCCCTCCATTGCACGCACCCCCTCCCCTCCCTTCCCTTTCCTCCACGCACGGAAAGAGCCGAGCGGCTCCCCTCCTCCCTCCATTGCACGCACCCCCTCCCTTCCCTTCCCTCCACGCACGGAAAGAGCCGAGCGGCTCCCCTCCTCCCTCCATTGCACGCACCCCCTCCCCCCCTTCCCTTCCCTCCACGCACGGAAAGAGCCGAGCGGCCTCCACGGAAAGGCCCGAAAAGGAAAACAGGCGGAGAAGCGACGGCTGCCCCCCCCCTCACTAAGCGCCACGAGACGGGCGTTTGTGAGGAAAGAGGCCACGCTCGAGGGAGGGGGGGGCGGCGGCGGCGGCGGTGGGGTGGTGAAGAAGTGGGGGGGGGGCGTGCGTGAGAGGAAAAGCCCCCCACCCCCCCCCCGAATTAATTACAGCCCCAGAGCGAGGAAAAAGGAGCGCCGCGGCCGTTTATTTTTGAAGGCGCGCGCGCGCACGCCAGAGAGAGAGAGGGGACGGAGGGAGGGAGCGCCTTTCTCCTCACGGCCTTGAAGGGCGAGAAGCACACCTCGCTTTCTTCTTTCCCCCACCCCACAAAAAAATAAAAATAAACACACCCTAGCCTCATGCCTTTAAAAAAGAAATTAAAAATCGAAAAAGAGCGGCGGGGGAGGGGGAGAGAGAGAGAGAGACTTGGGAGGGGAAGTCTCTCCTGAAAGCTGTGGAGCCTGTGAAGCACAGATATAAATAAGCCGGGTTCGCTTTCCCGCCCTCGTTAACAACCCCCCCACAACCCCCCTTTCCAAATCCGGGGCAGCGGGAACGTCCGGATAATGACGAGCAGAGCTGCTGTTGGGAAAGGCGAGGTGCTGGGGCTCCTCCGGCCCGCCTGGTTATCCTCACTGGCCGGCCGAGGTCGGGTTGGGTTGGGGGGGGACGTTGTTAGGACTGGGAGGGACAGAATGAGCAAAACCAAAGCTCAGGAGGACCCTGAGAAGGACCTCAGGCCTTCCTCTTCTGGCAAGTTTTCCCTGAACGAGGGACACAATAGTGGCCAAACTTTGGCCTTCCTGATGTTTTGGACCCCAACTCCCAGAATTCCAAGCTTGTATTGCCAATGACAAAGGGCTGTGGGAGTTGGGGTCCAAAACTTCCGAAGGGCCGAGGTTTGGCCACCATTGTGTGACTTTTCTATGGATTACCATGCATGGTAGCATTGACTGATTTCATAAGAACACTAGTGTTTTCCATGTTGCTTTTCACTCTTCGTAATGTATTTTTTTTCTTTGACGTGCTCTTTGTAGCTCTAGTGTTACCTTTTAATGTGCTAAGATGCCGCTTCAAACTCCCAGTACTTAACCGAATAGGTCTTAAAATGCTCTGGGGGGTGTCCCTCATTATTGTAAGCCACCTGGGGTCTTTTTCCAAGGAGAAAGGTGGGGTAAAAATAAAAATAAAATAAATAACTATAAAGAAAGAGCACCTACTAGCTGGCTTCCTCCTCAAAAGGAAAAACAAAAGTGCAACAGTTCCTAGGATTGGCTGGCTATTGCTGCCAGTTTATACCCCACTTTGTGACTATAGCATCACCATTGACTGATTTGGAAAAGGTCTGCCTCTAGAGCAGGGGTTTTCAATCTTTGGGTCCTGGACTGCAACTCCCAGAAGTCTTCATCACTAGCTGAGCTGGCCAGGATTTCTGGGAGTTGCAGTCCAGGAACATCTGGGGACCTACAGGTGGAGAACCACTGCTCTAGAGCCACGTTTCTAACAACCTTAAAGGATGCCAGTGAGGGAACAAATCTAATCTCAGGCAGATTATTCCAAAGACACGGTGTGACCACAGAGAAGCCACAGCTTTGGGTTTTCTCCCAATAAAAAAGTTCAGCCTTTTCTCACAACTATTAAAAAAACAAAACCCCACAATCCCACTCTCCACCCCAGGGCACAGAGAGAACTCCTAGTTCCCTGAGCTCCTTGCCCTCTGAAGATGCCGGCCACAGAGTCTGGCAAAACATCAGGAAGAAAAACTTCCAGAACACTGCCAAACAGCCCCCCAAAAAAGACTCACAACAGCTATCAGATCCTGGCTGTGAAAGCCTTTGAGAATACCCTCTGCAAATGTTCCAAGTGTTCCTCCAAACTATAATTGTATACCAGGGAGTCATCTATGTAATGCAACAATGTAGGTAGGCCCTAAATGGGTCTAACATCTAATCCATCAGCTGCTGGAAGGTAGCTGCTGCCCCATGTAGTTCAAAAGACGTGTAGTTGAAATGGAGGTATTTTTTAAAGGTTTCTTTTAAAAGTTCTCTTTATCAAGTTTTCTGAAAGTAAGGGATGTGGCCTGGTGTATAGCCAGTGGAGGAACATTTCAAAGGCAAAAAGGCCTGGTTCCTAAATTTGCCTGTTTGTTTGTTTGTTTGTTTGTTTGTTTGTTTGTTTTAAACAGGATGGCCACTCTCAGAAGCAAGATATGGGAGCTATGGGTAGAATGGATAGTAGTTTATCAGGAGAGAGCCAGGGATGGGAGAATATGGTACAGACAGCCATAGACAGTGAAAAGATGAAAAAGAAATCATTTGGGAGTGCCCAGGGCCCAAAAGATGATAGCCATGAAGAAACAGTGCTAGAAACAACTGAACCGATCCCTGCAGAAAGCATTCTTTAGCCCTTGTGGAAACCACCTGACATAATTGAACTGAAGCATTGGCCTGTTCCTCAATGTAGTGGTGGCTCAGCGGGCTAGAGTACTGAAAACTGTCAGCTGCAAGGTCAGTAGCTCAGTGGTTCAAATCCCAGGTGCCACGCCAGTGGAGTGAGCTCCCGCTGTTAACCCCAGCTCCTGCCAACCTAGCAGTTTGAAAGCATGTCCATTAAAACATAAAATATCAATAAATAATAAAAACAATAATAAAAACATTACACTAAAATTGCCATCAGTTTTGTTCCAAGGGTGTAAGATTGCCCATGATCTCTTTATAATGTTAGGCAATTCTGGAAATAGCAGCTGTTTTTCTTAAGAGTTTATGTTGGTTTCCTATGTGAGGGAGGAGAAAACATTTCGTAAAAAGGGGAAATGTTTTTCTATTTAAGATATAGGAACTGTGATGGTTAATTCCCCTCCACCCATGTTTTCTAAAAAGGGATAACAGCTACTGAAACAAACATTCATCTTATGTTAAAAAAATGTATTTTGTATATTATGGGATGTCATTGACTCTGCACTTACACTCCTGTGGGTTTGGAGGATTTTTGTACCCTTAAAAATGGGAATTCCCAAGAGGTCTGCAAGCACCCCCAATGTCAATTTATGATTTCTTTAATCCACCGTAATGAGAGTTATAGAGATGAGAGGATTTAAACTTATTGTTAAAGAGAAGTATTCATAATACAACCTGAACCATGTGGAGCTTCACCTCTGAAAATAAGGCCAGGTTCACTTTCAGACTTTTCTGAGATAACATAATGAGCAGACGTGTTTAAATATTTGCATATGAAATTAAATAAAGCAATGCAAATGTACAAATAACACACAAGAACACTAATTTTGTCTCTGCTTTGGTATCTGGGGAGGAATAGCAGTTTCCCATGACACTCTACTACCTGGCAAAGCCATTTGATGCCTACTAACACACTCCCAAACTCACATTCCCCTACTCATTTGGAAAGAATATCCACAGCTCCTGCAAACAGGTGAACAGCTTCTAAACAAACAAACAAACAAAACATTATTTTTATTCAAAGTGTAACTGTTCAGAAATACATAGACGTGAAGAGCTTCTGTTTCCACATTAAACATTAAGCTCCCCTATTTATTTGTTTATTTGTTTGTTTATTTACTTACTTATTTACTTACTTACAGCAATACCTTGGATAACGAATGCCTGTGTTAAATAAGTCAGATATAGAATTGAAATTTGCGGGAATAGGGATTTTTGGATAATGAATTTTCCTATGGGCTGCCTCGGATAACGGATTTTCATAATGCTTTGTGAAAAAAGTCTACCCAAAGTTTGTGGAGGGGTGGGAGGAGTTGGAGCACTTTTTTCATCATGTTTGGGAGCCAATCTGGACATTTTTTTGCTGAGGGATTTGGACCTTTCGAACTTGGAAAGGTAGGGAGCTGAGGTTTCCTTGCTTTCTTTTGTGTTTTTGCATTGAGTTTCGATTGCTCTTTTGGCAGGAATTACCTGGCGTTTGTTTTGGAGCTAGCTTTTATTCATCTTTGCACTGCTTTTAATTGCATTTTTGTTGGGAACAGGCTGGGGGTAGTCTTGCTGCTTTCTTTTGTCCATGTTTGCAGTCTTTTCCATTGCTCTGCAGGCAAGAACAGTCTGGGTTTCTCTTGCTGCTTATGTTTGTCTGTTTTCATTTTTCCCCATTGTATTTTTGGTGGGAAAAAGCTGGGGGTAGTGTTGCTGCTTTCTTTTGTCGCATTGCAGGGTCAATGTTCGGGTGTGTGTTCCAGCACTGCATGCCTTTAAAGTGCTTGTGAGCAGGGCGAGGATGGGCCTTCTTCCTTAAACCAGAGCTAGTTTTTATTCATCTTTGCACTGCTTTTCATTGCATTTTGTCTGGAACAGCTGGGGGTAGTCTTGCTGCTTTCTTTTGTCCATGTTTGCAATCATTTCCATTGCTCTGCAGGCAAGAACAGTCTGGGTTTCTCTTGCTGCTTATGTTTGTCTGTTTTCATTTTCCCCCCTTGCATTTTTGCTGGGAAAAAGCTGGGGGTAGTGTTGCTGCTTTCTTTTGTTCTTGTTTGCATTGCATTGCAGGGGCAGTGTTCGGGTGTGTGTGTTCCAGCACTGCATGCCTTTAAAGTGCTTGTGAGCAGGGCAAGGATGGGCCTTCTTCTCTTAAACCAGAGAAGGAAGCACTCCAGTGTCCATTTTCAAAAAGCCACCTAGGAAATGTTTCAGTAAGACAAGGAAGAAGGAAAAATATATTTTCCAGTTAATAAATAGTACAACATTCCAGGCTGGCTGAACTGCTGTACTAAACCAGATTTACTATAAGCAAAGTGAAATGCATTTCTTCCAACTCATTTTACTATGTGCCATTTGAGAATATTTTTAAAGGCTGGGCCAACTTCTCTTCAATATGTAATGTATCGTCACCAGATGGCGGTATATACCAAGATATAACACTACACAGACACCACAGACAATTGTACATACTGCATATTTAAAAACACTTTCCTTATAAGTAGCTGTATTATTTATTTAATGCATTCATATTCTGTTGAATTGGTGCAAAGCACACTCTAAGCAGTTTATGGCAGCTGATGCCCAGCACTTATGTAAAAGTGACACAACAGAATAGATACAAACTAAAAATGATGACGGCACCGGGAATACATATAGAATACAGGTACTAACAAGTTTATGTGTGTGTAGCCAGAGTCATTACAAAATATATAAAATAATCAAATACATTCCTTCAAAGTTCGACTCAGTTTATTATATTGGCCAAAAGCCTTCACAATCAATAAAGTTACAAATATGATCAAATAAAACCACAATCATAGAATAAGTGTCCTATCCACAGGTGTGGATAAAAAGAAGGGGAGAAAAAGGAAAAACATGCATAGTTACCCCATCATATCAGGGAGTCCCCTGCGCACCTCTCAGGAAGTTAGTCTACATGTTTCTAGCAGTGTTAGCAAACAGCACAATTTGGGCCTTTTCACACGACCCCTAAGATCCACTGGTCCCTTAAATTCGGACCAGAGATCTTGGGGGTTCGTTTCTGTTCCTGCGTCCCCACCCGTCCGCACTTCCTGCTCCTGTCGGCGTAGGGGGGGAGGGAAAAAAAGGACAAAAGAAGCCTTTACTAACCTGCCAGTGCCGGTCGAACTTGCCACGAGCCCCGTTACTTCCTGGTTCCTTCTCAAGGGGCTCTTAAAGGGGCGGGAGGCAAAAAAACAACAGACAAGCAAGGAGAGCCCGGCACTCTTATCCGCATCAAATTTTTTTCACCTCCAGAGAGAAGGTACAAGAAAAGTGCGCTGGGTCGCGCTAAAGAGGGCGGGGTCGCACTTAATTGTCTGCAAACTCCGGAGCTGGTGGGGAAACATTTCTAAGCTCCGGAGCTGGGAGCCATTTGCAGCGCAGCTTAGGGGTCGTGTATAAACGCCCTTTTATAGGTAATGTGTGGGTCACAGTCCAAGAGTATATTGACTAAAACCATCTAAAATCAACATTCTCATGGACACAACTCAATCAGCAGATGAAACCAGATCATCATCACTACAAAACCACTTCCTTGAAACCATGGCTCTAAAAGCAAAGCTGGCTTTTATAGACCAGCTTAAGAAGAGGGTGCTTTTGAATCAGAACAGTCTTAAACATCATCTTAAAGCATGAGAATCATCCTCTTAAAGCATCAGAGGGAGGGGACCTGCTCAGAGCCCATTCCCTAAAGAGGGGGTCACGACCGAGAAGGCACGATTTCTGGTTATAGTCACTCTCAATCAACATGTCAACCCAGAGAAGCAAGAACCTGAAAACAATGGGTCGTACAGATTGATATTATGGGGTAGAGATGCTCCTACATATAACATATTGGTCTTTATTAGACTGTTATAGCATGTTGGCAATTTTTTTCATTCCTTCCTAGACTTTTTTCCCCTGCCACCAGGGCCTTCTAATTTTTCAAAATGCAGCAATTTGAGTGCTGTGTTACGTGTCGGATTATTTATTTTGTTCTACAAAACTCCGGGGTGGTGGTGATATAGCAAATTGGGGCATGGTGTTTGGGACAACAGGATCAACTTCCTCCCCCAATCTTTCTCCTTAGTCACCCCAAAATATTTTGGGTTACAGTATTTCTTTCTAAAAAAATGATATAACATTGAAACAACTCAGTCAAGCTTCAGCAGACTACAAAATGCGTCCAGGGTATATCTGTATATGTGGGAACCTTTCTTTGAAGGGTATGTTTCGGAGGGGCTGCAGTGATGAGTGCACACTCCTGGTGCCATGTTGTATGCCTGGAGAGAAAGTGACCTTCTCTTTTCCCTGACCTTTTGCTTTGAGGCAGAGCCAAATGGCACCTGCCTCCTATCTGAACCATTGTATTTGTAAGTTCTCCAATCTTGTCAACATAGATAAGATGAATAAAAACAAGCCTTCTGGGAGGAACACAGCAGTCTGTGCCTGTGTGTCTGCTCAGCTGGTTGAGAAAGACATTTTTCTCTGTCTATTCTTCCTTCTGCGGCCAAGGTCAACCCGACCTAAAACCTCTCCAATGAATTCCCAACATGTATGTTTGTGTTTGGAGAACTTGGGAAAACGGTATCCTTTTCTCTACCACCATGCAACCTTTAAGTAGTCCCAATGGCTTGATGACAGACCATAAAATAGCCTAGTCTTACATTTGTATTTTGTAATGGCCACAAGCTTCCCCCCTTTTTAAACTTCAATAGAACTACTAAGATATCAAGGAAGAGCCATCCCCTCACGTTCCAAGAAGAAGGCACATGGACTCAACTGCAGCATGAAAAGACTGCAACCACTAGGTAATATGCCTTTTCTTTAATCTGGTTCCAATTGGCTATAGTGGGTTTACTAAATTTTACCCCAATCCCCAAATGGAGCACATGGGGTTCCTGCATGAACTCTTTTCCCTTCCTGACCAAACAGGGATGTGTATGTCTTGAAGACCCAAAGGGGAAGGAGGTGTGAGTGGGTGTGCATGACCTCTGACCCTTTGTTTAAAGGGCTGGGGTGTGAAACCCAACCCTTGTCTTCAGATGCAACTTTAACAACAGCCCTGCTGCTTCCTGCCCCATCTAAGAAGACGGCCTGGTGAATATCATCTTGCCAAGAACTTTACATCTATGAATGATCTCCTGGCAAAACACATCTTTTGCCATGTTTGGACTTTTGGTACATGCTTTGAAAAAGAAGGTATTGCCCTCGAAAGCTTGCAATGAATTTTTGTTATTGTCTTGGTGGCCTGTAAAGGTATCACCTATATAGCCTACTAGTCGAGCATTCATAAAAGGAGAGTCAGGGATCAACACGAGCACAGTACCAAAGCAAGGGCAGCTGTAGGTGCTGGTCAAGCCATATCAGATTGAGGGGCCAGCCCGGACATTGACACTAAAACAACCTGGGGGTCTTTGCATGGTCACATGAACCCAGTGCATTCGTAACAGAGACTGGGAACCAAGCCAGCACAATGCTGAATCTCTCCGATTCAGCACCCCCCCCTTACTGTATAAAACTGCTTTTAAAAAGTCATAACAAAAACTGTCCCACTTTTTTTTTTTTTTTTGCTTCCTATTAATCTGAACACGGCACAAACCTGGCTCCATCAACAAAGCTCAGCTTACAAAACATATTGTTCTAGTAGGGGAAGCCATTTGTTTTGATCCTATCCCCAACCTTATCCCAATTTCCTAGAAGAATTAAGCAGTATTTAACTTGAGCCATGGGTAATTGCAAAGCTGGTAGGGGATTTGGATCCAGCATGGCATCTGCAGGTTTATTGTTTGCTCAGCCTTTTTTCAGATGCCTCAGCTAATTTCAACTGCATCTTAATCTAGTTTAACAAGCACCCCCTAATTTCCAGAGACTCTTTGAAATGGAATGGGGGTGGGGTGGGGATGTCTCTTTGGCAAGAAGCCTCAATAATGCAAGTAATATGAAAGTAATACAAGTCTTTAGTAGTAACATGTTCCAAATATAGCTGTACTTGCCTTAAGTAATCTCATTTATGACTATTCCATTCTTTTAAAGTCTGAGAGGCCACTAAAGATCCCTTCATGCATCAATTCTTCTGCATCTGCAGAAGAGGAAAGAGAGGGTCTTTGGCTCTAATTTCTGGACAGAAGAGTTAGGACAGCTGATTCCACCGGCTTCCACCCAGAAATCATATGAGCAAAAGCAACAGGGCCAAGCCTGGGCCAAGCTGAATCTCACTGTCAGATTAAAATGCCCCACCGGCAAGAGGGAACGGACTATTTACCTTAAGAACATAGGAACATATAAGAAGAGCCATGCTGAATCAGGCCAAAGGCCCATCTAGTCCAGCTTCCTGTATCTCACAGTGGCCCCACCAAATGCATCTGAGAGCGCACAAAACTAGATATCTGTCTCCTGATTCCACTCCCCTGCATCTGGTCCTTGAAGTACCCCAGTTTTAAGCCTGGAGATGATACATCTCCATCATAGTTTGTAACCTGTGATGGGCTTTTCCTCCAGGAATCAGTCAAATTCCCTTTTGAAGGCATCAAGGCCAGATGCCATCACCACATCCTGTGGCAGGGAGTTCCACAGACTAACAACATGCTGGGTGAAAAAATATTTTCTTTTGTCTGTTCTTACTGTCCCAGCCCTCTGTTTGAGTGTATGTCCCCTAGTTGTGGTATTTTGTCAGAGGGAGAAGAGCCTCCCTCTATCCACTCTA
Source organism: Phrynocephalus forsythii (assembly GCA_029282475.1). Lineage (NCBI taxonomy): Eukaryota > Metazoa > Chordata > Lepidosauria > Squamata > Agamidae > Phrynocephalus > Phrynocephalus forsythii. Next base: position 18,295,131 of record JAPFRF010000001.1, read on the forward strand.
CTCATGCCCTGCATTATTTTGTACGTCTCAATCATATCCTGCCTCAGACGCTTTTTTCCAGACTAAAGAGCCCCAAATGTTTTAGCCTTTCCTCATAAGGGAGGTGCCCCAGCCCAGTAATCATTTTAGTAGCTCTCTTCTGCACCTTTTCCAGTTCCACTATGTCTTTTTTGAGATGCGGTGACCAGAATTGTACACAATACTCCAGGTGCGGCCTTACTATCATTTTGTACAATGGCATTATAATGTTAGCTGTTTTATTTTCAATCCTCTTTTTGATAATCCCTAGCATGGAATTGGCCTTCTTCACCGCTGCCACACATTGTGTAGACACCTTCATTGAGCTATCTATCAACACACCAAGATCTCTTTCCTGATCTGTCACGGATAGCTTGAAGCCCATGAGTTGATCTTCCAGAAATAACAAATGAATGGAGCCCTCTTTTGTATCTTCATCTGGAAGTAATTTCCACTCTGTTCAAGAAGTATATTTGGAAATCTACTGAGGTATTTTTTTTTATAAAAGCATTGATTTAAAAGTATGAAAAAGTCATCCCCTTCATGGTCAGAAGGTAGAGATTCCCTTCCATGTGGACTCTCTTGACAAGATCCTGAAAAATCAAATGGCGGAAGGGTGTCAGAGCATCTCCTGTTCAGACTGCCTTTTTCGTGTATGAAGAAAGTGATAGGCAAGGCTAAGGGCTGGAGCTCTCTCTCCCTGCTCACATTATTTTTTAAACACATGAAGAGGGCTCAAAACTTTAGCCCTTGGGACTGAATTTGCCAGAATATGAAAAGGCTTGTTTGTGAAAAGGGCGGGGGATACATCTAGAGCTAGGTAAAGATAAAGGTAAAGGTCCCCCCCACACACATGTGTGCTAGCCATGTCCAACTCTAGGGGTGGTGCTCATCTCCGTTTTCAAGCCAAAGAGCCAGTGTTGTGCAAGTCTGTCGCCCTGTGGTCGGCATGGCTGCATGGAACACATCTAGAGCTAAGTTGTACCTGTCCTAAATGTTTTGAGTGCAGGGAGCTTGTGGCTAAAGAAGGGTATTGAAAAGTCAGAATGTGTCCAAAAGGAGGTCAACAATGGCGATAAAGGTTTGGTAGCCATGCTCTATGAGGAAGAGTTGAGGCAGTTGGGCATGTGTACTTGGGTGAAGAGAAGACTGAAGAGTTAATGTTAGTCATCTTCCAAGATGATATGAGCTGCCTTGGAAGATGGTTGATGGGATTATCCAACACTAGAAGCTTTAAAATAGAGATTGTATGACCACTTTCAGGGCTACTGAGGTAAGGATTTCTTCCTCTGGAAGCGGCTTCCACTCCATGGCTCCTGTGATCCTTTTCAGTCCTGTTTTTCTGTGATACTGTGAAATGAGCCACATTTTTGCACAAAAAGGGACTGAGTTTAAAAAAATGAATGAATTATGCCAACAGCTGTCAATATTATTTTCTCTCACTGAAGCATTATGTCTTCCCTGTGGTGTTTTCACTATTCAGTTTTAGAGTTGAATTAATTCATTTTATATATTTGACTGCAGTTCTAACCTCTTTGGAAAAATGTGTAACAGGTTGATAGCTGATAGTGTTATTGGCCAAGTGGTAAAATTTACTCAGTGAAGTGTAAAAATTTCCCTAACTCTTGATGCAAAAAGTAGCTCCGGTCACCTGAAGTTCCACTATTTATGCAGAACTGCAGTTGCAACTTTATGGTCACCACCAGAGGTTGACTTATACCAGTGTTGGCGAACCTATGACACAGGTGCCAAAGGTGGCACTCAGAGCCCTTTCTGTGGGCACCCTACATCGCCCCTTCACAGCCACCTATATTCAGGTTAAATTACTGTATTGACACTTTGCAAAAAATTAGTGGGTTCTGAATCATATTTTGGACACTCGGACTCTCAAAGGTTTGCCATCATCACAGACGTATACAGTATATCAATGGAGTTATAACAGAAATTGTGATTACAGTACTTTCAGAAGTGGAACCAGGAGGTTCTGCTATTTATTGGAATTTGACCAGTATAAATCAAGGAAGGTCAGCTATAAGATAGACTGGCTTAATATAGAAAGCCACAGTCTTGAGGTTTGCAATTGCTAAGCAGTCTTGTTGCCAATAGGATATTTTGGAGGGCATTAAGTCATAAGGTCATCATGAGTTGGAAGTGACTTGACAGCACATAACAGCACATAATATAATATGACATCCACTCTCTGGATGGTGGTTATTCAGACTACCTGTTGCTTCTACTTCTGAATTCACTGATATCAGTTAAGATGGACTGCGCTGTACTGATGCATTAGGGGTGTCTCACTAAAAATGTACCAGCATGGTGTGCTTCTATTGATGGTTTTAGCAATTCCGTTCTGTTGCCACCCATCCCAGTTCCCTCTGCCTGGCTGTCATCATTCTGTTCCCATTGAGGATAGTTGGGTCTGGACTGAGCCTTAATTTCTAGGGTTCTTCATAATGTGTTCCTAGGCAATCAATCGGGGGGGGGGGAGATTACGGTAGCATATTTTCAGTGGGACTCCTTGGTCACGGGCACTTCCTTCTGACACTCCACTCTTCTTTCTCAGGTGCCATGATCTCGTTTCGAACAGCCTTCGAGGAGTGCGGGTTTACTTTCCTATTTTAAAAAACCTTTTGGATGTGGTGTTTCTTCAAGCCCCTTTGATTTGTTTTTGGAGACAAGGAGAGTACGATTTAGGTATGTCTGATAGCATGTCTGTGCTTCCATGAATTTAGCCTTCTGGTTGGAAGTGGAATAACTGAAATTAAGCATATCCCCATAAATCAGTGGAACCCAACCTTCCCTTTAATACAGTTCCTCATGTTGTGGTGACCCCTTGCCCTGCTTGGAAGAGGCCACAAGCCCACTTTGGCAGGCCACTATGCTGCAGGGGCCATGGAAAACTTCCCTCTACAGGTACCCCTCAGTCAATCGCAGCCTCCGTTGCCATTGACTGACATACCCTCCAACCTATCAAGCTGTAACTCACTCTTCCCCCCTCCAGTCCTCCTCCAGACCCAAGCCAGTGTGTGCCTTTTCCTTCACTGGATCATGGTGAAATGGTCATTCGACCCCACAAAGGGGTCCCGACCCCCCCCCCGGGTTGGGAACCACTGCCATAGATCAGTGCTCCCCAACCTTTTTATCACCATGGACCGGTAAATGCTTGATAATTTTTCCCTGGCCCGCTTGTTTTGATTTAATAAGATAAAAAATGTAAATGCCCCCCCTGCCGCTGATGCACATGCGTGCTAGTCGTTTCCCACTCTAGGGGGCGGTGCTCATCCCCGTACTCAAGCCGAAGAGCCAGTGTTGTGTGATGAGTCCTTGGCATCGCTGCAAGGAAACACTGTTTTAACTTCCTCGCATTCCCCCAAAATACCCAGCCGCCGTGAGGTCTTGGGACCCTTCGCCCTTCCTTGACATGAGGCCTCCCTCCCTCCCTCCTTACTTTCTTTCTTTCTTTCCCTTTTCTTTCTCCCTCCCTTCCTCCCTTCTTTCTTTCTTTCTTTCTTTCTTTCTTTCTTTCTCTTTTCTTTCTCCCTCCCTCCCCCTCTCCCTTCTTTCTTTTCTTTCTTTCTCTCTCTCCCTTCCTCCCTCTTTCTTTCTTTCCTCCCACTCTCCTTCCTTCCTTCCTCTTTTTCTCCCTTCTTTCTTTCTTTCTCTCCTTCCCTCTCCCTTCTTTCTTTTTTCTTTATTTCTCTCCCTCTCCCTCTCTCTTTCCTTCCTTCCTTCCCTCCCACTCTACCTCCTTCCTTCCCTTCTTTCTTTCCTTCCTTCCTCATTTTCTTTCTTTCTTTCTTTCTTTTCTCTTTCTTTCTTTCTTTCTTTCTTTCTTTCTTTCTTTCTTTCTTTCTTTCTTTCTCCCTCCCTCCCTCCTCCTCTCCTTTCTTCCCTCCCACTCTCCTTTCTTCTTCTTTCCCCCTTTTTTCTTTCTTCCTCTCTCCTCTCCTGTTTCTTTCTTTATTTCCTTCCTTCCCTCCCTCCATCCCTTTCTTTTTCTTCCTTTCTTCCTCATTTTCTTTCTTTCTTCCTTCCTCCCCCTTCTTTCGTTCTTCCTCTCTCTCCCTCACTCCTCTCCCTTTCTTTTTCTTTCCCTCCCTCCTTCCTTTACTTACGTACTTTCTTCCTCCCTTCCTCCTTCTCCCTCCTCCTTCTTTCTTTCTTTCTTTCGTTGTTCCTTCCTCTTCCTCTCCTTCCTTCCTTCCTTCCTCCCTCCCTTCCTTTCTCCCTTCCTTCCTTCCTTCCTTCCTTCCTTCCTTCCTTCCTTCCTTCCTTCTTTCTTTTTCTTTCTCTCTCTCTCTCCCTTCCTCCTTCTCCCCCTTTCTTTCTTTCTTTCTTTCTTTCTTTCTTTCTTTCTTTCTTTCTTTCTTTCTTTCTTTCTTTCTTTCTTTCTTTCTTTCCCTTTTCTTCCCTCTCCCTCCCTCCTATCTTTCTCTTTCTTTCTTTCTTTCTTTCTTTCTTTCTTTCTTTCTTTCTTTCTTTCTTTCTTTCTGGTGGGGGCGATTGTGGGTATGGTGGGGCGGGGCGATGGGGGCGATGGTGGGGGGTCGCCGCGGTGGCGGGACGGGCGATTGCGGGGTCGCGGCGCGGGGGGCGGGGCGGGGGGCGATTGCGACGGCGGGGGGGTCGCGGTGGCGCGGCAGGACGGGGCGGTGCGCGGCAGCAGCGGGACGGGGACGATGCGGGCGGGGGTCGTGGCGCGGCGGCGGCGGGGCGGGAGCGACGGGCGGGAGGGGGGTTGCGGCGGCGGCGGCAGGACGGGGCGATCTTTTGGCGGGACAGGGCGACAGGCGCTGGAAAGCGGCAGGACGGGGCGTCGGCGATTGGCGGCGGCGAGGCGACGGAGCGACGAGGGCGGCGGCGGCGGCGGCGGGACGGGGGCGATGGCGGCGGAGGGGGGGTTGCGCGGCGGCGGCGGCAGGACGGGGCGATGAAGGGAGCGCGGAGGGTTGCACAGCGGGACGGGCGACGCGCTGCGGGGGGCGTCGCGGCAGCAGGGGCGGGCGATGCGCGGCGGTGGCGCGGGGCGATAATATGACGGGAAGGGCGCGGCGGCGGACGGGGGGCGGCTGGCGGCGGAGGGGGTTGCGGCGGCGCGGCAGGACGGGAGCGATTGCGGGCGGAGGGGGGTTGCGGTGGCGGCAGGACGGGGCGGTGCGGCGCGGGCGGGGGACGGGGGCGACAGTGGGGCGGCGGGCGGGACGGGGCGACAGGGGCGGCGGGCGGGGCGGGACGATAACGGCGGCCGGTGCTGATTCATCCACGGACCGCACCGTCCGCGGCCCGGGGGTTGGGGAACACTGCCATAGATGAATGGCTGCACACATACTTAAAAATGATACATCCGGGAGGAAGTCCCGCCCACCAAGACATGCCGGCAGCCTGATCTTAGAGCTCTGTGCCGCGATCCAAAAAGAGCTTTAAAACTACTGTTTAAATGCTGTGGTGCCGTGAGTAATGCATCAATAAATTACTCGGGTGTCAGGAGAAGCAATATATGTGTTTTTCTAGACTAGATAAGCTTGATTTATAAACTAAAGGAGCTACTTTCGGTTTTGCCTGCTTTGATTCTGCTGGCCGCTGGCTGCTTAGAAAACTGAATCCCGGCTGTTTGGAAAGTCACCAGATGATTACAAACAGTTAGACTGCTTGATACCTGCCTTTTGTCTAATTATATGCCGGCTAAGAGAGCAAAAAAGAAACTCCAGCCTATAGGTTGGACTAGGAAATTATCTGATACAGCACACAATCGCCCAGCTCTACAGCGTATCGAGCAGCCCTCAGGCGACGGAGGGGTAAAAATGGCGTCAGGATCTGAGAAAGGAAAGAGGGAGACTACCCCTCCTCCGCAGATCAAGACTTCATGAAGGAACTGCGTTTAATGAGGATGGAGCTAGCTAGCATCATGAGTGTTAATCAACAGGATGTGATCCGCAGAATGGATGGCCTTTCAAAGGATCTCCAAAGCACTAAACAAGATTTATCACATGAAATAAAGTTAAATGGCCAGCGGCTTGATAATTTGGCAGGAGAATTTAAAAATCTGGAGATATGTGTAACTGAAAACGAAACTCAAATTAACTCTCAGAAGCAGGCTTTACTGAAAATAAATAAGAAACTGACTTATATTGAAGATTATTCTCGGAGGCAGAACGTCAAACTGATTAATTTTGTTATTCAAAACAAGGGGGCATCATTAAAACAGGAAGTTTTAACCTGGTTTAACTCCTTTCTGCCCAAACAACTAGAGGACGACGATTTAGAGAGAGTTCACTATCTGGGCAAGTCAAGAGATGGGGCCCCAAAACCAGTGATAGTAAGATTTGCTTCTTATGTAAATAAAGAGCGTCTTATGTCTTCAATTAGAGCCAATCCTAATATTCTGAAGAGAGGAGGTGCAACTGTGCAAGTTTTTCAAGATTTTTCTAAAGGAACTGCTGATTGGCGTAAATCGATGAGACCAGTTACAATCATATTAAGGAAGAACAACTATCGCTATTCTTGGGGTCACCCCCTATTTTTGAAAGTTTGGAAAGGCTCTGTTCAACACACTATCTACTCTCTAGAAGAAGGCCAACATCTTCTTGAAGCATGGAACATACAGGATGACTCAGGTTCTGCCTGTTCTCCCCCGGGAACTTCAGTGGCAACATCAGGACAGTGAATTTCTCTCTTTTTACTCCGACTCCAGGAATCTTCGATGAAGATGAAGAATATTTGAAACTCATTTAACTTACTCCTCTCTCTTTCCCCTCTCTCACCTCCTATCATCCCCTTTGTTTTTCTTCTTTTACTCTTCTCCCCTTTTCCCTTCCATTTTCCTTCCCCCTCCCCCTTTTTTCTTTCTTTTTTTTTTTTTTTTTCCAATTTTAATTTTTGTTTTTGGGATGTTTCTTTTTCTTTTTCTTTTCATTATCCCTTTTCTTCCCTTTCCCCCTCCTCTCCACCCTTCCCTTTTTTGTTTTGTTTGTTTGTTTACTTGTTTTGAGGGGGGCGGCGGCGGTGAGAGGGTGCTTTAGAGGGGGGTAGAACAACTTATAGAATTTTCAGTAACACGCTACTTAAGAGTTAAGGAGATCTAGGCTGGCTAATGTCTGTGGACAACTTCCTCCCTCCCATCCCCTTGATGCACATGCTAAACAGTATGATAGCTGGTGGGGTGGGAGAAAAGAATAGTTTTTAGGGTGGAGGATTAGATTTATTTTAGTTTATTTTTATTAATTGATGGTGTTTTTACTTTTGTATGCACAACGGACCATTCCAGAATATTGAAACCAAAAGAAATAGGTTATGGGAAAGTTTATAAAATTAGCAACGTTGAATGTGAAAGGTCTGGGGTCATTTTCGAAGAGAAATAGAATCGAAGCGATGATCAAAAGGCACAAAATAGATATTGCCTTTTTGCAAGAGACTCATCAAATAAGAGATGGTATTAATGAATTAAAAATTCCAAATGTTGATATTTATGAAAAAAGCTTTGGCACATCTAAAGCAAGAGGGGTTGCCATTATAATCTCAAGGAATTGTGAATGTGTTGTTGAAAATGTGGTAAAAGATTCAGAAGGTAGAGGTTGCGATGCCGGAGGGGGTTGCGGCGGCGGCGGCAGGACGGGGCGTGCGGCGGCGGCAACGGGCGATGCGCCGGGGGTCAAGCGGCAGGACGGGGCGCGCGGTGCGGCGCGGCGGGACGGGAGCGATCGGAGGGGGTTGCCGGCGGCAGGACGGGGCGAGTCCGGCGGCTCGGGCGATGCGCGCCGGGGGTCGAGCAGGACGGGGCGAGTGCGGCGGTGGCGGCGGATGGGGCGATCGCTTCACGCGGGCGGCGGGATGGGGGCGATGGGCGGAGGGTTGCGGCGGCGGCGGCAGGACGGGAGCGATTGTCGGAGGGGGTTGCGACAGGACGGGGCGGTGCGCGCGGCGCGCGGCGGACGGGGCAATTGCGGCGGCGGCGGCGGGGGGGCGATGCGGGGCGGCGGGGCGGGGCCCGGGGTTGGGCCCGGTGCTGATTCATCCACGGACCGGCACCGGTCCGCGGCCCGGGGGTTGGGGAACACTGCCATAGATGAATGGCTGCACACATACTTAAAAATGATACATCCATTCCAGTTTAACGATTCATATATTCAGAAAAGCAGATAACAGTTGTAAGCATCTGTGTGAAGAAATGGAGGCTTAGCATTCCAGATTTATATGTGAAAGAACAGAGTGGGGTGCGATGTAGCAGGAGCTGCTAACTCTTGGAGGTGAAAGAACAGGAGGCGAACACTCTCCTATGCAGCTAACAGGCCCCATTCAAAATTAATTTCTACGGTGGACTTTTCAAGCATTTTATTGCTTTGGGAACGGTAAATACAAATTGAATTTGAGACAATGTGGGCCAAAATAGAACTGGTGCTTCTGTGCCCTCCCCCTTTTAAGTTAATGAACTGTAGCCCGCATCTGCCCCATAACAGCAGCTTGGAGCATTTAAATGTGGCTCAACACCATAAATCCTCTTGGCCAAACACAAACAGGCAAATTGCATGCACGATTAGTCAGAGAAAATTGGTTGCTTTGCTTAACCCCTGCAGTTGGATGTATGGATCCTTCTACATACTGGAGAAACAAGCCGCTGGCATCAACTAGGCAGAGCCCTTCAGATGGAAAGGAACAGTTTGGAGGGAAACCTTGGCAACATGGCCATATTATTTGAGAAAGAGGAAGCAGGTTGTGGGCGATCAACGGGTGGCCCTGCAGATGTCACGCTACAAGAATTCCCATCGCCCCTCTGTCTTGGCTGCGCTGGCTAGGACTCATGAAATGTGCCATTCAACAGGACTCCAGATTCTCCATCCCAGCTGAAGGGATCGGTGTATAAATACTGCAGTTCTTCTGACCAGATCCTCATTGTTTTCCCGTACTGTTCCTGTGCCTCTAAGGCTGTTACTTCATGTCCCTCTCATCACTGTTCGTGGTCCCACTTGGGTACGGTACGAGGAAATCTTACCGCATGTCCATTGCGTGGCGCCAGGAGTTCGTCCCAACCACACACCCTGAACTGAGATTAAAGCGTGATGAACCATACCTCTTCCTGGTCTTGGGAATCTGCTTGTCTCAGTTCTTGTTCCTAGATGAGTGCCAATGAGGTAAGGCTCATCACGCAATGTGCCATTCTCCATCTAGTTGCAGGAGTGCGAAGTGCCATTCGCCAGTACATGCCCTATGCAGGCCTGCCCAAACTTCGGCCCTCCAGATGTTTTGGACTGCAACTCCCACAGTCCTTTGCCATTGGCAATCTAAGCTTAGAATTCTGGGAGCTGTAGTCCAAAACATCAGGAGGGCCGAAGTTTGGGCAGGCCTGCCCTATGGAGTCAGCAATGCAGTGCAGAGAGATGAAAAGACAAATGCCTCGGATTTAGCTCTGTAACGCATTGAAGGCTAAGTTGAGGAGATTCGAAAGATCGAAAAACGGAAGGTTGGACCAAAAAAAAAAAAACCCTCCGAGAACAAAGGCTGAGAAGTTCAGATGTTGTCACGAAACAAGGAGGTGCAGTAACAGTCGTCACAGTACCATCAATCATGCCTGTGGGTACACGGGAACAGGGACAGTACCGGGACAAGACCACGTGACCGCGAGTGACATGATCATGAAACCAACATCAACTCGGACCAAGGAAGGACGTGAAGTAACCGTCTAAGGCAGCTTTCCTCCTTGTGTGACTCTCCCAGGGTATTAGTCTGCTACTGCTGGGTTAGGTTGACTGGGGATGATGACTGTGGTTGCAGAGAGTGCTGGACTGAAGAACGCCCCTCTAGGAGGTACCATTTAGGGAAGGTTGCAGTCCTTTTTGTTTCACACTGTGCATGGCCAGTCCTTGTTCTACAGCCAATTCACTGTTTGAATATATTGAGTAATGATACATTTTGCACAGCTAGCTCATTGCTGGGCTGTGATTAACTGCTGACCCTTTCCCAGACTATATGACAGATATTGGAACTTTCTGACAAGATAATCTGAGCTTTTTGTTCTTTAATATTTCAGTCTCCCCTCACATCTAATCAGGGAGAGGAGGAAAAAGTTCCCTGTGCGGATAGAGGAAAGTTCACTGATGGGCATCCTTCTCATTAGATCTTTCTCCTTGGAATTATCTACTTTCCTGCAAGTCCTTGGAATTTCAAGTGTAGCCCAACACACCTCTGAACTGCAGGGACTTCACTCTCAGTGTACAAATTGATCTCCTTCCAATCCATATCAGTTTCATGGGTACTTAGTCCTGAATCTGGTCTGTATGGTGTCCACATCAATCTGTGAGTATTTTAATGAGTAAAATCAGATTAATTTTCATATACAATTTTCCCCACAGGTGTTTTTGATACAACATCCCAGATTACATTTATTTTCCCCACATATATGCATTTTTGTATGTAATTTTTCAGCAATTAACTGCGTGACAGCCTTCAGAGACACGAACACTCTTAACAGCATACGTCATGCTGGGATGTATGAATCAAGCTGCTGCCCTTACAAAGAAATGAAATCTTCCTTCATGGTTAGTCTGCACCGTGCTGTGGTCCTACTTTGCATTTGTTGGTGTTGTGCTGTCACAATGTGGTCTGTGGTTCGTATAGCTGGGAAAAAGGTGAACAGTGGAGCTGACATACTTCAGGCACACAAAATTGCTTCTCACAAGAGCTCTTCCCTACACAAAGAACCAATATCTCTCCTGCGCTTGAAAGAAACAAGTTACAAATATTTTAGTTACCTGTGACTTTTACTTTTGAGGGAAACGAGTCTATAACAAAGCTACAATTCAAAAGTAAAGTAGTGCATGCTAATGAAGGTGATGTGTGTATAAAATGAGTAATATTTTCTGGCTATTTTTTAGTTACTTTCCAAGGACATTTTAAAGCATTTTCCTAAGAATTTTCCAAGTCTTATGCCCTAAAGTTCTTGTGTTCTTTAACAGTAATAGAAAATTGTAATGAGCTAGTTCCCCCCCCCTGCAAACATTAATAGTAAAAAATAAATTCCTTTTGTTGGGTTTGAGGGAGTTTTGCAATCAATGAGCTTTAAAGTGAATTTCCAACCTTTGATTTCTCCTTCCTACAATGTGTATCTCCCTTTGACTTTCATTTTTATACTGTGCTAAATGCAAGCTTAAGTCCATTTCCTTATTTGACCTGTTTTGTGTACTTGGTAAAATCAGTACACATCAGATTTTTTAATAAAATCTTCTCAGCATCCTTCAAATTACAGCCTACCGTTATTCCCTCATGCAAATGCAAAGCACCACACAAAGCTTGAGGGAGGGAGTACACTCTTTTGGCTCACCTACACAAGTGACCTCTCTTGGATAATGTGCATGAAAGGTTCACCGTAACCACAGTTACAACTCCCACAGTGCTCCACAGATTAGACCATGGTGCCTTGAAAACAAAATGCTCTTATCAAATAGAGTTGTGAGGGTCATGTCCTTCCTCCCCCCTCCCACTGAAGGTCTGGACAGCCTGATAAAAGTGACATGACCATGGGCATGGGAGGCATTGCTGACAGTTAGTAACATTTACAGAGCCTATGTTTGTCCGACCATCTTCCAGCTGACTAAGAGCCACTGTGGTGTTGGTGATGAGGGTGTTGAACAGGAACGTGGAACAGGGCCTTTTCTTCTGGACCACACCTCACGGGGGGGATTGCACAGGGGGGCAATGGGATTCACTTGAGCCTACAGATTAAGGAAAAGGTGTCAAGCCCTGCACACAGAATACACAGCAAGCCAAGTTCAGTTCTTTGCCAGGGACTTTAGTTGTAATCCAGATAACAAACAAAGTACAGTCCGAATCAAAGCCAAAATACCTTACAGAGCCAAATGCCAAGTTCAAGGGTACAGAGAAACGTCGTAGTCAGAAAGCCGGTCCAAGGTCAGGAAACAGAGAACGCCGTAATCAGAAAGCCGGTCCAAGGTCAGGAAACAGAGTCTGGATACACACAGGAATGTGGTGACAAGGTAAGTGACGCGTTGCTCCCACAGAGGTTTTAGGGTAAATTTGCTAGCTTTATCCTAAACCAGGGAACACACCCATATCTCTGGCAAGGCTCCTGCTAGAACTCAGCACTTTCAGATCTAATTCTACGCCTATCATTAAAGATCCTTTCCCTGGCTCTCCTGTTAGTTCTTCTTTGCAGGATCCTGTTCCTAGCCCTCATAGGAGGAGATGTGCCCTCAGCTGCCTCCTCAGACTCAGCTGCCTGCTGAGTTGAACTGCAAGGCTCCTCCTGCTGTTCTTCAGCATTTAACCCTTCACATTCAGGTTCTATGACAGGCAGGGTCCTGGCACTATCCCCCTCCCCATGGCCCCCCTCTTCCGATGGGCCAGGTTTATCTGGATAATTATCATGAAATTGCTGAATCAACTCCGGCGCATGCAAGTTAGATACCGGTTCCCAAGAACGATCTTCTGGTCCATACCCTTCCCAGTCCACTAAGTATTGTAAACCCCCCCCCCCGATGTATCCGGGAATCCAAAATTTGGCGGACCTCATACTCCTCCTTCTACCAATATCGGTGGAGGAGGTTCAGGATTTGGTGGTCGGTTGGGGTCAGGGTCTTTAGCTGGGACCAAGAGAGAACGATGGAACACAGGATGAATATGGAGAGAAGCAGGTAATTGCAGACGGAACGCCACTGGGTTGATTTTTTCTAGGATGGGGTAAGGGCCGATGAATTGAGGATCTAGTTTTCGGGATCGCCCAGGATGTCTCAAATATCGGGTAGAGAGCCAAACCTTCATGCCCGGATTCAACTGTGGACCTTCTTGCCTTTTCTTATCCGCTGCCTTCTTATATGCTTCCTTAGCATGATTAAGTTGTTCTTTTAATAGTTTTTGAATGCTATGAAGTTCTTGAAGGTAAGCATCGGTAGCTGGTACAGAGGTGGAAGGAAGGGTGGTGGGAAATTACCGAGGATGGTATCCATAGTTGGCCATAAATGGGGTTTGACGAATGGATGAATGTACCACATTATTGTATGCAAATTCGGCTAAAGGCAACAAATCCGCCCAATTGTCCTGTTGATAACATGTGTAGCAGCATAAATATTGTTCCAAGGTGGCATTGGTGTGCTCAGTCTGACCATCTGACTGGGGGTGATAAGCGGATGACAGGTGGACTTGGGTTCCTAGTGCCTTGTGCATAGCTTGCCAGAAACGAGAGGTGAATTGGGGTCCATGATCCGAAATAAGGTGTTCAGGTAAACCATGAAGCCTGAAGAGGTGTTGTAAATAATGATGAGCTGTTTCTGCTGCGGTAGGAGGTTTAGGACAAGGAACAAAGTGGGCCATTTGGTGAACAAATCTACGAAGACCAGGATGCAGGTAAATCCTTTGGAGCGAGGAAGATCCATGATGAAATCCAGTGACACAGCATTCCAAGGACTAGAGGGTGTTGGCAAAGGATGCAATAGACCTGAAGGTTTAGCCACCACATCCTTTGCTCACCAACACACTTCACAGGACCCCACATATCTGGTAACATCAGCTCAGACCTGTGGCCAAAAGAACTCCCTTGTGAGAAGATGCAGGGCTTTATAAAGTCCAAAGTGTCCAGCAGGTAAAGAATCATGAGAAAGATGCAATACCTGATTACGAAGGGGACCAGCAGGAACATATAACCTTCCTCGATGTAGTAGTAACCCTTGTTGTGCAGAAAACTCTCCATGCTCCCCATTTTGAAGTTCTTGAAGACGTTGCTGAGTCCATGGATCTTGAGGTTGAGACTCCTGGATTTCCTCTGCCAAGCTGGGACACGGACTTGTGGCTGCGAACACGGAGGGAGGCAAGATGGGTGCCACTAAGGTCTCTTTCACTGGTGCCGCATATTCAGGTTTTCTAGATATTGCATCAGCTTTCTTATTCTGAGCTTCAGGAATATACTTGATATGAAAATCAAACCGGGAAAAGAATAAAGACCACCGAATTTGTCGCTGAGACAATCGCCGAGCTGTTTGTAAATGTTCCAGGTTTCTGTGATCAGTTAGCACTTGCACAGGGTGTCGCGCTCCCTCAAGGTAATGCCTCCATACATCAAAAGCTGTTTTGATGGCCAACAGTTCACGCTCCCAAATCGTATAATTCTTTTCTGCAGGTTTTAATTGCCGAGAGTAGAAGGCACAGGGACGCGGGATTTGGGAGGGATCCTCTTGTTGAGATAATACTGCTCCCAAGGCAACACCAGATGCGTCAGCCTCCACTATGAACGGCAGTTGTGGATCAGGGTAGCGAAGTATAGGCTCCGAAGTGAAGCGGGTCTTCAAGGTAGAGAAAGCCTTCTCTGCTTCTGGAGTCCACCGGAAAGGCTCTTTGGGACGGAGGAGACGGTTTAAAGGTGCAGCAATGTCAGCGTAGGCAGGAATGAACTGACGATAGTAGTTAGCGAAGCCAAGGAACCGCTGCAAGTCCTTACGATTTTGTGGTCGCTGCCATGACAACACAGCCTCTACTTTCTTGGGGTCCATGCGGATTCCCTGGGGAGAAATGATATGCCCCAGGAGTTCATCCTCTTCAATGTTGAACTCACATTTTTCCAGTTTAGCATAGAGTCCGTTTTCCCGGAGACGCTGCAATACCTGATGAACATCTTTAACATGCTGAACTGGGTCAGCGGAGTAAATCAGAATGTCATCTAAATACACAATCACACAACGATCCAGGAGATCCTGGAAAATGTCATTCATCATCCGCTGAAACACACTGGGTGCATTGGTCAGACCAAAAGGCATTACTGAATGTTCATATTGGCCGTACTGGGTCCGGAATGCAGTTTTCCACTCATCTCCTTTGCAGATACGTACCAAATTATACGCCCCCCGAAGGTCCAGCTTGGTATAACACTTAGCCCCTTTTAACCGGTCCAAAAGTTCAGAGATTAAAGATAAAGGGTACCGGTCCCTAATAGTGATCTTGTTGAGTGCCCTATAATCATTACAAGGACGAAGCTCCCCTCCCTTCTTCTTGACAAATATCACTAATGCCGACAATGGTGATTTGGAAGGGCGTATGAATCCACGTCGAAGATTTTTATCTAGAAAAGCCCTTAATGCTTCTAATTCAGGTTCAGACATGGGATAGACTCGTGCTACAGGAAGAGGTGCCCCAGGAATCAAATCAATGGCACAGTCATAGGGTCGATGTGGAGGTAGCTTGTCAGCCCCCTTTTCTTCAAATACATCGGCAAAGTCTTGATATGCCTGGGGCAAGACAGGGTCAGATGTATCATGAGCAGATGCCAGGATAGTGGAGGAATGTTGCTTTGAACAAGGGACCTTGAAATATAATTCCCCTTGCACCCAATCCACCAGTGGATTATGAGCTCCCAACCAGGAAAGTCCCAAAACAAGAGGAAACCGGGGCATACGGGTTACATTAAAGCTAATCTGCTCATTATGATCCATTACCTGAAGGGTAAGGGGACAGGTTTCCTGAGCTACCGGCCCAGAACGAAGTAACTGACCCTCAATGGATTCCACCAGCAAAGGGGTGTCCTTATTTTGTACTGGAATCCGATGGTACCGCACAAACCCAGCATCCACAAAACAATGAGCTGCCCCAGAATCTACCATAGCATACACCGGAATCTCCCAACCATCAGGGAGCCCTAAAGTCACAGGTAGCAGAAAAGGACCTTGAGGTGTAATAGTATTACCTGGGAATCTTTCAGTATGCTCCATTCCTCGAGGTTCCTTCAAGGATGGAGCTGCCCTTTTACTGCTGGAGAGATAGCAGCTCTAATTGAGGAACGCTTCAAAGGGCAATTAGAAGCAAAATGTCCTTCTCCCCCACAGTACAGGCAAAGATGATGAAAGCGTTGTCTTGCCTTTTCCTCCGGGGTAAGGCGTGGTCGAGCAGCTCCCAGTTGCATAGGCTCTGGATCTACTTCACGAGCCTCCCGGGATTGCAGATGAGACACAGCTGGCAGAGGTTGCTGGTTGCAGTTCTGGCCTCGGGAGAGACGATGGCTTTCCAGGTGTCCATCAATTCTCAAACACAGAGTAATGAGCTCCTGCAATGTGTTTGGTTGTTCTACCCTACAGAGTTCATCCAGCACTTCATCTGCCAAACCTTCCATATATTGAGAAATCAGTGCCGTCTCGTTCCACTGCAAATCCTGAGCTATCAAACGAAATGCAGTAGTGTAATTAACCACTGAGTCTTTGCCCTGTTTCAAGGCTCTGAGTCTCCTGTTGGCGGTAGCTGCCTGCACGGGATTCTGAAAGGCTGAAGAAATATGGTTCAGAAAAGCCTGGTAATTATCCAACAAAGGTGAAGCACTGAGGAGTAAAGGAGTCGCCCATTTAGCTGCCTGTCCTTTCAATAAACTGCTAATGAAACAGACCTTACACCTCTCAGTAGAAAATTCTTGAGCCCGCACCTCAATGAACAGCTTGCATTGAGCCAAGAATGCAGGGAATTCCTCTAACTTGCCTTCAAACTGGTCAGGAGGCAGCAAAGGGCAACGAGGCTGTAATGATGCTGGAGCTTGCTGCAATTGAACAATTGCTTGAGACAAAAACAGTACTTGGTTTTGCAACGCTTCCAGTGGAGTCATTCCAACAGCCCCCTCCTTCTCCATTCTGCTTGAATAAGTTTGGTGGGTGGGAGCAAACTGTCAAGCCCCGCACACAGAATACACAGCAAGCCAAGTTCAGTTCTTTGCCAGGAACTTTAGTTGTAATCCAGATAACGGAACAAAGTACAGTCCGAATCAAAGCCAAAATACCTTACAGAGCCAAATGCCAAGTTCAAGGGTACAGAGAAACGTCGTAGTCAGAAAGCCGGTCCAAGGTCAGGAAACAGAGAACGCCGTAATCAGAAAGCCGGTCCAAGGTCAGGAAACAGAGTCTGGATACACACAGGAACGTGGTGACAAGGTAAGTGACGCGTTGCTCCCACAGAGGTTTCAGGGTAAATTTGCTAGCTTTATCCTAAACCAGGGAACACACCCATATCTCTGGCAAGGCTCCTGCTAGAACTCAGCACTTTCAGATCTAATTCTACGCCTATCATTAAAGATCCTTTCCCTGGCTCTCCTGTTAGTTCTTCTTTGCAGGATCCTGTTCCTAGCCCTCATAGGAGGAGGAGATGTGCCCTCAGCTGCCTCCTCAGACTCAGCTGCCTGCTGAGTTGAACTGCAAGGCTCCTCCTGCTGTTCTTCAGCATTTAACCCTTCACATTCAGGTTCTATGACAGGCAGGGTCCTGGCAAAAGGTAAGGTATTTGATGTGAATGGTAAAGGTCAAAATAGATCTTGTTTCTGCAAGTCAAGACTTAAATAACCTCTTCACAGATTCTACAGCTTTCTCTCTCTTCCACCACCATCCTGACACCACAGAACTCTCAAGAGAGACTTTTTCTAATACTTCATACTCTTTAGATTGACTGTAACAAAAGAATTCTGTCTCTAAGCAACTCTTTTTTAAACAGACTCACGGATGACGCTCTTTCACACAAAATTCTAATCCCATCAGCATCCAGTAATTCAGATACCAATCGCACTAGTACTCTGCCTCTGTATAACACAATCTAGAGATTCACTGGTATTCCTAGAGAAACTTGGTACCGTTAATAACAAATATCCCTGTGCATTACAAATATACTGTGTTACAAATATATGCAAACTTGTTACAGTGGGATCCCGACTTAAGAGCAGCTCGACTTAAGAGCAAGTTGACTTAAGAGCAGTAAACTGTTGGCATTTTAACTGCTGCCTTACAAATTTTAGATATGGTCTGCTCAACTTACATTTTTTTTTCACTTTTCATTTTTAACTTATTTTTTCAATTTTTAAGATAGGTACACTGACTTAAGAGTAGTTCGACTTAAGAGCATGCATTTGGAATGGATTAAGTTTGTAAATTGAGGTACCACTGTAATTGCAAATATACATATATATCTGGAGGTGTAGAAAGGTGGAATCACCATGAACCGCACAACAGAAATGTATCCCATCACTTCCTTCAGTTAGCATACTATTCAAATGTTACACAAAACCCCCATAGCATTCTTACTTGAACGGCTTCGCTTGCATGTCGGATGCTTCAGGAACATCACTGAAAGAATGGTGCTGCCTGGAGGTAAGTGGTTGTAAAAGGAAGAAATGTCCTTTTTGCCTCAGTGTGTGATGTCGTTGCAGTGGAAATGGACATTACAGGTAGTCCATGACTGGCAGAGAATTCCTTAGCTGCTGAAGGCATCTGCGTAAACAGGATGAAATTTCTGCCCTCACAACAAGGTTGCTTAGTCAATGATTGTGTTGGAGAAAATAGCAATCTTGCATGCAACCTCATACTGGTGTCATTGGGAGGAGGGCTTTATCATCTAATGTTGATTGTCATTTTGCCACTGACCAATTAATAATGTCTTCTCTTCCTGGGTTTCAGGTAAGTTCCCGCTGCCCCTTCTTCCTGTTAGTTGGCTTCCATTGTCTGTTCATTTGCCTCTTCCCTTCTGGATATTTGAGCATGTACACAGCATAGCTCTCTCCCAGGCATGAGACCTCAGGAGAAAGAAAAATTAAAGCCACCTTGGGTTATTTTTGAGGAGAAAGATGGGATAAAAATATTTTAAATAAAATAAATAAATTAAATTAAATACATCACTTTCCCCCCTTTTATCTTTCTGATTGTAATTGATAGCTACCAACTATAAGTAAAGTGCATTTCTTTTTCTACATGCTATGCTGTCAGAGTGATCCTTTGTATATACAATGGTACCTCTGCTTACGAGTTTAATCCATTCTGAATGCACACTCGTAAGTTGAACAACACATAAGTTGAGCAGCCGTATCTAAAACATCAAATACATAAATTAATAAATTGAAAAAATAAAAAATGTAAGTAGAGCAGACCACATCTAAAATTTGTAAGGCAGCAGTTAAAATGCCAATGGTTTTCCGCTCTTAAGTTGAATCGCTCATAAGTAGAGCCACTTGTAAGTAGAGGTACCACTGTATAGTAATGGTTATAGTGAAGGGGTGGCTTCTGAGGGATTTATAGCTATTCCTCACTCAAACTCTCTGTGCCTGCTGTGTAGTTTTTCCTTTAATGCTCTGCAAACTAATGGGAATTAATGAAATTTCAAAAATGCTCCCAACAGATTGGTGTTAACATGGGTTTCCTTTGAAGTCTAATGGCTGAACTTGAATAGCATGAATTAGAACGTTCAGCTCTAATCATGGCATATTTATCATGTTATTAATTTCTCAAGCTTGGATTCACTTTCTCCTATAAAGATATTTCTCCATGTGTCTTAGGGCATGTCCAAAGAGGGGAATTTGGTGTGGCCTGGTCTATTCTTTAAAGGTTCTTAATCTTCTATCTAGCGTGTTCTATTTTATCTCTCACTTGAGTGATCCTTCTCAGATCATTTTTTTCTCCTGTGCGAAGGGTCCAGACTAGTTTTTGGATCACTCCAATTTGTTCCCTTTTCAGTCAACAACACCCAATTCCCCGCCTTCTCCTACAGCCATCTATCAGCAGGTCACAACAGCTTTCTTTTGTTAAATAATGAAAGTGGCATAGGGAGATAGCAGTGCACCTGCCTAGCATGGTACATATAATACCACCGATGTATCTTGCTTATTGTTCTTATTTTAAAGGAAGGACAGGTGCTTAAAAAACACAAAAGAACATCGAGATAGGGAGGGATGCGATTCATCAAGAGTGATTATGCGAGAAGAGAGGCAGGCAAAACCTTCTCCAGCAGGTGAAAACCAGACCGGTGATGGAATGCTGTGCCAGAAGAAACTCAAAACTCATTGGAAAATCATCTAAAATATCCATCAATTGGCGTCTCTAGCTATGATGCAAAAGCAAGGCATCAGGATTTCAATATGGACGATTAAGTGTTAGTCCTTGGTTCAGTGAAACAACAGTAAGCTCCAAATGATGTGGGAAGGCCCTTTTGTGGTGAAGAAAAAGCTTAGTGTTGTGAATTGCTTAATTCCTTAGAATTTGGGGCTGAACGTAAGCCAAAAGTTTATCATGACAATAATTTTAAAACCATATGTGACCAGAGATGAAGTGACTCTTACATGCATTACTTGAAAGTAAGGGACAAGAGTAAAGGATGGGAGGTAGAACATGGTGATCTGATAATGGAATCATTCTTATGTGCGAATGTTATGATGTATTTTGCAAAATTACTGTTCAGATTTATGGTGTGCTGTATTCTTAGACTGTTATGTATCTTTCAGTGGTCTTTTTCTGTAGAAAATGTTTTGACAAAAATACTAGTCTGAAGCTTTAAATGTTTAGCCATACTGTAATAGTTTGCATATGTTTTAGAACTATGGTAGCCTTATGCATAACATAGAAAGGACTGAATCAGGAGTTTAGACTTGAAATAAATGATTGAGAGTACTTTTTTGGGGGTAAGAAATAGACAGATCCTTTCTTCAACAAAAAGAAGAAAGTCTAAAAATCAACAAAGCCTGGCTTCTAGTACTGAAAACTACAGCCTGCAAAAGATCAAAGTTCAATGAAACCCCCCAGCCATAAGCACCAGTGATCAGTTCACACAACAGAACAGCTAACGACACACATCAACTACAGAGAATGATTGCTGTCACCCCTGATTGCAGTGAAACTTCTTAATCCCTCCATCACAATACAATGACTAACACCTATTATTCTGCATAGGACAAGTTTCCTCTTTCCCACAACTTTAAAACCCCACTGTCTCACTCATTCTATACCCCAGAGCACATAGAGAACTCCTAGTTCCCTGAGCTCCTTGCCTTCTGAAGATGCCGCCACAGAGTCTGGAGAAACATCAGGAAGAAAAACTTCCAGAACACAGCCAAACAGCCCCAAAGAGTCACAACAGCTATCAGATCCTGGCCGTGAAAGGCTTTGAGAATACACAGATCCTTACTTGTTTTTTTATGGATTAATTCCTCTTCCCTTCCAAATGCTTGATTTTCCATTTGAGAGGTTGGAGAATCAACAGGAGCAAAAGGCAAATGAGGGTAGCTGGAGGGGGACATTTTGTTTAGCTAATTATATGTGTGTGTGCACTTCTGTCTCTGTGTAGCATTAGCTGTGGCTCCTGTCCTTCCATCCTGTGACACAAAAAAAGAGAGAGAAAAATATAGTTTTTTGAAAGTATCACAGGTGTCTTGCACTTATCTAAATCAGCACTGCATCCAAAGGAAAGTATACTTTGAATAAAGTGAAGCAGGAGAGAAGATGAAAACACAGGAAGAGGAGTTCTCTCTTGTCCTTTGCAATGCCACACCTCCACCACATACATAACAGGGGTGTCCACTCAGATAACACCCCCCCCCTCGCTGTAGTTTGCTGCAGACAAGCCCTCCACACAGAGGGAGAATTAAGTGTGTCGAATCATGGCAAAAACAACAACAACAACAACAACAACAACAACAACAACAAACTGCTGTGCCAAAAAGGAGCAAGACTGTCCTAAAAAGGAAGGGATGGGACACTGAAAGTCAAAACATGTGTGGATGCTGTAATTTGCTTTGAACCAAAACACATGAGCTATATACCTGCCTGAACAGGCCAGTCATTCAGTCCTGTGGCACACACACACACACACACACACACAGAGAGAGAGAGAGAGAGAGAGAGAGAGAGAGATATCTGTGGTTCAATGCAAGGAAACATTTTCTTCCCTAACAATAATGTTCTCCTCATGAGTCCAAAGCGACGTTGCCTATAGGCTAACAATGACTGCTGTGTAGTACACGCACTGGTCTAGCTTTTCACTGGAGGCAGACGTCATTTGGATGAACCAAATGAGCACAGTTCGCTTGGGGCTAAGATTTTGCACAGCATCTGGGCACTATCTGAATTACACTTTGTAATAAGAGAGTACTGGTAACCTTTGGATGCCAGAGGAAATGGCTGATATGATACTGAGGATATCCGCTTTTTAATTCCTGTCAGTTTGATAAATGAAAGAAGATAAAGAAAAGCCAGTGGGTCTAATCCTCTTCTAATTTCTACACAAAAAGGAAAGAGAGAGAGAGAGAGAGAATTTGACTTCACTAATAGCTCACATGGGACATTTACTGTATTTATTAACCACATACTATATATACATACTATCTTCTCTCTCTCTCTCTCTCTCTCTCTCTCTCTCTCTCTCTCTAGTATATATTATACTCCCTATGACAAGCTCAGGAAGGCTTGTGTGAACTTGTTTTATCCTTGCAACTGCCAAGTGCTTAACTAATGGCAAGAAAACATAGAGTAACCTTTAATGAAATCCCCAAAACCAGTTCCTGAACTAACTCCAATTATAACCTCTTCTATAATCTCTAAAAAATGGTCATGTAGAGTGTCACAAAAGGCAAAATAGGTGTGTAACTCCTCTCTCTACAGATCCAGCTCTACCTTTAGGGTAACGGGGGATGACTGCCTCAGCTGGTGCTTCCTGATGGGGAATGGTGGTAAGAAGGTGTTGGAGAACAGAGCTATAGCTGACTTTAGGTAAAACTGCCAACACTGAGGTAAAAGTTGTTTGTTTGTTTGTTTGTTTGTTTGTTTGTTTGTTTGTTTAAGAGTATACTTACCCCGCCTTTCTCCTTGGAAAAGGACCCAAAGCGGATTATAGTAATGAGGGACACTATACAGTCCAGTACAATTAAGGGCCTTTTTACACGACCCCTAAACTCCGCCGCAAATGGCTCCCAGTTCCGGAGCTTAAAATTGTTTACCCACCAGCTCCAGAGTTTACTGAAAATTAAGTGTGACCACGCCCACCTAAGCGGGTCCCAGCGCACTTTTCATGTACCTGCTCTCCAAGGGTGAAAAATCTTGATGCGGATGTGCCAGGCTCTCCTCGCTTCTTCTTGTTGTTGTTGTTTTTTGCCTCCCGCCCCTTTAAGAGAAGGAACCAGGAAGTGACGGGGCTCCCGGCAGCTCCCACCAGCACGGGAGGTAAGCCTTTATTCTTTTGTCCCTTTTTTTCTCCCTCCCCTCAGGCAGCCAGCAGCCAGGAAGTGCGGGGGGTGGGGACGCATGAAGAGCGACAAACCCCTAAGATCTCTGGTCCGAATTTAAGTGACCAGCAGATCTTAGGGGTCGTGTAAAAGCGCCCTATGCTGTACTTACTTATTGCTCAGTGGGAGTAAATGCAGTGTACAACCATTACACAAATGGAGCACAGCAGCAAACTGATGTAAGCATAATAGGACCAAATATTAGAAATAAAATGTACTTTTTTAGAAGGAGGACGTTTCTAATTTGCAGCAAGCACGATGCAGAAACATACACATGCAGAAATTTCACATTTGCCTAATGACTTATTAGAGACAACCATTTGGTCTTCTCTAATTTATCCTTAGTATGCCACTTTAAGGCTACTTTCAATCCTGCCCCTTTCTTTTATGCAAAGGATTGCATGCAAGGAGAATCCTCACAGAGGGATCAGCAGCAAATGCAAAGGTATCAGAATATTTAGAAGATAATTCTTTCATGTACTATTCATGAATTCATTGTGTTGCTTCATGTGACAGAGCAAGTCATTCTAGAAAATTGCCAAGGAGCTTACCATGGAAGGGATGAATATTTATGTATCTTCACACCTTTTAATAGCTTTGCAGAATTATATTGAAACAGTTTTTCTAACATAATTGCAAGTTCTATTACCTGTAAGAATCTGCTGTAAATATGTGCGGCAGGCTAGTGAAATGAGCTTGCGGCCAAGAATTAGGCATAATAACTCAAGATAAGGTAGAAGGGAGAACTTCCCTTTATTCTTCCCAAAGAAATCAATTCAGGATAAAGCAGGATAAAATCCAGACTTCAGCACAAAAGATTGCAGCATTTCCCCCTGCATGTTTAAACATGGCAATTGCTAAGAGGCTCCTCAAAGCTCTCCTCCCCTTTGAGACAAGGAAGGGCAAAGGGAACGAACTATTTTCTTGAAGAAAGGTGAATTGATCCAGCAGAAAGTGGCTTCAAGGTCATAATATTTAAATACAAGATACACACCGATTGGCATAGTTATATCTGTTTGTCCCATCCTACTGGTTATATAAAATACAACCTTCAGATTATGTAGGTGGTACAGCAGGCTAGAGTGCTTGAAATGGCTGGCTGCAAAGTCAGCAGCTCAGCAGTTCGAATCAAGGTTGACTCATCCTTCCATCCTTCCAGGTAAACTGAGTACCCAGCTTGCAGTGGTGTGTGTGTGTGTGTGTGTGTGTGTGTGTGTGTGTGTGTGTGTGTGGGATGTGTAGCCTTCATAGTAAACTTGTAAACCGTCCAGATGCTTGTGGGATGTGTAGCCTTCATAGTAAACTTGTAAACCGTCCAGCTTTAAGTGTTGTGGGGTGGTAGGTATATAACCAGCACGCTTTATAAGTGAAAATTTAAAACAAGTGTGATATGGGCTAGAAATTCATCCATCCATCCATCCATTCATTTCATTTCATTTCATTTCCAGGGTGCATCACACCCCATTCAGATCAAGATACGAAAATGTCCAAGTTACGAAGCGTCTTGAGGAACGAATTGCTTTTGTATCTAGAGGTACCACTGTACCTCCCCTTTTTTGCAGCTTCCTTTTCTCAAATGCACACTTTTAGAAGGGAAAAGCCTATAGATGAAAAGACTCCGTTCTAATGAAATGTAAGCATCTTCCTATAAATGGTTAATGGTGGAAATCAGAGCTTTGATTTTGGGCCTGGAAGTCTGATGCCTCCCATTGGCCAGGATGGACAGCCTTTATATGGATGCACTTGAATAGTTCAAAACATCTCAACCTAACGTTTCTTAACATCAGGGGTGACAATAGTCCGGTGGCTCTTTAAAAAAGAGGATGCCTCAACTTCCTGTGTGTGCATAGTGTGTTATCAACTTTACAAGGGCCAATACCCAGAAAAGTTGCTCATTATAAACAAGCATGCTGTTTGGGAGAGTCTGGGTGTTCCAGTATTAAAAGGCGACCTTCCCAAGATCTGATAGCAGTGCTGCTCGTACCCAGCGTATGAGGCAGGGAGGGTTGGTGGCTGGTGGATTCTGGGAACTGTAGTCCAAGAAAGTAATTTTTCTAAGCCGTAACTCAAGTGACTGGAAGAGTAGTGCAAGGAGGCTCCTTAATAAGAGATTTAACATGAAGCCATCATCTATGGCTGCACCATGCACTTCTCTTCTGTGACCACAAAAGGGCAGCCTATGCACAGAGCATCAAAAACAGTGGATCATGCACTAGATATACTCTTATTAAAAACTTATGTTTTGTTTTTCGTTACAGCCAGGCTTTGTTGTCAGTAATTTTACACTGATTATGATTTATTTATTTTTCTTGCTGCACTCTGTCATCTGCTTGTTTAATCTTTCGCACATTAATGATAGGAAACCAGCCCTGTTCAAACTGCCCTTCTGTCTTCATGGACACTCTTAACCTAATTCTTGGCTGGAAAAGTATCAAAATATTTTTGAAATCAGAAAGCAAGCATTCAGAACTGTGCATTGTGGTAGGCATTTGCCCCAAACCTTCTGTATAACTTACGCCATAGGGGAAATGATATCACCACAATTGCATATTGCCGCTAATTAGAGACAATTGCACCTCCTCATTTGATTCCCTTTTGCATGTGAGGTGGATAGCTTGATGTGGAAATCAAAATCTAAGCAGGGACTCTTTAATTAGTGGCTAGATTACTCAAAGAATCCTCTGGCTGTTGCCCAGTGAGAAATGGTATGAGGAACTGGAACAGCAACTGGAATTAGCGATGATGTGCAACTGTAGTGGGATCATTTTCTCTACAGTGGTGTGAGTTACACAAGAGAACTTTGGACCATATCTTTAAATGCAAGGTTGTTCCCTCCAATCCTAGACAGGCAAAATAAAACTCAGATTAATGCTGCAGTGGGACAGCATTAATACTTGACATGTGGTGCCTTGGTTAAACTACTGTACTGCAGCCAAAACTCTAATAATGATGTGGGTTCAATCCTGAGTAGGCAGCTCAAGATTGACTCATCCTTCCATCCTTCCAGGTAAACTGAGTACCCAGCTTGCTGTGGTGTGTGTGTGTGTGTGTGTGTGTGTGTGTGTGTGTGTGTGTGTGTGTGTGTGCGTGCGTGTGTGTGTGCTGCTTGTGGGATGTGTAGCCTTCATAGTAAACTTGTCAACCGTCCAGAGATTGCTTTAAGTGTTGTGGGGTGGTAGGTATATAACCAGCACACTTTATAAGTGAACATTTAAAACAAGTGTGATATGGGCTAGAAATCCATCCATTCATCCACCCACCCACCCACCCATCCATCCATCATCCATTTCGTTTCATTTCATTTCATTTGCATACCATCCATCTGGCAGCAAGGCCACTCCGAGCAGTTTACAACATATGTTAAACAACAAACAAAATGCAAAGATCCAACTCCCATCAACCTTAACCAGCATAGCCAATGATGAGAGATATTGGAACTACCAGTCCGCCAGCACCTGGACGTTACATGTCACCCAGTCCTGTGTTAAAGCAAACAACAAGTTCACTTGACTTCCCTTGGAAGACTTCATTTCAAGAAGGGTAATTTTGCAAGAGCAGAACAAAAAACAGGACACGAGAAGACTAGGAACATACCCCAACAGACATGGCTCAGTGTTGTCAGTCATAATTTGAAGCATAAAAATGTTTATAGTAAAAAACAACAACACACCACATCCTTGGAAAAAAGAGTGCCTGGAAAGCAGATGAAATTCACAGTGTTGTCCTCACTGATGCTTGCAATCTATGTGGCTCTATAGGAGACAAAACTGCCTAGCAACAAAGGCTGTGCCATCCTATGTATTGTTCTATAAGATGCACTTTCCCACCCCTCAACACTAAGGAGGAAGGTCTGTGTGTTTTATAGGGCAAAGACACCCGAAAGGCCCAGGTCCCAGCCCCAGCTGCAGCCTCACTGGAGGCTTCCCGACGTGGCTGTTAAAAAAATTACCTTGCATGGTTGATTTCCCCCCATAGAATAGAAGTGGGAGAGTAAACAGCGCTACTGGAGACCATAGAGATGAGAAATGGGCTAGAGAGTAACCACCCACCATGATGACCATAGAGCCACTCTTCAAAACAGGCAGAATGTGAATTCAAGGAAGGGAGCTCTCCCATTCACCCTGTTTTGAAGAATCATGGTGGGTGGGTGGTTACTTGCTAGCACAGTGATGGCAAACCTTTGGAAGACTGAGTGTCCAAACTGCAATTCAAAACCCACTAATTTTTTTTGCAAAGTGTCAATACAACATTTTAAACTGAATACAAATGGTTATGAAGGGACAATGTCGGATGCCCACAGAAAAGGCTCCGAGTGACACATTTGGCACCCATGGCATAGGTTCACGAACACTGCCCTAACCCTAACCCTAACCCTAACCCTAACCCTAACCCTAACATTAAACTCAAAGCTAAAACTAACCCTAACCCTAACCCTAATCCTAACCCTAATCCTAACCCTAACATTAACCCTAAACCTATCTCTTGCCCTAACCCTAACACTAACCCTAGATTTTGCCCAAACCCTAAACCTATCATTTTATTCTCATATTTGATGTTGCTTTTAATGATACATTTATTATCACTGTTTCGACTTACGTACCACCCCATAGTGGCTAGGGCAGTTTTGCAACATAATTATGCAAAAAACAATTTGCCCTCCAGCGAGCTCATTTTCCTGACCTAGGAAGGATGGAAGGTTTAGTCAACTTTGTGCCCTCGGGGTTGTCCTCAGGTCATGAGCAGAGACTTGAATGCAGTACTGCAGTGTAACCACTGCTTCATGGGGGTTGCATGTGGTTTTAGGTTTTAACATTTAAATATAAAGGTGGGTGTTTTTATCTCTATAATAAACAAGATTGGGTTGGAGTTGGAGGAATGTGGCGCAGTAGCTAAAGTGGTTAAATGCCTGTGCTGCAGGTAAAACTGTGCTCACGACCTGGGGTTCAATCCCAAGTAGCCGGCTCATGGTTGACTCAGCCCTCCATCCTTCCGAGGTCAGTAAAATGAGTATCCAGCTTGCTGGGGGGGTGTGCAATGTGTAGCCTGCATAGTGTAATTAATACTGTAAGCTGCCCAGAGACTCCTTGAAGTGGTAGGGGGCAGTCTATCAGCAGAAAACTTTGCTTTTTGCTTTGCTTTGTCTAAGACCGGCTAGTGCCTCTGTGGCTTAATCAGAAAGGTCACATGCCACCTTCTTACACAGTCCCCCATCTGAAGGGCTGACAGAGGATAATCTCCCTCCCTTTTTCCTGGGGAGAAAGACATGCTAGGCATGCTGTCTGATGTAAAAAAATAAGATTTATAAGGAGGGAGAAAAGGGACTTCCTTAGTTAGCACATGGACTGCAGACTAAATTGCAGGTACATAGGTCATCTGACTGCAGTCGCTCCCATTTGGATGAATTATATTCTAATTGTATTTAATCTATTTTTAAAAATGCAATTCATCTTGCAGCTCTAAGTTTAAATTAGCAAGTGCAATTGTATTAAAATTTAGGATCCGTTCATGTCCAGTCTTCTTGTGCTGACCACTCTAGGCTGAAGTAAGATGGGAACCAACTCTCCCCACTTTGTGTACACATTGTGTACAGAAACGCAGCATAGCTGTGGGAACATTAATGTAAAATACCTTCATTATGCTGTCGAAGAGAACCACTGGGGTGGGCACAGGGAGAACCTTCTTGAAATTTCCCGCTCCTCTTATGGAACTTCCTTCGGCTGGCCTGACCTACAGAACAGTTGCGAAGATTTAAAACAGTGAAGAATCATATTCTGCACTCTCAACTCTGAAAGAATGATAGGATAAAACTGTTTTAACAATACATTTTATTCACCAATTTTTACCATGACCAGAACATGAGGAAAAACAGCAAGGAAACGCCAAGCCAAAGAGACCTTTGGGTAGTGGGCGGCATACAAGCTAAATAAATAAAATAAATAAAAATAAATAATTGTAAAAGTAGGCGAAATATTTTATCCCATGCTTTTGTTCAAGCCACCAGCGCAGTTCATGTGTCTCCTGTGTGTGTTTTCATCGAAAAACTGAAACATTGTTCAGTTGATTTGCACACAGGTGTAGTAATGTCTGTAACCGCCAAGCAATACTTGCACACTTGACCAGGCCATCCTGTGCTTGACAACTTGGAAGTCAGGGTTCAGTGGGACTGAGGGTGGATCTCTGCTACACAGTTATAGCAGTCTGATTTTGCTTTCACTTGGACAGCTCCATCCCACAGAATTCTGGGATTTGTAGAATCATAGAATCCTAGAGTTGGAAGAGACCTCCAGGGCCATCCAGTCCAACCCCCTGCCATGCAGGAACCCCCATCACAGGACTCCTGACAGGTGGCCATCCAGCCTCTGCTTAAAAACCTCCAAAGAAGGAGACTCCACCACCCTCCTTTGTGGCAGCATATTCCACTGCCAAACAGCTCTAACTGTCATGAAATTCTTCCTAATGTTTAAATTGAATTTCTTTTCCTGTAGTTTGAAACCATTGCTCCGCGTCCTAGTCTCTGAAGCCATGGAGAACAAACCAGTCCCCTCTTCAATATGGTGGAGCTCTTTCATATTCTCTGGTGGGTAGTTCTGGACAGTACCCTAGAACCTGCTAGAAGAAAATTCTTCCTACCTCAACATGCTACAAGTCCCACAACTTTCCGTCATGGAGCTATGGCAGATAAAGTAGTGTTGAACTGCTAGAGCTGTGTCCTGTAGATAACATCCCCAGGTAAATGTAGTTTTTCTTTTCCCAAGCATTACACATTGGCTCTGGGATCCAAATATCAAGGTCCTGACATGCACGTATTATCTATAATACTGTGGCAGCTAAGCCAATGCAGGTCCCTGGAACTGGAATCTCTCTACATAAATAGACCAGATCAGCACAAATTCATTGTTCTGAATGTGAATATGTTCTGGGTTGTATATTGTCCTTGGATATTGTAAGCTGCCTTGAGTCCTTTTCCAAGGAGAAAGGCAGTGTTAAAAATATTCAGAATAAATAATTGGAACCTTGGCTGTGATTATGCCCGTCATATATATTGTATCTCTCCATTCACTCTACATTTGCGTGATTATCCACTGAGGAAATGGAAATGGTATTTGTGAAGCATTAGCTCCATAGCTAACATCTCTCTCGCTCGCTCGCTCGCTTTTGCCAACTAATGTAAAGGAAAAGGTTAAGTAATCTTTAGCTCACTACACTGGACAATTGCACCCGGCTTAAGTGCCGAAGCACTATACATGAAAGTCGAAGAACAAAAGGTAGTGGCTACAACCTCAGCAGTCCCGTATCATCTTTTCAAAAGAAGTGTTTTACTGGTAATGATTCAGAGGCAAATGTCTTGTCCAGGGTGATCTCATGGCAGAAAGAAAACTAGAAGAGCATTTTAATGTCACTTAATGCCTTTTGCCTTCTTGGGAAACACAGCACATAGCCTGCTGCGGCTGCAAGGAGTGCCTTTTCAGAATATAAATTGAGATTGGAATGCGGGCTTAATTAAATCATTCCTAAGGTCATCGCAAGCAAAGGCAAACTTCAGCTCTTTCTTCTCCCCTCCGTCTTTTGCACTCAAGACATCTTGCTGAACCAGATCTATCCGGGTTGTATTTAGACTGGAGAGAAGTGGTCGTAAAGCCTGGTTTGTTTAATTGAAATAACTGTTTGCCTGCAAATGCATTAGCAGTGTTGTGTCTGGCCTCAGGGAGGACTGCATTTCTGCATGTGACAGAGATATGGCTTTTTTTCTTCTTAAGGGTGCTGTTCTCAGAGATGTGCTTCACAGCCAATGGTTCAAATGGACTGCCTTTGAGAATAAATTAGAGAGACAGTTAGGAAAACCAAGACTGTGAACAGAGAAATAGCCGAATTTTAAAAACCTGGTGGCTAAAATCTTCTTGTATAGTTAAACAAATGGTGTAATGTTCTCAGGAAAATTGCCCGAAGTTAAGAAATCACAGTATAGTAGGACCCCCATATCCAATGATTTGTTAACCACTGATTTAGTTATCCACGGTTGGCAGAGGAAAAAAATTAAATAAGTAATGCAGCAGCCGCAAAGCAAGCTACTGTCACAAAACAGCAGTTTTGGGGTGGGTGGGTTTGGCGTTACCTCTTATCCATGGTTTTCATCATCCATGGGAAGGCCTAGAACCAATCCCAGAGGATACCGGGATCCTGCTGTAGACATTTTCAGCTGCATGCTGAGTCACACAACTCAGCATGCAGCTGATAACGTCTACAGTGATTTCTTAAGGCAATTTCCATCCAATTTATGCTGTTTATGTTCTTTTGGCTATATAAAGGGATTTCAGCCTGCAAGAAAATTCCTATATCTGAAACCAGAGCTTGTGCAAAATAAATAAATAAATTATCAGGCAAAACCCAAAGGGGCAGTGGAGGAAAAAAATAAAAATAGATTTAAAAAGACAAAAAGACATTTCCCATAGCACCTTAAAGACTAACGGTTATATTTTAATGTGCGCTTCCAGGGACAAGTCTACGTCTTCAGACCTATGGAGTAAAATACAGTCCACAAGTATAACATTCATGCTGGCTTTGAGAGTCAGTGGTGTACAGGCGCATCTCACACATGCAGTGATTTATGACCTCCCTGGTCTGGAAGTTGTGAAGGAAAATAACAATTTCTTATAACTTGCTCACACATTTATCAAAGGACTTGGAACAAACTGCCCAGTGAGATATGCCTTGCACTGTCTCTGCCTGCGTTTAAGAGAGCCCTCAAGACTTTGCTCTTTAAAGAGGCATTCAGCGACTACTAGTTAGTTAGTTGTCCCCCGGTCCTGGAGCCAAAAGATTGCCTTGACAGTTATTTCTTAGCTTATTTTTTGTGATTTATGTTTTTATTTTATTGATTTCTGCTTTGATAGTTATATCTTTATATTGTTATATATTCTGTACTTTGTGGTTGCTGCAAACTGCCTGGAGTTCATCTGGATGATGAACAATATACACAAGTATAAATAAATAAATAAATAAATAAATAAATAAATAAATAAATAAATAAATAAATAAATACTCCTCCTCATTAGTTGATTCAGGAACTAATGGTACTGCTGCCTCCAGGAAGCCTCAGGATGGGCCCAAATCCATTCATAGAATCATACAGTTGGAAGGGACCTCAAGGGCCATCCAGTCCAACCCCCTGCCATCCAGGAACCCCCATCACAGTATTTCCGACAGATGGCCATCCAGCCTCTGATTACAAAGCTCCAAAGAAGGAGATTCCACCACCAGACAGCTCTAACCATCAGAAAGTTCTTCCTAATGTTCAAATGGAATCTCTTTTCCTGTAGTTTGAAACAATTGCCCCGAGTCCTAGTCTCTGAAGCCATGGAAAACAAACCTGTTCCCTCTTTAATATGACATCCTTTCAAATATTGAACCATAGCTACCATATCCCATCTCAGCCTTCTTTTTGAAAGGCTAAACATTCCCAGCTCCCTAAGCTGTTCCTCGTAAGACCCTCAACCATCCTGATCGCCCTCCTCTGGACCCGCTCGAGGTTGCCAACATCCTTTTTAAATTGAGATGCACAGAACTGGACACAGTACTCTAGGTGGGGTCTGACCAGAGCAGAATAGAGTGGTACTATCACTTCCCTTGATCTCTAGACACTATGGTTCTTTTGATGCAACCAAGAATCACATTGGCTTTCCTGCCTGCCACGTCACACTGCTGAGTGACTCATGTTCAATTTGTGGTCCACCAAGACTCCCAGATCCCTTTCACAGGTACTATTTTCCAGCCAGGTATCTCCCATCCTATATCTATGCAATTCATTCTTTTTACCTAAATGCACCACCCTACATTTCCCTCTGTTGAAACCCATTCCGTTAGTTTTGGCCCAGCACTCTGATCTGTTCATTCATTTGTTCTAAGGCCTTCCATAATGTCCCATGGGATCCTGGCAAAACCCGGCAGTGTCCCCAAAGTCCAAGGTATCCAGCAGCTGCAATCCCTGCCCCTGGGAATTACAAGTTCTGTGACTCTCTCTTGGCTAGGCTAACACCAACCCTGCAAGGGAGACCAAAACAAGGTCACCAAAATATGATTTAGCATAGCCAATTCCGGCCCTCAGCTGCTGAATCCAGAACCAAACCTTTTCCCAGCTACTCATGGGTAAACACATTGAAGGGAACATTTCAGTGTTAGTACAGAGTTAAGAATAATAAATAAATAAATAAATAAATAAATAAATAAAATTCCAAAAAGAAAAAACACTTTTAAATCAATAAACCCATTAAGTAGTAAAATGATCTCTAGGTAAAAAGAGCAATTGGTCCAAGAAACTCCCACACAAAGAAAATTAAAGCTATTTTGCCTATTCTAAATACTGGTGAGCCTATTGAACAGGAAGAGTGGGGTTTTTGAGTTAGTACAGAGTGCCAGCAGCATAAGATGCTTGAGTTCAAGGTCTCCACTTGCTGAAGGGCCTTACTTGTTTTATACCTTTTCCCATATTCCCTCAGGTGACCATCCTTAGCCAATCAAACAAAATTGGTTTTTTTCCTCAGAACATTCTGGAAGACAATTATTCTTTCATCTCATTAGAGAGATGGGTGAATGCTCAGAGTTAGCACTGAATAAAATATGGCAGCCTTGGACACCTGCTTTTCACATTGATGTTACCACTGCCAGCAAAGTTTATTTGCAACCTTACAATTGTCACTTGACAACAGGGATTCATGATCTCCAGAGGTCCAGGGGCTGCACATATCCACACCTAGATTTTGGAGTGCTGTGTCTATTTCCCCATCCCTGCCCTAACATTTATTTTCATTACAAACATTTTAAAAATAGAAACAAACAAAAACAGCCATGCTATGTCCTCTAATGGCAAAAAACTGTCATTTTCATAAATCCCTGTGAACATGTGACATTTACAAGTAGTATTGTGTTAGTTCTGCTATTATCTTATTAGTTTTAAATTGTGTTCAGAATCATTTTTTTCAACCCTTGAAAATAGAAGGACTCAAAGGTCCCTAAATTCCTCTGAAAGGACCCTACCACCAGGGCCGGCGCATCCATTAAGGCGAACTAGGCAGTTGCCTAGGGTGCCAAAATGGAGAGGGGGCGCTGGGCAGCCTGCTGCCCCCGCTGCCCCCCCGCCCCCCGCTGTCGTCCACCTGCCGCCCCCGTGCACATCACCACCCACCCCCGTGCCCGTTGCCGTCTGCCCCCCCACGCCCGTTGCATCCCCCATCATCCGCCGCCCCTGCCGCCCTGCCCCCTGCCCCCCTGCCCCCCACCCGCCGCCCCCCACCCCTCACCTAGGGCACACAAAAAAACTAGCGCTGGCCCTGCCTACCACCACATTTGAGAAGAAATTACTCATTTTACATGTTACACCAAAATATTAAGTGATCAGCCCTTTTATTGTAAAAGGGTATTGTTATGTCCTCCTTATCACAAAAAATAAGATAGTGGGATATGCTGTTATTTATGATGTGTTACTTCTAGAATCTGGTTTGGCCAATCAGAGACTGATCTAGAAATTTCTTGATTTCTGTTCAGCTAAATTTCATGGGATTTATGGTTTGTTTTGAGGATGGATTAGTTTCTGCCTCTTAGGAGTCACAGGGATATTTTACCTGTACTACAGAAATTTGGTGGGGATCCCCGTAAAGCCTCAAGGTCATCTATGGAGAAGAGAATTTGTTTTCACTCAGCAAAAACCTGTATTTATCTCTGAAGAAGGCTCAGGCTTCTTACTGTCTCCCGGGCATCTGTGTCTACCAATGCCACTCCTCTCTGGTACTGAGAAGGGGCAGCACACGGCTGAGCACAAATTTTAGAAGCAAAACATCTCAGGCTGAGTCTAGGGAGTTCCAGGGAGATGATGATGGAGAGGTGCTGCCAGCCAGTGTTGGCAACACTGAGATAGACAGACCATTGCTGGCTTCCTGTGTTCCCTTTCCTTCTGCAATCTGTGGTGTGTCAGAAAATCTGGATACATGTCCAGCGTCTGCAAAAAAACCCCAAATAAATTGTTTGTTCATTCCAGCATGTGCAGAATAAAAGAGAGAGAGAGAGAGAGAGAGAGAGAGAGAGAGAGAGAGAGGAGTTTTTTCAAAATGCGCCAAATTGTATATTGTCCTGGATATTCTTATTTTTTTGGTACATTTTGCAAATTTCATTCTGGTAGACGTTCGGTTCTGAGAATACAGAATTATTTGGGGAGAAAGGTGGCATAAAAATAAAGTTTATTATTTATTATTATTTATTATCATTCATTTGATTTGAACATTCTGCATCACTCTCTCTCTCCACTTTCCCTGAATTCCTGGTCTTACAATGGAAAATATTTGTGACTTCAAGATGGAAACATAGTAAGTTCCCCTTGAAAATTCTGTTCTGCTGCAAAAAAAAAAAAAATGTATTTCAACATTTCCTGCCATGGTGATGAAATGATAATTAGTCATGGTAATTAGTATGGTGATTAGCATTGCCTTCAGTTCCCTGGTGGGAAGGCCAAACTGATTTATAGATTAGGCTTCTAT
The DNA here is from genome assembly GCA_029282475.1 of Phrynocephalus forsythii. Taxonomy (NCBI): domain Eukaryota; kingdom Metazoa; phylum Chordata; class Lepidosauria; order Squamata; family Agamidae; genus Phrynocephalus; species Phrynocephalus forsythii. The sequence continues at coordinate 18,330,672 of JAPFRF010000001.1, forward strand.
CCAGTTGCTGGAGTTGCCTGGGGGCGTTATGAAAGCATTTTTCTCCTACATGTGAATACAAAAACAAGTTTGTCCATTTCAGATTGTGAGGCCTCAGAGAATGTTTGTGAGTCCTAAAACATCCATTGACACCCCTTTACCCCTTTATTGAGATAAGGACAGATGGTCTGCAGGCTGGCGCTTGGTCTCCTCAGCAGCCTGAGGCCAAAAATAAATAAATAAATAAATAAAACCCATTAAGCCACCTGGGCCCATACAGCATGCTATCAGGTGCCTGAGGGAAGGGCCCAGAAGAAGCCCAAGGTCTGGAGAAAACAGCGGGGGGGGGTATTCATTCCCTGTGGTGACCAGTAACAAAGTGGGGTCCTGGTAGACTAGCAATACCAAGGCATAGGGTGAGGGTGGGGGACTGTTACTTCTCTGGATTATAAACCCCAAGATCTCCAGCCAACACGTTCACTGGATTTGTGCCAACTCCCCTCAAAAAGTAACATTCCCAGACTCTGAAAGAAATGAGCTGGTGCTTGGTGTCTTGGCACAGATTAAGACTGACTCTGGGGCAGTGGTTTTCGGTCTTGGGGCCCCAGATGTTCTTGGATGGCAACTCCCAGAAATCCTGGCCAGCCGAGCTAGTGGGTGAAGGATTCTGGGAGTTGTAGTCCAAGAGCATCTGAGGAACCAAGGAGGGTATAGAGAGAGCATTTTTACCCAAACAAATTCTGGGTGTGTCTAACCACACTTGGCCAATAAAAGTATTCTATTCTATTCTATTCTATTCTATTCTATTCTATTCTATTCTAGGGGGTGTTTTGAGGAGGGGGGAGCAGTGTTTCTCTTACACAAGTGCTGCCTGGATGCCAGGGAGGCCTGCCTCACAAGTTAGAGAGCCATAAAACCTTTTCCTGGGAAGAAGAACTGCTTTGTCACTTGAAGAGCAGAAATGACTCAGGGAGTGTGGAACCCCTTCCCACACTGCCAATTCCATTTCCAGGTCTTCCTTGGCTCCCTTCCTCTCCCCACAGCTACATAGGTATAGAACTCCACTTGGGAAACAGAAGGGAGCGCCATGCCTTCAAGAATAATTTGCCTGATGCCTACCAAGGAGGACTGATGAAACTGTACTCCTGTTTACTGGAAATGTAGTGCCCATAGATCTGACCCATGGATTAATTACACTGCTAGCAGTTCGACGGCTGTGTTGAATGAATGAATGAATGAATGAATGAATGAATGAATGAATGAATGAATGAATGATTCAGAGCACAGCTTGTAGGTGATCCCTGAGAAGAATAATGGTAATAATGACATGCAGATGCCACCTGCAGTTGAGCAGCGGTGAGATGATGTTTTGGCTCCAAGAGCATCATGCTGCCACCGCTTGGTTATGAATGGCTCCAGTGTGTGATGCACTTTCCCCTTGGAATTAACTTTCCCAAAGTTTGCTTGGGCCCAATGCGTGGAGTACGTGTGCCAGTGACAGATAGGTAGAGCGAACTGTGACTCTGTTACACACATTTGCCTATAAACTGGGGGTGGGGGCATGGTTCAAGGGCCGGAATGTGGCCCCCAATCACCCATGTGCCCTTTTGCCTCTGGCATTTGAAATTAAATCATTTTTTTAAAGTCAACTCCTGTAGAATGCATCATGCAATCTCTTCACACCTCACCTCACCATCCCTTTGGGGGGAGGATGGAGCATGAGGGGTGGCCGCAGCCCTCTACCTCTGAAGGTAATCCAGCCTTACGATATAGAGAGATAAACCCTTTTTATGGAAAGTGAACAAGTGCACAGTGAAACAAGTCTATATCTGGGGTCATTTGTGAAGCTGACTGTTCAATTTGCTGCTGATATTCGGAGCTATAAGCAGCCGCGGGCAGCAACAGCTTCCCAACCTGTGTAGTGTAGTATTCGCTGCCATAGGCATAATGCGACATTGTTTATTTTATTTATGTATCAATCTGATTCCTATCCTGCCTTCCAGATGGATCACGGAGGAGAGTCGCAGAAAAGAATATATTACGGTGTGATGCCATAACTGTTGAATTAGCTCTCATAGCAGCATCTGCCCATGCCGACTTAACAAAGATGAATGGTTTTCCTCTCTCTCTCTCTCTCTCCCCCACCCCCACCCCTCTGGCTGTATGTGTTCTCTCAATGTGAAATGTAATGTCAAAAAGAGACCTCATTAGCGTTCTCACCTCCCTTTGCTTGGATTCCTACGGATGGCCCTTTCCAAGGTCCTGAAAACACTTTGGAGCACAAACCAGAGTAAAAATAGACACCGCCAACAGGGAAAGAAAAGAAAAAAAAGAACGGCAATTTATTCCCTTCCTGCTCTGCCCCGAAGCATAAGATAGACCAGGAACCCCTGGTGGATTCCTGGGTGATCTGTAGAAGATTAGCAAGAGGGTCTGAGCCCAAGCCGTCTGGCCAAGTAACCATTCAGATAATTCTCTGCCCTTCCCTTGAATTAGACGGCTGGGAAAGATTAGGGTGGGGATACAAGTGGATCTTTCTAGGAGTGTTGAATGTGTGCTCTGAGGAAACCTGTTCCTTCACATGTCATGTCTGTTCATCTATGTGAGCTGCTGTGCTGCTCCCTTGCCCAATCTCTGGATTCTAGCAAGGAAATCAAGAAGTTACCTAAAGACCTGAACTCAGCACACTTTGGACCATTGCTGATTTTAAGTGTGTATGTGTATCACATCTTTGTTCAATGCACTGTCAGTAAACGCAAAATAGAAATAAAAAGTCAAGAAAGAAAGAAAAACGTGGTGGCACCTTAAAGACTAACTTATGTTTATGCATACATATTTAAGGCAAACTTTCCGTCGACAAGGCAGTGCATTTTCCCCTATTTGACAGCAGCGAAGGTGAAAAAGATGACATATTTTGGGAGGGAAAGTATGTCATTTGGTTTTATTTAGATCAGACAAGCAATTTGAAATATGGATTTGAATGGCAGAGAAGAAACCTGGGGTCAGAAGGTAGAGCAGAGTATCACCAATGTACAAACATCACTGCCTCCCAAGGACAATGTACAAAGAGAAGCTGCCAGCAGGTTCTGAAGAGAGTAACGTTCCCTCTAGCCAGTAGTTCCCAACCTGGGGGTCAGGACCCCTTTGGGGGTCAAATGACCATTTCACAGGGGTCACCATGAGCCAGTGAAGAAAAAGGCACAAATGGCTTGGGTCTGGAGGAGTGGGGGAGGAAGGGGGGGAATGAGTTACACCTTGATAGGTTGGAGGGGATGTCAGTCAAGGGCACCGGAGGCTGCGATTGGTTGAGGGTGCCTGTAGAGAGGGAAGTTCTCTATGGCACCTGCAGCAGTGGCCTGCCAAAGGGGGCTTGTGGCCTCTTCCAAGCAGGGCAAGGGGTCACCACAACAGGAGGAACTATATTAAAGGTGTGACATCACCCCTTTCACAGACTGAGTTTTCAAGGCACAACCGGGGTTTATTTCAACATCCCACTGCTGTGCCACCAAATTGTGATGACACCTCCCTTTTACACATGTAATTGTGTTGGAAATGGTAATGCTGCCACCTTTTATTCACTTGGTAATACTGCCACCTTTTAAAATCACCGCCTCATGAATTGGGACAGACTCAGATGTATAATATAAAAATAATAACAAACTTTATTGAGAAAATAATAAATATAACAATATCTGAGGATGGTATGCATTGCCTTTAACATATAATGGTTTTAATCAACTCTTCCAGCCCCCTGTCATTAATAACTATTAAACAGTATAGCCATCACTGCCTGACAGAATTCTAACAGAGCAGTGCTCTCTCCCAGCACTCACTCTCAAAACCTTCAACTAAACTCAACTTCACTGAACTGCCTCAACTGACTAGGCTCCACCCTTTTATATCATACCATTCCCCGCCCTCCTGCTGGGATTGGCTGATGATTTGTATATTCATTACTCCTGTTTCCAGGGTTTCGTCACAATCATGCCTCGTCCCATGACGTGTCTCAGTTAGTTGACTTCTGGATTTCCTAGTCGCCACCTGGATGCTCTTTTCGTCCTCTCGTCCTCTCGGATCCGCTGAAACACGATGTTCACAGGCTGTAGTTGTTTTTCCCAGGTGTCTTTTGCAACCACCGAATCAGGTCTGTTATTAGCATCCTTCACTTCCAAGTAGGGTTTCTGCTATACACGGTTTTCTATTTGCTTTTCAGCTTCCTGCAGCTTTCTAAATTCATCAGCAATCTTATTCCCTTCTTGTATCATTTGTTCCTTGCCCAGTGACACTTTGTTCCCACCCAGACAAAGTTGCTCATTATTTAATATTTCTTTTTCAAGCGCTGCTTCCATTGATGTAACTTGCTGTAAGCAATCTTCTTTACTTTCTGATGCACCAGACAATTGCATTTCCAAATAACATATTTCCTTTTCTTTAATGTTTTCCACTGCAGCAATTACTTCTAGTTCAGCTGATTTTTTCTGGAGTTCAAAAACAAATGTATCAGATTCATTCCTCCTTTCCTTCAGTTTCTTTTCCTTGATGTCTAAAAGTGTTTTCAAAGGTGAAATTTCATTTTGGAGTTCACCAATAACTGATGCCTGCAGAATTTTAGCTTCATTCAGCTCTTCTGCTGTTGCTTCATTTTGTTCTTTTCCAAGCTGTGCTAATTTTTCTTCTTCTTCTTTTAATTTAAAATATTTTTCCAGTCTGGAATTCTCTGCTGGTACACGAAGTTCTTCACAAGCTTGTATCATTTTCTCCTCTAGTATGAAATTTTCAGGGTGTTTGGAACTTAAGCAGTGTGTATTCGATTCCATTAAGTCAAAACATCCCTTCAAACTGTCATCTTGCCTTTGTTCCAGACTAAAATCTGTTGCTGGCCCTTTTATGTCGGCTAAATTAGCTTCTACCATTTCAGACTGCTGAGTTTCCCTCTCAAGTTCTCCTACTGACATTTGATTTGTAACTGTGTGGTTTTCACTGTTTGGTTCAGCTTGGTGTGTCTGAGCTCGTCTTACTACAAAAGCACTCTGCACATGCTCTAAGACATCTATTCCAATTAAACCTGCTCTTGGGATTTGATCTGAAACTCCTATTCTATGACTGGAGTTCAAGCCATATGAGTTATTGCAGTCACCATTTGTAATGTCTGAAGAGACAACTGTTGTGGAGCAAGGGCTTGTTGTCAATTTTGAGGAGGTAGCTAGACTTCTGTTAATTGCACTGCCCGATTTTGTCACAGGAGACTGTCAGGGCCAAGTACCATCTTCATTCTTTACTTCTTTTAACACCACCTGTCTCTGGTAGAGCCCTGCATCTTGTATTGTGCTATCAAGTTTGCTTAACTGCTCATAAATACAGGTATTACTCATATATCTGAGCCACAGCCTAATTTCCTTTCCATCAGGAATATTAAACAGCTTCCTCATCTCTTTTCCAATAGTATCAATGGTATCTGCTTTGCTGAAATAACAGCTTACAAGATTATTAGGATCACTGTTTTGACAGAGCTTCAGTTCCAAAAGATATACTTCCACCTTACAATATTTCATGAATAAACCACATTCTACCACTTTTCTCACAATTGGCTTCTGCCCCTCTACACACCCATGCCAATTTACTAATTTATTCCAGGCTTCAGTAGGAACTAAAACATAATCCAATTTATCAATAAGGTGCTCTTTCAACCTCTGAGTCTCTAAATCTGCAAAAAGTCCCGAGTTGTCAATTGGCCCTGGGAAGAGTTTGGGCTCTCCCACATTATACCGGTCCCAGCTGTCAAAGCCCACATATTTCTTCCACTGTTTGAACCACCGGTTGTTAATCAAATACTAAAACTCCCCCGCCCACAAAGGCGTCCCCAACAGTGGCTTAAGTTCAGACCCCTCGCTGTGGGCCATTTTCAAATCTATTTTCTTGGGAGTTTCATTCAAATTATTGTATTATTATTGGTATTTTCCTGACTAGCTAACTCAAGTTTTCACATCTCTAATTGATATGCCATTTGCTCTCGTTCTAACCGTTCCTCTCTGGCCATTCTTTCTTTCTCCATCTCTCTTTCTCTTTCTCTCTCTTTTTCCCGTTCCTCTCTTTCTCTCTCTTTTTCCCGTTCCTGTCTTTCTCTCTGTTTTTCCCATTCCTCTTTTTCTATTTTTAATTGTTGTAACTTAAACTCCTGTATCAACCGCCATTTCTCAAAACTTTGGTCCCTATCAGGTTCTGCATCTCTGGGTGAAATTGGTGTTTCCTTGGACACAATGGCTACAGCCCCCTCAGCTGCCATTCCCCTCTTTGCTTTTTTAGATTTTGCTTTTGGAACTGACATGAAATCAAAATCTTTTTATTTATTTATTTCTTAAGAAAAGGAAGGTTCAGACTGGGTCACAGCTGTTTTAATGGCAACTGTAAAATTTTTTACCTCAGCTCTCTGGCAGTTTCTGACTCCTGTTAAGCTACTGTTGCCAAGGGCAAGATTGGCATAGTGCCCAGACTTCAAACTCTTTCTTTCTTTAAATAATATCTCAGTGTTTAAAATACACAGATTTAAATATATTTCTTCGGCTTTTAACCTATAACTTTTCTCTGGCTCTCCCAATCTCATATAAGGGATTCCAGTCAGGCACTCCTGCTTTACAGAACTTTTGTCAGCTTTAAATCTCCTCAGATCTCTTCAGTTTCTGAGGTAAATTTTCTGCCCCCACAGACCTTTTACTTTGGAGATTTCTTTCTGTTAACACCCAGGGTGATATTTCCAGACCTTTACCAAGCCACCCTAAATTCAAGGGCAAACACTTTGGGTCTTTCACCCCCAAAGGAAATTTGTCTCAGCACCTTTTAATTTTCAGGCTGCTGGACAGCACAGAGTTCCGTGACTCTCAGGCAGTTTCCCCAAACAAACCACTGTAGATTTCAGTCTATCCTTTCAGATTTTCTCTTCCAGGTGTCCTATAATTTGTCAAGCCAGACTCCTTTTCCTTTTGGAGTCCTGGGCTCCAGACACTAACAGGCCCACCAAAGAAAATCAGATAGCACTACAGGGTTTTAAGTCTGAATTCCACTCTCACACACAGGGCTTCCCAAGAACTGAAATTAGCTTCACCTAATTCTCAGTCCTAACCCCTTTTCAGAGGAACTTCCACAGACTACCAACAACACTTGAGGGCTAACTTTTACTAAAAGCTTCTTTTTAAACTTCCAGTTTCAATTTCTTCACAGGGTAGAGGCTAAATATTTTGAGCTGGTGACTTTTTCCCTCAGGCAAACTGGATGTATTCGAAATCCGACCGCTGCCCACCAAATTGTGACGTCACCCCTTTCAAAGACTGAGTTTCCAAAGGCACAACCGGGGTTTATTTCAACATCCCACTTCTGTGCCACCAAATTTTGACGACACCTCCCTTTTACACACTGAATTGTGTTGGAAATGGTAATGCTGCCACCTTTTATTCACTTGGTAATGCTGCCACCTTTTAAAATCGTCGCCTCATGAATTGGGACAGACTCAGATGTAAAATATCGAAACACTAATGAAGTTTATTGAGAAAATAATAAATGTAACAATGTCTGAGGATGGTATGCGTTGCCTTTAACATACAATAGATTTAATCAACTCTACAAGCCTCCCTGTCTTTAATAACTAGTAAACAGTATAGCCCTCACTGCCGGACAGAACTCTCACAGAGCAGTGCTCTCTCCCAGCACTCACTCTCAAAACCTCGACTTAACCCAACTCAACTGAACTGCTCCATCTGACTAGGCTCCACCCTTTTTATATCATACAATTCCCCGCCCTCCTGCTGGGATTGGCTGATGATTTGTATATTCATCACTCCTGTTTCCAGGGTTTTGTCACAATAGGATCGTGGCATTAGGAAGGTTGAGAACCACTACTCTAAGCTACATAGGTGCAACTGCTCTGCAGAGCAGCATCGGTGCCACCCACCCATGACCAGTGTTGCCATCCATTTGTTTCCAGTCACAGCTGGAATCCAGTGCAGGTGGGATACGGTGGGGTCCTGTCCAACACTGGCAAAAAACTAAAGGAATCCTGGCAGGAAGGGAAAATAAATGAAATATACGGGTGTCCATTGATACATTGATGAACAAGGAGCAAACCTGCTTTGAGCAGAATCAAGAAATTCCATTTCACTCTGGAATCCAGTAAATCAGGTCAATGAACCACATGAGAGGTGGCAGAAAGGTCAAGAAGGATAAGTGTGATCCGTCAGCTTTTTATCTTGGCAATGGGAAGAATATTCACTTAGTGGGTTGGGTTCCTGCCTGAAGAGTCAGAGGCTGGAGGTTTGATTCCAACTGTGCTTTGTGGGGGAAGGGCCTGTCTCGGATGTCTTGGGAAAGCTGAAGGGAATAGTAAACCATTTCCGTGTACTCTAAATCTAGAAAGTGATGAGAAGACATCTTATGACATCTACTTGATGGCACATTAGAAATATATAAATTTTTGTCGAACCCAGACTGTAGGAGATGCCAAGCCAGTGGCAGCATATCTCTATCAGAATTCCCATGTTTTAAGATCATCGGGGGAGCCTTTCTCTTGGTCTCACTATCTTCTCAGATGCATCTGATGGGGAGACAGGAGATGGCCTTCTCTGTTGCTGCTCCCAGACTCTGGATCTCCTTTCCATGGGAGGCCCGGCTGGCCCCGTCTTTGCTGTCCTCCTGCAAGCACAGTCCTGTCTCTTCAAGCAGGTTTTCTTTTAGTGACTGGCTGCCTGAGGGGAGGGGAGTTTCTCAATCCGGAACTGCTGTAATTCTATTGTTTTCAATATATTTGAGTACTGTTTTATCTATGATTTTTAATATGATATTTGTTTAACTCTTTTTAAGTATTGTAATAATTTGTTTTTTTAAGGTTTTATCCTTTTTTGAAATACTGTAAGCTGCCTTGGGTCCTTTATAGGGGAAAGGAGGAGTAAAAATATTTTAAATAAACAATCAAGTAAGAAAAACCTAGCAGCAAAAATAAACCACATGTTCCAAAAGTTTAGAAACAACAGGGAATGAAGACACAGGATAATATTTAATCAGAGGTGAAGAGCCTAGTGATGGCTTTTTAAGAGCAGAAGAGACTGTAGTAAGCTTTAAATGTTGTAGGAAATGAATGAAAAGAAACAGGCATGTTGATAATGTGTACAAAATGCAGAAAATGGTAACAGGAGCAACAGCAGAAAGAAAACATGATGGAGAAGATCAAGAAAGCAAGTAATGTAGAAGGATTCAAGGGAGGCGGTGAAGGGGACAACTCTTCTACTGAAGCAGAAGAGAAAGTTGGAAAAAATGAAGACAAGGGAGCAATTACAGAAAAATATATACGGGATGCTGTTTCTCGTCTTCAGCTGCTGTCCCCTGGAGAACTCATAGGTAGGAGGCTCAGGGTCGCTGTCACAAGCACCAGGGTGCCCCTCAGGAGTCAGCATTGGCCCCCATTTCCTACACTGGTCCAAACAAGCCTAATGCCCAGCCTGGCCGTTGACCACCAAGGGTTTAACCCATGACCCTCCCTGTGGAAGCTCTGGCAGGAAAGGAGGAGAGGGATCTGGCTGGAGTTCTTCAACAAAGGAAATGCCAGCTGAGAAGACCTTTGCTATATTTTCTCTTCTCCTGGTTTTCTTTAAGAGGTGGGGGAACCCCCCCCCCAAAACAACAACACTCTATGATACATTATGTATTCCATGACATGCTGATGTTACCTGATACAAGTCACACCGTGTTGGAGAGAAAGATATCTCCCAGCTGAGGCCACAGATACACACAGTGTCCTCAGGTTGCCTTGCTGAGCTGACATTCAAGCCTACCTCTTATTCCCCATTAGCAAGATACATTGATTAAATCTATAAGCACACAGGGCACAACATAATATCACTATTGATTAGCATGAAGGCAGGCAGATAAGTATTTACGATGATGGAATTCTAAACTCGCTCCTGCTTTTCAAGATGTCATGGAGAATTGTATATGGATTAGTCTTACTTTCTCCGGCTTAAGGATGATGATCTGGACACTGTATACCCGGTTTTAATAGGCTCGACCTGGCAAGAGGGATATGTGTGTGTGTGTTTGTACACATAGCATCGATCCAAGGACACTCATATAAGTCTCCTCCTGGCTTTGAAAGCAATATGGTATAGTAGTGTGGTACAATTTGTCAGACCTCACCTAGGATTCTGTGTTCTTTTCCGGCCACCACTATTTAAGAAGGATTCAGTAGGGTGGGGTGTGTGAAGAAGGTGACCAAAGGTAAAAGGTCTGGCAACCAAGATTACGCTAGAGAAAAGACTGAGAAGCAATATGACAGCTACCTCCAAAAGGGTTGGTTAAGTGGAAGATAGTGACAGTTTGTTCCTGCAGTTCTAGGGGATAGTTTTTCCCTTAAGAAAGGCTTTGAAATCAGCATTAAAAGGAATTAGTGCACTTTCAAAAAGTGAAACTAAAAAAAGAGAGTTGGAAATTGCCAGTTAGCACCTTGTCACATCAAAGGTGGTGGTGGTTAGAGTGAGAAGGAAAAATTCTGGATTCATCTGGATGACTACAAATGATTGCACCCAACAGAAACCACTTTGAAAAACTGCAAATCACAATGGATCCAAGTGGATCTTCCCTGCTACATAGCTGTACCGTTGCTTGCAACATAAGTGTAGCAGTGTTTTCTGGACAGGCAGGCAAGAAACTAGTAAAATTCAGGAATAACTAAGATTTGACTTAAAATCATGGACAAACAGAATTGCAACACATTAAAACTAACAAATTCCTTCAGTTTCTTGGATTACATCTCCCATCATCTCTTATTATTGATCATGCTAGCTGGATAGAAAAGATTCTCCCTTCCTCCTAATCCACATTTCCATATACCTCAACATGGTTGTCAACTTGTCATGCTGCATTGCCTTCTACAGTGCTTTGTGAATGGCTGCTGTAATGATTTTATAACATTTAAGACTTGATATAATTGTCATTTTCTCAATTTTTTAGCATTGCATTTCCCTTCAACCTTGATTTGCAGTTCCTCCCTGTTCCTCCTTAAATGTGCCAAGTTAGGGTAACACTATATGAATTCGACAAAGCGAACTTCAAAGGATCCTAAGTTTCTCTGGGCTTTGCCTCAACAGCTCAACATGGCTAGCCATTGAAGACCATAAAGTGGCACCCTTTCTGTAGCCGTGGCTCATAGTATCATGTCCAGTCAAGGCATTTTGGCATCTGAGGATGACAATCTCACAAGCAGCAATTCTTTCTTCCTGGCAGTGGGAATAAAAGGCACACAAATTAAATTATTCATTTATTTAAAATATTTTTAAATCCCGTCTTTCCCCTTAAAAATAACCCAACTTGGCTCGTGTCCTTAAATATTTAATGTAGTGTCCTTTATGATGCCCAATGTCATTGACCACAGACTGCCTAATGGTAGAACAGGATGTTTTCAGAAAGACCTGGGAACTCACATGGTCCACGGTCACTGACCGGGCTAGAGAAGAAGCCCTATTAAGTCATAATCTGCCCACTTGTTATCAACACACTTAGGCCGTTACTTCATGAAGTACTTCGCTTCGCAGCGGGATTGCCTTCGCTTTGAATGCGAAGCCGGTCACGTGGTCTCCCTTCGCCCCCACCCCTCTTTCTCTGTCCTCACCATGCGAAATTTTAGGATCGAATCCATTACTACCTCACGTGCTCCCTTCGCATTCGGAAGCTTACTTGCAACGTCCGGTTTCTGCTTTCTTTTATTTTAAAAAAAAAATTACCATGGCGTATCGATGCATCAATACCCGGCTGTCATTTGCGGTCAGAGGCGCACAAGCCAGCGGTCAAGCCCGGCGCTCAAAGGCCCCTGCGGTTGTCCCGAGGACTTGTGGGCGGCCATCGTGTTTCCCTGAAGCAGAGCAGCTGGGTTGGTTTTTTTTTGGGGGGGGGCGGGGAGAGGCTTCTCTCAGCTTCATCGCCCTGTGTGCCCCGCCGCCGCTCTCTGGGTGGGCACGCGCGGGGGTGTCTTGCAGCGGCGGCACCGACACCCCCTCTCCCCTCCCTCTGCGCAGCCCTTCGCCATCCCTTGCCAGCGGAGGGGCTCCGCTCACATCACCCGGGGACGCTTGCCCCCCCTCTGTTGCCCCTGCCCTGTGTACAGAAGGCAAGATCAAAAGAACGGGTTAACCGAAATATCTATGCATCGGCATTTCAGAGAAAAAGTAAGTTAAAATAAAAATAAAAATATATATTAACTGGCCACACGTGACTTTGGATGCGAAGCGGGATGCGAAGCGAAGAAGATTCCCGGCCTCCGGCAGGGGAATCTCTCGCCCCGCTTGGAGCACGGTTTAGGGGGCGTGGTCGGGGTGGCGGCGAATCCAAAGAGGAGGAGCGTGCGGAGTGAAGCGATCGATTCGCACGGAAATTACGGCTCGCCGCGCAGCGAGAGGTTCGTGAAGTAACGGCCTTAGAGAGAAGCTGCTAACCCCTCTCTTCCCTTCCCCATGGCTGCTTTCTCCATGTGGAGCATGGTGAGTCTGAGGAGCAGAGATGTCTGACCACAGACAGAGCCTACATACCAGCTGGGACAGTCTCTCCTGAAGACTTGTCCCTTTCTGTGTGGAGAAAGCCAGTCTCCTTTCTCTAGAGAGGACAAACAATAGGTGGGTAGCAAACTGAATCTGGCTTAAGTTTCAAACTGCAAGGCTCCTGGAAAGCCCCTGGAATTGGAGAAGATGCTCACAGTGGTGGTGAACCTTCGGCCCTCCAGATGTTTTGGACCACAGCTCCCACAGTCCTTTGTCACTGGCAATCTAGGCTCAAAATTCTGGGACTTGTGGTCCAAAACAGCTGGAGGGCCAAAGAGTCACCACCACTGCAAAGTGTGGTTATGTGGCTAGCAACATGAAGGATCAAGGAATGCTTTATCCCTTGTCTTGATTTGTAAGACAATGTAACAGCCCTTTGAGACTTTGCCTGTTTTAAAAAAGCTGAAGTTCAGTGCCACCTATAACACCTTCCCTTCTGAGAAGTGGTACTGGAACCTCTGGGACTTCAGCAAAATCTGCTGCACCCTAGAACAGTGGTTGCCAACCTGGGAGTCAGGACCCCTTTTGGGGTGGTGTTGAATGACCATTTCACAGGGATCACCATGAGCCAGTGAAGAAAAAGGCACACATGGCTTGGGTCTGGAGGAAGAGGGGGAGGAAGGGGGTGTAATAGTGAGTTACAGCTTGATAGGTTGGAGGGTATGTCAGTCAATGGCATCAGAGGCTGTGATTGGCTGAGGGTGCCTGTAGAGGGAAGTTCTCTATGGCACCTGCCGCAGTGGCCTGCCAAAGGGGGCTTTTAGCCTCTTCCAAGCAGGGCAAGGGGTCACCACAACAGGAGGAACTGTATTAAAGGGTCGTGACATTAGGAAGGTTGGGAACCACTGCCCTAGGACACTCAGAAGACTCAAAAGTTTATCCTATAAAAGTGTTTTTCTTCTTCTTCTTAGCTTACATGTCCTCGAATGAAGCTTTTGTGCATATATCAAGGGCCGTGGGGGAGGGGGAGAGAGGAAGAGAACACTCATTTTTGGGCAGCCTCATCCATGACGTGATCCATCACTCCAGTTCTAATTCTGGGGAAAGGAACTGAAATGAGGTATTGAAATCACCAAACATTTTACATAATTTCCCTGGCCTGTTCATTTGCTTCATTGCAGTCTTACATTAAGTGCACACACTGTCAGAGTGGAGCAATCAGAATTACTGATGCCGTGTCATGAGTGTCAGAAATGGAAATCATGTCAGGCTGTGTGTAAAAGTGAGCTGCAATTGACTTTCTAATTCCTGCATCTGAGGGTGCCGTCAGACTGGCACTTATCCTGCTGTTTGGTCCACTGCGAGGATGAGTAATTCCTTTTTATGGTGTTCATATGCAGTAATATAAATCCTGGAATGTCTTGAGACCCTTCCTACTCACACTTTCCTTGTTTCCTGATAGTGTTGTTGTTGTTGTTGTTTCTCCTCCTCCTCCTCCTCCTCCTCCTCTCAGTTTTGGTTCATTTCCGGCTTGTCCCAACAGTGCCCCCAAATGGCATCCCAGCCTTCCAGCCAAACGGGTTTATCCGGCTTCAGCCAGCTCCAATGAGCTCATGTAGACAAGCTCTGAGATAATCTAATTTGATTATTGTGATTTATTAGACTGAGGAAACAACATTTGCTGACCTTTGCGCCTTCAATTTGTTTCTCTCTAGCCGAAATTTTATCAGGGAACAGATTTAAAATGATTCTCGTGGAAAAGACCCAAGCCTCTTTCTGAGCAGCTACACATTTTACATGAGTTGCACGTGGAAGTTGATGATTTGATTTTATCAGCTATTCTCCCTTTTGATATAATCAGCACTGAGTACTCGTTAGTTCGGTGTGAGACCTCCCCTTCACAGAGTTGAAGTTTCAGTGTACTTAGCCACACTGCAGTAATTTTAACAAATCAGCAGAGGCGAGTTACTGGAAGAGGAAATGACACTTGAATTCCATTATGCATCTGCAGATTTCTTGGGCCATTTCTTCCTGCTGGTATCACGTGGTGATGACTATAAGCATGGGAAACGATGCCTCCCTTCCTGTCATCCTTCCTTTCCCCCTACAAGGCAGCACGTCCCTTTGTGCAGGGGTGCCACTGATCATTAAGAAGATTTATTCAAAATATCTTATGCAGTCTTTCACCAGGTTCACCGGAAGTTATTTGAGGTGGCTTATCATTATGTAAGATCCAAAATATCTTAGCAAAAACCAGACAGCCTATCCGCCTGGAGGATTTGCTCAACCTCTTTAGCACCCATGGTACCAGGACTCCATCCTGATCATCCAGGTGACTGGGAGGTGGAAACTAATACTTGCTTTCCAGGTGTGTGTTTTTTACACCTCTGGGAGTTAGTTTAGTATTGTTCTGCTCTGCCCTGATTTCCTAGGACTGTGTGGACCCCAAGACTGTGTTTGATGGATGTTGCGCCATACACTTTGTGGGTGGGTGTCATTTTGATGACACTTCCATATGGCTATGTTTCTGCAGTGCTGTCTCTATTCCTGGATGCCTTACTGCCACTTTGGCTTATTTTCCTTAGGATATTAGTCATTCCTGCATTCTGCTTTAAAATGTTGTAATTTTTGCTCTATAATGCAGAAGAAAACTAAAAATATTAGAAAAAGCAAAGCAAAGCAAAAAGCAAAGTGTACTGCGTATATATCATCCCATAGTGCCTAAAGAACTCTGGGCTGTTTACTATTTAATTATGTAGGCTACACTCCCACCAGCAAGTTGGGTACTCATTTTACCAACCTCGGAAGGCTAGAAGGCTGAGTCAACCATGAGCTGTCTACCTGGGGTTGAACCCCAGGGCGTGAGCACAGAAAGCATTGTGGGGGAAGTGTGAAGAGTTTGAGAACAGTGGAACAAGTAAAAGAAGGAAGGAAAAAGTTAAATAGTGTTGGAGAGGGGTTGGGGAGAGTAGACAAAAGGGGACCTCCATCTGTGCTGGGACTGAGAGCTCAAGGAGAAATTCAAGATATGTGTGGGACACACATGTTGGGACACATGTGGGACAATTCCAGATGTGTGTGGACAGGTGGGACAGATACATCAGTAACAAGGTGCCAACACAGGTACAATCTGTTCAAATCTGCAAAAATCTTTGCAGCAGCAACAGCAGCAACAAAATACCAGAATGACCCACAAGAGCTCTAGAATTGGAGACAACGTCACAAGAACGAGAGTATCTACACCAGATTGGGCTCGCAGTTTGATCCCACTATTCATCTTCATAGTAGCTTCATCCTAAGGAATCCTGGGGTCTCTCATATGGCGAGGTAACTCAGAATACTCTGCCGTTGTTAAAGGGAGGAATGCCGTGTTCAGTAGTCTTGGTCCCCATGTTACACCCAGGATTTTATTACTACAAGCGTATTAAGAGGTTGGAGGTACAGCTGGGGCAGTTGGCCCAAATTCCTTCATCCAGGCTTCCTATGCCCTTCCTGTCTCTTTCATGAACTCTAAAAGAATATGACAATATAAGGAAAATATTATTGTACTTAAGACTCATATTTTTGCTCTTTAGCTCAGTATAAATAATCTAGGGTGATTTTAGTGCTTTAATCTTTATTTTATTTTATTTTTTGTATTATATTTGCTGCAACTGCCATGGGTAGTGCCTTGGACTGAATGAGAGAAGACTATAAATCCATTTTTCGCTTATAGCCACATGGCAATGGATGAGGAAGAGAAAGTTAACGATCTATTTTTTAAAAAAGTATTCAGTCCTTTCTGCTCGTGTACCTAAAAGTCATGTAATGAAGACAGGGAGGCATCACCATCACCAGCCTCTAGTGAGGCGGTTGCTGGCTGGGTCACAATCATCTTTATCTACTAGCCGTCTACACATGAAGGCAGTGTGTCTGTAGACAGAAGCACATTCTAGGTGTTTCAGCTTCTTCCACCATTTAGGGAGAGCCTCTGTAGCGCAACGGTTAGGAGCAAAGGTGGAAAAATGGGACTAGAAGTGGTTGATTGGTTGCTAAAATGGCCCTGTTCTGGTTCTCTAAATATTACAACGCTAGGCGGCCATGTTTGCAAACAAAGAATGCCACGTTGCTTCACACAAGGGCTTCGGGCAATATTCTCATAAGTTGGCTCTTGATTTTTGCTCTCAGTTTCTTTCTTTCTTTCTTTCTTTCTTTCTTTCTTTCTTTCTTTCTTTCTTTCTTTCTTTCTTTCTTTCTTTCTTTCTTTCTTTGTTGGATTTCTATAGCGTCCATCTGGCAATGCCTCTCCCAAAGACCCACAAGGATGCCAGATAATTTGCCAAAAATGATGTGCATTCATCTTTGAAGAAATAAATGTAGAGGAAAGTAAAGAAATCAGTGAGATGGAGGTGGTGGAGAGAGGTGATTTCCTTTAAAGATAGAGTTCATATTTTGCTATAACTAGAAATTATCCTAGTTTAACTTCATTTTTTTGCTATAATTGAGGTTTCATCACCAGTACATACAAACATTACTGTAAGTAATGCCAAAATATTGGAAATAAGAGTACATCTCTGTACTTCCAGGTATCTGGGGAATTTTCTGTTGAACTGTCATCCATGGAGAAATGTTTCTATAAACACAGAAACTTTTTCTCTACCACCTATGAGTTGATCCAGTCTGCGAGATGCATGACAGTATGAGGAAATACCTGAATAATTCTTTTGTGTAGACCGTTTTAAAAACATCTTTCCTTGAAACTTAGATTGGGATGGCTCCCTTAGGAGCAATGAACATTCGTAAATCAGTGAGATCAAAAAGTTTAAGCAGTGCTAGACTGCCACCCTCCTCATTATGCTGTGATGAAATGGCAATGTGAATGGAAATGAATGTTTGAATGCCTTTGAAATGTTTCTGCCCTGTCTGTACCTAAAAGTTATGAAATCAAAAAATAGGCAAGTTAGAACAAGGCAGGAAAGAGCAACAAACAGTTGAAAAGGAAGAACACAATGCAAGAATTTCAACCCTTTACATTTGGAATTTTAAAAATTCAGAAATTCCACATATTCAGAACTCTGTTATAGTCAATTGGAATACTATATAGTAGAGATGGGCACAAAATGAAAAAAATGGTTTTTCATTTCATTTTTTTGGTTTATTTTTTCTTCGTTTCATATTGTTTCATTTTTACCAAAGTTTTACTTAAAAATTCATTTCATTTGTCGTTCCACTTCATTTTTCATTTTTTCTTAAAACACCACTGTCTCTCGCCGCCGCTCACTTTGGTGGCACAAAGACAGTTTAAAAATCCTGCACCTGTTGGAAGTACAAACACAACATAAAATGTCAAAATATTGTGAAAGAAGAGCTAGCCGTTAGCCATGGGGCTTTGGCGTACCTGGGGGATGGATACTACAGTCCTATGAGGGTGAGGCAGAAGATTGTATTGGAATTTGTAACCTGTGTCACTGTATTAAGTTAATATTTGGCAACCTGCCTGTTGTGGATTTTGTTCTCGCCCAACAGCAGATTACAAGATTGTCTCCTATGATCAACCAGGGATGCTGGTAAGCATTGGTTCCAGATTTAATACAAAGAGATCCCTATACAGTATACTGTGCAATGGAGGAATATATCCACCAGGGACTCAAGGGCCCCAGAATTACAAGGTCAAAGGCATGATTCTATTGGTAGAGAATTGGATCTAGGACAGGGCTGTTCAACTTTGAACAGGCCAAGGTCTACTTTTTCTGGCCCAAAGTGCTTGAGGGCTACTACACTAAAACCTCTACTTACGAATTTTATCCATTCCGAGCACATGTTCATAAGTAAAAAAAGAATTGTAAGTAGAGCAGCAGTTTCCCATAGGAATGCATTGAAAATCAATTAATCCATTCTGAAAAGAACAGATTTCAATTGTGCCATGGCCCTTGAACTGCTCCACTCAGCTGAGACAGTGGGCTGGCAGACCCAGAACTTTGCTGGGGCAGTGGTGGTCCTTGGGATGGGAGAGGGAGGGGTGGAGAACTTATCCCCTCACTTTTAAAATTGATGACTGGCAGGCTACTTTTGAACCCTTCGTGAGCTACCGGTAGCCCACGATCTACCTCTTGTGCAGGCCTGATCTAGCATATAAGACATTCAGGGGAAGTACATTGTATATTGCAAGTTTGAAAGCAAACCGTTCCCATGGGTTCTCTACAAAATTCAAGTAGTTCACTGGCTTATCAATGTATAAAGGGAGTTGCAAGAACTATCTGAATATGGCATTAGTTGATGAATTTCATATATTTCTGAATCCGAATATATACTCTAGGAGTACTAAAAATGACTGTCATAATTGTTGGCTGAAGCAGCATATTGTATGCTATTATGAGGACCATATCTAGGCATTAAAGTTGGAAAACATTAGTTCCTATTTATATGGGAACATCATGTGAAGAAGGTGTCCCCTTTTCTGCCTCATTGGTTGCTGCACAAATTAGGTGATGTACGAGAGAGACATATATTTCATGATCGTCCATCAATAACTTTTATTTATTTTCATTCATTTCATTTCATTTCATTTCATTTATTTTTATATTTATATACACCGCCAGATTTTCCCAGACGGGAACTCAGGGCGGTTAACAAAGAATAGCATACAACAAATACAGAGATAAATAATAATTGGTTCCACAATATGACATAAAGAACAAAACCAAAACCAACAACAATCAGTAGAACCAAATTTAAAAAGCTAAAAATACAAAACATTACTAAGGCAAGATGGCGAAAAACGGGCAGACAAAAACAATGCCTGCTTATAAAAATAAATCAATCTCCTTGATCGCTGAATGTGGCCGTATAAAGCCAAGTTTTTAACAGCTTCTTAAATGCTGGGAGGGACTCCGCAGTCCAAATTTCACTCGGAAGGTGGTTCCACAGTGTTGGACCCACCACCAAGAAAGCGTGATTCTGGGTGGAGGTTTTACGAGCCTCCGGGGGGGGGGACCTGGAGAGCGAGGTACTGAGATGTTCTGGTGGGCCGGGCCGACATTGACCTCCAGATGATACACTCCGTCAGATATTCTGTTCCCAACCCATGGAGGGTTTTGTAAATCAAAACCAATACCTTGAACCTTATTCGGGAGGCAATGGGTAACCAATGCAAGCGAGCCAGAATGGGGGTGATGTGGTCATATCAACCTGCACCAACCACCAATCTGATCGCAGCACTCTGCACCCACTGCAATCCACCAAACAAGGGTCAAGGGAGGTCGCATGTAGAGAGTGTTGCAATAGTCTATCCTTAAAATGACTAGCGTTTGCACAACTGTCCTTAGGGAGTCGCTGTCAAGGTAAGGGCAGATCTGGGCAATTAGCCTGAGTTGGTAAAATGCTGCCCTGGACACGGCTGCCACCGTGTCCATCTGGCCAAAGACCACTCTGGGCAGTTTACAACATGGACATAACAATGGTAATCATGATCCAAGCCAATATAACAAAAATAATAAATAAAAAAGAGAGAGCACAAAATAGACAATATATTTAAAAATACAAAAGCCTAAATACAGATTCATCCTGTTGTGTAGCCAGCTGGGCCAGTCCTCTTATTAGTCATGGGATGCACCCACCCCAGTCAACTAATTTGAAGGGTCACAAAAGGGATGATATTGTTAGTTATCTAATGCATGGTTGTGGTATTTTTATCGCCACTGAGAAAGAAGAAGCCTTGTTGGGTCCCCCACCCTCCAGGCAACAAACAACATAGTTTGCTTTGGATACCTTGAATTCAATGGCTTTTGTGGTTGGAGGATACAATTTGCTGCTCTGTCTTAGGCAGCAGAATAACCCAGGACAACCCCATGGCCTTTGTCCTGTCTCCAATCATGGGAACTATGTGATACTGTACAAAATATAGTTCCATTTAATGTAGTCTTCCTATGTAATTGATAAATCCCATTATAACTTCACTCCTTTGGCATAGCTCCCCAAGGACTCCCAGGTTCAAAACCAAGTGAAAACATGAGATACTTTGGGTAACCACTTGCAGCAGGAATAAGGGTCAATAAAATACAAAACACATAACTACAACATGCAGAAACAGCTAAAAACAATGTACAATAAGCACCTTTCCCGTGGCCAACAAGAAGCTACACACCAAATGGAAAGAGCTAGTCCCGAATGTCCATAAGAATGTATGTGTAGCATCTTGACAAGGATTATATTGTTTTGGTTCTATATTCCCTTCCTGCTCAGCATTTTAATCACTGGAATATCCAGGGCTTTGAAAAAATTGATAGAGAATCTCAGAATTCCCCCCCCTCACCCCATCTCTCTGTGTGTAGGTTCAGATAGGTGGCCATTGGGAATAGATTAATTTAAATAGAAGTAAGTCAAATGCAGTTTGCACTTTTGAAAAGGTTATTAGTATTGTCAGCAGATCAGCAGAACATGTGTATGCAAAGACATCTCTCTCTCTCTCTCTCTCTCTCTCTCTCTCTCTCTCTTTACAAATGCACATTTTGTAAACTTAAAGAAAGAAGTGGATCTTCCCTAGCCAGGAGAGAGGCTGGCATGAGCTCTCTCTGTGTACGTCTGCTTGGTGGTGGGATATGTCAGTTCTTTATAAAGATGGGGATCAGGTGTAAAAGCGGGGGAGGAGCAAGTGTTTCCTCTACCATATTAGACTTCAGTGCAGATGTAAGTATAAAACGCCCCACAAGTCTTGTAATTGCGAAAATCCATCAAATGGCCTGACAACGGCTCTAGCGTTTCCTGAAGCGATAAAAGTTGAATTTATTTCACTTTTGGAAAGGGGGCAGTATCACCTTCTGGAGGCTTTAATGAAATGCCATAAAACAGGAGGGGAAACGGTGTTGTAATAAAAAGGTTGTCAGCAGTGGACTGTTTGTTGACACATTCTAGGAGGAAGGAGATGCAAGGGAGGGCCTGGAAGGATGATTACTACTTTGTTAGCCTAACGCATGAAGGGGGGCACGCGAAGAGTGGCACCAAAGCAAAGCAATGCAGAAAGCAGGACTGACTAAGAGCTCTATCCCATGTCCACTAAAATCCACTGCAACGTGTTCTCTGATGCAGAGCATAAAATCATTTCCCCACATCCTGCGGACTTTAAGAAAAATAAAGTGCAGCCACGCCCCCTGAAGCACACATTTTCCAAGTACCTGGCCTCGAGGTGGTAAAATCTTGTGAAGCGGATTTTAAACCGGTACATGATCTGTGGGTACTCGGGTAAATCTGAAGCAGGAAATGTGCTAGCCCTTGGGTCCTGCGAGCGCTGCCAGCCAAATAGCTGTGAGGAGAGCACTGTCTCTTTAAGAGCTGGCAAGCTGCTTGCCTTGTTCCTCGGAGAACAGGTACCTTCCCAAGGTCAGAGTGCAGGGGCTCCTGGGCAGTCCATCAGAGTGGCACCCTAAAAAGCAAGGGGAATGGAAGGGAAAGTAGGCAGGCAGCAAACGCAGGCAGTGAGTGTCAAGTCCCGAGCCCAGGGTGCGAGAGAGGAGGCGAGACCTCTGAGGCGAGACATCCCTGCAAAGCTCTAGGTGCGCCGGGGATCAAGGGCCATCTGTTACTTTGTAGACGAATCTGGCCCTGCTCCACTCCCATTTTGGTGTCTGTCCTTGATTTTTTTATATATAAAAGTCTTAGTACGTGGGAACACGTGACCGCTCTGGGGGAAACTCCGCATGAAAATTTGCAGTGCATTATAACGGTCGTGGGAAAGAGTACTCCAATAACCAGTGTTGGTAAACTCATCTCGCACACAAAAACACACAAACCATGGCTGCATGAACAAAAGGTTTCCAGCCCATGCCATGGATCCTGGATGGCCACTGGAGAGCCAGAGAGAGAGATGCATTTAAAGGCATGTCCCTTACATCTCTGCTTTAAGGATCCTGCTCTCCCACGCAGCAGTTGCCTGCTAAAGCAGTTACAGTAGGACACCCTGTATGCACAGTGGATTGGTTCCACTCCCTCCTGCGGATACCGAAATCTGTGGACACCAAAATCCCCAGATAATAATGAGTGTTCAATATGTAGTATAATAAAAGGGGGGTAGAAAAATATTATAACATGTATTACCAGAACTGGCTGCTAGATACCATGCAATGCATAATATTTTCAGACCACCAATAAGTGAAACTTATCTGTGGATAGGGGGAATCTTGCTGTAGCAAGCTGTCTTTTTATTCAGTAAAAGCTTTTTATCTGACACTTTTTTTTTGGCTTAATACTACCTAGTACTGCCCCAAAGGTCAATTTTGGTGCGACACTTTTTGCATGACTCTTCTAATTTAGATCATACTGTTTGCCATATTTTAACTGGACCAACTGGATCAAATACACTATTCAGAAAACATCAGTGGGAGGGCGTAATAAAATGAGTGTGAGCCCATGTGGTCTGTGGTCTCATTTGGGAGGGGTGTTTCATTCTTTCCCTCCCTCGTTGCCCATGTCCTGCTTTGTAAATCTTGAGGGTCATTACAGTCTGCCAATACCTCCTTACTGTAGACACCTGGTGCTTCTGGGTGGGGGAAGGGGAGCATAGCTGTCAAGTGTTTCCCACGGGGGACTGGGAACTCCAGGGAGGCGGGGTGCTAGCAGCCAGGCTCTCCGGCTTGGGGGGTGGAGCCTCATTTGCATACAGGGTTCCCAGAATCCCTTGCGGTGGCTTCAAAATGCTCACTGTGACCTAGGTGACTTGGCTTTCTAGGGGGATATATATACCAATCTGGACAGCTGGTGGCGTGTGGGTTAGGGGTTGCACAGGGAGAAGTGCTATCTGACGGGCCACCTGGCGGGCGGCCACACGGCTGCCCAGTGGCATCCGGAGCTCAGCAACCCACTGCTAGAAATGCAGGGCATTTCAGGGGAAAATAACCTTGCCAGTGAAGTTGGGAGATAGAGGGATAATCAGAGCCGCCATTTAAAAATCATTCCTAGCCAAGTCAACAAGTCAAAGTGAAGAATTGATATGTGTGTGACTTTTTTGGGGGGGGGTCAGATCACTGATTCTTTGCAAGGTTGCTAGCTGGTTGTCTTGGAGAATTTCAGAAAAAGATCCAGAGATGCTTTGATGTTTCATATTGTCAAAGAGAAGTCTCAGGTAGCCTTTCCTTGAACTGATTGATGGGAAGCATACATTAGCCAAAGTGCTCACGAGTACTGTAAATGCTTCCTCTCTCTCTCTTTCATCCTCCACATTAATAATCTCAAGTATTCACATAAACAAATGCAAGGGAGAATCAAGGGCAAATGGGTTGAATGAACAGAAGCACCCCTCACACGCCCCCCCCCAGCCTGCTCTGGTTGTGAGCTGCCTTCTGGCCCTGGCCGTCTAAGCTGCAGGTAAGAGTACAGCGGTACAGTTGACTCCCCCAGAAACTGGCCATGAAAAATGGATTTTAACTCAGTTAATGACATAGATCAGGGATGGCGAATCTATGGCACGCATGCCAAAGGTGGCACGCGGAGAGCTTTCGCCTGGCACACGACAGGCTCCCTGCCCCCCCCCACTTCCCCCTCTGCTGGACCAGTCATGAGGAATTTGCGGAGGGGGAAGTAGGGGGGCAGGGAGCATGTTGTGTGCCAGGACGACCCTACGGCCGCTGTCCCCATCGCCACCCTCACCCCCACCCCTGCTGACCCAGCCTCCACCCACCTCCGCCGCCGTCCCCATCGCTGCCCTCGCCCCTGCCCCCTGCCGCCCCAGCCTCCGCCCGCCTCCGTCCCCATTGCCGCCTTCACCCCCCTGCCGCTGCTGCCAATGACCCTGAGCCCGCCGCCCCCGCCAATCCCGACCCCCCCGGCACCGCCACCATCTCCATCACTGAGTTTGGGCACTTGGTGTCAAAAAGGTTCGCCATCCCTGAGATAGAGTGAAGATAAGAAGACAATTACATTTGGAAGAATTAGTAACAGCATTTATTGAATTGGAGGACTGTATGTGTGCTACGCAGGCCTTTACACTGTAATCAAAATTGTAAACCGCCCAGAGACTACTTGTAGTGGTATGGGGTGGTATATAAGCAGAACACTTTAAAACGCACTGGCAGAAACCAGATGGATTGACCCAGCGGATGAAGAGAAGCAGCAATGAATCGTCCAAGCATCCCTCCAAATACAAGTGGTACCTTGTATAAAGGAATTAATTCGTTCCAAATGAAATTCTGTTAAGCAAATTTTCCTTTGTACAAATTTCCCATAGGAATGCATTGAAAACAGAGTAATCCCTAATTGCTTGCAACCATTTTTATGTTGTACGGATTTGCCCTATAGGTCAGTAGTTCTCAACCTGTGGGTTCCCAGATGTTCCTGGACTGCAACTCCCAGAAGCCTTCACCACTCGCTGTACTGGAAGGGGTTTCTGGGAGTTGCAGTCCAGGAACATCTGGGGACCCACAGGTTGAGAACCACTGGCCTATAGGCGATTCTGTTAAGCGATTTCCCCCCATCTCCAGAATTATTTTCCTTTAAGCAGATTTTCTGTAACAAACTTCTTGCTATACAAGGGTCCACGGGTATTGTGCATTGAGGGGTACATCCAGTCGGCAGCAGCTCCACAGTCACCGGCTGGGGTTGATTTTCTTCTGGGAATTACAATGCCCCTCCTCCTCAGACTGAAGGAGCTACCTGGATGAACAGTGAAATGTTTCGATTCCACAACAAACCAGGCCCAGTTGCCGTGACTCAACTCCGGATCACCTCGCCTGGATGACTGAGACTCCTCACAGACCTCCCTCCTGCTTACCAACCATTTCACTCTTTCCAAGTAGACCAGACAGTGGAGATCAGTTCAAGGCAGTTTAGGATTAACTGGTAGAAGCTCTCTATCTTCACAGCCTCCTTCATAATTATAGGGATAATTAGAGGAATAGACTAACCGAACAAGCATCATGACAAAAAGAGGGGGAAAATGACAAAGAACTGGAACATCCTTCTAAACGAAAGTGCTTTAAAATACACGAATATGTGTTTTTTTTAATGAAGCAATATAATGATAAGCTAATGTAAGATTTCTTCCCTTTATATTTGGTGGAGGAGACAGTAGGTCCATGGGAGGGATCTGGAGGTTTTGGGGTTCAATTTCTGATGTTTTCAGATTGGTCTTGGAAAGACGCTGGTCTAACCATGGAAAGCTGTTGGCAGTCACTGCAGAGAACAATGAACTACCTGAACTGATGGAATACCCCCCTATCGTTGCTTCCTATGCTCCTAAGTGCAGGATAGCTCAATGGTTTAGGTCCCCTGATCTGCCTCCTTCACAAGGACTGGAGCCTGTGACTCACAGGGTCCTTTCCATCTCTGCAGTTACAAGGTTACCTTGGCTACAGACATGGCGCTAGGTTGGGAGCCCAAGTAATCTATTTCTTTTAATTATTTATTTTAAAAAATATTTTCAGCTCGCCTCTCTCGGTAGAAGGATCCAATCTATTGATGTTTCCTATTTCCGTTTTCACCATTGTGCACATGTCTTGTCCTCAACGGGCACTTTCTACATGGGGTGGCCTACCTACGGAGTCCTAAACTGGGACCCCACAACCCTGAGGTGCCACTAAGGATCATGGCACAGAGCGGAGAACGACCCATACTTAGCTTCCACCAAGCACTGGGGTGGGGGTGGGGAGCTTGTTCGCTTGGCTAGGTAGGCAGCACAGGGGCGCTGCCTCAGACAGCAGGTTCTTCCACTCGGGGAAATGCAGCACATGGGTTGTCCTTGATTTTTATTATTATTACATTTTAACTTACAGGGCAGGAAAAATTATGTGTGGGATTCTTCAGGGTTGGAGTGAGGCTTCTATTGCTTAGCCACTGGTGTCACCTCTCAACTGTAATAATAATCTAGAGCAATTACCACTGTAATAATAATCTAGAGCAATTACCACTATTTATTTATTTATTTATTTATTTATTTATTTATTTATTTATTTATTTATTTATTTATTTATATGCCACCCATCTTCCATGGAACTCCAGGCGGTTTACACCAATCAAACACAGGAACAATAAAAAGATCAATATAATAATATCACAGAAAATAAAAATAAAAGTAATAAGAATACCTCAGTAATTCCTTCCTATGAGGATTAACCCATACCTTTGAGAAATCCCTGCTTTTGAAGAGTCCTCCCTTGCCGCTGAGGAACTGGCTGAGTATCTCCGAACGGAGCCCGTGCCTTCAGTCAGTGACATTTTGGGGATCGTGGGGTGGTAGTGGTGGTGTCCAGCCCAGTGGCATAGCTGGGGGGGGGCAAGAGGGGACATCTGTCCCTGGGCACTGCATCTGGGGCACCAAATTGGGTGCCAAATGGCTCCCTGCCCAGGAGCCGTGGGAAGGTGCATCACGGGCAACCTACCAGGGCTGGCACAGAGGGCTCCCCAGCTGCCCCTGCTGCCTTCTCTGAGGTGCCCCTCCTTGTCCCTTTGGGGGGCATGAAAACTGACTTTGTCCCTGGGGCGCTAAAAACCCTAGCTATGCCTCTGATGCAGGCTTCCTGTACAGACTGCAGAGGTGAGTTGCCCAAATCTAAGAATGTTATCTCTGTTCATTCTCGGGGATCCTGAGCCAGGGAGGGTGGAGGGAGGAGCAGTGGTGGGTCAGCTTCTTTCTATCTTCAGATTTTAAGGGGAAATTTAAGTCTTCCCCATGGGAGAACTCTGGTGGAGCCAGGGCAGTTGGAAAATGAGGGCTTTCTAGACTGAAGATGAAGACTTAACACGGGAGAAGGTGAGCAAAGCAAAATTAAATTGATCCATCCTTTAGAAAGAGATTTTACCAAATAACGTTTAACTGGGGGAAGAAGGGGCAATTGACATTTAAATGCTTGCTCTTATGATGCTATATTAATATGGAATAACCATCCCAGTGCATGTGCCATTCATATGAATACCAGAAAATTCAATATCATTAATTGGTATTGCAACAAACACACAGCATGACTGTAGCACACTTCCGATCATTGTAATTATCTTCTAAAAGTTTTAACGGGAATGCTGATTGCTATTCTCTTGCTTATTCCACTCCCAGAAAGTGGAATAATGAACAGGTGCCAAGAGTCAAATATTGACTACAGAAGGCCTGCCTGTGATGCAGAGTTGCAAAATGAACAAGAGGTTCAACACGGCAGGACATCCTCTCTAAGGGACTGAATCAAAAACCCATTATGAAAGCTGGTTTAGGAACATAAATAGTGTGTGTGTGTTTGTGTGTGTGTAGGAGAGGGCGGAGAGAGGTAAGTGGATGGAAACACAGTGAGAACCATGGATACACACACGCACACGCACACACACACAAAGAAGGGGGAGGGAGAGAGAGATAATGACATTAATAGTTAAAGCTAATGTTCTGAAGCAGAGGTTTAAACCACACCCGTTTTGTTAAAGGCATAGGATAGTATCTGAGCAGAATGAAGTTCTAGTTTTCCCAGAGAAGACCACCCTTTTTGACTTGTATCATCAACTGCCACTTACAGTCTCAATAACTCACTCAAAGACACTTTGTAAGAGAAAGAATAAAAATTTTCACCAACTCACATTTCTGAACAGACGAAAAAGCAGCATTCTGCCCCCCTAAAAAAAATCTGTTGACACAAATAGGCCTTAACTGACTTCCAACAGAGTCCTGTAGAGTACACTTTAGTCAAACAAACTGCTAATACTGCCAGCAGACTGCCACGTAACTAACAGTCTAAAAAAGAAGGCGAAACACTCTAAAGCAGAGAGGTATGGCTGTATCCAAAATCAGAGGCAGAAAGGGAACAATTGGCCACTGCTAGACTGCTTGACAGCTACCCCAGCCCCCAAAGTCCCTCCAAGCCAAATATGCAGCATATGAAGGTTGCTAAACTTCCAGTGGTTTTTCTTCCTACAATCCCCTGCAGTGGAGGACCCAAATATGCCTGCTCCTCCCCAGACCCAATATTCACTGATAAATTTACTGCAAATTTCAGCCCTGTACTCTAACCACTAGAATACATTGGCTATCTAGTGGGAAATCAGATTAAAAGCGGGCTGGATTCTATCTCAAGCAAATCTACTGGATGGGATTCAAATCTGAGAACTGTTGATGGAAATGGGTCTACTCTATTACCAATCAAGCCTGGATCCGGTCCTCAATTACGGATAGGGGGAAAGGATGGGAAAATCCATTGTTATTATTTTTCAGTTTTTAAAACATTTTTAAACCAAGGTTTCTTTCCATCCCAAATATGTGATTTGCAAAAATCTGGTGATTCTTCACAAATACACTGCACACATTTTTCATGCATCAACTCTGGCCAATTTCAAAAGCCGGAGGCATTCTCAGAACAGGAATTACTATGCTGTACCTTCTTGCTAGGTGTGTATCAAAGATAAAGAGCTTATTTTTAACAAGAGATGGCAAAAGCAGAAAGATTCAAAAAGTCAGTCTTTTAAGAGTTAACCACCCAGAGTCCAGGGCCTTGGTGACAAAACATGCAACCAAGAACTGTATCTATTTCTCTTACATCTTTTAAAGAAAATATTCCCAAATTCTTTTGATTCTCAGCATGAAATGCATTTTTGTGAATGTTTGATATCTTGCACAAAAATGCATTGAAACAAGGGCCAAAATCCAATGACTTATCAAATGCTGGAGGAAGTCAGACGGAAGTCAGAGCTGTGAATTGCCACTGGTTAAGAAACCTGTGCTTGCATTTCTCATGGCATGTCCTGGCATGTGACTGGTGAGTAGCAAGGAATGCCATGTTGATTTTTTTAAAAAAACCTGTATCCCCCCCCACCTTGATTTAACATTGGCATCTTTAAGTAAATGGATTCTGGGCAGTGTTTATTTTATTGAAATATTTTCTTCTTGCACAATTTGGATCAAACTTCTGGAAACTGAAGCCAACATCTCTACACGTTTTCAGTTTTGCTGCTCATCATCCTGTTTTTAAATAATTGCTAAAGCACTTTCCCTCTGTCCTGTTATTTTAAGTTAACGGCGTTGGCATTTCTGAAAACCTCGTGACTCTTGCTCTCTTGGCAATTTTTTTTTCAAAGGCAATGTCTAGTTAAGAACACACTGATGGGTAGCTCAGTGGTTTAGGCATCTGGCTATGGAGACGGAGGTTGGTGGAAGTTCGATTCACTGCTCCACTTCCTGGACTCCCTGGTCCATGAAGTCTCTTTCAGCTCTCTGAGTTCTTAGGTGGTGAAGAAGAAGAAGAAGAAGAAGAAGAAGAAGAAGAAGAAGACACACTGGGTATTACTAGTGTTCACAAAAGTGTAATGTCTTTCACCAAACAGATGAATAAAGCTTTATCTTGTGTGTGTGTGTGTGTGTGTGTGTGTGTGTGTGTGTGTGTGTGTGTGTGTGTGTGTGTGTGTGTGTGTGTGTGTGTGTGTGTCTGAAGGACCTATTGAAGTCTTTTCCAGGAGTGGCCCATCCAAATGAAGTGGATAACAATTACCATGAACCTCAGTCTGTGTGACTGCTGAGGATGATGGATGTTGCGTTTCAACGCAAATGGAGGGATGAAAATGTACTGTAGAGGCTGTTTTGAAGACCACATCCAAAGGCATCTGCAAGGGAGGGAGCGCCATGTGGTGGTGGGGGGGAGAGGGACAGGGGAATAGAGGTGGAGACTGATTGGAACTGATGTCTCCAGATGC
Organism: Phrynocephalus forsythii; assembly: GCA_029282475.1. Taxonomy (NCBI): domain Eukaryota; kingdom Metazoa; phylum Chordata; class Lepidosauria; order Squamata; family Agamidae; genus Phrynocephalus; species Phrynocephalus forsythii. The sequence continues at coordinate 18,360,782 of JAPFRF010000001.1, forward strand.
AGGTAGAGAAAGAGAAAGTCCACCAGCATTTACAAACCTTTTCTGCTGTTACATGTGCTTGCATCCCCCCCACAGAATATGGTGTATGGTAGGGCTTGACTAGTCCTTGGCCCTGCTTATGGCACTGCAACACTTTTTTGACACCTGTACCCAAGAGAGAGGCACACACACATATACACAGAGACAGAGAAGGCAGAGGCATAGCTAGGGTTTTCAACACCCGGGGACAAAGTCAGTTTTCGCACCCCTCCTGATTCTACCAGACAGACCCTCTTGTGACAAAGTGTGAGCCATAAGGAGGGTCTGTCATATGAACAGACACACATTACTGCCCAGAGACCTTTGGGTAATGGGTGCCAGGACCCTGCCTGCCACAGAACCTGACTCTCAGGGGTTAAATGGTGAAGAGCTGCTGGAGGAGCCTTGCAGCTCAAATCAGGAAGCAGCTGGGTCTGATGACTCAACTGAAAACATATCTTCATCTCCTAGAAGGGCCATGAGCAGGATTCTGAAATAACATGCTACCAGAAGAACTAGGGAAAGGGTCTTTGATGCTAGGCGGAAAATCAGGTCGGCAAGCCCTGAGTACTAGCAGAAGCCTTTCCAGAAGTAAGGGTGTGTTCCCTGTTTTGGAATAAAGCTGGCAAGCTCACCTTGAGCTTTCTGTGGGAGCAACACGTCATTTGAACTTGCCACCACGTTCCTGTCTGTTTCTGATCTTGGCTCTGTTTCCTGACTTCGGACTGGTTTCCTGGACAATGGCTTGATCTGTCCCCTTGGGTTTGGCATCTGGTTTCCGTGAGATATTCTGGTTTTGACTTGGACTGGTAATTGCTGAGAGTTGGATTCTCTTATTTATCTGGCACTTGATTGTTAGCAAAGGACTTGATCTTGCCTGGCTTTACGCTAAAGATCTTGGCAAAGAACTGAACCCTGTTTGTGTGTGTGCTCTGTGTGCACGGCTTGACAGTTTGCTCCCACCCAAACTTCTTCAAGCAGGATGGAAGAGGAGGGGGCTGTTGGGATGACACCGCTGGCAGTTTTGCAAAACCAAGTGCTGCTTTTGTCTCAGGCAATTGCTCAATTGCAGCAAGCTCCAGCACCAGCTGAGTTGCAGCTCCGTTGCCCTTTGCTGCCTCCTGACTGGTTTGAAGGCAAGTTAGAGGAATTCCCTGCATTCCTGGCTCAATGCAAGCTGTTTATTGAGGTGGGTGCTCAAGAATGTCCTAATGAGAGGTCTAAGGTCTGCTTTATCATCAGTTTGCTGAAAGGACAGGAAGCCAAATGGGCTACTCCCTTACTCCTCAGTGCCTCGCCTCTACTGGATAATTATCAGGCTTTCCTGAATCACATTTCTTCAGCTTTTCAGAACCCTGTGCAGACTGCTACTGCCAACCGGAGACTCAGAGCTCTGAAACAGGACAAGATTCAGTGTTTGACTACACCACTGCATTCCGTTTGATAGCACAGGATTTGCATTGGAACGAACCGGCACTGATTTCTCAGTATATGGAAGGATTGGCAGATGAGGTGCTTGATGAACTCTCTAGGGTGGAGCAACCAAGCCCGTTACAGGAACTCATTATCCTGTGTCTCAGGATAGATGGACACCTGGAAAGCCGTTGCCTCTCCCAAGGCAAGAACTACAACCAGCAACCTCTGCCAGCTGTGCCTAATCTGCAATCCGGTGAAGCCCGCAGAATGGATCCAGAACCTATGCAACTGGGAGCTGCTCGACCATGCCTCACCCCAGAAGAAAAGGCAAGATGACGCTCTCATAATCTCTGCCTGTACTGTGGAGGAGGAGGACATTTCACTTCCATTTGCCCTTTGAAGTGCTCCTCAATAAGTGCTGCTACCTCTTCAGCAGTAAAAGGGCAGCTCCATCCTTGAAGGAACCCACAGGAATGGAGCATACGAAGGGTTCCCAGACAATACCATCACGCCACAAGGACCTTTCCTGGTACCTGTAACTTTAGGGCTTCCTGATGGCCAGAAAGTACCTGTGTATGCTATGGTAGACTCTGGGGCAGCTCACTGCTTTGTGTATGCTGGGTTTGTGCGGTGCCATCAGATTCCAGTACAGAACAAGGAAACTCCTTTGCTGGTAGAATCCATTGAGGGTCAGTTACTTCGTTCTGGGCCGATAGCTCAGGAAACCTGTCCACTTACTCTTCACTTAATGGAACACAATGAGCAGATTTGCTTTAATGTTACTCAGATGCCCCTCTTGTCTTGGGACTTTCCTGGTCGTGAGCTCATAACCCATTGGTGGATTGGGTGCAAGGGGAATTGTACTTCAAGGTTCCTTGCTCAAAGAAAAATTCTTCTACCATCCTGGCAGCTGCCCATGCTACATCTGACCCTGTCTTGCCCCAGGTATACCACGACTTTGCGGATGTATTTGAGGGAAAGGGGGCTGACAAGTTACCTCCGCATCGGCCCTATGACTGTGCCATTGATCTGATACCTGGGGCACCCCTCCCTGTGGGATGAGTCTATCCTATGTCCGAACCTGAGTTAGAAGCTTTGAGGGCTTTCCTAGACAAGAACCTTTGACATGGGTTTATACATCCTTCCAAATCGCCATTGTCCGCACCAGTGATCTTTGTAAAGAAGAAGGGAGGGGAGCTTCATCCTTGTAATGATTACCGGGCATTAAACAAGATCACTATTCGGGATCGGTACCCTTTACCCCAATCTCTGAACTTTTGGACCAGTTAAAAGGGGCAAAGTGTTATACCAAGCTGGACCTTCGTGGGGGTATAATTTGGTGCGTATCCATAAAGGAGATGAGTGGGAAACCGCGTTTCGGACCCGGTACGGTCAATATGAACATTTTGTAATGCCTTTTGGACTGACAAATGCACCCAGTGTATTCCAGCGGATGATGAATGACATTTTCCATGATCTACTAGATTGTTGTGTGGTCATTTATTTAGATTATATCCTGATTTATTCCGCTGACCCAGCTCAGCATGTTCAAGATGTTCGTCAGGTCTTGCAACATCTCCAGGAAAACGGACTATATGCTAAGCTGGAAAAATGTGAGTTTGACATTAAGGAAGGTGAATTCCTGGGGCATATTATTTCTCCCCAGGGAATTCGCATGGACCCTAAGAAAGTAGAGGCTGTGTTGTCCTGGCGGCAACCACAAAACCGTAAGGATTTGCAACTAGTTTCGCCAACTACTATCGCCAGTTTATTCCTGCTTACGCCGACATTGCTGCACCTTTAAACCGTCTCCTTCGGCTCAAAGAGCTTTTCCGGTGGACTCTAGAAGCAGAAGAGGCTTTCTCTACCTTGAAAACCCGCTTCACCTCGGAACCCTTGCTCTGTTATCCTGATTCACAATTACCCTTCATAGTGGAGGCTGACGCATCTAGCGTTGCTCTGGGAGCAGTGCTATCTCAACAGGATGATCCCTCCCAAAACCCGCGTTCCTGTGCCTATTACTCTCGGCAGTTAAAACCTGCAGAGAAGAATTATACTATCTGGGAGCATGAACTGCTGGCCATCAAGACGGCTTTTGAGGTATGGAGGCATTACCTCGAGGGAGCTCGACACCCTGTTTAAGTATTGACTGATCATCAAAACCTTGAACATCTACAAACAGCCCGGCGATTGACTCAGCGACAAATCTGGTGGTCATTATTCCTTTCCCAGTTTGATTTCCGGATCAAGTACATTCCTGAGGCTCAGAATAAAAAAGCTGATGCGTTGTCCAGAAAACCTGAGTATGCAGCGCCTGTGAAAGAGACATTAGTGGTGCCCATCTTGCCTCCCTCTGTGTTCGCGGCCACAAATCCATGTCTCAGCTTGGCAGAAGAAATCCGTGAATCTCAAGCTCGCGATTCACGGTCTCAGCAACGACATCAGGAACTCCAGAACGGGAATCATGGAGAGTTTTCTGCACAACAAGGGTTATTATTACATCGAGGGCGGTTATATGTTCCTGCTGGTCCTCTTCGTAACCAGGTGTTGCATCTCTCACATGACTCTTTACCTGCTGGACACTTTGGACTTTACAAAACCCTGCATCTTCTCACAAGGGATTTCTGGTGGCCACATATCCATGCTGATGTTGCCCAATACGTGGGTTCCTGTGAAGTTTGTTGGCGGGCAAAGGATGTTGTGACCAAACCCTTGGGTCTGTTGCATCCTTTGCCAACACCCTCTGGTCCCTGGAATGCTGTCTCCTTAGATTTCATCACAGATCTTCCTCGCTCAAACAGGTTTACCTGCATCCTGGTCTTTGTGGATTTATTCACCAAAATGGCCCACTTCGTTCCTTGCCCTAAATTCCCTACCGCATCAGAAACAGCTCATCACTACTTGCAACACCTCTTCAGACTTCACAGTTTACCTGCACACCTCATTTTGGATTGTGGGCCACAATTCACCTCCCGCTTCTGGCAAGCAATGCATAAGGCACTAGGAACACAAGTTCACCTGTCATCAGCTTATCACCCCCAGTCAGATGGTCAGACTGAGCGCACTAATGCCACCTTAGAACAATATTTACGCTGTTATACATGCTACCAACAAGATAACTGGGAGGATTTGTTACCTTTAGCTGAATTTGCATACAACAATGCTGTACATTCTTCCACTTGCCAGACCCCATTCATGGCTAATTATGGTTATCATCCTCGGTATTTCCCAACTACCCTTCCTTCCACCTCTGTGCCGGCTGCAGATGCATACATTCAAGAACTCCATGGCATTCAGGAATTATTGCGAGAGCAACTTGACCATGCTAAGGAAGTATATAAGAAAGCAGCGGACAAGAAAAGACAGGAAGGGCCACAGCTAAATCCAGGCATGAAAGTTTGGCTCTCTACTTGATACCTGAGACATCCTGGACGATCCCAAAAACTAGATCCTCGGTTCATCGGTCCTTATCCCATCTTAGAACAAATCAATCCAGTTGCTTTTTGTCTGCAACTACCTGCTTCCCTTCATATTCATCCAGTATTCCACTGATCCCTCTTGGTTCCAGGTGCAGACCCTGACCCCAACCGACCACCGACTCCTGAACCTCCTCCACCGATTTTAGTAGAAGGAGAAGAAGAATATGAAGTCCATCAAATCTTGGATTCTCGAATACACCGTGGAGGATTGCAGTATTTGGTAGACTGGGAAGGTTATGGACCTGAAGATCGGTCATGGGAACCTGCATCCAACTTGAATGCTCCTGAGTTGGTTCAACAATTCCATGACAGTTACCCTGATAGGCCTGGCCCATGGGGAGGGGGATAGTGCCAGGACCCTGCCTGCCACAGAACCTGACTCTGAGGGGTTAAATGGTGAAGAGCTGCTAGAGGAGCCTTGCAGCTCAAATCAGGAAGCAGCTGGGTCTGATGACTCAGCTGAAAACATATCTTCACCTCCTAGAAGGGCCATGAGCAGGATTCTGAAATAACATGCTACCAGAAGAGCTAGGGAAAGGGTCTTTGATGCTAGGCGGAGAATCAGGTCAGGAAGCCTTGAGTACTAGCAGAAGCCTTTCCAGAAGTAAGGGTGTGTTCCCTGTTTTGGGATAAAGCTGGCAAGCTCACCTTGAGCTCTCTGTGGGAGCAACATGTCATTTGAACTTGCAACCACGTTCCTGTCTGTTTCTGACCTTGGCTCTGTTTCCTGACTTCGGACTGGTTTCCTGGACAATGGCTTGATCTGTTCCCTTGGGTTTGGCATCTGGTTTCCGTGAGATATTCTGGTTTTGACTTGGACTGGTAATTACTGGGAGTTGGATTCTGTTATTTATCTGGCACTTGATTGTTAGCAAAGGACTTGAACTTGCCTGGCTTTACGCTAAAGATCTTGGCAAAAACTGAACCCTGTTTGTTTGTGTGCTCTGTGTGCGGGGCTTGACAGTGGGAGGCATATAAGTTGCATAAATAATAATGAATAGTATAAATAATAATTACATTTCAGAATGAAACTGGAAATGACAGCGATTTGCAATAAAGCAATCAGTAACTCGGAGGAGGGTGGATTCCAGGGTGAGTGCCTGCCGCACCCCTGGCTGGGCCCTTCCTTTTGATGGTGCCCCCCAAATCCTGGGTGTCGGGCAGCCTTGCACTCTGGGACTCGCATGGCTGCTGGAGCAGGCCTTCCAGTCCTCCTCCTCTTCCTCCTCCTCCTCCTCTTCCTTTTCCAAGGGCAGCAAGGAAGAGGCGGAGGCAGGCAGGGAGAAGGAGGAGTGCCTTCGCAGCCGGCCCATCCACCCACCTTCCTGCACTGGCACTCTCTCCCTCTCTGTCTCCGCCTTCTCTCCCTCCATCTCCATCCCTCTGAGATGGGCCTCACTGTGTAGCCTTTTGTTCCCAAGCCCAAAGTTTGTGTGCCAAAAAGGGCCGCAGCAGCTGGCACCAGCTCTCCTCTTGGCGGCTTCACTAACTGCCCCCAGCTGGGCTCCAATGCCCAGGGAGTTGGATCTCTTCTGGCCACAAAAGGCTCCAACTAACTAACCTCCCCTGTGGAGAGCCTGGTCACACAGGGATGGGGGGAGCGGCCCCAGTGGAAGGCTGCCTGTGAAGGCAAGGGGGAGGCAGTAGGCAGAGAATCATTCGTAATTATGTAACATCAATTTGGCACCCCCAGATGTCCCCCCTTGCCCCACTAGCTATGCCACGGAGAGAGAGAGAGAATACTCTAGACAGGGCTCCTCGTCCCCATTACTCACGAACCACCCCATGCCTTCCGTGGGTATGGTACAGGCACTGTGTACTGTGCTGAGACCCTATAGCGCAGTGGTTCCCAAAGTTCCTGATCCCATGACCCTGTAATACAGTTCCTCATGTTGTGGTGACCCCTTGCCCTGCTTGGAAGAGGCCACAAGTCCCCTTTGGCAGGCCACTGCCAGAGGTGCCATAGAGAAGTTCCCTCTACAGGCACCCTCAGCCAATCACAGCCTCTGATGCCATTGACTGACATCTCATCCAACCTATCAAGCTGTAACTCACTCTTTCCTCCCTTCCTCCTCCCTCCTCCTCCAGACCCAAGCCTGTTTGTGCTTTTTTTTCTTCACTGACTCATGGCAACCCCTGTGAAATGGTCGTTCGACCCCCAAAGGGGTCCTGACCCCAGGTTGGGAACCACTGCTTTAGGGCCATGTGCCCCACCAGAACAGGACAGAGATGAATATCTACATGGCAAGTTAGCAATTTTGTTTTTCCACCTCTACAATATATCCCAATACCACTAGGGCCACTGTGCTATTGGTACAACAAATAACAGTAGTCATATTAATATGATTTGTTACATAGCCCATGGTCTAAAATTATTTCTAGTTTTAGGGGCGTGGTGGCTCAGTGGGCTAGAGCACTGAAAACTGTCGGCTGCAAGGTCAATCGGTTTGAATCCTGGGTGCTACACACAGTGAAGTGACTGACAAAATTGTTTAGATGAGCAGCAAAATGTTTCAGTCTCTCAAGAAAAGAAGTCCAGTTGTCATGGCCCAACTTCCAGATACCTGGATAACTGAGGATCTTCACGGGCATAAGCTAAATAAGCTTCTTGCTATTTTTCTCCAAGGGAATGACAACTGTGTGAGTAAATGTTTCTCTATGGAAAACTAGATTTGGCTGAAAGCCTCGTCCTGACCGGTCCTTCCACAGGGCTTGGAGACAAGCAACGCTTTTGGCTTTAGTGAGGAGCCTAGATGCTCTCTCCCGTTCTGCATTTAGGCTAATTAAAATAACACCTTCTTCCCGTAAGACTTGAACCTCAAAATGTTATGTCATGAAAAAGTGAATCTCCCAGAACCATCCTACATATTCTCTTTTGTCTTTAGAAATGAAAATTCTGTGTCAGGGTTTGCCCTCAGAAAGGCCAAAGGAACTACACACTTGGATACCATCACAGTATGCAAGTGGTAGCAGAGGGGTGAGGAATGAGAGGTTCGAGGTGTGTGCCCCCGAATTTTCCAAGAATCCTTGAGACAGATTTCTGGATGTTGCAGGCCACAAACACAAAAATGCAGGCCTCTGGCACTCCTGCCGTATGTGGTGTTAATATTGTTAAAAAGCTGCTGTATTGCCTCCTGGAGTCATAATTTTATGGGAGCTTAATGGGCTATGATTCTATGAATCCCAGCATCCTCTCTGCCCAGGAGGACACATTGATCACATGACAGTGAGGGCAGTTGACTGATCCTGTTCAGCGATCAGTCTGCGTCATAATGTCACTGTCCATCAGTATCTATAGAGGGCGCCTCCTAAAGAACTACCGTATAACTCTCGGTCACTGCAGTAGCTTTCTTTTAAATCAATGACAAATATGGCAGCAGCATCAGAGGTAAACAACCTAAAAGCTCTTCTCTGCGGTGGTGGAGGAAGGAGTGAAATCTCTACTTCAGAAGTCTTATTCAAGACCCTTCAGCTATCTTATATTTTCTTTGTGCTTCTCAGCTGCACTGTAGGAATTGCAGCTTTTGACTGCTACTTCACTGCAGATTTAAAACACATTTTCCCATAGAAAAAGGCGTCTTCAAAGTCAATATCCTATCGGGCAGATGCCTTATCTTTGAAGCGCCCCCGGGCACGCCCACTTCTGCCCGCTGTAATGCATTTTCTTGAGTCAGCCACTCGGGATAGTTATTTCCTGCTCTGCTTGCAGAATTGTCTTTTTCAGCAACTTATGTACATGGGAACCGAAGGAAACAAGGAGAAGAACCAGCTGACATGGGATCTGCAGAATCACTGTATGCCCCACGTGATCACAATAGGGGAAAAGACAACTCAAAATAAAAAGCGGCTGATAAGGGACGTGAAGTAGCACTATAAAATTAGTGTGTTTCTTAGTGTGCATTCATTGGCCTTGCAATTTCGTTACTGAAATATGCAAGGACCCACCCACCACCATTGTGGAGTTGGTAACACTCCATCTATTCTGGCAATTTATTTCCAACTAGTCAGATGCTTTCAGAATATGATGAAGGAAGGTACAAATAATAAACAGCTTGTTATGACTTCCTTTGTCGCTGGTATTCCAGCAGCTGCCAACTGAAAATTCTAACAATTTGGTGTACACTGCACCTGCACGCAGAGGCTCCACTTATATTTATTCTGTACTCCAATGTAAAAGTCACATCAGAGGAATCAATAATACTTATTCTGAAAGCAGCTCACAGGGTAAAAACCAAAAGCTGAGAAACAGCTGAGCTTCTGGCATTGAAGGTATGGAACTGTGGTATGTAGCCATGGGGCTGTGTATGTGAAAGGATGTGTCTACTTATATCTTCTAAACAGGAAGCTAAAATACTATTGGTTTTCATTAAGTATTACATGATTTCTGTTTATATACAAATCAGGAACCAAAAAACAGCAGCATTTCTCAATGCCTTTCCTTATATTATTGGAGGGAGATTAAACACACATTTGCATAACTAGCTTAGTGATTTTGGTCTGTCTGGAGAGCCCAAGTTTGGAAGTTTTCTTCTTGACAGGGGTTGGACTCAATGCTCCATGGCGTACCCTCTAGCTGTGTAGTTTTAAGATTAACATAAGGACATAAGAAGATAAGAAGAGCCATACTGGATCAGGCCAAAGGCCCATCTAGTCCAGCTTCCTGTATCTCACAGTGGCCCCACCAGATGCATCTGGGAGCGCATGGGACTAGGTATCTGTCCTCTGATACCACGCCCCTGCATCTGGCCCTTGAAGTACCCTGGTTTTAAGCCTGGAGATTACACATCCCCATCATGGCTTGTAACCTGTGATGGAGTTTTCCTCCAGGCATCTGTCCAATCCCCTTTTGAGGGCATCCAGGCTAGATGCCATCACCACATCCTGTGGCAGGGAGTTCCACAGACTAATTTTAAGATTTTTATAAAGAGTAGTCTCTAAATTGGACATTCCACTTATATTTCTATCTCTAAAGTTAAGAGGAGGAGTATTTTAGATGTGAGGAACCGTTGCCGTCTATCACAAATTATCTAGAGCCCTACTATCTCTGCCTGGCCTCCCAAATAATGGGACATGGGCAGAGGGGATTGAGAGGAAATGCCTTCTGATGTTGGCTGGTCCATACAAAGCTTTGAATGTTAATGGACACCCCCAACCCCCAGCTTTGACTCGCACTCTCCAGAACACTGGAAATGCCTCTTTGTCCCACAAGAGAAGTCAAAGTATTTAAATCCATTACTTGTGCTATGATTTGTGAATATGCTCACGCTGAGGGCGACGCATGTACTTTTGTACGGAGATTATGTGGCGGATGTGTCTCTTTGGGAGCCCTGGGTATTTCTGCAAAGCTTGAGGGATTGGCTTCTGGGCCTCTTGTTTGTATAACCCAATTAAACCCTCAATGAAATTAGGTCAGCATTGGTAGATTAATTTGTACTTCTGAAGCGTTAGATAGTTGCTAATTGGATTTTAATCAGCGTGCTCTAATCTACGCTCCTGAAAGGAGGATGGAGTTCCGGTGGTAAAGCTTTAAGACAAAGCGGGGCAAGGAACAAAGCTTGGAAAGTTGTTGTTCACAAGTTATTAGTTACAGTGATGGCCCTGGTCCAATTTAGTTAGTTAATTACTGCCTTATTTACAAAATGTATAAAAATTAATGGTTGGCTTCCATTCCCCAATCGCCTCCTCTGTAACTAGAAAAGTTGCCAAAACCAGTTACGTCACAACAAGGAGAGGTGTTATGCTTGGTTGCATTGACACATTATGTCAATTAGTATTTTCTTAATCACTGCCCCCCTCAAATACAGTGGTACCTTGTATAAAGGAATTAATTCATTCCAAATGAAATTATGTTAAGCAAATTTTCCTTTGTACAAAGTTCCCACAGGAATGCATTGAAAATGGAGTAATCCCTAATCGTGACTAGAGATGGGCACGAAACAAACAATTTTTCATTTTCGTTTTCATTTTTCCATTTCGTTACGTAATGAAATGACAAACGAATTTTGTCTCTAAAATGAAACGAAACGAACAGAAACACCGGAAATTTTGTTGTGCGTTTCATTTCCATTACTGCAATATGAGTGAATTGCTTAAAATCCTTAAAAAATCACAAAAAATGAAATAAATGGTAACTAAATGGTAACTAAATGAACGAAAACAAAAATGAATTTTTTTCAAAAATTCACAAAAAACGGAAACGAACTGAAACGGACCCTCCAAATGACAAATGAAATGCAATTTTTTTGATTTGTGCCCATCTCTAATCGTGACCATTTTTATGTTGTACGGATTCGCCCCATAGGCGATTCTGTTACATAACGTTCCCTTATCTCTGGAATTCTTTATGTTGTACAGATTTTATGTTATACAAATTGTTTGTTATACGAGGGTCCACTGTATTAGAAGCAACACATTGGCTGAAATGCTGTTGCTCACACAGAGTACTGCCCGCAACACTCGCTCTTCCCAAGCAGGTCATCTGAGGGTGCCAAAACCGAAGGAAGCCCGTAAGACAGTCTGTCTTGGTGGCGACACCTCGTTGATGAAACCAGCTCCCCTCAGGGATCTGCCTAGCTTCCATGCTGCAGGTCTTCAAAACAAACAAACAAACAAACAAACAACAACAACAACAGAAGAGCTGGATATTCAGAATGGCTTTCCCTGGTTATTGATTATTCCTTGTGATTTATTTACTCCCACAAATATTAAAGAAGGGCTAGTTAGGTAAGCAGCATGGGCTAGCACAGGGGAAATGGGATATACCTCTTCCACAATGTAGTATGTCTAATCAAGATCCAGTACCTATAAAAGGTAAATAAAGTTACTATTACACCACACAAGATCTGAAATTGTCTCTAACTGGCTGAAACCAATTGCCTCCAATTTTTGAATGCCCTCCCTAGAGAGACCCGCCTGGCGCCAACACTTTTGGCCTTTTGGTGCCAGCAAGGACCTTCCTGTTTAGCCAGCATTTTAATTAGATAGTGTTTTAGCTGGGCTCATGAGTAGCAGGATTTTAAAATTTTTATTGTATACTGTTTTAAATTGTATTGTATTTTTAATCAAAGAGTTTTATTGATTTTAAAGGGAAAAGGAAAGGGAAGGAAGGGAAAGGGAATGAAGGATACAATATAAAAAGTTACATTGAATCTATCAAGTCAAAGTAAAGGATTATACATCTCAAAGTCTGATAACATGTCAGTTCACTAGTAAATGTACTACTTCTTGCCATCTTCTTTTGGTGATCTCTTCGTAATCTCCTTTCAGGTATCCAGAAAGTCTGTCAATTTCAATACGTTCTCTTATCTTTTCACAGAAATATAAAAATAATAATAAAATTTGTATTGTATTTTATAGTTATAGTTTTAATAATGATGTTGTTTTTTAGTTTTAATAGATTGTTGTATGTCACTCAGAGAGCTTTTGGTAGTGGGGTGGCTAAATTTTTTGTAAATGAATGAATGAATGAATGAATGAATGAATGAATGAATGAATGAATGAACTTATGTTGTAAAAGGCAGCAATTTTTAAAGCATTTCTAATCTCTTTCCAGAAGATCCCAAGACTTCTGTGGAAGCTGTGGGACAGTCAGGGGAAGTCTTTAATCACCAAAGTTCTCTTCCATTGGCAAAGTTGTCTGGAGCTTTAGGAGAGAAGTCAGAAATGCTGGGATTCAGAATGATCATCACTGCTACTGATGTCATCAGCCTTATAAGGCACAGCTGCACAAACAGACTTTCAGCCCTTTACGTGCCATAGTAATGTAACCTCAATGAGAATCAGCCCAGATTTCCTCCACTGCTAGTTATGTCTTAGTTACTGCAAAAAGGAATTAATTGCAGGTGGCTTCATATTTTAACCCAGTGGCTTCCAAGTTCGTCAAACAAAATTCAAAGTTCTGAGCCTCCTAAAAAAAGAAAAATCTCCAACCCCTAAATATATTCAGGAATACAATTGGGCTTGTAAATATGTATCTTGGGAAATAAACATGGTTTGTTAAAAAAACCAACAGCTCTGTGACACAGTCTATGTACTCACTTTGACATTGCGTTCTCTGTGCACATGTGTAAACATTTTCTCTTGAAGTCTGTGAGGCCTAAACATTCTTTCTTTGTACCGTACTTGATCGAGCCCAACTGTGCCTACGTATCAAAAGGCATGCAAATACAGCCCAAACATTTTGCAAGCAGGAACAAACTGCCACACTGACCATGAGGCATGTGTAAATATTTTTGTTAATTCATTAAGCCCAAGGACAATTGAGACCATCTGTGAAATGGTTCATTAGGTTTCTATTGTGTCTACGCCTTCACATGTCAATAAGGCAAAGATCTGGAACAATGTTGTTAACCATGTGAAATACCCGTGCCTGCGGTTCAGTTGACTATAACGAGTTCCTTGGTTGCATCAGTAGGCAATTCTCAAGCAGTAAGATTAGTTCAAGGCAAGAAATGTTGCTGTTGTACAACAGGGGGAAGAAGGGGAGGCCATTCAAAATTACAGAGAAAGGAAAATAATTTTCTCCATATTCATGCTGTGATGTGGGAGATGTCCGATCCTATGAGATTATTTCCAGGCATGTTTCTCCACCAGTAAAGCTGACTGTTATTTATTAGGGCTTATTTCCTGGCAAATGCTCATAGCACTGTAGGCTTACTATCTTTTGGAACACAAGACACTGGGTGTTCTTGTTGTGTTTCTCTTATCAAGGTTGTAGTGGGAGCAAACAGGTTCCAAAAGAGAGGCAGCAATATGAATAATCCACCACCAGGTCTCAAAGTGGCATCTACTAGAGCAGTGGGACCCCTTTGAGGGGTCGAACGACCATTTCCCGAGGGTGACCATGAGCCAGTGAAGAAAAAGGCACAAATGGCTTGGGTCTGGAGGAGGAGGGGGAGGAGTGAGTTACAGCTTGATAGGTTGGAGGGGGTGTCAGTCAATGGCACCGGCAGCTGCAATTGGCTGAGGGTGCCTGTAGAGGGAAGTTCTCTATGGCACCTGCGGCAGAGGGGGCTTGTGGCCTCTTCCAAGCAGGGCAAGGGGTCACCACAACACAAGGAACTGTATTAAAAGGGTCACGGCATTGGGAAGGTTGGGAACCACTGTACTAGAGTCAAGGCACCTAGAGATCCACCCATTGTCTGCTTGCTTCTCAATCCAGGCTGTAAAAATCCATCGGCACTTGTCATCTGTTGAACTTTCCTTGCATCCAGGATACTGGTGCAGCATTCTGGGTGCCTAAGTGACTCCGGGCTGACACTAATGTCAACAGAGTGGAACTGTTGCATTTATATGCTAATCAGTGCAATACACATTCTCACCCAGTGATCCTGCTTCCAATCTGCAAACATCAGATGGGTACGTATTAGACATGGGCACGACCAGAAAAAATGACGTTTCGAGTTTTTGTTTGTCGGAACGGGTCCGTTTTGGGTTGTTTCCATTTGTTGTGAAATTTTTCAAAAATTTGTCGTTTCGTCGTTTCGTTTGTCATTTGTCGTTTCCACCGCGATTTAGCGCGGTTTGACTTCCCAGAGCATAGGGCCGTCCCGCAATCAGGGCCGGAGCTAGGTGTTTTTGCGCCCTAGGCGGCAGGGCAGGGCGGGGGGCGGGCAGCGGGGGAGGTGTGGGCGGGCGGTGGTGGCGGGGGTCATGGGCGGGCGGCGACAGCGGCAGGGGGAGGCGCGGGCGGGCGGGCGGGTGGGTGGCGGCCATGGGCGGGCAAGTGGGCGGGGCGGTGGCGCGGCCGCAGGTGGGTGGCGGCGCAGGCGGGCGGGCGAGTGGGCAGTTAGGATATCACTTAGGATAGAGGTTCTGTTCTTGGCTTGCACCCCAAATGTGTGTGTGTGCAAGCAAATTGAAGTTGGGAAAATAGAAAATAAATGGTAGTATATATTTTTAAAATAAATCCACACCTCCCACTCCCAGTTGAACCTCCCCCTTTATCCAATATCAGAAAAAAATCCTCACAAACTGCCAGAGAAGAAATAAAGAATAAACTGCTATTCCCTCCAGCAGACAAAGCTGCAGGGAATCAAAGAAATTATTTTCTAAATTCAATTCCCTCCCTGCCCGCCTAACTTAAATCCTAAAGCCTCCAGCCTCCCTCCTCAATCTCGATCGGATCACACCAGCACCAGCAGCCAGCCCTCCTCCCTCAACCACATCCATACACCCGACTGCGATTTCTGGAAGGTGCCTCGGCTTTTTATGCCCTCCGAGACATCCAGAAGTGTCAGTCAAAAACCAGGCGATGCCCTTGGTGGAATGGTTCAAAAAAATTGCATGGTCCCATTCCATGCCCAGCCCAAATGGGCAGGTCTAAAAAAAATAAAAAATAAAATAAAATAAAATAAAATAAATACGACATTTTATTGCTATAAAAACCCACTGCTGCTCCTATTAAAATTCAGGCATTTAAAATAAATAAATTTCACACGTTTCTGTGGTGATTTGGTGTGTTTTTTGACCACGATTTCAAAAGAAAAATTGCGGTCGCCATTTTGGATCCCCCCCACCGCATGGCATGGCGAGACGACAAGGATGACCCCCCCCCCAGCCTGGTGCAAGCAGCCCAGGACAGGAGAAGAGGGGGGGAAGTCCGGGGACCCCCCAGAAACCACCCCTCTGGTAGGTGGCAAAGCCTCAGGCAGGCATATTTTCGCCTGCTTTTTTGGCCGGGAGTCGATGTTTCTTTAAAAAACTTTAAAAAACTTTTTCTGTGCTTCGCATTGCGCGATCGCCGCGATGCCACAAATGAAAACGAAAAACCTGACCAAATTTTTCTTTTTTCGGTTCAAGTTCAAGTTCTGGCGGCTTAATTATCGTTACCGTTTCCGTTACGTAATGGAAACGAAAAACGGAAACAAAAACGGAAATTTTGCCGAGTCATGCCCATGTCTAGTACGTATAAGATTGCCGTGTATTCCATAATATTGTGTATGCACACAATAGTGTGTCTTTTCATTTGAATAGCACTTGGGGTGGGAATACTGGAATCCCATAAAATGGGCTGGTTTGTACTGTGGGATCATATTAATCCCTTCACATTTTATGGTTATTAAGAGGCATCTCATGACAGAAAAAGGAAGTGAGGCCTCTTATTGGCCTCATTCGTAATGTAATGTGGTTCCTTTTGCAGCTTGAGTCCACCAGCAGTGTAGAAAAGGCAGAGCTTACTGTGGCCGACCAGGGATTCTGACTTCACCTGCTGCTCCCTCCGATATCCCTACTCTCTCTGAATTTAGCTGAAGTCTGGAAAAGAGACAGGCTCCTTTTGTCAAGTATTTGGCAGTGGTTTGATCCTGAATGAGTAATTACTGTATATACTCGAGTATAAGCCTAGTTTTTCAGCCGTAATTTTGGGCTGAAAAAAGGGGTCCTCGGCTTATATGTGGGTCAATACTTTTAGCCACTGAGGCAAGTTTGGGTCAGTGGCTAAAAGTCATTTTAAACATTGTGCGCCACTTCTCCTGACACCCCCATGTTTAAAATGAATTTTTAAAAGGTCATTTTAAAACAATGTTTAAAATGACTTTTAGCCACCAACTCAAGCACTTGGCTCGGTAGCTAAAAGTCATTTTAAACATCACACACACACCCAGCTCACAAAGGAGGAGTTGCCAGGCCCTGCTGCATTTCCCACCCTAGGCTTATACTTGAGTCAATAAATTTTCCCAGTTTTGGGGGTTTAAATTAGGGGCCCCGGCTTATACTCGGGTCGACTTATACTTGAGTATATACAGTAAGAGTCAGAAATGTCTGTGAAGATCCCCAGTCATCCAGGCGAGGTTATCTGGAAGTTGAGTCATGGCAACTGGACTTCTTTTCTTGAGAGAGCAAAAAGTTTCACTGCTCAACCAAGCAGCTTCGTCAGTCTGAGGGAAGTTAGTGGCGAGTCCTCCATTTTATAGTTCAGCTTCATTTCACATCATTCTGGTCCGAATAGGCTCATTAAGTGGACATTGGTCTGAATAGACTTGTTAGGTGGACAATGGCCTGAATGGGGTCATTAGATGTACAATGACCTGGGGTGTGTGGAAGTCCCACCTATGCAATCCTTCCCAACACTCTTTAAGTATGGGTCGTTAGCTGTGGCCTTGCCAGTGGAGGTGTGAAGGGCTTCTGATTTGTTTGGGGATAGTTGAAAGAGCAGCTCAACAGCACCAAAATGTTTCGATCTCTCAAGAAAAGAAGTCCAGTTGCTAAGAGTCACTAAGTTTACAGCAGAGTGTTCCCTCATTTGCTGATACGGACTGGTCATTTGCTGATATGGACTGCTGATACAGGAACTGTTATGAGGTGCATTTGCTGTTCTGAATTTACTGCTGCACCCTCAACCTTTCTACAAAGTGGAGACCCAAAGCCCTAATGATGTAAGAATAAGGGTATAAGGAATACTTGCCAAATTCGACAGGACAAGACACCTGGATGTGGAATTTCCAGTCGATGTATGCGGGGAAGAGGAGGCCTTTGGACACACAGGGCCACTCCACATGAATCGGAACCCTGGTTTGCAGGAGATGTGTGTGGCTGGCCTAACGTGGAACTGTTCCACAGATGCAGCTGCCTCCCCCCCCCCGCCTCTCCAGATTGTCCCTTTCACGCGTTGACATAGCAATGGTGGAGCAATTCGTGTTTTCCTCTCGTCTTTTATGGACTGCACGCTTATCACGCCAAAAAAAAAAAAAAAAAAAAAGGAAAAGGAAAAGAAAAAGGAAAAAAAGACACGTGATTCTTGTACACTGTCCAAAGGGTGGGTTATACCTTTGTTAGTCCACTGAAAATTCATAAACAGAAGCTTACAGTCCATCCTTATCAGTTTGGGCACTACGGAAGGTCAAGGGTGCAGGATAGGACCCTAAAAATTATGGCCACACATTCAGGCAAATGATCAATCCAGAAAATGCAAATAACCCCTCCAGTTGTGCTAATCCTTTACAGACCTTGTTCCATTTGGACAAAATGCACACACACACACACACACACACACACACACACACACACACACACACACACACACACACACACACACACACACACAGTATATTCTTGTCCAAATGTGAAACGGATAGCACCAGAAAGTGGGTGGGGTGGAGTTGGGTGGAGAAGCACTCTCACTGGTGACAAGAAAAACATTGTGGGTCCTTGTCCTCACCTGTGAGATCATCAAAAGCATGAGGAGTAGTGGCCCTGTGTGCGAATCCCTGACTGTGTATGCCCATGCCTAGAGCAGGTGCATGAGGAAGCAAAGGGAAGACCCTGCACACCTCTGGGTGGGTGGGTGCCCTTAAGACTTGGTGCCAAACGGGATGAATTTTGTATCAGCAATACATGGGAGGGAGTCATCTCCCCCCCCCCGCAACTCCTACGGTTTGAAAATATCTCTTTCTTCCTCCATCCCCCATTCACCTGTTTTAAACCCACGAGTAGGGACGGGCATGAAATGAATTAAAATTTTTATTTCATTATTTGTTATTCATTTCGTTAGGTAACAAAATGAATAACGTCCCCTCTCAGAAAAATGAAATGAAACGAAATGGAAATTTTCATTTTGTTCCATTCACTTTTGGTTTCCCCAACCCCACTGGTGTCCCTTACCTGACGTCCAGGTCGGGGAGCTCTGAAGGTGGCGGTGAGGAACTGCTGGGCCTCCGGAGACGGCAGCGCGTGGTCCACCGCCACCCAGCGCGACCACTGCTGGTGTTCCAGAGGCAGCGGTAAGGCCTACCACTCTCCGGCATGGCCACTACCAGGACCATTCGGGCCACCGCAGCCGCAGCCGCAGCCGCCACCCGGATCGCCTCCGCCGCCGGGATCGCCGCTTCCACCACCACCATCCAGGTAAGCTGAACCAGTTTGTTTGGGTTTTTTCGTACAAATTTTTGTTTTAAAAATTCATACGAAACGAAATGAAGCAAACTGAGGACGCCCCCAAAACAGAACAAACCAAACCATTGGTTTTCTGATTCATGGCCAGCTCTACCCACGAGGCAAGTGTGCTTGCACACACTGAGCATTGCTGTGGTAGTCACACTTTTGCTGCTAACCTGACTGAAATTCATAGGAACCTTGCAGACCTCACGAACCAGGGAGGTTAGCAGTAGCGCTGTGCACTCACTATTAGAAGCCTTCTGTTTTTGTGTAGGAAGTATTTGGAATCTCTTGAGCGCGCTGAGCTGCTGCTCTCTTGTCACTGCAGAGGAATTCAGCATGGATATTTATTTCTCCTCTATAGGTTTAATCTTTTTGCTATTGTGACTTTTTAATTAATACCAAATGGCTTTTAAAAAGAGGCAGGCAATTAATCATAATCTTCAGCAATTAACAGGAAATAATCCCACTTTGTTCAAGTCATTTGGAGGTGATTATATGGATAATCCAATTGGATTTATTCCAGGGTAAGGCTGGAGCTCTCCTTCATTAGGCCAATTACACCGCAATGTTCTGTAGAATTTCCTCATCATAATTTTAAATATCTAGTAAAACACACTGTGTGAGCTGATACAAATGGCCATGCGTTCCTTAGATAGTTGTATGATTTACCTTGTTGCACAGTACTTCAAAATAAAGCAACACCTAATAATAATAAACCCAGGATCTGGAATGACATCACAAGAGCAGAAAAATTCAGAGCAAAATGTGAGTGCATTGTGTTGCTTGGAGTGGGAAATGCAATTCTGCATATTTTTCCAGGCGATACATTTTTTTACCATCAAATCCTTATTTTTCACACTTCATTTTTAATTAATTTAGAGATTACGTTTCCTTTAGTGAGTTCAAGGCATGATAGGTGTCTTCCCTCCTCAGTTTATTTTCATGACTGCCTTTTGAAGTAGGTCAGTTTGGTTAAGAGAGACTGGCCACCGTCACACAGTAATTTTCAAAGCACAGCTGTGAGCATGCGTTTGCCTCAGTATGCATATTGCAAATTATCTTGCTTTGATTTAGTGATTCATCCCTGGAAGGGCAAACTTTCCTCACCAAGTGTGATTGCTCAGGCGTGGAGTTTTGAAGGAACGGTGTGCCTGAAGAGAAAATGTTGAGTTAGCACAACATAAATGTTTCCTTTCATTTTTATGTGACCCAGTGCCTCACATTGTTTTTCTTACTTCATCTATCTAGACACCGAGCTCTGGTTAGACCAGATAGACCAAGGAAGTGGCAGCCAAATTACCCTTGAACAAATCTAGCCTTAAATGTTGCATTCTGGTGCCTGGTGCCTGTAGCAAATACTGAATTATCCAGCAAATTTTATATCGCCTGTTAAAATTTACCACCGTTCCATTGAAATAGAAAAGAGTATATGCATGCTTGTGTCTTTGTCCGCACCTTAGTGACATATCCACACGTACCTTGGGTTTTGTGTTTAAGAAGAAACAACGCAGGTTTGTGGTTAGAGTGTCTGGCCTTAAAGACCTGGCTTTATCGTGAGGCGTTTGGCGATTGTTAATTTTTTTTTGTTCCCGCCATCCTACCTTCAGCCCCTTTTTCGTTTTATTGTGATGATATTGTGATGTTTCGCTTATTGATTATTTTATTATTGCTTTCATTTCTATTTTGTTGTAAACCGCCCGGATATAAATAAATAACTGTGCTCAAATCTCTACCCTTCTGTGAAAGTTGCTGTAGGCAGCCATTTTTTTTTTTTTTGCCATGGACTTACCTTGCAGAATCGTTTGGAGGATACGCAGCAGAGGAAGATCAAAGACACCAATGTGTGCTACCTTGAGAACATTGGGGGGGGAAGGTATATATGGGGTGGGGATGAATGATCAAATGCCTCAGCTCTGCACATGCTCCATGGGGGGTGGGGGTGGCAGAAGGCATCAGAAGGGAAACAGTGGCTTAGAGGCTTCCATTCAGCACAATGGTGATCCTTGGAGATTCCTCAGACATTCACTGACGGGGTGAAGAGGCTCCTTCTGGATCCGTGGCATAGAGGCAGAGGAGGCTGCGGACGCCAGAGTGTTTTATGTGGTACCATGATTTTATCTACGCAGTTAAGGCTGAAAGATGCTTCCTTGTTTTCCTGACATCAGGCAATGGCTTGACTGGCATGGGGATTCATACAGCCCTCTGTCAAGGACCTTGTCAGGGCAAGAGTTCAGACAGCAAAGGACATTCTCAGCCACAAGGGCTGGGACACAACCCCAACCCCGAGGTCAACAGAAGAGCCTTGCCACACCCAGCACCAGGGCCACGGAGGGCTGCCGGAGCGGAAGGCTTGGCGCTCATCCACAAAGGTATCGGAAGCCCAGTAGGAAACAAGGCCACTCCTTTCCAAGATGACAGGAAAGCATATGGGGGAAACACACCAAGATGGCTGAGTCCCAGGGGGTGGGTGGGCAGGAGGTTGGGAGGAGGTGGGATGAAAGAGAGAGGAAGGATCATGCTCCATTACCCAAGCAGCAAAAGGAACAACCGTGAGCAATTTTTGAAGCCTTCAAGGCCATATCTTAATGATTCTCAAGCGATAGGTTGCTGTAATCTCTTAAATGGATTGGAATGAAGGACGGAAGGACCCAGCACCATATTATTCTCTCTCTCTCTCTCTCTCTCTCTCTCTCTCTCTCTCTCTGAAGAGAAAGAGAAAGAAACTGAGAGAGCAACCAACCACATCAATAAATCTTAATGGAATTTTAATGGCCTGATTTGTATTGTTTTCTGTTCACTACATGAGATACAGGTAAATGTGAATCAGCCCCAAATTTGCCTCCCCAGCCCTTACTTTCCCCCCCTCCTCTGTTGGCGCTTCTACCTCTTTCTCAATTGAATACATTTGCATTGGGTTCAGACCATGTGATTGCTTGAGCCAATGCACCTTCAAGGCTAAATGGGCTACCCAAAGCTTCTTAGGGTGCTTTTACACGACCCCTAAGATCCGCTGGCCACTTAAATTCGGACCAGAGATCTTGGGGGTTGTCGCTCTTCCTGTGTTCCCACCCTCTCCACACTTCCTTGCTCCTGTCTCTGTGAGGGGAGGGAGAAAAAAGGGGAGAAAAGAATGCAGGCTCACCTCCGTCTGCAGGTGGAAGCCGCCCCGAGCCCCGTCGTTGTCGTGATTCCTGTCTCTTAAAGGGGCGGCGGGGACAAAAAACAAACAAACACACTCACTGCTTTACATCCACATCAGAAATTTTTCACCCTCGGAGACCAGGTACTTTTAAAATGCGCTGGGACACGCTTAGGTGGGCATGGTCGCACTTAATTTTCTTTAAAGTCTAGAGCTGGTGGGAAAACAATTTTAAGCTCTGCATCTGGGAGCCCTTTGTGTCGGATTTTAGGGGTCGTGTAAAAGCGCCCTTAGTTGAAGATGATGATGAGAGAGGGTTGTTTCCAAACTATTTTTTGTTAGTTTTTAAAGAGCCTAGTGCAAGCCTGGGTGTGAGAGGGCAGCTGAGGACCAAGCGGAAAAAAGGAGTGAGAAGTCAGCTGAAGATGTGGAGGAAACTATGAATTAGCAGCTTGTTAGGATAGATCTGCATAGGTTGTTAAGGTAACTCGGATGTAGACATGGCTCCTGCAGATCTGGACAGTCACTTAACAAGCTGCAAACAAGGTGGATTGCCAATTTCCTTCAATCAGTTTTTGCTGACTCCTATATAGTTGGCTAAAGCAAACCTGCCTGGGGAAACCCAACTTCCTAGGATGCTGCTTCATAATGGATCCATTCACATTTTTTCCTGCTATGTGGTTGCACCCCGAGTGAAAGGCGGAGGAGAGGAAGGCTAAGAGCAAGGCAGTGAAGTAGAGGACAAAACTTGACAAGGCAGGAAAAAGCAGACAAATAAACATGAAATGTTGTGTAAGTGCATTATGAGAGGGAAATAGCATTAAAAAGTTGAAGGTGTCGAACATTTGCAATTACCGCATTTTTTGTCTATATAAAATGCTCCCAAGTATAAGACAACCCCCACTTTTCCAACCTCAAATTAGAGAAAGAGAAACAGGAGCCCGTCCAGGACGGATCCTCCCCATCTTCTTGCCGTGGACCAGGCGGGTGGACGGCAGCAAGGGCTCCTCTTCCTCAGCTTCAGTGTGAAGGAAGCTGAGAAAGAGGAGCCTGCCAGGGAGAAAGCAATAGGAGGTGAAACAGTGGGGAAAGATGGAGCAATGTGCAACTGCTTGAGTAAAAGAGAGGTGGGGGATTCCTTGTCCAGATTGAGCGAAGGGTGAGGGAGATGCAGGGCTCGAATTAGGTAAGGGAGGTGGAGGAAGAGAAGCACTGGAAAGAGGCTGGAGAGGTGGAGAGGCGCAGGCCAGGAGTGTCCCCCGCTGCTGCTGCTGTCCTCGCCTTTTCTTGCAGGGCATCCACCATTTGTTTTCTCAGGCACGCCCTGTGGGGGCCCTCTCCTCAGCTTACTTGCATGTAAAACACACCCCTCAATTTTAAGTGCAGCAATTTTAGGAAAAAAATATTGTCGGGATAAATTACACATGGGAAAATACGGTACAGTCACACACATCCCCGCCATTTCGCGGTTCAGGTACTGCGTTCCCACTACCTGCACCTCGGAGCTGCGCGGGGGGGGCAATCCGGTCGCTCCACACCACCACCCCCGTGCTCCTCCGAAAAGCCTCGGAGCCATGCAGGGGGCAGCGGGGGGCGATCGGGTTGCTCCGCGCTGCCCCCGCGCTCCTCCGAGAAGCCTCGGACAGGCGCGCAATCGCCCCCACCCCCAGGCCCCACCCCACCCGCTTCCGCATATCGCAGATTTTCATGCATCGTGGGTGGGGTGGGTCCCTAACCCCCGTGATCTGCGGGGTTGACTATCTGATTTGTAAAATAAACTTTAGATGGCTTGTGATCTTTTCGATGGCATTTCAAAACTGACCATGGTACACCACCCCAAGATATTTTTCTCTGGTTCAGACATTTCTTGAGCTTTTGGGCAAAGCAAAGCAAAGCAAAGTGTTCTGCTTATATACCGCCCCATACCACTTCAAGTAGTCTCTGGGTGGTTTACAATTTTAATTACAGCGTGCAGGCTACACATTGCCCCCCCAGCAACCTCGGTACTCATTTTACCGACCTCGGAAGGATGGAAGGCTGAGTCAACCATGAGCCTGCTACCTGGGATTGAACCCCAGGTCGTGAGCACAGTTTTACCTGCAGCACAGGCATTTAACCACTGCGCCACGAGAATCATTACTTTACCCACCTAACACACACAAACCCCCCTAACTAACCCCACAAACAAACAAACAAACAAACAAACAAACAAACAAACAAGACTAAAATTATTAGAACCAAGTGAGCTGGAACAAGACAGCTGTCTGCACCTTTTGTTTCTTTTGGGGGATGTTGCTTTGAGGATGTCATGGTGATGACCTGCCTTTCAGACTTCATTACTGCACCAGTCCCAAAGTCACTTCAAGTGAAAAAGAGAATAGAGGGCCTGTCGAAACTCATGAGCGCGTTGCAAAATTGTCTTAGTTATGAACACAGCATTCTTTTCACTTTAAACCACAGATTTGAAAGACATGGTTTTCCTACATGTTTTCTTTCATCTATATTTCTTATTTTTCTTTCATAGAGCAGTTTATTCAAAGCCCTTCCGATTTTTCTCTCAAACAACCAATAGGGGGCTGAAAACGACTGGCCACCAAATCAGTACAGCACAAGGCACATGAAGTTACTGTCAGCTGATTTAGTGGTGGAATTGTTTTTAAAAATTATGAATATAAAGAAAGGTTTTTGCTCTTTTGGTGACACTGCAAACAAGTAGAAGGGAAGAGACAAAAGCTTTCACTTCCATACTCTGTGCCTGACAGCATGTCTGGATCTGTGGTGTCAAGTAGAGATGGGCACAACTAGGGAAAATGACGTTTTCGAGTTGTCGTGTGTCGGAGGCAGTCCGTTTCGGCTCGTTTCCGTTTTTCGCGAAATTTCGCAAAAATTAGTTGGTTTGTTTTTTCGTTTTTTCGTTGTCATTACTACTGGTTTGGGGGGGTAGCGGGCTCCTGGAGGGAGCTGCAGGAGTCAGCCAGAGCCACAAGTGACGGACTGGCAGACTCTTTGCACCCGCTGTGTCTCACGTACTTGCATGTAGTGCAATGCAAGTAGATCTGGCTTAGGGTTAAGACGGGTTAGCGCAAGGGCTAGGGTTAGGCTAGTTACGGGTGAGGTTAGGGTGAGTATTGGGGTGCACCTCTGGGTGCCTCTCTGACCCACTTAGAAGGACAGTGTACTGGCGTATGGGTTAGGCTTAGGCTTAGGGTTCGGTTTGGGCTATGATTAGTGGGCTGTTTATGCCTGATTGGCACATCCCAGAAGTCTCTGTGGTCAACCTGGCCAAGTGGCCATGCAATTGGTGGAAAATTTGCATGGTCCACTCCCATGGGCGAGCCCATCATTGCAAATGTGCAGGTGTAAAAAAATAAAATAAAATAAAATAAAATAAAATAAAATAAAATAAAATAAAATCAACGGAGACTTTTTTTTTTGCAAGAAAAACCCACTGCTGCTACTGTAAAAATTCAAGCATTTAAAATAGCTAATTTTCGCATGTTTCTGTGGTGCTTTGGTGGGGTTTTGGGCAACGATTTCAAAAAAAATATTGCAGTCGCCATTTTGGATCCCCCACACTGCATGGCAAATGGATGCACCCTCCCAGCCTGGTACCAGCAGCGCAGCAGTAGCAATAGCCAAGGAGAGGGGGGCGGGGAACCCCCCCAAATAAAACACCGTTCTGGCCTGGTAGGTGCCCTCAGACATTTTTCGCCTACTTTTAGGGCCGGGAATCGGTTTTTTTTTAAACTTTTAAAAACTTTTTTTCTGTGCCGCTTGGCATTGCGCAATCGCCGCGATGCAAGTAACGAGCACGACAAATAAGACCAAATTGTTTGTTCGTCGGTTCGAGCTCGAATTCTGGCGGAGTAATTCCCGTTACCGTTTCCGTAGAGTAACGGATACGAGTAACGGAAACGGAAACAGGAATACCGCTAAGTCGTGCCCATCTCTAGTGTCCAGGTATGCCCATTAGCCTTCCAGAGGGACTGAAAAACATCATTCATACCATACATTTCCGGGCCCACACAAGGGCCCAAATCCTGTTGCATAGTTTGTCTGCACAAGGTGATGATGTCAACAGCTGTCAGCTATTTATTTATTTATTTATTTATTTATTTATTTATTTATTTATTTTTATTTATTTTAGAGTATTTTTACCCACCTTTCTCCTTGGAAAAGGACCCGAGGCAGCTTACAGTAACAAGGGACAATGTATAGTCCAGTATAATTAAGACATGTTCAAGTATTGAGAACAGGGAATTATTTATTTATTTATTAATTTAAGAGTATTTTTTACCTTGCCTTTCTCCTTGGAAAAGAACCCAAGGCGGCTTACAGTAATGAGAGACAATATACAGTCCAATACAATTAAGACATGTTCAAGTACTGAGAACAAGGAATTGAGGGACATCTTACAGCATTATTAGACGACATTGCATTAAATTGAGAGACATCTTACTGTCCCTCAATTTAATTTAAATTTAAATTGAGGGACATCTTACTGTCAAGGGATGTATTCTTGACAAAAAGTCTGTAATGTGTATTTAACAGATTACAAAATGGATGCTGTGTAAAATGCCATGTCATGAACTAGACAATGGTGTGTCTTAGGTCTAGGGCACAGGTGCAGTGAATAATTAGCCAAGAGAAGGTCAAGATTATTATTCCAGGTGGCATGGCATGATCCCCTCACCTCATAAATGATTGGTCCACATCATGAAGGGTTGTGTGTAAGTGTAGCAGGCGAACCAATGTATAGTGGGGACTGCCTAGGTGAGAGGCAGTTTTCCCCATGCTCTGTTATTTTATTTATTTATTTATTTATTTATTTATTTATTTATTTATTTATATGCGCCCATCTTCCGGACGGAACTCTGGGCGGTTAACAGTTAAAATAAAGCAACAGAAAACAAAACAAAAAAGGAAAGAGTACCAATAAAATTAGGAGGGGCAATACCCTCCACCCTGTTATGTATGCTGTATGCTGTGCTTTGTGTGTTGTTGTTACTTACTTCTCTTGGTCTCATGTACATATGTAATAAACGTTTTTGTACTAAAATCTATTGCCTTCTTTATTGCCTCCTAGCTCCATAATTCTATGTGCATTTATCTTTCCACACCGCTGTGAATTCTGCTAGTCTCTGCTAGTTTGAGTCAACATTTCTCTGAAACTAACTAATTTCTATCAGTCTTAACATTTACAGCATTAAAAGACAACATTACATTAAAGCTACAAGAGAATGTGAGGAGTTAAAAAGAGAGTAAAATTTCATGTAAAAGTTGTGAGTAGAGTTGGGCATGAAACGCGAAAATGGCATTTCATTTCATTTTTGTTTAGTTTTTTGTTTTTTCGTTTGAAATGAAAATTTTAAAAAATTCATTTCTTTTTTCTTTTTTAATCTATTTTTGACACTGCTTAAGTGGCCCACAGGGCCTGCCAGCTTCCCCCCCAAGTGCCGATCAGCTGGCATGCGGGGCTTCGATGGTGAAAAAAAGTTTTAAAAGCTCGCACCATTCCCCCACCTGATCGGGCACGTTGGGAGGGAATGGCGTGGGGTTTTTAAAGCAGTTTCCCATAGGAATGCATTGCTTCAACGCATTCCTATGGGAAAACGAAAAGCGAAACAGAATGAACCAAAAAATTTCATTTCGTTGGGCACTATCACACGTCCTTAAAAATCCAGATCAAATTTCAAGATAAACCATGTCCAAAAATCTTGTTTTTATGGCCACCAGACTTTTTTTTTTAAAAAAAAAACCCAGTAACACCCCCTTTAGTGAGTTTTCCAACACCTACCGGAGAAGCTGGGAATTTTTTAACCTCTGTTTAAAAAAGCTCGTTTTTTTAGAGCTAGACGTTGTGGGAGCGCATAGATGATTTGGTTTTCTTTTCTTTTCTTTTTCTTTTTGTTTTTCATAGTGCTGACTGGCTGTTCAAGGGGCTGGTCGGCACTGTTTGTTTGTTTTTAATCCCCCCCAGTGCTGCTCAGCTGGTCCTTTGGCTGGTTGGGCGCTTTTTTTTAATTTTTAATTTTTAATTTTTATTCCTGCCACCCAGCACCAGCCAGCTGGTTTTTGGCGCTTTTAAAATTTTCTTTTGATTTTTATCTCCCCCTCCCCAGCGCTGCTCAGCTGGTCCTACGGCTTGTTCTGGCGACGTTTCGACGAGGTCTCACTCGTCATCTTCAGGCTGGTGTTCTGGCTTCTTTCTTCTTGAAGCAAAGTGTGGTCTCAGTTGAAGTCCTTCTATAAATACTGCTGGGGTGTGTGTGGTTTGCTTGCTCTGTTGCTGATTGTAGGTTCCTTTGTTCCTTTGTTCTTTTGTGATCTGCTGTGTGGCTGAGGTGATCGTTAAGGGATTAACTGCTGATGGCTGTTTAGATGGCTGTTTACATGCTGGTGGGTTAGATGGCTGGTAGGTTCTGGCAGTATCCTGGGCTTTGGTGGAGTGGGGTCCTGTGTCTTGTGAATTCATTTTGGTCTGGCTACGTGTCTGTGGTCTCCCAATGTTTTTTTGGGGTGTGTGAGTGTGCTCCATGTGGTGACTGGAGTGGGGTGCCGCAGTAGATGGTGCAGTCGTGGTTTTGTTATTGGATGGTGGTTTCGTTTCATCTGTGGGAAGGGTCTGGGTTTGTGTTTGGTGTGGATGGAAGGTGGTGGCATCTTGTGTCCTTTTGGACCTGGTGTCAGTCTTTGTGACAGAGGCTCGTCTG
Organism: Phrynocephalus forsythii; assembly: GCA_029282475.1. Classification (NCBI taxonomy): domain Eukaryota; kingdom Metazoa; phylum Chordata; class Lepidosauria; order Squamata; family Agamidae; genus Phrynocephalus; species Phrynocephalus forsythii. Next base: position 18,389,422 of record JAPFRF010000001.1, read on the forward strand.
TTGACCAGGGCTAGTTTCCAGATGTCAGGCAAGCGGGAGGTGTCATCTCGTTTATTCATGTTGTTTGGGTGTTTCTCTATTTCAATGGCTTCCATGATTATTCGACTGTTGAAGTGTTCAGTTTTGGAGATGAGTTTGGTTCTTTCAAAGTCAATTTCATGACCTGTTGTTTTTATGTGCTGGAAGAGAGAGGAAGATTTTTCTTCTTTTTTGAAAATGCGCTTATTCTCCTGTTTGTTTGTCCGATGTATGTGGCTGGACAGACTTTGCATGGTATTTCGAATCTTGTCTTTGGGGTTTCTTAAGATGTTGGCTATTTTTTGGTCGGTGCAAAAGGCTGTCTTGATATTGTGTTTGTGGAGAATTTTGCTGATTTTGTCTGTGGTGCCTTTGATGTAAGGGAGGAGGGCGGTGTGTTGTTCTCTTCTGTTTCTTGGTTCTTGGGGGTGTTTCCTTTTGGATTAGTTTGGTGATGGTGTTTTTTTGAATCCGTTCGCAATTAAAACATTCGAGAGAGTGTGTAATTCAGTTTTTAGGTGGTCTTTGTCAGCGAGGCGTTTGGTTCTGGAGATGAGGGTTTTTGCTACGGAGTTGATCTGTGCAGGGTGGTGGTGTGATTGTGCATTTAAGTAGCGGTTTGTATGTGTTTTTTCTGGTAGATGGTATGTCCTAAGGAGCCGTCGGGTTTTTTGTAGATTAGGACGTCCAGGAAGGGAAGTTGGTTGTTGGCTTCTATTTCCATAGTGAATTGTATTTTGGGGTGTAGGCTGTTGAGATGTGTGAGGAAGTTGTTCAGTTTATCTTTCCCGTGTGGCCAGATAACAAAGGTGTCGTTATCTGAGCCAGAGTTTGGGTTTATGTTCGGACTTCTGTAACGCGTTGGTTTCAAAGTGTTCCATATATAGGTTTGCGATGACCGGTGAGAGGGGTGATCCCATGGGTGCTCCTTCTATCTGTTTGTATCTTTGTCCATTGTGGATGAAGTATGTGTTGGTTAGGCAGTGGTTGGTCAGATCTAGGATGTGTTTGGGGGTTGTATTTGTTGTGGATAGCTGTCAAGGCTTCTTGAATGGGCACTTGTGTGAAGAGCGAAACAACATCGAAGCTCACGAGTTCATTGGGTTGTAGGTCTTGTTTCTTTATAATTTCTATGAAGTGGAACGAGTTTTGTACGTATGAAGTGATGGATTCTGCATAGGGCTGGAGTTGTTTGGCAAGAAATTTGGCGAGGTTTTGTAGAGGTGAGCCTATGGAGCTGACTATGGGTCTGAGAGGTGTTCCTTCTTTGTGAATCTTGGGGAGGCCGTAGAGCTTGGGGCATCTGGATGATTTCTCTCTGGGGATGATGCTTGGCTTGATTTCTTCACTTAAGGGAGAGGCTTTTATTTTGGCTTTGGTGGTTTTTTCCAGGTAGGTGGTGGGGTCTGTGTTCAAAGGTATGTAAGCAGGGTCTTGTAGTAGGTTGGATAATTTGGCTTGGTAGTCGGATGTGTTCATCACCACTGTGGCATTGCCTTTGTCTGCTGGGAGAATGATTATGTTGTTGTCTTTCCTCAGGTTGGAGAGGGCTTTTGTTCTTCTTTGTGTAAATTGCTTCTGGGTGGTTTGCTGGAGCAGAGGACATTGGTGACTTCGACTGATTTTGTTGGCTTCATCTGGGTTGATTTTGGTTAGGCTGGTTTATGATGTTTTCGGTGGGGATGTGTCTGGGGGCGATTGCAAAGTTGAAAAAGGACTTTGGTCTCTGCGATGGTGAGTGTCCTGTCTGATATGTTGTGAACTGTTTGTTTCATGGGCTGTTGTGTGGGGGGTTGGGCTTCTGGCGTTTTTCCAGTTTGTGGAGTTTGTTGGTGTGTGTGTCTGTCTTGTGGGAGGTCTCTGTTTCAGCTCTCCAGGCGGCCCAGTTGCTTGGATTTGTTCCAGAGTGTTGGGTGGATTTTGTTGCTGAGTTTGAGGTGGAGAGTGAGTAGGTCTCTGTTGGTTTGATCTAGTAGGTATCTTTTCCTGTGTAGGTATATATATTTTCCTGTGTAGGTATATATATATATATATATATATATATATATATATATATATATATATATATATATTCCCCCACCCCACCCCGCTAGCATCACTTCTCAGCTGGCCTTTTTTTTTAACTTCCTTCTCCGTGGGAATGGACATCCCACATCTTCCATCACATGACCCAGGAAGAGGAAAACCCAGACTTTCACATTCACAAGATCTTCCTCTAGGTGTGTGTGTGTGTGTGTGTGTGTGTGTGTGGTGTCGTTACAGCTTGAAAGTGAGGGGTGGGGAGGAAAGGAGCATTTAATGCTCAAAATGTGCCACCAATTGCCCCAATCCCAGCATCAGGACCAGCAGCAATTGTGACTTTAATGCTGAACCATCCATCTCAACCCATTTGCTGCTGAAGCAGGACTCATGGGCTCAGTGACAATATGTTTCTTTTGTGAATGGATCCTAATGGGAGAAGGGTCCCCAACACTTGTACCCCCCCCTCACTCCCTCACTCTGATAATTTCCCTTGTGTGTTGCTTTTTGGTGTGCCAGCACTGACAAAGCCACAGTGAATGGAGGAGACAGGAAACAGGGCATGTTCCCTGGCTGCCACACTTGGGTGCCAAAATAACAAACTACTAGAGTATTTATACTATTCCACAGCTCCCCCCCACACACACACACACTGTGTGTGGGTGGGTGCAAATCCATGTTTGACTTGGTGGACACAGACCCCCTCTTGATGGCCTGAGCACTGGGTCCATTTTATCATTCAGACCAAGACAGGGAGGGGAGCTCAGGGATTTCTCCTCACGAGCCCTTTTCACTGCACACATCATGCCCACAGCAATGCAAAGCCAGGCGAGAAACAGCTCCTCCTGTTCCTCACCCTCTGAGGTACCACAAGGCCCCTTTCCCCTGGCAAGGCCCCTTTCCCCTGGCATATTCTCAGGGAAGATGACGCTCTGGGCTGGCTGACCCTGTGTAGGCCGAAATGGGGTAGATGGACCAAGAACCTGACCTGTCGAAAAACAATTTTTTTAGGTAGAAAGCACAGAGGAGATCCTAAACCCTTTTCAGAACTACACTACCTACCAGCCCTGGTCTTGTCTCCTCCGCCCCCACCCCTTTTTTAAAAGTTTGCAATGCTAGTGTTTCATTTGATGTATAGTCAGCAGCAGCCATTGTGCAGCATCACTGAACTGTAATATGCGTTGTTTTATTACCCACTCTGTTTAAGGGGGCTGTATAAACTATAAAATACACTTTGCATGGCGGATTCATTTTTTAATGGGATTTCCTTAAATGGTGTGAGCAAATTGTTTTTCCAGACCCCTGAGCGGTCTTTTAAATACTGTACAAACTTGACTGTACCCTAATTTACACAGTTAGCGGCCAAGGGTGTTCATGGGTGAAAGTGGAATTGTATTAGTTTTGCTTCTTGAAAGGAAGCACTGAGCTATACCTAATGCTGTTGCTGCATTCTGCCTTGGCTTACGACAAGAGAAAATGCAAAACAGCGGGAGACTTCTTTAGCAGCGAACCCTGCTGTGTTCAGTAAGACTTACTCCCAGGTAGATGAAGACTGTCTTGTGGCCTGGCTACCAAATGCATCAACAATGTATGCTGATTTTCAAGGGAATCTAGTTTGTTTCTAAATATATAGGCCCATGATAAGCTGACACATACGGGGAAACAATGACACCACGGGGACAAATTGCCACTAACGAGTCCCTGCTGTGACGCCTCATGGTGTACGAACCGGGCGGCTTTGTGGCTGAGGTGGAATCCAAACAGTTGCTTTTGTATTCATGGCTACCTGCTCATGAAATGAGCCCCTACATGGATTCCAGCTTGGGTGCAAAGACACCCAATTCAAATGCACTGGGGAACTGCATGACAGATGGTGTGGGGAACTGCAGATGGGACTCAAATCAAGTTGGCAACATCTCTGTTATGCCAGCGGGAGGGACACAAGAGGATTTTGGCCATATTTTATTTATTTATTTATTTATTTATACAGCCCAGAACATGTAAGACATATTCAAGTTTAAAAACAGGGAATTAGAAAAGGTACCTTACAACATTAAAAGTCAACATTAAAGTAATAAAGAGCATGTGAAAAGAATATACACACAGACACCAACCATATTTTTTGCTCTATAAGACACACATGACCATAAGACGCACCTAGTTTTTAGAGGAGGAAAACAAGAAAAATGTTTAGCCTAAGGTTTCATGGCAGGGGAATCCTGGCTGCAAGGGGATGGGGGGAGAGGTTCTGTGGAGGAGACCTCCTTGCAAACAAGGTAATTTTTGACTGGGGAATACAGGCTGCAAGAGGGGAGGCTTGCAAACAAGGCAATTGGAACTGTGGAATCCAAGCTGCAAAAGGGGAGGCTTGCAAATGAGGTGATTGGGACTGTGGAAGCCAATCTGCAAAAGGGGAGGTTTGCAAACAAGGTGATTTTTGACTGGGGAATCTTAGCTGCAGAAGCAGAAGGATAGGGAGAGGCTCCCTGCGTGATTACTGCTCTCTTTAATTACTTGCTACCAAACACAAGCCATCTGCCCCTTCAACCACTTGCTTCAAGTTTTGCAGAAACAATGGGTGCATCCAACTTTCAAAGGCGGACTCACTAAATTAAATAAAAGTTTGGACAAATCAGTATGACATCTCAACTGGAATATTTTCAGTCAGTAAACTCTGGAAATTCCTAATATTTTCAGTTGTCTAGTCGTTAGTGTAGTAACCTGCAACTAGATTAGGCCTATTTGAACCCATGGAACATATGGAAGAGTTGATTCACTAAATCTCCACTGATTCAGTGAGACTACTCTACTGCAACTTCATATGCTAAGCAACAGGTTTTCAGCCACTACTTTCTATGCATGAAGACTGGGTTATATAGGATACAGGCACCCAGCACTGGTATCCTACTCTGTATAGGGTACTGTTTTCAGCACATAATTCAGCATCAGTTTCTGAGCTAGCCTGAGGTATTCATTTCCTTCTAAGCATCAAGATCTACAGCACTCTTGTAGAAATATAATTCAGCCATATCAGAAAGAAACAGCCTTCAGCCCCAAAAGGTCTTTGTTTTTAGTTTTGAAGTACAGCTTCTGGCTGGAGTCCCTCAGCCAGCATGGTCGATGGAATATTCCCCTAGAGTAAAAAAGAAAAGAAAAGAAAAAAGAAGTAACTTTTCCATGCTCTGAATCCTCATTTTAAATCTAGTGCTGAGTATCAGTGTCCTCTCCGTTTCTCCAAAGAGCTGAAAAACTGGTTTTCACCGGGTATGTGGTTTTACGTTTCCTCCATTTCTCAAGAGGATATTTGGAGTTATGTGGCAAGGAATAGCTATCCATCATCTTGAGAGACAAGTCCTCTGAGATGAACCACTGGCCCTGAGGGATTAGGTAGGGGCAAGACTCAGGAAAAAGAAATTGTCTGCCATTTCTGACTGAATGCATTCTAAGAACCCAGTTCTTTAAGAGGTGAAGGGCTGCGGTGTGCATATTCACAGCAGTGCACAATGCATAAAGCGGAATGTTTATCAGAGAGCTCTCCCTTGCTTGTCAGGTTGTTATTCAATTATTGACACTCCACTAACCAAGTATGACTGATGGTTTGGTATTATGGAGAGGGCGGTCCACAAAAGGTCAGCTCAAGGGGAATCTGTCTGATTCTTTCATTGTTTTCTGAATGCCTCCTGTGGATATTTCCAAAGACACAAAACGATATGTTTCTTCTTTATAGATAACCACTGTTTATTCCATGTAATAGAATCACATTTCCTTATCTCTACTATCCTGCTTGCTAATTAAGAGAGGAGGTGATAAAACAGGCCTGAAGAATCAACTTAGAATGAGCACACAATGGAATTGGCCTGCCCCTCAGAATACGTTGCCTCAGAACATTTCTATGAAGCTGACAAAAAGCCATGAAATGATAATTCCAAGCGATCAGTTTCTCTGTACAGTAACAGTAGTGTCACTCCCTAGACCTCTGAGGGTTGTAGTTGTCTGTGTTCTTCTGGAACAGAGGGCGTTTATACACGACCCCTAAGCTGTGCTGCAAATGGCTCCCAGCTCCGGAGGTTAGAAATGTTTTCCCACCAGCTCCAGAGTTTGGAGACAATTAAGTGTGACCCCGCATTTTTTCATGTACCTGCTCTCTGCAGGTGAAAAAAATTTGATGCAGATAAGAGTGCCTCTCCTGGCTTGTCTGTTTTTTTTTTTTTTTTTTTTTGCCTCCCGCCCCTTTAAGAGCTCTGAGAGGAACCAGGAAGTGTCAGCTCTCGTGGCAACTAGACCTCAGGTTAGTAAAGGCTTCTTTTGTCCTTTTTTCCATCCCCTCACGCCAACAGGAGCAGGAAGTGCTGAGGGGTGGGGACGGAGGAACAGAAACGAACCCCCAAGATCTCTGGTCCGAATTTAAGGGACCAGCGGATCTTAGGGGTCGTGTGAAAAGGCCCAGAGTTAGCTTTTTGTGAGGTAGGAGAAAGTCAAAATGACTTCAGCTTCATGAGTGTTGACCCCAGGCATTCCTGTGGTGAAATTCAATCTGCTGCGGATCCTAGAAAAAGCATTTTCGATACCAGAATTTATTTTAAGAAGGGTTTGGAAACATAATAAAAGGTAAAGTCCCCACCCCCACCCCGCACATGCATGCTAGTCATGTCTGGCTTTAGGGGTGGTGTTCATCTCCGTTTTTAAGCCAGAGAGCCAGTGTTGTGCAAGCCCGTGGGCATGTGGCTAGCATGGTTGAATGCATTTCTGCACATGGAACACTGTTTACCTTCCCGCTTTTCACAGCAGTACCTATTTATCTATTTGCATTTACATGCTTTCGCCCTGGTGTTCTAATGACATATGCAAGCCTATGTTTTTGCCATGTTTAAAATTCTGCACAAAAATAGGTATTTTTGAACTGGATAAATGGAACTGGAAAATGGCAAAAAAGTGTGTGGGGGGCGGAGATTAATCTCACCAAGATATAGACATCATCATGTGTGGAGTGAGCCATCAAACAAGTCTGAGAAGAGGTTTGGTTCCTTCCTGGATACCATTTTCTGGCTGTTTTGTGTGCTGTAGAAATTTTGGAAATATTCTAACTCTGTGTTGGGGTCAACACCACTGCCCATGGGCTGCATGTAATCATTGCCCATTTTTGCCCTGGAATTCTTTCCCAACCCCCACCAATACAGGTAGATGCAAGGCTCATAAAGGAGAATTGATACTCCTGGTACCCTCCCAAAACAGTGATGGTCCTGGAGAGCATGGCACTCGTTCCAGTTGGGGGGGGACAGCTGCATTTTTGCAAAATCCAGACATCCACTTGCAATCAATTTGGGTCTGGAGAACTTTCATTCACTTCTGGTTTGGGAAGGAAAATGCAGAAAAACACTATAGAATGGAAGTGGCCGGCAGTGGGACATGGGGAAGGGGAATGGATTCTTATCATGTTGTATGTGTTATAGTAAAAGGTAAAGTTTCCCCCTCCATATGCATGTTGTCGTGTCCAACTCTAATGGCGGTGCTCATCTCCGTATTCAAACCGAAGTGCCGGTGTTGTGCAAACCCATGGCCGCATGGCCGGCATGGCTGCAAGGAAACATTGTTTTACCTTCTCACTTTTTATGGCGGTACCTATTTATCTACTTGCATTTATATGCCTTCGAACTGCTAGCTTGTTATATATGCCATCAATTCAGTACCAACTTATAATGGTGTTAAGGGAGTTTTCAAGGTAAGTGAAATATTTAAGGAGTGGTTTTACTAGTTTCACTCTTCCAGTGAGTTTTCATGGTCAAGTGGAGATTTGAACCCAGGTTCCTTGAGTTCATGACACTATCAGCTATAACACACTGAGTACGGGTGGGGGGGCGGACGGCGACAGGCAGGGGTGGTGGTTGGCGATGGGCGCGGGGGCGGTGGGCGGACAGCGATGGGCGGTGGGGGGACAGACGGCGGTGGCTGGTGGCAGGGGGCGGGGTGCAGCATGTTGGCCAGCGCCGTCCGTCCATTTTGGCATCCTAGGCAACTGCCTAGTTTGCCTTAATGGACGCGCCGGCCCTGATGGGCTACCAGCAACATAACCAGCAAACCATTAATCAATGACAATTAACTATGGCAACTAACACAATTTCACTATGCATAGTTAGATCTCCAAAAGGATTCTGGCTATTATTATTTTCTATCATTGGGAAGCCCTGCGGTGGATACCATCATTTCAGCCAGTGTTCTGATGAAAGGGAAAAAGATGAAAACATTCCACTTGTTCTTTTTATTCCTTGGGTCATTTCACCTTTTCCTTCCTTGACTGTTTATTATTTGGAGGAAGGAAAGATGTGAGAGAAAAAGTGCACACTACCAGGCAGAAGAGTGGGTGTGAATATTGCACACTATTACACACACACACCCCTTTCCTTTGTACGGAGAAAGTTCATGGGCTGTGCAACATTTGTCTACTTCAAAATGGCATTTGTCTGGGAAGGTTGCCAGGTGTGAAGCAGCCCTAATGCAGAAAAATCTTTGAAAGAAACCAAGAGAAAGAACAGTAAAATCCTGTTATATTAAAATAAGCGTCAGGCTTGCATGGCATTTTAAAGCAGCAGGGCCCTCCCCTGCAGAGAGAGAGAGATTTTTAATCCCATTTCTACTGAGATAAAATCTGCTACAGCCACACTGAGTCCTCTCCCAGTCCATAAGGGCAAAAGAACCAGGACTGACCCCGGGGGGGGGGCGGCGGACCAGTAAGAAAAAGACATGAATTTTAAAAACGAAGAGATGATGATTGCGATGAAGTAGAAAAGAAAGGAAAAGGACGTCCAAGGGGAGCCAAAGGGAAAAAGAGAAAATAAGTAACATATGGCAGGTATCAATTATTTACTGTATATGTACAGCTAAAAAAACACATCCGCCTGGGAACAGACCAGCCTCTAATAAACTGAACTTCATTTTAGGAGCATCTGGGGGCGGAAAAAAGCAACCGACAGCTCTGCAGTAAATGAACATTATTATCAACAGTAGAAAATAGAGTGCCAGAATAAGACGTGTTAAGCCTTTATGCCTCTTAACAGAAATTAAAACCACCAAGTTACTCCTATGTCAAGATCCTTCTTCTAGCAGTAAATGGGTGTGTGTGTGTAATTAATATAGCATGTTTTTATATTTGCTGTTTTTTAATAATAGAAACACATTTTCCCTTTCAATGAAAACAACTACAAAAGCAAAATATGAATGACAACAGTCTGTTTTACTACATTTCAAGATGTGGAATACCAACTTTAATTACTCTCACACATGTTTTCCCCTGCATCTACTTCTGTTCCTTCTGTAACTTCCACAGTAACCTCTTTCACTTCTGATTCACAGTCACAGTGGAATTTTTCTAGATAAGTTATTTGTCCATCTATACCAGTTCCCTTTGTCCTACATTTCCTTTGGGGTGGGGTGGGGGACATTTCATAGGCCATAATTCAGAAAGTTTATTCCAAACAATCTTGAATGGATAGGGAGATCAAACAGCAGACCCCATAGCTAATATGAACATCAGCTGTTACAAAATCAGGTTCTCTGAAAGCCAGTCTAAATTGGTATATTATGCTAAGGGGGTTGGTGATGTACAGTACAACTTTACGGGCAACTTTCCAGTTGTGCAATCTTGAGATAAAGGCACTTAATCCCAAGGATGCTGAGGGTTTATTTATTTGTCTTAATTATAGGCCACCTTTCTCCCAACAGGAAATAAAAACCAATAAATTATACATAAAAACAATTAAACCATAAAACTGATTAAAATGCATTGAGTAATTAAACCATGTAAAAGGTTAAAAACTATGTGCAGGATCACCCAAGGAAAAAAGGTCTTGCGCAAGGAGGAGGCTTTTGAATTAAACAGCTATCAGGCTCAGCGCTGACACAACACAAAAAAGGAAGACTCACATTACAAAACAACAACAACAACAAAAAACAGAGCAAAAGAAGACACTGATTTAGATTTAGTGGTACATGCTAATTTCTTTTATATGCACACATAATTTTTATTTATTTTCTACAAAGTATAAAACAAAAAACATATACATTTGTCAAAAGTCATGCTGCATGAATTTCATTTACATCTGTTTTGCAGCCAACCCTATATTTTGTCTGCTTATTAATCCTTGGATGAACAGATTCCCTATTTATTTTTTCCTTTTTTTTCATCATCTTTCTATCTCTATGTACGCCCAAGTTCTTTTAATCATTGTTTCATCTATGAGCATTTCTTTATTTTTAACTAATTCTGATTAGATAAATATCTACTTCGAATATTTAACAAGCCAACTATCTCCCTTAAGCCAACACCAAAAATAAAGGAGAAAATATTCTTCTATTTCATATCTATCTTACATAATAATAAATCCCTGTTCTTAAAATATACTAGACATGTTTAAGTATCTTTATGTTAATCTAGCACATATGTTAATTTCTATATACGGATGAAATGGTTTTTTTTTATACAACCTATCTCTTCCAAGTGGGGAAGACAATGGGCAGGTGAGTTGTGTGCCTGCTGAATCTCTGCTCAGGTGGTTATGGTGGACAGGCAACTTCAATGCCCTTGATTTCCCTCCTTACAGTTTAAATATCTAGAAATCAGCTTTGGGCAGGGTAGTCCATCACACTGAGGACATTTTCAAATGGAGGATTGTCCTTCGGCCGGCTTTCAAATGGAGGACTCGGCACCCTAAAAGTAGATATGTGGCTATCCTTGTTTGAGCAAAGAAAGTTTTGTGTTAGTGTAAGGGAGGACATTTGACTAATTATATATTTATAAATATATATGGCTGCTTCACTAACCACAGGTATGGACAAGCCCTCATGTATTCAACAACAATGTATTCTAAGCAATACATATATATATATATAGCCACACTAGTGACACGAATAATGTAGTTATATTCACTTAAGCACTCCACGTATATATATATATATACATATATGTATCATATACACATGTATCTACAGTTGTATTCTTGTAAACTTAGAATCTTTGGTCAAGCCTTTCCGGCTAGAATAGAGAAAGGAACTTCCGCAAAGTCAGCTAAGGCAATTATGAATTCAAGGATCCAATTAAGTTCCTAAGCTTTGAGGATCACACACTAGCAATTAACGTGTGTCCAAGGCGTACCAGGAGGCCTTATCTCAGCGTCTGGTGTTCCAGTCAAAATGTCCAAGGACATAAGGATGATCCTACCCTCCCTGCCTGTGAGGGGAGGAGATCAAACGTACCAGTTAGAACTTCTAGGCAAGTGTCAGGAATACAAAATAAATGACCAAAGATGTCAATTAGTGTTTGATGCATGTAACAAATGTATATGACGTAAATTCGGATGGGCGGAGGGGATAGAGTGCTGGAAAAACCTTATAAAAATATCTCCTTTCGTTTTCTGGGTGGACTTCTCACCACCAAAAAGTGTGGAGGTCCCTTGATTGATCAATCAATAAATTCTTTTCTCGTCTCCTGAGACTCAGACTGGTCTTTTGCAGCCCATGAAGCGCAGGCACGCTGGCACGGGACCCTCATAAATTTAAATTCCTTACATTACCACATAAGTCCCACTCTCTGTTCTCAGGTTTTGGCCCTAAAATATCAGGGAATGGGACTCTACAGTCCTATGCTATCCCTAGTTACAACTGTCCAGCCAACACTAAGGCTGATTCGAGGAGCTGCCATTTTAGTTTTAGAGGAAGTGTTATGCCTAATTCACTGCTGGAAATCAAAATGGTGAATCCTACCTCAAGTTGCCTTACATTGATTGAAATACCAGAAAGAACTGTTTAAAGGAGGTACAAGGTACTTATCATTGGTGGTCTCAGGCCCCAATACAGATGCCACCTTGGGCTTGTTCACATTTCAACCTACATTGATTAGAAAACCATAAACCTGTGGATAATAATAGCCTGATAAAGATTTACACAAAAGGTCCATGTTAAACACTATGTTAAACATATAGAGTGCAGCTACGTGATATCACATTCTAAAACTGTAGAATAAACGTGTACAGCCTCAATCTTCATCGGAACCCATCATTGCCTGTGTGTGAAGGGAGCGGAAACCTTTCCCAGCACCTGTATTTTAACTAAATGTTTTCTCTCTTTACCCCCAATTTGTAGATGCCCATAAAATAAAGCAAAACTGGCATCAATGTTTCTCCCTTAAAAATGCATCAAGGGGGGAGGGGTTAAAGAAAAAAGAAACACATAAGGTGAACTTTTCTCACTCTTATTCAGAATCTCATGGTGCAGTGAGAAGGCTCAAGGTTCACACAGCCTTCCATCCTTCCGAGGGCAGTAGAATAAGTACCCAGCTTGCTGGGGCAGGGTGGTGGCGGTGGCATTGTGTAGCCTGCATCATTACTTGCAAACCACCCAGAGAGTGCTTTAAGTGCTATGGGGTGGCCTATAAGCAGCATGCTTTTTGCTGTTCATTTCCTGGTCTCAATCACAGTTGTACTTTCTTATTTTTGAATAATAATAAAACAAACACCAAGAATGGGTAGCTGGACAAAACATTCTAATGTGTCACTTAGTTTGACCACGGGGGTGAGGTGGGGCTGTACATGCTAAAATAATAACATATATGCGCGACAAACGTTAGATACTTCACATTGGATTGGCCTCGTGAAAGCAATGCTAACTCCCAGAACCACGTAACATTGTCTTTTAATCATGTAAGCTGTAATGTCTTTTAATCATATACAGTGCACCCTTGTATAACAAACAGCTTGTATAACATAAAATCTGTACAACATAAAAAACTCCGGAGATAGGGGAAATTTGCTTAACATAATCACCTATGGGGCAAATTTGTACAACATAAAAATGGGATCACTCTGTTTTCAATGCATTCCTATGGGAATTTGTATAAAGGAAAATTTGCTTAACATAATTTCATTTGGAACAAATTAATTCCTTTCTACATGGTACCACTAATCATCTTTTCTCCTTTAAAAGTGGGATAACAATATTTTAAATAATTTTTAAAAAATTAAGCCTTGTTTCCCTGATCCTGGGGTGCCCTGTGTGCCTCTCTTCCAGCGGTCATATGTTCTCTCTGGATAGCTTTGCCCCCGTCATGTGATCCCAAGGAACACCTGCGATCAAACCAGGCTCAAGGCAAAACCGCCTCCAGGTGCCCTGGGTGTGTTTTCCAGAGATGAAGCGAGCACGAAACAAGCCCTGATGGGAAGATGCGGTTGCCGGTTGGAAGCAATCAGCTTCTGGCCAAAACACACTTATTGGATTCTCTCATCCTCTCCCTCAGAGGGAGCCTCAAAGCGTAGGTCAGAGGTCCATCCACTATTCCTTAGGGACGGCCCCCAGGAAGGAGCAGCCTAAATGGCTTCCATTGATCTAGCGGATTGATTGAGCCCCTGCTGTGATTAATTTTGGACTGAAAGCACCTGCGGTAGTAAAGCAATAGGTCAAGGTTTCAAAGCAGCATTGGCTTCAGTCAAGGCAGGTTTTTAAGGGGCACACAAGGCCTTTTAAAAGGCTTGTGAGGGGCGGTAGCTTGTTAGGAGATTTCCAGGACTGCTAATATTAATCCATAGCACTGGCTGTCCTCCGCTCCCTAGCTTGCCCTAATAGTGGCTTAACAGAGCCATAATGTGGACTGAGCAGAAGCGATTGGATGGATCCTCTGATGGATGAGGAAATCATGACCACTCTCTTGCCTGCCATTCATTGGATTGTCTTGGAATTCATTGTACATTCTGGCCACAGCGCTTAGTTTCATAATTAACGTTTGGAACAGAGACATTAATTTGTCTATTCTTGTTTTCCCCATATTTGAATACTCCCCCCCCTTAGGCCTCTACCTAGCTGAATGGTATATCTATACTTGTGTAAATTCCTCCTGATGCAATGGGTGTCTGCTAGCTAAGACTGCACACAGGGTGGTGATTATTTATCTATCTATCTATTCATTCATTCATTCATTCATTCATTCATTCATTCATTCAACTTATATGCCGCCCACTACCCAAAGGTCTCTGGGCGGCTTACAATTAAAATGAACAGTTAAAACGTTAAAAAGGCAATGGACAATTAAAACAATAAAAACATTTAAACACAAAATACTAAAATTGCCACCGGGACCCACAATCTATGTTATGTCAGTTAAAAAACTTCAGAAACAGGAAGGTTTTTACCTGGCGCCGAAATGTCATCAGTGTTGGCGCCAGGCGGATGTCACTTGGGAGGGCATTCCATAACCTGGGGGCAACTGCCGAAAAGGGCCCTGGACCTACAAGCCATCCATTTCACCTCCTTCAGGGATGACTCTCTCAGGAGGGCTCCCTGGCTAGATCTTCAATTGCCAGGTAGGATGGAGATGGAGATGGTCCTTCAAATACCTAGGTCCTAAGCCATTTAGGGCTTTATATGCCAAAACAAGCACTTTGAATTGGGCTCGGGCAACAACTGGTAACCAGTCGGGGTTCAGGCCGGGTTTTGGTATGGAGACAGCTTCATTTGTTCACTTCCTGGAGCCATTCATTCATACCTGCCCTCAGTACCACCTGATGATCCTACTGAATCATTTGCCTTCCCATGGTGCTTCCTCAAGAATCCATTCTGAGATCACAATATCTTATTTTATTTAAGGCTTATATACCGCTCGTCTTCCCGAAGGAACTCCGGGCGGTTCACAACAGACTAATAAACAACAGACAATCACATCAAACCGTATAAACACATAACAGCAATTTAAACAATTTAAACAATTTTAACTCATAACAAGAAAAAGAAAAAGGCAGGAGGCAGATGGTTGGGGGGGGGGAGAAAAAAATTAAAAGTCACCCAACGCCTCTTGGAAAAGCATGGTCTTCAATGCTTTCCTGAAGGCTGGCAGGGACTGTGCAAGGCACACTTCACTTCACTAGGGAGATGGTTCTTGTGTTCATCACAACCTTGTGAAGTTTGGATTACTGTGGTTCAGCAAGCTACATAGCTCAATGAGAATGTGAGTTAAACATCCTCTTCATGACAACAAACCAACTCCCACATGGACACTATGGCAGTGGTTGACCCCACAGGGACGCTATGGCAGGACCCCGTGGTTTAATTTAGAGTCGTGTATGTGCCGATGTCTGAATACACTCACAAATGGGAGATCACGAATACACAATGCCCTGGCTCCAGAAAGAGGAAGGAAAGGCTATAAGTCAAATCTTAGTGCGAATCATTTGTGCTGATTAATGCATTTGACAAATAGTTTCCCACCCCTATGCTTTTCTGAGTACTTATACAGCAGGGCTGTCCAACTTTGAACGGCCCGAGGTCTACTTTTTCCAAACAAAAGTGCCTGAGGACCACTACACAAAAACTCTACTTATGAATTTTATCTTTCCTGAGCATATGCTCATAAGTAAAAAAAATGTAAGTAGAGCAGTGGTTTCCCATAGGAACACATTGAAAATCAATTCATCCTTTCTGGAGGGAACATATTTCAATCCATTCCTATGGTAAGGCTGACCATGCACATGTTTCCCCTAGACCTCCTCGAGCCAGTGTGGACAGGTGCAAGGGAGGCGCGTGCATGCTTGCGCAGATTGCCCCTTCTGCTTGCCCAGGCTGCTGGAAGACTTTTTTTAAAGGTGCACTTTCCCTCCCAACCCGCCCGGGGCCTGACTTGACTCTACTTCTCCTCCTGTTTCCCCCCTTCTCCCTTCCAGCCCCCTCACTGCCACTGCTGCTGCCTCCCATAGCTCTCACTCACCTCTGCCATGTTCACTGTGGAGCTGGGATGGGCCAAGCCAGCAGCGGGGCAATCATATTTCCATGGCAGTGCAAGGAGGAGGGAATGGCTTGGAAGGGGAGCAGGAGGAGGAGCAGGTCACAGTCTCTGTGAGGCAGCTGTTGTGGTGGGAGGAGGAGGAGGAGGAGGAGGAGGAGGATGGAATGGTGGGAGGAAGGAATTCTCCAGGGGGAGGGAGAAGATGGGGACATCACCACACAAAGGAGGTGGGCATACCCATGACCCCGCCCCTCTCTGTCTCCCCCACTCCCCTTCCTCTACTCTGCACCAACAACTCAACTGGTCACGAGACAGTGGCATGTCGATCATCTGGCCGGTAGGGAGAGCAGGAGACAGTGAGCTGGCAGTCCCACAGCTTTGCTGGGCCAGTGGTGGTCCTTGGGTTGGGGGAGGTAGATGTGGAGAATTTATCCCCTCACATTTTTTATTGATGGCTGGCAGGCTACTTTTGAACCTTTCATGGGCTACTGGTAGCCTCCGGTCTACCTGTTGGACAGGCCTGTTATAGAGAATAGTCACTCCAGATAAAAAGGGGATCTTGCCTTAATTTGTTAGCTCAGGCATGTCCAAACTTTGGCCCTCCTGATGTTTTGGATCACATCTGGAGGGGTGAAGTTTGGATATGCCTGCATTAGCTTATGTCTGGAAGTTGAGTCATGGAAACTGGACTTCCTTTCTTGAGAGACTGAAACGTTTCACTGCTGATCCAAGCAGCTTCATCAGACCGAGGAAAGCTCATTGGGAGTCCTCCATTTTATAGTTCACTTTGACCTCATGTCACCCTGGTGTGAAATACGCTCATAAGATGGACAATGGCCTGAATAAGCTTGTTAGGTAGACAACAGTTTCAATAGGCCTTTAGTTGAACAATGGCCTATTGTTCTCGCCCCCACCACCAAGGCCATAGCTAATACAGCACCTTAGGCCATTGTCCACCTAATGATCCTATTGAGACTGTTGTCTACCTTAGGAGCCTATTCAGGCCATTGTTCATCTTATGAGCCTATTTCAGACCAGGGTGACAAGAGGTCAAAGTGAACTATAAAATGGAGAACTCGCAACTAGCTTTCTTCAGGCCCCATTTTACAGTGGCTCCAGCCCTTCCTGCAAGGGGGAATCAGAGGTTAGTGTAGGGCAGGCCTGCCCAACAGGTAGACCGTGGGCTACTGGTAGCCCGTGAAGGGTTCAAAAGTAGCCCGCCAGCCATCAATAAAAAGGTGAGGGGATAAGTTCTCCACCCCTCCCTCCCCCATCCCAAGGACCACCACTGCCCCAGCAAAGTACTGGGTCTGCCAGCCCACTCTCACAGCCGAGCGGGGCAGTTCAAGGGCCATGGCGCATTGAAACCTGTTCCCTTCAGAACAGATTAATTGATTTTCAATGCATTCCTGTGGAAAACTGCTGCTCTACTTACAAAAGTTTTTACTAATGAGCATGTGCTCGGAATGGATAAAATTCGTAAAAAGAGGTTTTAGTGTAGTAGCCCTCAGGCACTTTGGACCAGATAAAGTAGACCTTGGCCTGTTCAAAATTGAACAGCCCTGGTGTAGGGGATCCTATTCAACACCCAGGCCGTTGGCCTGGGACATCCATAAGGATTTTGCTTTGTTCCCCCATACTTTTTAACATCTACATGAAACTGGTGGGAGGGGTTGCCCAGTGTTTTGGGGTTCGGTGTCCCCAGTGTGCTGATAATGCCCAACTTAATCTCTGCATATCCGATTCCTGACCAAGACCTGTCTTGGTTCTAAACCATGGCTTGATATCAGTAATGGGCTGGATGGGGGCAAACATACTGAAGCTTAATCCAGACAAGACAAAGGCACTTGTGCTCAGTCAGAAGCAGATGTGGGAAACGTGCCGTAACCTCACTCAGCCCCACCTGTTATTCTCCTCCAGACAACTCAGGATCATATCATGGGCATACTCTTGGACTGATCCCTAAACTGGGATGCCCAGGATTCAACAGTAGCTGGGAGTCCATTTGTACAATTATAGCTGGTGTGCCATGTGAACCCATTCCTTGAAATGTGTAAATGGGCTGCAGAGACACATGTTTTAGCTGCAGTGTGTGAGAGGTGGACCCAGCTGCAAAGGCCTTGGGAGGACCTTGGCTTAGGACAGGCATGTCCAAACTTCAACCCTCCTGATGTTTTGGACCACAACTCCCAGAATTCTAAGCTTAGATTGCCAGTGGCAAAGGACTGTGGGAGTTGTGGTCCAAAACATCTGGAGGGCCGAAGTTTGGACATGCCTGGCTTAGGACAACCACTTATCTACTGGCAAGGAAGAGAAAATGCATCACATCCAAGGAGAAGACAAAAAGATGGGGCAGGTTGGCACACTCCCTAGATATTATGAGTAGTATGCAAATAAGCAAATATGGAAGCAACTGCTATAAATTCAATAGCTAGGCAATAATCTTACCATTTGGAGAAAATGGTGACTAAGTGACCCATGAGCCTGTTCAGCCTCCTGGCAACTTCAAGAGCCCTGCTCTTCTTTCTTATTAATTATATATTTGTGTAATTTATTTATTTATTGAGATATTTTATCTTAAGAATGGACTAGAGAGCAGCAGGAAATATGTTTGGCACAGGGAACCAAATTCCAGATGGGGTGGGGCCTTGGGAGCCACACGCTGTCATGGTGGGGTTGGTGGAGGTCAACAAAAGAGGTGAAGCCAGATGCAAATTTGGCGGAGGCGGGGAGGGAACAGAGGGCTGCTCTGAAGCTACAGTGCCAAGGGGTCTGTTGTTGTTTTTGTGGAAACTGGCTTCACAGATTGTGGAATGACCAAACCTCGGTCTGTGACAAGCAAACAAGGAAACATGAACTTCCTCCCTTTCAGCTCAAAGAGGTCTCTGGTTACACTTTAATCACTTTTGCCTTTGAAAGACAGTAACGCAGCTGTGCTGCCGTGGAGATCAATGCAGATGTTTTTTTCACAAGGGGGGTGGACAGGGAGTAGCTGCTGGTGGTGGGCAGAGGCCCTTAGGTTGCTTTTAAATGCTTAGCCTGGGAAATCTGGATAAAAAGGAAGTGGGAAGTGCAAGTTCCTAATATGAGCAGCCAGTTTAATCATGACCGTCTCTGCGTAATGGGTTGTTGGCGTTTCCCTTTTATACACCTTTTCCCTGCCTTCTTTTTAGTGGAACATATATATATATATATATAGAATTCCAAAGTTGGGGTGAAGAGAGTGAAGGTAGAAAATAAAAATGCATCTGGCATCTGCGTTCACAATTTGCATCCCCCACCCCCTCAAAAAGGATATACTCAGGGCCCAGCTGACCGCAGGGTTCCTATATTAGGCCTGGTGAGCATATGGAGAGAGAAGACCTGAAACATGGAGGAGGTACCAGAAAGGGGAAAGATGTGAGTGAAAAGGGGAAAGAGGCGAGTGATTTGTATTTTGAGGAATGCATGAGGAATGTTTAGAGGGGTGCCATGTAGGAAATAGCACACCCAGACTTCAGAACCATAAGGCACTTTATATAGGGCTGCCTTTGATGGTTTTGTGTGAGTGGGGAAAGACCGACATACAGTGGCACCTCTTAAGACGAATTTAATTCGTTCTACGAGTCATTTCGTTTTACAAAAAATTCACCTTGTGAAACATGGTTTCCCATAGGAATGAATGGGAAACCGATTAATCCGTTCTGGAGCACCTCCCCAAAGGCAAAAAGTGCCTTTTTTTTAGACCTATTTATAAAGTGCACTTTAAAGGCATGCAGAGCTGAAACACACACATACCCAGGAACACTCCCTCCTGCAGTGCAACACAAAATAAAAGCTCCAAGAAAAACCCCAGGTCGTTCCTGCCCAAAGTGCAATGAAAAACAATGCAAAAACACAAAAGAAAGCAAAGAAACCTCAGGTCCCTACCTTTCTAAGTTCTAAAAGTCCAAAAAGCTGCTGCAAAACCATGTCCAGAATGGCTCCAAAAACTTGATGAAAATTAAAAGACACAAAATTAAACAACAAAAACAATGTAGACAAAAATACAATTACACAAAAGGGCAGAGGCAGTATGAGTCATATTGAAGGTGGGTTGCGGGAGCTATGTCCTGGATTTTGAGAAGGCCTGCTTAAATAGCCACGTTTTGAATGCGTGCTTAAATGTTCCCAGTGAGAAGGCCAGGCAGATTTCAAAGGGAAGTTTATTCCAAAGATGAGGGGATACTGCCGAGAAGGCCAAGTTCTTCATTTTTAAATTTCTGGGCCTCCCTTGGGGTCAGAATCCTTCATCACCCTACCTGGGAAAAGTGAGTGACATTGGCAGTTCTCCGTGGGAGGAGGCGCTCTGACAGTTACCGAGGTCCTTAGCCATGCACACGTACCATGCAGATGATGCTGTTATGTAGGGCACAGGGCAGCATCCCCTACATGACATGTAAAGCGCATTTCTCAAGCCAACCTCCCACCCCTCCCTTTGGCAGTGGAAGAGCTTTCTCTTTTTGCTGATGAAAAGTGTCTTGGAACCAGAAGAGAACCGGAAGACACCGAAGAGCCCAGGACGTTTCCTCCCCATGGGAAACACCACTTTTACCTCTTGCTTTCTCTGAGCTACTACAGGAGGGGAAATCTTGGCCCCTTCAAATATTTTCAACTGCAGCCCCCTGAAGTTTGTTACCTTCCACCACAGTGATGTCTGCAGTTTCTGAGAAATGAAATCCGAAACATCTGCAGTGCCAAAACTCTACCTCCACCTACCATGTTTCCCCGAAAATAACACACTGTCTTATATTTATTTTTTCCCAAGAAGATAAACTAGGGCGTATTTTTTGGGTAGGGCTTATTTTCGGGGAAACAGGAACTGCAAGCAAACATGCTACGAAGTACGGTAACCCTGGTGGCCCAAGCAAAGAGGGGGAAGGACCATGGATGGGAAGGGAGGGGCAATGTGCTCTCTCTCTCTCTCTCTCTCTCTCTCTCTCTCTCTCTCTCTCTCTCTCTCTCTCTCTCTCTCTCTGTGTGTGTGCCAGCCATGCCCATCACTAGGTCTTATTATCGGGGTAGGGCTTATATTTAACAAATGCATAGAAATCCTGCTAGGGCTTATTTTTGGGGTAGGGCTTATTTTCGGGGCAACAGGGTAGTTCTACTATGGGTCCCCTATGGAGAGAATGGCAGCATGCGGCGGCCAGATTGTTGGTTGGTGCAGGAAGATGTGACCACATCACCCCCATTCTGGCTCACCTGCATTGGTTGCCCATTGCCTTTTGAATAAGGTTCAAGGTATTGGTCCAGAATATATGACAGAGCGTATCATCCCAAGATTAACTCTGGCCCGGCCCACCAGAACATTTCAGGTCCTAATGCTAAGAGTCGCTTCTCCTAGGGAAGCTCGTAAGACCTCCCCACCCAGAACTGTGCTTTTTCTGCTGCCGGTCACACATGGTGGAATCAGCTTCCCTGTGATAATAGGACTACGGAGCCCCTCGTAGCCTTTAGGAAGCCATTAACAACTTGGCTTCTCCAGGCAGCCTTTGGTGACTAATGGAGCTGGAATGTTTATTGGTTTGTTTTGTTTACCAATGTGGTTTTTTTCTCTCACCACCATCTTATACTTTTTCTGACTGTTTTAATCATCTTAATTGTTTGGGCTTTATGTTCTACATGCTTTTGTATAGTCGATATATTGATTGATTTTTATGTTGGGAACTGCCCAGAGTTCCTCTGGAAAGTTGGGTGGTCTATAAATAAATAAATAAATAAATAAATAAATAAATAAATAAATAAATGTGATATGTGTAACCTGAGATATAGGTGTACACACAGACACACACACACACACACACACACACACACACACACACAGAGAGAGAGAGAGAGAGAGAGAGAGAGAGAAGGATTAAATTTATACATACAAGAAAACAAAAATACAGGAATCCTAAGGAAAACATACTGCAGTGTAGTCACATCCAAAGAATTGCACAGCACATTCTGTGTCTCCTTGGGGATGGAAGGGTGCCAAGATGCACTCTCTGCCTGTTCTACAGTCAGTCACTATAAAAGAGGGAGTACAGCTTTTGAGAAAATTTTCTCCAACAAATAAGCCAGTGGATTGTGTTAGAAGCTCGGGGCTACTCAAGAGTTGTATCTTCTAGAGATAATCACTGCTTGTCATTCACCTGGACTGTATCAGTGATTTTGGATGTTACTCACATTACAAATGGAGGTTGACTTGGTTATTTATTTATTAATTATTTATTTATTACACTTCTATACCGCACCATTTCTCAAAGGGACTCTGGGCGGTTTACAGATTAAAAAGCATCAGTTAAAACAGTAATAAAAACAATAGCTCAACAATAAGGGCAGTTCAGCAAGAAGCAACGCCTTCCATCCTTCACACACACACACAAAATAAAATGAAATAAGGTCACCCCTCCTTAAAAGCATGGTTTTTAAAGCCTTTTTGAAGGGGGCAATGTGTAGCCTGCAACACTGTAGTTGATTCCATAGTGAAGCGCCAACAACTGAGACTACTTGTAGTAGTGTATGGGGTGGCCACCCTGATGAGCGCAGAACACTTTTGAGTGGGCTTTTCTGTTGATTTGAGAGATTGTCATTCCAGGTCCTGGCTGTGGAGAGTTTTGAAGACCAAAACCAAGGCCTGATTTTGGATGCCACTCACAATACAAATGGAGTTTGACATGAATGTTATTTATTTATTTTATTATTTATTTATTGAAAACTCATTAATACCTAATCGCACCATTTTTCTGTTGTACCAAATTCACCTCATAGGCGATTCTGTTAAGTGATTTCCCCTATCTCTGGATTTTTTTCCTTTACAGATTTTCTGTTAAACAAACTGCATTATATGTCCACTAAAATGAGTAATAAAAACAAGTTGTAATTGTGGAGGACAAAAAGAGAACCACATGTACTATTGTGATTAGCCCTAAATGTAAACAATGGTTTTCTTTGCTTGCATAATTTTAGAGTCAATCATTGCTAGG
The DNA here is from genome assembly GCA_029282475.1 of Phrynocephalus forsythii. NCBI lineage: Eukaryota > Metazoa > Chordata > Lepidosauria > Squamata > Agamidae > Phrynocephalus > Phrynocephalus forsythii. Next base: position 18,412,207 of record JAPFRF010000001.1, read on the forward strand.
GAAAAAGTGTTGTAAGCAAGCACAGGAAAGCTGAATTTCTCTCAAGTGAGATATTATGCCAGGCCAAGAGAATAGACTGGAAAGGAAAGGAGGTTTGGGATATGCAAGGGAAATGGCCAGTAGTTTGGGCTCATAAGGAATAGCCTGAAGGCAGGGCTGCCAGTAAGTCAGCTTCTACATGTAGAATGCCTCACAGTCCATTGCTGAGCACTGATTGTTTGGATGGCATGAAAAAGTGAGGAAGACTATGTCACAGGGACTCACCCAAGTGCCTGCTGAGTCTGGTTTATGGTTGTGAACAGCGGAGAAACAACTTCATAGCTAATCCTAATGGTTCCTTAACTTATCAATAGACCTGACTGGATAGCCAGTCAGCAACAGATAGTGATGTGAAAGAGAGTCCATACAGATTCATGGCAATCCTCACAGTTTCCAATGTGCTCATAAGGCGGTCTACTAGTACCTCCTTCTGGTGGTACTTCTGGAACTATGCAGCTTGCCAAAGGCCACACAGGTGGTAGGGCAGACAACCCCATCAGCCACACATACTCTAGGTGATCCAGGTGATCCCAGAGTCCCATCTCTCAGGAGGCACAGTGGGAATTCAACCTCATAACCCCTGGATCTGCAGCTTCCGCCTGCCCCCTTCCTTCCTCACAAACACAATAACACAGGTGGCGGCCACACAAGGACAGCAGGCGGGCAGGGTGGAGGAGGAACAGGGCTGGGGCCTCAGGGCCATGGAGGAAGTGGGAGACCTTGCCGTAGCCCTCCCTTTTTAAATTGCTCTGCTCGGCTGCAGCCGCACCCCAACCATCTGGGTGGTGGGTGGGGGGAGCGGGGGACCTTGCCGTGGCCCTCCCACTTTGAACTGCCCCAATAGCCAGCATGCCAATCATCTGGGCGGTGGGCAGTGGGAGTGCAGCAAGCGACAGCCCAGCTGCAGAGGCTGGCTTGCTCACAAAGCAGCGGGTAGGTGGGGGGATCTGCAGTTGGTCCTGGGGGCTGGATTCAGGACCCTGGGGGGGCCACATGCAGGCCTCCTGGCCATAGTTTGAGGACCCCTGGTCTACATGCTAAGTCAGTTTTTGGCTGATGTGTTGAGAGGTGCTTGAGGCTTGGGCTCAGAAATATCATCCTCATGCCCTCGTCTCAAACTTGTAACAATAAACAAGCCGCAACCGAACCCTCCAGAGGCTATGGTTGAAGAGAACCTTCTCCCCAAGCCTCTGAAGGGAAGGGGGTGGGGGTGGGAGGCCATGGTAATACTTAGCCAAATTTGTTGTTACTTCCCCATGTGCAAGCCAGAGAGTACCATTCATCCTAAGCCCCTCAAGAGATTTGTGGGAAAGGTCTTCAAAACCATGAGTCATCATGTCCATTTGCCTTGGGGACTCTGCCTCCCTTCCAGCTCCGATTGCATCATGTGTGCTCGCTGAGGTATACAATGCATATACAACGGCAGAGGCTAGGCTCATAGGCAAGGAAGCTGGAATTTTGTACTCAGGCCCCATGAAGTAGCATAACTGGTGGTGGTTCTGAGGAGAAGAAAATCAGAAAGTCTGGGAGAATGGGACAGCGGAGGCCTGTATCGACAGGATCCCCTTGCCATCTGGTTCTGGAGACCCACAGATTGCTGCAGGGCATCTCTAAATTGGTTTATTTAAGCCGTTCTCCTGAGGAGATGGTCCATAGCAGGGCCTTTCCTGTTAATATTTTGAGATATGAAATTAGCCGTCTCCAAGGGCACCTATGAAAGGATTTCTCAGAGATCTCACTATAAAACACTAGCACCCTCGGGACCGCCGAATTTCATGATTTGATCTTCAATTCCTTTTTATTCCTACTAACAACGGTGTCTTAAGGGTAGAACAGCTTGCTTTGGATAGATACAGTATCTAAAGCCTGTGTTCTGGGCCTGCTTGGGTTTGGGGATATTTCTAGGGTAGACCTTCCCTTGGTTCCATAAACCTAAAATATTCTTTTGATGGTGACATAAAATAAACTGTTGAAGGCAGCTGCTTCCAAGTTGTGGAACTGCCCACTGAGAGAGGCTGGTTCCCTCCTCTCTGCTGTCCTTCCATAGCCAGACAAAGGCATTTATGTATTTATGTATGTATTTATTTAAAATATTTTAATATTGTTTTCATTTGAAAAGTGGTTTACATTAACAACTAGTAACCACAGGACAAATAGCTAAGAAGAATAAACAATCAAATGGGGGGGATAACACATTCCATTACAATGATTTATTCAAGATCTTGGATGAGTGACCACATTACTGGGAAAAACACACAGGGATATGTCTGGATAGACAAGCAAATTGAGAGCCCAACTAATCCCAGCAACATTTTAATTGTGACACAATACCATAAACTACTAGTTTTATTAGTCACAATTAAACCGTCATTTCAGGGTTCAAACATAAGGGCACCTCACTTACAAAAATGCCACTGCAAAAATGTCACTTGAAATCTGCAAAGGTTTAGTTTTGTTGTATGATTGGTTTAAGGACCATAACAACTAAACTGAAACGGAAACTTCACTTTGTTTCTAATCTTCTGGTGAGACTTTTTAATTTGCAGCTGAAAGTGAAAAGCAGGCTGTAAATAATATAAATGCCATTCAAACTAAATGTGATTCTTTCTTGACTCTCTCGTTATTCACAGCTGCTCACTGGGGATGGAACATGGATGGAAAGGGGTGGGGGTGGGGAACCCAGTTCTTTTTTTTCACTTCATCATTATTATCATCCCAACTATCATCATTGCTGCTATCAATGAAGCAGATGACACAAAATTATGGATTAAATACTTTGTACCATCTACGTAAGGGCAGTGGTACAAACCATTGTTCACAAAATTGTGGGCTCTCCATGTGGTTGACTGTGCAAGTAGAACAAGAAGTGTGTGGCAGGCAGTTTGCAAAGCAATGCACAGACTTTCCTCAGTTGTTCTTCTGCGCCCAGTGAGCTTCTGGCCTTCTGGTAAATTGGACATCATAAAACGCTGTACCCCTGATCCCTGAGGGCTCTGATTTCACAATTTCAGCTGGACCATGAGCCAAGAAGAGCCCCACCATTGGCATTTTACAGTGAGGTGCCCTTATGTTTCAACCCTGAAGTGACCCTGGGTGCTGACCAGCCACTACTTGCCCTGACCTACCACATCTGAGACCTCAGGGGCTAGCAGCCTAAATCCAGTTGTCCCCCAATGATATATTCGGCCTGGTGTCTGCACTGGAAGTGTGCAATCATTATGGCTAGAGAACACACACAATGTCAAACATGGAGGGGTTTCCCCAGCCTACCCACCCACAAGCCTTGAAGACCAGCAGGCCTTCTCGGCCTGTGGCTGGGGGAATCGTCCTTCTCCTTCCGCATGGCACTACCAATGGAAGAGCTTTGAAGGCCATCCCTCATCATGCCATGGAGGGAGAGGGACCATGAGGCTTGCAGCTCGCCAATGTCCTCTCGGTCACTGGGCAAGAAGTGCCCTTGGGCACAGCGGCGTCTCTGCAAGGAACGCCAAGAGCTGCAATGGATGGGAAGAAAAGGCGGGCAAGAAGAACGCTGCTAATAATAGCGGACATCATAATATTTCATTACAAAGCCCAGCCCAGCAGGCTCTGCCTGTGAGGGGCAAGCGAGGCCGCATGCTGCTGTTGCTGCTGCCTTCCTGTCCCTGGAGGCTCGGCTGTGCCGACAGCACCATGTAGGCGCCTCCGCTCATTTCCCCAGGCTGTCAAGCCTTTGCCTGCCGGCCTCTCCGCTTTCCAAGGTTCAACCCAATTCCCCTGGCCTTGCTTGCCTTGGCATGTGTCAGCCCAACTGTCTCCCTTTCCAAGCTCTCCCCGTGAAACCAGTAGGGTGCTTTTTACAGCCCTTCTCATGTGTAGAAAGGCATGTCGGGAGTATGTGTGTGTGCCTTCCTGCCGATTAATTCCTGTGTCCTTGGCTTTGATGGAGAGGGGGGGGGTTAGGGGGCAAAGCACCGGAGAGCTTTTTGTGTGTGAAGGGCCTCTACTGCTTTACTTGTGCGGCAGGTGAAGGGCGGAAGTTGGCTGCAAAAAACAGGGCCCAGCTTTCTTTGCGAAAGGGCAAGCGTGGACTGGGGGGTGGAGGGCTGTCTCCTCCTCACAGCAAAACGGCGCATGCTGCTGTCTGAAGCAAAAACAATTTAAGAGTCTCAGGAGGCACCTTAAAGGCGAACGCCTTCTGTAATATTTATGAGCAGCCTCTTTCCAGCGCAGTCACGCTCTCTCATGAATTTAATGTTTCGTTTAATATTGGACCGCCTGAAGCACCTCCTCCCATTTCCCTTAAAAAGACTTCCAGGGTCCCTGGCTAGCTGTTATGATGATGCAAGAAACAAGATAACAAATCAGACAGCAAATTTTGCCAGACTTTGGCCACGGTGTACCAACGTTTTTTGACCACTTTTTGGAAAATGCCTTCCAGTACTTGAGAAGCAATCCAATAAAAATAACAAACTACGTGCAATGAATTCTTCTTCTTCTTTGTAATTATTAGTAATAGGAAGCATTAGTTTTAAAGACTAAAATTCTAAGAATATCCAGAGGAAATTGACTGGAGTCTTCTGACAATTGTAGTTCTCTTTCCCCGTCTCCAGCAGCCATTAAGACATAAATAAATTAGATTATGAATATACATGATGAGAGATAACATCTCTATTTTTGTGGTGTAACTAGAACTGTTGTTGTTGTTGTTGCTGCTGCTGCTGCTGCTGTTTACTTGTATAGTTAACAGGAACTGTGTGGCCTTCCTCCTCAGGTGAGCTTTGTACCACAGGCTGGTAACATTCTTGCTTTTAACAAGGAAAACTAAAACCAATGGCTTCTTTTTAATCTGGTTTGTATTCCTGTCAGTGCTCTGGTGGATGGCTGCGGCTACCAGGGCGGTTGACATGATAGCTTCTGAATGCACCCTCTGCTACTGAGCCCATCCAGCCCCATGGTATAGCCAACTACAGGCAATGCAGTGGAACAGGAAGAGGCTAGGGAGTATTTGGAAATTCAAAAGCTGCAGACATTGCGTCAAACATCTATCTGGCAAAGGTGAAAGCTGCCAGCTCTCACCAGTTAAGCGAAGTAGACATGGGCACAACTTGGCGAAATTCTCGTTTCCGTTTCCGTTCCTCGTTTCCGTTATGCAACGGAAACGGTAACGACAATTAAGCCGTCAGAACTCGAACTCGAACCGATAAAAGAAAAATTGGGCCTGATTTGGCATTGTCGTTCATGGCATCACGGCGATCGCGCGATGCCAAGCGGCACAGAAAAAAAGTTTAAAAAAAAACGATTCCCGGCCAAAAAAGCAGGCGAAAATATGCCTGCCTGAGTGAGGGCACCTACCAGAGGGGTGGTTTCTGGGGAGGGGGTCCCCGGCCTCCCCCCCTCTCCTGTCCTGGGCTGCTCTGGTGGGGGGCATCCTCGTCGTCTCGCCATGCCATGCGGTGCGGAGGGATTCAAAATGGTGACCGCAATATTTTTTTTGAAATCGTGGTCCAAAAACCCACCAAAACACCACACAGAAACATGCGAAAATTAGGTATTTTAACTGCCTGAATTTTTACAGTAGCAGCAGTGGGTTTTTCTTGCAATAAACGTCTGTCTCCAATCCCATTGATTTTATTTTATTTTATTTTTATTTTTATTTTTTTACACCTGCGCAATGATGGGCTGGCCATGGGATGGGACCATGCAAATTTTTGGAGCCATTCCACCAATCGCATGGCCACTTGGCCAGGTTTTGACTGAGACTTCTGGGATGTGCCAGTCGGGCATAAAAAGCCCACTATAACCCTAACCCTAACCTTAACCCTAACCCTAACCCATACGCCAGTACACTGTCCTTCTTAGTGGGTCAGAGGCACCCAGAGGTGCAGCCCACTAACTCACCCTAACCTTACCTGTAATAACCCTAAGCCTAGCCCTTGCCCTAACCCCAACCCTAAGCCAGATCTGTACTCGCATTGCACTACACGCAAGTACATTTCCCTTCTTAGTGAGCCAGAGGGCGCCCAGCAGAGGCATTCTTCTTTCACCTTGCTCACCAGTCCAAAGTTCCAAAAAACTCTGTACGCCAGTATGCTGTCCTTCTTAGTGAGCTAGAGGCACCCAAAAGAGAGGTGCCTCTGCCAGTGCCACTTGGTACGCAATGGCTACATGGTCATGTACCCTTCCTTTTCCCTTTGTAGGGGGGCAGAGGAGGCATCCACCCCAGAGAGGTGCCTCCAGGAGCCTGCTAAATGCCTTCCCTTCGTAGCGGGCCAGAGGAGGCACCCACCCCAGAGAGGTGCCTCCAGGAGCCCGCTACCTACCCCCCCTAAACCAGTACTAAGGTCAGACGACAAACGAAATGACAAATTTTTGAAAATTTTTGCAACAAACGGAAACAAGCCGAAACGGGCCGGCTCCGACACATGACAACTCAAAACGTCATTTTTCCTGGTCGTGCCCATCTTTAAAGCGAAGTACAAAACCACCAGGTCAAGTTTTTTTGATATAGTTTGCGATCTAGTCACCACGACAGGCCTCGTAGCACTGTTTCATGTGACCAAACTGTGGCATTCTTTAAGTACAAAATGAAGGCTGTCTGCCAGGACCTTGGCCACTCTTGTTTGACAGTAGATCAAGTGGAGATGTCCTCTGCGTTGTCTTGTCCAATGACTCTAACATTCCTTTCAACTGGTGATGTCATCTGAGTTAGATGGGGACATGTTGTTTAACGTCTATGGAGTCTCCTTGGCAGTGGCTCCCTGCTTCTGGAATACTTGACCCCCAGATACTTGCCTGGTCCACTCACTAGGAACATTTAAGTGTTCATTAAATACTGATCATTCAGGGAGGCCTTCCCAGAGCCCGGGACATAACTGCAGTGTTGCACACATGCTTCAACTCCTACTACTGCCTTTGTTTCTAATTGTTTTTTTAACCTGCCTTATATGGTTGTTGTAAAATATTGTTTATTTTGATTTGGTTTCACTGTTTATTCTCTTATTGTATGGTTGTTGGCACTGTTGTAAACTGCCCATGGTGGCCTTGTGGCTGGATGGGCAGTGTATATAAACCCAACAGGCAGGCAGGCAGGCAGATAGATAGATAGATAGATAGATAGATAGATAGATAGATAGATAGAAAAGAATTACTTGAAAAGTTGTTATAGCTGCAAATTACTTTCTTGAACGTCTTGTGACTGTGAAAAGTAATTGCCCAAACTCTGGGACCTCCTCCCTTAAAGCTGAAATGGGCAACTAAATGTTATTTGGATGATACTAAGCTATAAAGCTTAGAAGTCTATATTTATTCCTTTATTTTTCTGCAGTGTCACTCTGTCTTGCTGGATCGATTATCTGTTGGCTGGGAAGCAGCTGACTCAGAATTCAGATCTGGCACGTGGCTCTACCTGCAGCACAACAGCAGAATCTGCCTGAGATAGGGATGCCCTGGAATCCTTCAACTTTCCTATACAGTATTCATATTCTATACTGTATTATTAATATGTGTTGCCCAAAGATGGCTATGGAAATAATTTAAAGGGGGGAGTTTGTTATTATTGATGTCAGCTTGGCTGTTGTTTTTAACCTGTGTCCGTTAAAAAGAGATGACAAGTTTAGATCGTGGGGGAGATGGACACCTTCCCTTGTCCCACTCTGGCACTCGTTAATTTGGCATACTGAAGTCAGACGCTTTTGTGCATTCTTGTTTCCCATACAAGTACAAGGCCGTGGCACTGAGCCTGCATTTTGATCCCTTGTGCCCTGGGGCTCAGTGCCATTGTACTCAATAGGAGTCTGTCCTGCTTAGAGTTGTAGAGGATGGTGCCACAACTCACTAGTGGTGCAATCCTGCTGCACAAGGAGAAATAAGCCCCACTTAATTCTGCCTGGCTTCTTCCCAGGTAAGATACTGGCTGTTGTGATGGCCATGGTGGCGCATGGACATATTAATCACCTGAGCCTCGTCTTCCCTCTAGCCTGCTGTTCCTTGTCCTTATATGTGCTACAATAGAAGCTGCCTCCAGAGTCAGACACACTGCTGCTTAGAAGTCTGACAGCTGGTATTTGAGAGAGAAACTGATTTAGCAGGCTGTTTGATCAAATTTTGTGTTTGCTGCTATGGGCAGGACCCCGACGCCTCAATCGCCCGGCTCCCTGGAGAACAATTTAATGCAATTTACAAACCAGTCCTTTTCCTGTTGTTAAGATCCTCGTGACAGCAATGGATATTTTATGCTTGAGGAATTGGCCTACTAGGATTTGGAGATCATGTACCCCGGCTGTCTGAAATGTCACTACCAAGTGCACACACTTTCCCTCGGTCCTGATATCTAGTCTTTACATGTGATCTTGGATGGAAGTCCTGCCCACAAGAGAAATTATTTCCTGTATATATTTTATTCAGAATCTGCCCTCCTTTAGATTAAACTCAGGAAAAGGGAAGGAAGAGACAAATGCAACTCCCAGGTCATCCGTATAACTCTGCATGGAACGGAGCAGTGTGAATACATATTTCATGGGCACAGAAGGTTAAGAAGAATTAAGTATTTTTGCCTTCTCTCTTGAATTTTACGTTTTAGAGTAACTGTGTCTAGGTGAAAGGGGAGTCTGTGAATGTCTAAAGTATATGTTGATATAGCTATATATTCTATATAACAATAGCTTTAATATAAAACATTCCCCTACTGCACATATGGAACTAGAGAAGGAAATACAGTGTGGACCCTTGTATAACAAACAGTTTGTATAACATAAAATCTGTACAACATAAAAATTTCCGGAGATAGGGGAATAGGCGATTAACAGAATCTCCCATGGGTCGAATCCGTACAGCATAAAAACGGTCGCTATTAGGAATTACTCCGTTTTCAATGCATTCCCATGGGAAATTTGTATAAAGGAAAATTTGCTTAATAGAACTTCATTTGGAACAAATTAATTCCTGTATACAAGGTACTGCTGTACACAGTTGGTGATAAAATATATCTGAATATATGAAGTGACACTAACGCCAGCTACATGTAGTTCTAACTAGACATGTACAGAATTGTGCTATTAAATAATCGAGACTAATAAGAATTATAGCAAAGGGTATAATTAATTGCAATCTTATATATATGTCTGCTCAGAAAGAAGACTCGCTGAGTTTAGTGGGAGGTGCTTTCAGATAAGAGTGAATAGGGTTGCTGGTCTAAAAGCTAATATTTTTCACAACTGCGGATCTATTTGTTAGAAAGGCAAATGGATAATACCAAGTATTTATGTGGCAGGCACAAAATGTTAATTCCCTTTTCAGCGCATTATGCATCTTTAACCAATATCCACATATTTGTCACAGGTTACCACACAGGAAGTAGCAGCAAAGCAGAGGCTGTATTGGTCTAAATCTAAAATATAATTTTCAAAATTATAGACAAACTGGAAAGAGCCTATGTCAGCTATGCACATAAGACCAACTGTGAGACTTAAAGATTAGCCAGTTCAGTGGACCCTACTAAGAAAAGGAATTTATGAAAACAGAAGATGGATAGAAAATGCTTTAGTTTGCTAAGAATAAAAAAAGAACCCCAAACCAAAGGAAGGGAGTGTGCTCTACCTACATCAGCATGGACTAGCTTGACAGTGTTTTCAAAGGACTATGTGTGTGTGGGAGAGAGAGAAATGCACTCCCTTTGGGAATGTACTCTTTAAACATCCTAAAATTCTAAGCATCAGTCACCAACAAGAAGAACCCTTCCCAAGTTTGAGTCTACAGATGCTGTTGGAGTACATTTCTCATCTGCTCAAGCAGAGGGCCAAGGATTAAGGATGATGGCTAGTGCCATTTAAAAAAAAACGCCTGGAGGTTCAAGGCGGCAGACATCTGCTCTAAAAATATGACTCCCCACCCCAATATATCTGAAAATACAGTGGTACCCCGACCTGGTATTCCCTGGTGGTCTCCCATCCAAGTACTAACCAGGACCGACCCTGCTTAGCTTCCGAAATCAAGCGAGATCGGATGTGCTTAGGGCTGAGTATAGTGTAAAACTGAACACTTGTCATTCCATGCCCTGCAAATCAGTTGAGTAGGTGGAGAGGTTATCAAGGCTGACTATAGGTTGGGAGAACCCCATGGCTTTCCTGCTGTTCTGCCCCATATTGGGAGAAACCCAGACAATGAGGCAGCTTTGCTAGAACATGTGTACAGAACTCACATTCTGTAGAGCCAACATTGTGTACAAAGGCACAGATCGCATTTTGAAAATAGTACAGTATTTCTGATTTTCCATCTACCACAAACAAGTTAAGCAAACCACCACCCACAATTTGGTATTTATTACAATATATTGTGGTTCTCCTTCAAGACATGAAGAAATCAGAATGAGATAACCCACTGAAGTTCTATTCTGACATCTTTGAAGGTCGGTGGAGGTATTCCCCCCCATAAAGTGTACCATATCTAAACATTCAGAGAGACCTGCAGATAGGTAAACCCACTAAGCCAAAATACAGTAGGACCCCGGTATCTGCTGGGGATTGGTTCCAGGCCTTCCCGTAGATAATGAAAACTGTGGATAAGAGGTAATGCCTGCCCACCCACCCCCCAAACTGCTGTTTCCTGACAGTAGCTTGCTTTATGACTGCTGTTTTAAGACAGTAGATTGCTTTATGGCTGCTGTTTGTGACAGCAGCTTGCTTTACAGATGCTATTTGTGACAATACCTTGCTTTACAGCTACTGTTTGTGACAACAGCTTGCTTTGTAGCTGCTGAATTATTTAATTTTTTTCCTCTGCCAACCATGGATAACTGAATCAGTGGATATTGAATAAGTGGATAAGGAGGTCCTACTGTATGAGCTGATGTTGATCCTGTCTTCCCCAACTCCACTTGAGGAAAAACATAGGCTAAGCATGTAAGTCATCTGCAATGGTGGAAAAGGGGTGCGTGGGAAGTAGCTTTAGAATAAATGGGTATGATGATATGCGAGAACCATCCTTAACTGAGCCTATTAGATATTCACAGCTTCTGACATAGCATCTGACTGTTAATTATTACTGACATCAGTTTCCCTATCTATCTCTCCATCCATCTGTCCATTGCTCACCCATCCGTCCCTCCAGCCATCATTTTTATGCCATCATCTACCATAAAGGGACGCAAGGTTGGCTCACAATAATTAAAATACACAAGTTAAAATTGTAGGAAATTGCACAATAAAAAAACAACTGAACTAAACACATAATAGGGTATTGAGATATGCATCTAAATGGATATAGCCTTAAAAACACAACTAAAATACAATAATCAAAACATCAGGGAAAGTCTACCTTTAGCACCCAATGGAGTTATTAAAAGCCTGTTTTAAGAAAAAGATGTGACTTTACCTGTTGTTAGGAGGGTCAGCATGACATTATAGAGGTTCTTCTTAAAAGTAACTTTCCAAGGTCTTAGGTTGCTGAGAGTGGTGGCACAGAAGATGGGATCACTTGAGTTGGAGTCAAAGCAGGGTTGCTTTGTTTTGCTTTGCAAAAAAGCAAAAGCAAAGTGTTCTGCTTATATACCTCCCCATACCACTACAAGTAGTCTCTGGGCAGTTTACAATTTTTTAATTACAGTGTGCAGACTACACATTGCCCCCCCCAGCAAGCTGGGTACTCATTTTACCGACCTCGGAAGGATGGAAGGCTGAGTGAACCTTGAGCCTGCTTCCAGGGATTGAACCCCAGGTCGTGAGCACAGTTTTACCTGCAGTACAGGCATTTAACCACTGCGCCACGAGGCTCCTCTTTCTGTATTCGTATGAGTTCAGATAAGACTTGGGAAAAAAATACTACCAAAACTCTGCTATCTGTACGTCTGTCTGTTGAAAAGACAAGTGTTATAAAAGCCTGGGGCTATGCATTATTCATTTACGATGGGACCAAACTTCTAATCTTTCTTAGAAAACCACATTTAAAAGCATGTCTTGGCACCCCTCTGTGAAAGGTGAACAAGCAATCATTATTTGTCTGTCATTAGAGTCACAGTTAAGCGGAACCACCCCCATGCATGCACTTGGGAATCTTTTTGCACAAACAGACAAATGGAGCTGCAATTCCATTTCAACCATCACCTCTTCACCCTACTTTATCCTGTCACCAGCATGATAGCCTAATAAAAAGGGCGGTAGGCAATAATGTATATACTTATTCACAAGGAACATTGACAAATAATGCAGGAAATGCTCTGGAATTAGGATGATCAGATTCATACTGTTTTCTGTTGACTTCATAACATACAAGTCGGTGCAAAATCATCTCCATTTTCTGCCCTACTTCATAGTTTTCTCCTTCATTGCTGGGGTTTCCAACTTTTTTGAATGAAATGCATTTGTGTCTGTATAGGCAGTGTGATTGCTTTGGCCAATTCTGTTTGAAGCCAATGTACCTGATTGCAACAGCAATGTGCAGGGCAATGGATCTGTGGAAATTTGTCTGCCATTTAAATCATCTCTTTCCAAAACCTGATCCTTAGATGTTCTTGTTTTCTTTTTTTGCCTCCCTTCCCTTCCCTTCCCTAACTCTTTCTTTAATAGGCTTGCTGTCTCAGTGCTAATGAGCACTGAATGCTAGGGCATTTAGGTGCCCAAAAGAAAAGAGCAAGGAATCAGCAAAGAGAGAGGAGAAAGCTGTTATCAGCCTTGTTTCCAGCTTGTTAACGTAGCTCTGTTGTAACAGTGCTTCCAGCAATTGTGGGCAGGCCAGAGCAGAGCTACCTTAACAATTGCAAACAATGCGCTGGATGTTAATTTCCTCTCCTTTTTTCTGCTGACTCCTGTGTGAGCAGCTGAAGCAAATTAACCCTGGGAAATTTGACTTCCTGGGTGTGAATTCACAGCTGACCCATTCACATTTTTCAGACTATCCAGCCACAATCTCAATTAAAGCTGAGCAGATGTAAGATTATCAAACTCTCTCTCTCACTCACACACACCTGTTTCTGAAGCAGGTTTAGCATATTTAAAACCAATCTAAAATATTCCATTTACATGACAAATAGGAAAGCATGGCTTCCTCCCCCCCAGCAAGCATGTTTTTGGTTGGAAAATGAAATATTTTACTCAGTGGCAAGAGGGTAGTTTATGCCATGTTCACTGGTTTGGGGCCCCAGTAAAACTTGCAGTTGAATCTGTTTTCTCCCATCTGTAATGCTGATATAGCAATATGCTAGTTTGAAATATTTTTAAAAAAATGGGAGATAGCATGAGGGCAGAAAGTGCTCCCCCCCCTTTTCAAGTTTTGCTTCTTTGAGTGGTGAGCATCCTTACTCAGATGTTTTCAGACAGGGAACTTCTGTCTGACGTAATGATATGCCAGTCTGAAAGAAATTTTTAAAAGGCAGCTAGCACAAGGGGAAAAGTAACCCATTCTTCACAAGCCCGGAAGCTGCTAGGCTTTCTCAATGTTTCTGGTTAATTTCTCTTGCCTCTCCTTTTGCAAGTGTTGGCTGTTGTTCCCTCATTCTTCTGTCTTCCTCTCCCTGGGTGTCCTCATTCAAACATTTTCAAGTAAAGTACCTCCGTCTGATAGTAATGTCCCACTTTGAAAGAATAACTTAAAATATTTAAAATAACACCACATTGTCAGCGGCAAGTGGCTGGCATAAAGACGAGTGTCAGGTGCAGGACAAAGCCTCAGTTGCAATGTTTTTGAAAGCCTTTGTAGCCCCTTAAACAATTTACAACACAGCATAAAATGGACTAATTTTCCCAAGAGGACCCACACACTGACCTAAATACAATGTGGCTACCATGTGACTAACCCGACTTCAAAAACCCCTATCCAGCTACTGATTCATCTTCATAGTGTAATCAAGCTCTGAGTTTCATTTTAATCAGCTTAATTGAATCCAGTTCACTCTTAACTATTTTTTATTTGTTTGTGTGATTTATATACCGCTACTATCTCGCCCAAATGCCACTCTGGGCGGTGAACAACACATGAGAAATACAAAGTGTAAAACATAATACATATAAAGAGTGAGTACAAAATAACAGTAAACTCAACAATAACATAAAATACTCAGACACAATTCAATAGCATCAATGTAAATAATGAATGAAATGCAAGGAATTAAAATGGGGGGGAATCACAAGATAAGTACTGTACTGCACTTGTTTGGAAGGTGAGTTGGGTGACTCTCAGCTGCAATAGAAAAAGAGCGACTTTTGAACCAAACATCTTAAAAACACAAGAACATAAGAACAGCCTTGCTGGAACGGGCCACAGCCCATCCAGTCCAGCATTCTGTCTCACACAGGGGCTCGCCATTTGCTTCAGGGCATTCCCAAGCAGATGTCTTCACCTGCTTAAGATCCCCTGCAAAAGGCATTGAGATATCTCCTGCCTATCTCTCCAACCCAGAGGTTGTCCTTAGGCATCCATAATGATAGCCATTGATACCCTTGTTCTCCATGAACTTGTCCAATCCTTTCTTAAAGCTGTCAAGGCTGACAGCTGGCACCACTTCTTCTGCCAGGGAGTTCCATAGACCGGTGATCCTCTGGGTGAAAAAGTACATTCTTTTATTTGTTTGAGATATAGAACCCCAAAGTTTCTTGGAGTGCCCCCTAGTTCTAGTGTTGTGCAATTGGGAGAAGAGCTTTTCCTTACCTATCTTTGAAGGAAAGTTTGTAGATCACACTCTTTCTGAAGTGCTTGGTCAACATTATCCACCCAGCCTGGTTGCTTTTCCACAGAGCATTTCTGCATCATGGCTCTAAGGTTGGAGCAGTAATTCTGATGTCATCACCCTCGTGGTTTCGTGGACCTGGCAAGACTCAGCCACTAAAATGGCATGGAAAAGCCCGTCACGTTTCATGTGATGTCACCCTCTGTTATTAGGGAAGAGATAAAGAAGGCAAGGGTTTGCAATACTTGCCCAGTGTTTTTCCAGTCATATCTAGCTCTGGTTTGATGTCCTGGATTTGTAACAGATGACTCTACTAGGGCTCCCAATTTAATTTAGTGCTAGAGACGTGGCACCCTCCTCTTCTGCCCAGAAACAGAAAAGGTTGGGATGGTCTGGAGATGGAAACTGAACCCAAGAAGTTATCTAAAGAACCAGGGGTTCTAGTAATGGAGGATGCCCTTGACCTCCACACGGACAGAGTTAAAATGAGCATCTTTAAGGGGTATGAGATCCCTCCCCACCCAAAATTCATTTGACTCTCATCATGTGCCTCCAGCTAATCTGCAAGAGCTTTTATCTCTGCCCATACTTGTAGAACTGCGTGACATACTTGGAGGACATAGGAGAATTGGAAAAGATGCTGAAAAGAACAGCTAAAGTGATCAGGGAATTGGAGCAACATCCCTTATTATGAGGAAATGTTGCAGCTTTACGTTTGCTTTGGCGTTGTTTTAGACCAGTGGTGGGCATCGGTGGTGGTGGTGGGGACATGATAGGGAGAAGTTAGAGAGAGTCCCCCAATCCCCCCCCACCCTCTTTTATAGCTGGACAACGCAGGATCGCCAAATAAAATCTGAAGACAGCTATGAATAATGACTGAGGTGAATTCCTGGAAGATTAGGCTATCAAGTTTATGATAAGGTTAAGAAAGCAAAATATTCCATCCCGTATTAGAGGCAATACGCCAGTGAATACCAATCGCTGGAGCGCACAGACTGAACGTTATTGAGATGTCAAGCTTTAATCTTCCTACAGATCTGTAGCTGGCCAGTGTAGGAAGCAGAATGCCAGACTACAGTGAATGCACTCTGGGGTTTGATGTGCCTACACACCTCACTTCCATATACGACATTTCCCTGCACAATGAATGGCCAAATAGTGCCCCTTATTTAGGGATGTTCTTTTTTTAGTGCTCTCACCGGCTTCACATGTACCATTTCCTAAGCCTGAAGGGTTTTTGGTCTTGCTGTTTGTTTGTTTTCAGCATTGATTGGCTCCTCGCCCCAATCACTGTCTGACTGGCAAACAAGCTACATTTAAACGATTTACCACCTCAGCCTCTCTTTCAAAGTAATTCACCCTGTAGGTCTAATCTGATGTCAGCCTTGGTTTCCTCTAATGCAGTGGTTCTCGACCAGTGGGTCCCCAGATGTTCCTGGACCGCAGCTCCCAGAAACCCTGGCCAGCTCAGCTTGTGATGAAGACTTCTGGGAACCCACAGGTGGAGAACCACTGCTCTAATGAGACAAATGGCATTAAAGATGACCTCGATTTAGAAGCACCTTGGTTTGAATATATGTCTCCCCTTGACTTATTGCATGGTGGGAAATTTATGCTTTGAGTGAATGCTTTAGTGGACTCCAAATTTCCAGTTGATGTTTGGGACTTGGTCAACTTTTCCCTTAGGTATGAGCAACATGGATAAACAAAATCAAAGGATTAAAAAGTAAAACCCAAGGAAGCAAAAGCTATCACTCTCAAGCTGCACCTCAGTGCTCCGTTTCAATGGATAGCCTGTTTGACTTACGAGTGCAAGCAATTCAAGACAGTCACATAATACTTTGCAATGAAAAGCTATAGGAATGATGAATAATGTCCGAACTTCGGCCCTCCAGGTGTTTTGGACCTCAACTCCCAAACTTCCAAGCCTGTATTTCCAATGGCAAAGGAATGTGGGAGTTGTGGTCCAAAACGTCTGGAGGGCCGAATTTTGGACATGCCTGACCTATTATGTGACTTTTATATGAATCTACCATACATGATCACACAGACTTTGTGTTTATAGACTTTGTGATTGCATTGACACTATGTTTTCAATGTTACTTTCCCTCACTCATAACTTTTACATGGAATTTATACTCTCTCTCAATGGCTTGCGTTCTCTTGTAGATTTAATGTAATGTTGTCTTTTATTGCTGTAAGATGTCCCTCAATTCCCTGTCCTCAATACTTGAATATGTCTTAATTGTACTGGACTGCATATTTTCCCTCATTACTGTAAGCCGCTTTGGGCCCTTTTCCAAGGAGAAAGGTGGGGTAAAAATACTCTAAAATAAATAAAAAATAAAAATAAATAAATTAATTAAAGTTGTAGGTTCTGGGAGATTTCTCCCATGATTCTCACCACCGAATGTGAGAGCACATTTTAAAAGCCGCCTCTCCCTTTGTTCTGATTGTTAATTAAATGTTAAGCTTTCTTTTCTTCCAGTTACTTTCCCTGAGCAATGAGACCTGCTGTAGTAGGTGATCCGTCACTCTCACATATCCCATGTTCTTCCACAGTGAAGAATGGGAGAGAGCCAGAGGTCACCATGGGTGGAGATAACGCAGCCACTCCGGCTATGCTTGGTGCTGTTATTTCTCATTATGCTCGGAAGCCAGTCAAGAGGGAGCCTCACAGCACAGTATCAGAACGGGAATAATTCTGGAATAAAACCAAGTTTCTACATTCTTTCTTTGAGTGGCTGCAGCTCAATAGAACCATGGTTTCCTGAAATTAATTTTAAAAACTGTCCGCATGCTCTTTTTAGCTTTAATGTTGCCTTTTAATTGTTGTAATCCGCCTTGGGTCATTTTCCGGAGACCTTTGGGTAGTGGGCGGCATACAAGCTATATAAATAAATAAATAAATAAATAAATAAATAAATAAATAAATAAATAAATAAATAAATAAATGTAAAAATTAATTATTCAACAGTTTGATAGATAGCACTTGGAAAGAAACTATCTCTGTATCTAGTTGTCCTAGTATGCAATGCCCTAAAACGTCGCCCTGAGGGTAACAATTGAAACAGATTATGTCCAGGATGTGTGGAATCTGTATATATTTTCATCGCCCTCTTTTTAGCTTTTGTGTGGTATACAATTCCACAATAGATGGCAAATTAGTAGCAATAACTTTTTTCTGCAGTTCCAATTATCCTTTGAAGTCTATATCTGTCATGCTTAGTCACAGAGCTAAACCAGACAGTTATAGAGGAACAGATAATAGATTCAATAACACCTCTATAGAATTGAATCAACAGTTCTTTTGGCAGTCTAAACTTCTTAGGTTGACGCAGAAAAAACATTCTTTGTTGTGCTTTCTTAATAATACTTTCAATATTAGATGACCATTTTAAATCTTGAGATATAATAGTACCTAAAAATTTAAAGGACTCCACTATTGACACTAAGTTATTTGATATCATAAGAGGTGGCTGTATAGAACAAGTCCTCCTAAAATCCACCACCGTTTCAACAGTTTTGCATGTATTTAATTCAAGATTATTTTGAGTACACCATAATAGTAGTTGTTCAATCTCTTGCCTATAGGCAGATTCATCATTGTCTCGAATGAGACCAATCACCATAGTGTCATCTGCAAACTTCACTATTTTAACAGAGGAATCCTTTGAGGTACAATCATCAGTATATAAGGAAAAAAGAAATGGAGAAAGCACACAGCCCTGAGGGGCTCCTATGCTAACCTTGCTAATACCTGATATAATTTTACCTAACTTTACCAAATATAAAAATATTTAAAATAAAAATAAATAAATACATGAGGTCACAATGATGCCAGCTAACAGTGAGGCTTAGGCTGATACTTCACGTCCATCTCATCGCTGTTTGCGGTCCCGCTGGGGACCGGTACGAAGAAATCTAGCCGCACGTCCATTGCGGGACGAAGGGAGTTTGTCCCGACCACGCCCCCTGAACTGCAATCAAAGCAGGATGAGAGATTCCCCTCCCTGGCCTCGGGACTCTCCTCATCTCGCTTCTCATTCCGATACGAGAGCCCGTGAGGTCAGTCTCCTCCCGCAACGTGCCATTCTCCATCTAGTGGCAGGAGTGCAAACTGCCATTCAACAGTACATTCCCTATGGAGTCAGCAACGCAGTGCAGAGAGATTAAAAGACAAATGCCTCAAACTCAGCTCTGTAACGCATTGAAGGCAAGGCTTCGGAGAATCAAAACATTGAAAAATGGAAGGTCGGGCTGAAAAAAAATGGAGAACCAAGACATGGAATTTCACATCTCATCACGGAACGAGGACGTGCATTAACAGTCATGCCGGTAGCATCCCTCACGCCCGTGAGTACACGGGAACAGGGTCAGAACCGCAAGAAGACCACGTGACTACAACTGACATCAACACGCAACAAACTTCCTCCCGGGACGAGAGTGGACGTGAAGTAACCGTCTTAGCTGCTCAGGCCAGTGTAGAGCAGAGTTGGTGCTTTTTTAAAAGAAAGCAATGCCCTCTTTCCTCTGTGGAGAGGATTGTGTGACCGGGTGGGGGGGAATAGTGGCACATGGCCCTTGAAATTGCCTGTGTGATATTTTCTTTGCTATAATTATCTCTGGCAAGCAAAATTTTGTGCATATTTACTCCAGTCCTTCTTGGTTCATCACTTTAGACAGAGATTCCACTAATGGAAATCAAAGAAATAAAGATGAATGATCTTTATTTTCTGGGGTTGAGCGCACGCTAGGCGGATGGTTTGTGTACATGATGGAATCCTAACCACAAGGGATGGAGATGAGGGGCGGCGGGGGAGGCTTATTTGATAATTGGCTCTGTTCCCTGTCAAACCCAGACAGAATTCCCTGGCAGATAATGGTGCAGATATAAAGCATACCACTCTTCTCATTTACAGAAGGAAGCCTGGCCAGTCCTATGACCCCTCCCCCCCCTATTCTGGCAGCTGCCAGGACACACCGCATGGACCGAGCCAGGGGATTGTCACTACATGGCCATGTTGTGAGAAGGGAAAACTGACACCAAACCCACAGCCTCTTGCCCAACAGTCCGGGTTGCTGCGACTAGTTGGTCTCAGGAGTTGGCTGAAAAAGAGACTCCCATAATGAACTCTATCTATGGAATCAGTTCTGGAGTTCTAGCCCACAACAGGCTCCACTGAGTGCTTCCAAGTGAAGCAGAGGTCCAGTATGAGTCCGGACTTCCAGTGAACGAAGCAATGCATGACCCTGAAGCAGAGGCCTTAGGCAGAAGGCTGGGCCGCGGTGGGGTGGGGGGAAATGTAGGGACAGCCCTCATCAGAAAGAGTGAGATGCCCATGTCAAAAGGTAGAGGCAGCCATAAGGCTTTGAGAAAGGGGGTCCCAAATGTGACTTCATCGTCCGACATCACAGGATTTGCTTTGCTTATAAAATGGGTGAATTCAAAATGTTGGTTTTTTTAAAACCGATTGACTGATCCCAAGGCTGATTTGAAGAGGTTCACCCCTTTTTGTTTCCAAAGCAGCTTTTTTTTCTCCCCTCTGCCATCGGGGAGGCTTCTGCTTTTTCAAGCCAGAAAAAAAGGATCCTTTCCCACCATTTTTTTAAAAAAATCTGTCTGTGTTTCTGAATGTTAAAAGCCTGCATGCTCTTAGCCGTCTTCTTCCTGCTATACAGACACTGCAGGGGATGGTGGGTGCAGGAGGGGGAAGGAACCCTTCCAAAAGGGAAAAGGCCAAGATGGCACCCTGGCTTCTGCAGGGTTCGTTTCTAAAGGAGACAACCAATGCTCTGTGAACGTTCCCAGGAGCCTTGGTCTGGCATGAGTCAGCACTGAGCCAGATTTACTGCCAATTGATTAAATTAACAATTGTAATAAGCCAGGGATCGGGTGGAGGCAGGAGGCAGGAGGAGAGCCCAGCATAGACCAGGCAGGAGGAGGAGGAGGAGGAGGAGAAAGAAGCCCTTTTCTGGGGATTTGAAATACTGGTGCTGTGGCACTCCACGGGCTGCATTCTCTGGCTGCCCTTGATAAGACTGGCGCGGCAAGAGAAGCCCTGCCTTTAAAGAGATCGACTGTACCCCATGCCGTTCTGAAACTTGGTTGCTGCCGGCCTTGTTCCATTGCGAGCAAAACCTTCTGAACTCGGTCCAAAGAGTCTGGACTTCCCCACCCCAAACCACCATTATGGAAGACGGCTTTGCTGCTGCTGCGCTCATCCCCTCATATAACAACATTAGAAGAATGTGTTGTTGTTGTTGTTGTTGTTGTTGTTGTTGTTGCGGCAGTTGATTTTCCAGGATTAATGCTTCTGGTCCAGTTGCCAGAATGTCAGGATCCTTGCGACTGGCCTGGGATCAGGTTTGCCCAGGCTTTGTGCTCCCCTCATTGCTGTCCACAAATGCCACTCCGCAGAAGTTGGCCACAGGGGCAGTTCAGTCTTACTTCATCGCTGGCTTTCCCTATTTTACTGGAGGGCAACAAAGAAAATGGCTTTTGAGGCCCAGAACTGCCCACCCAGTAGGACCAGTAGCATTCCAGCAATTGCCCCCAAACCCAGTAACATTTCCAAAACTTGGTTCAGAGGGTAAAAGGCAGCCCATGTGATGCACAACCAGCTGTGTCCTTTAACACCCTGCTTGTAAGCGTAGCTTGTACAAAACAAGGGAGTGGGTTTATTTAAAACTGTGTCAGTGAATTCTTGGGGGGGGGGACCCCTTATACAAAGGAGCACACAAGACCAACAACACTGTTTCTAAGGGGGGAAAGCAAATGCACAAGAAATGATTAAGAACAAAAAAAGGACCAGTCGTGCTAAACATCTTTTTATCTCCACAATTAAGCCAAAGAAACAAAATTATAACCCTTAAAAGCAAAGCTACAGGGCAAGGTGGAGGGCAGATATTGCCATAGCTTTCCTATAAGGTAAAAGAGGCATACCTACTCCTTGGAAGGGATCTCTGCATTCAGTTTATGGCCCGGGAAGGGATTCTTCCTCCACCAGCCTTCTCACTAGACATGGAGAAGCATCTACAGTGAAGATCTCTGTTACAAAGTTGGCTAAAAATGCAAGATAAACAGAGATCCCATTCCACTTATGCCAGAAGCAAGACAACCATCTGACTTATGAGCTATATACTGTATGTTATATTTTAATGACATTTGTACTTAGTATTATGCTATTTATTTATGAATATTCGGGTCTATGACCGTATAACAATCAAGTGAGAGATAGATAGATAGATAGATAGATAGATAGATAGATAGATAGATAGATAGATAGCAATTTCCCAGTGACTTCTGGAAAAATAACCAGCCTGTGTTGCCTTGGGCAATCTGCACAGTCCCAGAACACTTTCATAAAAAGCGAATGAATAAGCCAGATTCAACAGCAGATAATTGTTCCCTTATTAAAATGCAGCCCCATCACGCAATCAGTGGAGCAGCTTGACAATTGCCCCAGTTCACTAAATCCTTAGTCCACATTTTCACTAGACAGATCATTCCAATGCTGTTGATGGAACCCCATACTTATTTGAATTCACTGAAACTGGAAGAAGCTCAGAGGAATGAGACAAGGACGGCCAGGGGACTGGAAACCAAGCCCTCCGAGGAAGGATGGAAAGATCTGGACATGTTTAGTCTTGAGAAAAGAAGACCGAGGGGAAATACAAGAGGGCACTCCTTGAATGCTTCAATGGTTGTGATACAGCAGAGGGGCAGAATCTGTTCTCAAACACTTCAGAGTGCAAGACACGGAACAGTGGGTTCTAGGTGCAGGGATCCAGATTTAGGCTGAATAGGAGAGAAAACTTCATTAACAGAGCAGTATGGCAACAGAATAAATTCGACCCTAACCTTAGCCCTAAGCCTGAGTGCTCCAACAGTGGGGGACATTCAAGAGGAAATTAGATAGATACACTCTTAACTTTCATTCCTGCACTGAGAACAGAGATTGAACTCCATGGCCTTAAATATCCCTTCCAAATCCATTGTGCTATGATTTTGTGATTCAAACGATTTTGCTGGCATGTTGAATTTGCTTATCTGCATCACTTTTCTTTGATTCAGACCTTGGTCTGGCTGGTGAGGAACAGGCGTAAGTCCTCCCTTTCTCCAAGCGCACAAAGGTGGCTGGTTACTCTGCAAGATACCCGCTTTGATTTCTATCTCTTACCTTGTCCTGCTTGCAAAATTAAA
This sequence comes from Phrynocephalus forsythii, assembly GCA_029282475.1. Classification (NCBI taxonomy): domain Eukaryota; kingdom Metazoa; phylum Chordata; class Lepidosauria; order Squamata; family Agamidae; genus Phrynocephalus; species Phrynocephalus forsythii. The sequence goes on from JAPFRF010000001.1 coordinate 18,435,087, forward strand.
TACAAGAAGGGAGAAGAGGGAGAGAAGGAATGAAAAAGGCAAAAAAACCTATGACATTTGAAAGGCTAACAGATTTATTTCAGTGCGAGCTGATTTCTGTTGTTCTGTTTTTCATTTAAATAAAGCCTGCCGCATATCAGTCACAAATGGAGTAAACTCACTGAAGGAATGGGGCTTTTAAACTAACGTTACTGCAAATTCCTTTGATTCAAGAGGATTGAGATTAACCATTGGGTTTAGTTTGTGGGGAAACTGTGGAGGGTAACCATCCATATTGATTGCCACGTTCTTTCACATGGATGATGTCAGAGCACATCATCGCTTGGAGTTGGTAATAAAACCCAGCAGCCTCAAAATACAAATGAAATGTGAACTGTATTCAGAAAATGATTCTGTTTCCAAGACCAAGATAAACACAACACACACACACACACACACACACACACACACACACACACACAGAGAGAGAGAGAGAGAGAGAGAGAGAGAGAGAGAGAGAGAGAGAGAGAGAGAGAGAGAGATTGTAACAATAGTTGCTGGCCCATTTCTCACACTAATAGCTCTAACTCTGAGGAGAATTTCAGGACAGATAGGTATGCCACATAAGCTGAGCCCCTTGAGGATACTGCTTGCTCCACTGGGCACTTTGCTTCCATTATTTTTACCACAACCCCTGATTTCCCCAATAACTCTTTGACAGATAGCAATATATTGCCATTATGTTTTTTAATATTCCTTAGTAGCTCTTTCTTAATTGTGACTGGTTGGTCTCTGGATACCAGAGGAGCGGTGCTGTTTCTTCATCTTCTTTGTTGAGGCTAGAATATCCTTAAATGAGGATATTCATGGGTTTGATAGGATTTCTTTCTGTTTTCTGTTCCACAACATTGTTTACATAAATTGCATCTGCTGGTTTTGTCCTGCAGTTTCTGAGCATCAAACATAAGGTATGGTTTGGAAAAACAGACAGCAGCTTTCTTAAAAGGGTTCCCCTCGGCCCAGAAATGAATGAACGCTGTTAGAAATGGATCCTTCATACCAGAGACCAAAAGACCAAAGCACGCAAAACAAAAGAAGGGAGCATGAAATGCTCAATGATTTGAGAAAGACGTGCAAAACTGAATCAAAGAAAGGTTTGGCAGTTGCTCAGGAAGCCCAGTGTTTTAGGTTTTGGTTGCTCTTTTCTTTATCAGAGGAGTCAGCCCTGGGTGGATAAATAAAGGCCAAGGAACAAACCACAGTTAGTGTAACAATAGTAATTCTTATCTTTTGTTGTTTTTGTTTTCTTCAAGATGCATGTGTATGTGTGTGTTGCATCATTACAGTCATGACCAACTCTTCATGACCCCATGTCCATGGAGTTTTCTTGGCAGGAATACTGGAGTGGCTTGCCAGTTCCTACTCCAGGCTCCTACACAGCACCTGGTATTACCTGATGGTCTCCCATCCTGGTACTAACCAGGGCCCATCCTGCTTAACTTCCGAAATCAGGTGAGATTGGATGTGCTTAGGGCATCCTCCTTTTAAAGAAATACTTTGGCTGTTACTTCACGTCCGACCTTGTTCTGCAATTACGTTTGTACTGTGATAGCGTTGTTCGTGGTCACATGGTTTCCCCCCTGTTCAGTCCCTGTTTCCGTTTCCTCCCGGGCGTGATTACTTGTCCCGTGACAACTGTTACCTTCCGTCCTTGTTCCGTGACAAATTCTAAATTTGTCTTGCTTTCTTAAACCTTTTTAAAAATTATTGTAAATAAAACTAAGTTCGAGACATTATTGTCTCCGTAGATGGATTCATTGGATTATTTATTTCAAGAGGGGAAACAGAAGGGTCTGATGAATCCTGCACTAAGCGGAAGTTTTGAGATTCCAGAGGTGTGGGGACTGTTGAGATAACTGGTTTTAAGTTCTTAGGGGGTCTAGGAAAGATTTCTATTTGTTGGAGGGATTTTCCAAGGCAAGGTGTTAATTCCTTAAGATTAATTTGGGCATTTAGGCTTCTATTTGCACCTGACTGCTTGAGTTTAGCCAAAGGATGGTAGCCCAAGAGGAACGAGTGGCTAGTAGGATTGAGTTGTAGGTGTTCCCCTTTTAGAAGAGAGTTACCTGCCTGTGCCTGTGCAGGTAACTCTCAGTTGAGTCCAACTGTTCTTGCATGACCTCATACTCTGGAATAGAAAATACCCTTTTGGGAGCTATAGAGAATTTGTTGAGAAATGTTTTCATCTGGAACAGCGTGAGAGGAATGGTTGGTTTATAGAAATCTAGTTTTATCTTGATCAGCCTCCCTGAGCCTCGAATATATTTTATGAAGTTTAAATCAATTTGTCCAATCTCTTGTTTGTAATAGTTTGCTTAAGGATGTAGGTATCCTCTGTTTGCTGGACCAATTCCCCTTATTTACATTGTTGGTGACAACCTCTAAGATGATTTGAGTCACTATCAGCTGTCATGAGTAGTTTCTACTTGAAATGTTACTTATAGGTTCTCCAGTTAACTCTGAGTGCTCCCTTCTGTGGGTGGTTGCTTTAAAGGAGGAGGAAGATTGAGTACAGGCGGGAGTGATTTTAGTTTGTGTGAGGGTTTCTTCCAGAATGGCAACTTGGTCAGCTATCTGTTCAAGGTTCTGGAATATAGCCAACACAATTCTCCCAGTAATTATAGCCAGTTCACCCATCAAAGCAATTATGTGGCTCTCAGCTATCTCCAAGCCTGTGTTTTTTAAACCAGCTGTGGTGCCAGTAGAATTTGATACCGGAGGAGCTGGCTGGGATGGGATGTGCCAGGGGTTGGGTTGAATGAGGAGCAGAAACCTCCATATGAATAGTATCCCAGGCCTTGGTTGGCCTTATTATCTCAAGCTACCCTGTTTCCCCAAAAATAAGACATCCCCTGAAAATAAGACCTACTTATCTTCTTCGTGGACTCTGTAAATCCACACAATGGGTCTTCTCGCCTGCGCACCTGAGTTACCGGTCATTCCAAAGCTCAAGGCGTATAAGCCCCTTCCCTCCATGCGTATGCTCACCCATCTCCTGCCTTGCTGACTCAGTTCCTTTTTGCTGCCGCTGAGCGAGGTCGCATGTCTCCGAGCTCCTGCAAAAAATAAGGAAAGTGAAACTTCTTCATTCAACTTGATTTTATTTCTTTTATTCATTTTCCTACCCAGTTCCCCCCCTCCAAAGTTATTAGTTTGACTTTTCTTTTTTGGGCGCCCGCCCCTAGGGTGCGCCAGCGGTTTATGGCCACAGCAGCACTTTTTAAACAGTGCGAGGCCTGTTCAAACAGAATTCCGTTAGCTGATGGACACAGTTTGTGCTTGTATTGCCTGGGAGAGGCTCACCAAACCGCACTCTGTCCACATTGCAAAAAGCTAATGAAACCTGCCCTCAAACCCCGCCTCAAATGTTTAAGGGCTTACTTGTGGGAAAAATCCCTCAAACCGATGGAAACCCACTCGGAAGCATCTATGCCTTCCACTTCCTCAAAATCAAAGTCTTCAAACAAGGGGAAGACGATGGAAAAAAGGAAGAATAAACATCTCCAGCCAGCTCCGATTCCGGAGAAAAGATCAAAGGACTTGACTTCCGATGTGCGAACAACGGTGGCGAACGCCGAAACCACCCGCGCTCGTTTCATCCGAGTTGCGCAGCATAGAGGGGGTTCCGAGCTCCGTGCAGGTTAGCGCCCAGTCTCTTGATGTCACCCAAGACGAGCCTTGGTCCCATGCCTTTGGAAATCAGGCGAGGGGTACCCGTGAACCCCCTCATAGCCCTATGATTCTATCGGGCTTACCGCCAGGCCAACTTGTCCATGATACGGACATGGCCACACTCAGCTACAATCTGTTGTCACACCTACAAAATCTACAGGCTACCTCCACTACTTCAGCTCTTCAACACAGACATCAAAGAGCAGGGGATGGAATTCCCCAGACGCCTGGGCATACAAAGATCGCCCACCATGAGACCAGACATGGAGGAGAGAGTGGTCCATGATGCCGGGCAACACCCGAGAGGCCAACAGCCTACAGCATACCCAGCCAGGGGCAGGAAACGGGTATGGGCAGAGACCCATGATACCACCTCCTCGCCCTCGTCCTCTCCCAGACGTCGCGAATCATGACGTCGGCAGGGCAAGCAACGTAGACGTCATGAGTCGTTCTCATCATCTTCAACACGACATCACAAAAGCAAACGCCATGCCAAAAAGAAGTGGTGTCATGCTCGTATGGTGTCTAGCTCATCTGACACCAATTCCTCTACCACTTCTTCTGCCTCCCCCATCTCTTTCTTACCAAAGATAGTGTCTTCGTTCCACGTGTCTCAGCCACTTATTCTCCCAACCTTCTTCCCGAACCCAACGACTCACCTGGAGAGGACGCTCCACTCCCTCGATATCAAGAGAGCACTCCTCTTTTACACTTCCAGGACAGCTCCTGTGAGAAAAACCCACAGGCTCTTCATCAGGACCTCTGAACCATCTCGAGGTCACCAAGTATGCCCTCAATCCATCTCCAGATGGATCACCACAGTTATCAAGGCACATTCCACAAGAGCAGTAGCCTCCTCCACTGCCTTCATGAAAGGAGTGCCCCTGGAAGACATATGTAAAGTGGCAACCTGGTCTTGACTGTCCAATGTTCCTGAAACACTACAGGCTAGACGTCCGGACACAGAGATCGGCCACATTTGGCAAGGCAGTTTTGACAACTGTACTACCATGACTACCCTCCACTGGTAAGTCAGCTTGCCAGTCACCCATTGTGTGGATTCACAGAGTCTACGAAGAAGAAATGCAGGTTACTTACCTGTAAGTTAAGTTCTTTGAGTGGACCTCTGTGAATACACACCACCCACCCGCCTCCCCTCTCTCCGTCATGACTCTTGGACTCTATATGGGTCAGCGGTGGACCACAGGGGAACTGAGTCAGCAAGGCGGGAGATGGGTGAGCATGCGCATGGAGGGGAGGGGCTTATATGCCTTGAGCTTTGGAATGACCGGTAACTCAGGCGCGCAGGCACGAAGACCCATTGTGTGTATTCACAGAGGTCCACTCGAAGAACTTAACTTACAGGTAAGTAACCTGCATTTTTGCCCCACATTGAAATATAAGGCATCCCCCCAAAATAAGGCCTCCCCATAATAAGATAATAAATGTGTACAGTATTTTTCTTCATGCAAAAATAAGACATCCCCTGAAAATAAGACCTAGCACATCTTTGGGAGCAAAAATTAATATAAGACACTGTCTTATTTTGAGGGGGAAACACGGTAGTATAGTATATTTGTTAGGTGAGGCATTTTGTACCAGCTTACCCATGCCCTCTTCATCTTTCGGGGTCAGCATGTCATCTAGGCGAAGCTGTTTGGAATTCTTGCTGGGAGATTATGAAGGAATTCTCTGGCATTTCTTCCTCCTAGGCATCTTATCTCGGCAGGCAGATGTCTGGAGTTCAGGGTTAAAAATATTATCACAGTTTCTTCCACGCAACCGCTCCTAGTTGTCGATTGTTAATAATAAAAACTGTAAGGTTTGTGAGCAAGCTAGGTTTTAAAAGGTTGAGGAGAGAAAATATAAAAGATATATAAAAAAGGAGTGGAGAGAGCACAAACAGAGTGCTTCCCCCAGTTTCTTACCTTGTCTGCATCTCAGGTTACTGGAAAATTGAGCTTGATCCTGAGTCATGCGAGAAAAGTGCTTTCATCATGCACCAAGGAACTTATTAATTCCTCAGAATGCCTTTTGGGTTATGTAATGCTGTCACTACGTTTCCAAAGCTCATGGATATTGCTCTACAAGGACTGCCATTTGCTCATGCTTATCTCCATGACATTGTGATTTTCTCAGACAACTTTGAAGACCACCTGGCATATGTTAAAATTGTACTAAAGTGTTTGCAGGATGCAGGATTGATGGTTAAAGCTTCAAAATGTCAATGGTTGAGAGGGAAAGTTGTATATTTAGGTCATTGGGTTGGTAATGGAACAATTGAACCTTTGCAAGCTAAAATTGAGAATGTAAAAATGGGCCAATTACTGAAAACATAAAGCAAGTTCAATCATTCCTTGGTTTGGTTGGTTCCTGTATTACAGAAAGTTCATTCCTCATTTCACTCAAGTAGCCACTCCATTGACTGAACTGACACGTAATCTGACACGTAAAGAATGCCTGTTAAAGTAGTATGGATATGTGAAGGTCAATATGCTTTTGATGTTTTGAAAAATTGTTTAATCCGATATCCTATATTGATTCCACCTGGTTTTGATAAGCCCTTTGTTGTACAAACAGATGCCTCAGAGTTTGGTCTAGGTTGTGTTTTGTTACAGGAAAAAGAAGGTCTTCATTCAGTGTCCTTTTCAGTAAGAAACTATTTCCCAGGGAAAGAAATTACTCAGGACCTGAGAAAGAATGCCTAGGTATTGTGTGGATTCTGAACGTTGCGAGCATACCTTTGGGAAAGAAACTTACAAACAGATCATCAAGCTTTGAAGTGGCTACACTGTCTGAAAGCAAGTAACCAATGTCTACTTAGATGGAGTTTAGCACTCCAAGATTTTGAATTTGAAATACAATATAACCCAGGGTCTAAAAATATTTTAGCTGATGGCCTTTCTAGAATGTACTTTGGTGTTGAGAATTTGCCTGAAGAAGAAGATATCATTGTTCCAGAGTAGAGTTAACATTTCTTAAGTTTGTTACTAAGTATAATCATTGTATTTCTCACTGCTATGCATATATGATATGTACTAATTTTTCTCTTATGTTTTTAGTAGATTCACGCCTGCATGCATTCCAGTTATTCAGTACTTTGCTATATCTACATGTAGAGTGCATATATTCATCATGAGTACTACCTCTTTTAATCGCTTTCTATTGCACAAGTTATAATTTCTTTTGCACTTCGATTTTAATTGCCTCTTTATTACTATGTACTATTGTTTACATTTATTCTTATTGTAGTTTGTAGTTTAAAAATGCTAAATGTTAATTTAGAAGTTTTAATCTTCATGGAGGGGCATGTAACATAAATTAGGAGTGAGGAAGCTATAGATTTCCAATCTCAAATGAATGTAAACAAAGCCCAAAGATGCATTTCATCTAAGAAGCAAGTGAACCCTTATTGGTCTAAGAAGACATGTGACTGGTTTTTCGCATGCTGTAGAGAGAGAGAGGAACAGAGAGAAATTTTTCCTGAATAGTTGCTGTATATGGACTATGGGTTAATCCTTAATAATGTAGTCTTATAGTGGAATTAGGGAGGCTTCTGCCTCCAAAGTTTGCTTTGGATTTCTTTAAGTTAGGAAGGGAAATCATATTTTTATTTTCCAGTAAGAGAATATTCCTGTGAAATCTTATTAGTCAAATAAATGCATTTACTGATTCTTCAAGTGAATGTGCATTGTTGAATAATTATTTTGGTAAGTAATAATCGCCAGGCTCGGGGATTATTAACAAACCTATTCGGGGAATGACTTCTCCAGATACCAGCTAACAAGGAGCTGAGGTTGTATGATGACAGATGGGTCTGGGCAGAAGAGCCCCCTCCCCAGGTGAAGCTCCATTACAAGTGAACACAGGAGAAAGGAATCCTAAAAGCTTTGTCAGTCTCTTTGGTAGGGCCAGGAGATGAAGGGAGAACAGAGAGAGCATCTCCACTTTACCTCTTACCTAAAAGGAAGGCACTGTACCTGCAAAGGAGACACACATATGAATATAATGAACAATTTGCATAGATTCATTGTCAACAGGTGTGGTGAATCTGGATTTTACAAACCTCTGCCACTCATTATCACTATGATGTGACCTGGTTCCTTTTCTGCTGCCACCATTTCCCAAAACAATTAGCTAATAAACGTAGACTGACACCTGCTTTAATGTTTCAAAATAACACTGTAGTTTATTTAAGTTTCAAAATAAAACAATCATCACAACCTACTATTGGCTTGAGGCTTTTACTTTTCTTTAGCTTTAAACACAATAACAGACATATGTTCATTTCCGTACTCAGTTGTTCCATGAACAATTCCTATCCAGGCCCTATCTAACTGGCGTTCTAACAGTCATTTGCTTATATATGTCACAACTCTGCCCATAAGCTCAGCAAATGGACAAACAAATCACATATAATAAATATTCATGACCCCACTTTTCCATTCCGTTACAATTTCTTCCCCTTCATTGAATTAATTTTAAGAGAGGGAACTGCTAAACAGTTTGCTCACTTAAAATTAATCTTTTGGGCTATACTTGCTACCTGTTATGCCTACTTGTTAATTGTAAAAGTTCTTAAATCTTAAATACTATCCACATTGCATTTTATAATTACATTCCATAACACTACATTTATACTTTCATTTTAAAATATAATTAAATATATAATTTACTTTTTACATCCAAAATATTTTCAATACAGCATTGCATCATATCAATATTAGATCGCATTGCATTGTACAATTTAGTTTTTTAATATCTTGTTTGTGTGTGTGTTGTGTCGTTACAGTCGTGACCGACTCTTCGTGACCCCATGTCCATGGAGTTTTCTTGGCAAGGAATATGGGAGTGGCTTGCCAGTTCCTACTCCAATTTACACTAATATTGTAACTTCACAATGCATTACCAGTTTTTTGACATTACTCTGTTACACATGTATTTATTCAACAGTTTCCTCATGTTTCCATATTAGATTACAATACAATTTTATTATTATGTAACTATAAACTATATAATTATCTTCTTCCCGTATTCTTCAACTGTTGTCATGTTATGGTTGAGGATCTCCACCAGTAATGAGATTAGAAATCCAGTGCAAAGACAATCTGTGACAATTCCTTTCTTCATGTTCTTTAGGTATGGGATTCAACATGCCACCCTCCATCCTGGCATAGTTCTTACTAGTTCATCCCATCACCGTTGACCTCACCTCTTTTGGATTGCAAAACAATATGAAGACTTTTCCAAGTACTTTCTTTACATTACACCTCACCAGCCTTTTCCCCAACTCTTGTGCGAGGATCAGTTCATACAGATGTTATCTGTAGTCTTGGTTTTTCACTTTAGTTCTCTCTAGACCAGGCATGTCCAAACTTCGTCCCCCCTGATGTTTTGGACCCCAACTCCCAGAATTCTAAGCTTAGATTGCCAATGACAAAGGACTGTGGGAGTTGCAGTCCAAAACATCTGGTGGGCTGAAGTTTGGACATGCCTGCTCTAGACTAAACCTATGCCTTTTAATTTTTCTTCTAAAATTGTGTATGTTCCCTATAACTAGATTGTTATGGGCTCTTTTAAATACCTGTTGTCTGTTTTCCTTAACTGTCTCTAATTCTTCATGTGAACTATTATTATTTTCTTCCTGTGGCATTGCATCTGTCTCCTTATGCCGCAGTTTGCTTTGTAATTTAAATGGTTCACGTTGTACTGACTTTGTTCCTCCACAAACTTAGAAGATTCCACCATACTGTCACTACGCTGCTGACCTGCCTCAACTGACATGACTTATCGTTACTAATAACAGTTCAACTGCTCCTTTTGCCAACCTCTTTATTTGACTGTCTCTCCGGTTTTATATCTTGAACTTGGGGCATTTCTTCACAATTAATGTTTTTCTTATTTTCAAGTTTTGCTACCGTCTGCAATTTCTGCCGCTTCTTGTACTGTTTGAGGGCTTTTGTCTCTTACTAGATAACATCAGTTAGGACTAAATACTGCATAAAAATACTCCAGTCCAATTATGTTTTTCATGCCTTCTAAAGTATTATTTTTAAAGTATTAACTTTGAATGGTAATGATGCTGTCAAGCCCCGCACACAGAGCACACACACAAACAGGGTTCAGTTCTTTGCCAAGATCTTTAGTGGAAAGCCAGGCAAGTTCAAGTCCTTTGCTAACAATCAAGTGCCAGATAAATAACAGAATCCGACTCCCAGCAATTAATAGTCCAAGTCAAAAACAGAATATCTCACCGAAACCAGATGCCAAACCCAAGGGAACAGATCAAGCCGTTGTCCAAGAAGCCAGTCTGAAATCAGGAAGTTCACTAACAACAGCAAAATCTCACAAACATACTAAAACACATGATTAGCAAAATGATGTTGTCAATTTGTTTTGGGGTTTTTTGTCTATCTCTACAGAGCCAAGGTCACAGACAGGAATGTGGTGGCAAGTTCAAATGAGGCGTTGCTCCCACAGAGAACTCAAGGTGAGCTTACCAGCTTTATCCCAAAACAGGGAACACACCCTTACTCCTGGAAAGGCTTCTGCTAGTACTCAGGGCTAGTACTCAGGGCTAGTACTCAGGGCTTGCTGCCCTGATTCCCCATCTAGCATCAAAGACCCTTTCCCTAGTCCTCCTGGTAGCAAGTATTTGCAGAATCCTGCTCATGGCCCTTCTAGGGGGAGAAGATATGTTTTCAGCTGAGTCATCAGACCCAGCTGCCTGCTGATTTGAGCTGCAAGGCTCCTCCAGCAGCTCTTCACCATTTAACCCCTCAGAATCAGGTTCTGTGACAGGCAGGGTCCTGGCAGATGCTAGGGAACTCCTGTTTGACACTTTGACCATTAGCCTGTGCAGTGGAGAGCCCTGATTACTCATATATTACACATATACAGGAAACTGCTGAAAGAGTGTAATGAGTTTTGTGGTATGGTATCAACGGTGTGCTGATGACACACAACTCCTTCTGCTTTTAAAGATATTCCAGGAGGCCCTTCTGTCATTCTGCAACACCCCTGTGTGGAGCTGGTCAGGGTTGTTCTAAGGCTTTGTTGGTGCTGTTTAATTCTGGGTTCCAAGAAAAAGAAGACAAACAACTTGGTTCCACATCAAATCAAGCCTCAACTCTCTTGGGAAGCAAAAATAAAATAATAAAATAATAATCTAAACCTAGCCTGTCTTCAACAGCCCTGATCAGTTCTTGCAAACCCAAACCTGTGGCTTCTATTAGGATGTCAATCCATTGCGTGGTTGGAGTCTTCCTCTTTTCCTGCCACTTTCAAACATGTCCAACATGAACATCTTTCCCAAGGAATCCTCTCTTTTCATGTGCCATTCATTCCTGACGTTAATGTGATGTATCCTTTATTCCTATTATTCTACTTATTCACATTGTTAATATTATTTCTAGTAAAACTAATATCACATTTGCCAATCTTGTAACTATACTACTAACATTAATTGTACTTATTCTTACATTATTATTATTATTGAAGTTCTGTATTTGTTGATATAGCTATTGCTCTTGTGATTTGCATTGATACTACAGTAGTTCCTTGGTTTACAAGCATAAACTGTTTTCATAATGCTTGAAAACCAAAGCACTCTTATATCGAAGAAAATGATATAAGGCCAAAATACTGCCAGGACCCTGCCTGTCATAGAACCTGAATGTGAAGGGTTAAATGCTGAAGAGCAGCAGGAGGAGCTTTATAGTTCAACTCAGCAGGCAGCTGAGTCTGAGGAGGCAGCTGAGGGCACATCTCCTCCTCCTATAAGGGCTAGGAACAGGATCCTGCAAAGGAGAACTAACAGGAGAGCCAGGGAAAGGATCTTTAATGATAGGCGTAGAATTAGATCTGAAAGCCCTGAGTTCTAGCAGGAGCCTGGCCAGAGATATGGGTGTGCTCCCTGTTTTAGGATAAAGCTAGCAAGTTTACCCTGAACCCTCTGTGGGAGCAACACGTCACTTACCTTGTCACCACGTTCCTGTGTATTCTCCTGACTCTGTTTCCTGACCTTGGACCTGCTTGCTGACTACGTCGTTCTCTGTTTCTCTGGAATTTGGCATTTGGCTCTGTAAGGTATTTTGGCTGTGATTTGGACTGTATTTGTTCTTTATTTGGATTACAACTAAAGTTCCTGGCAAAGAACTGAACTTGGCTTGCTGTGTGTTCTGTGTGCGGGGCTTGACACATACTGTACATACTAAATGCCAAAACACACTAAAGAAGTTAGCTGGAAGTCCACATCCACACCATGGTTTAGATACCTGGCTGTGGAATCTGCTCTATTTGGGACTAATAGCTGGATATTATTCTGTGCTTTAATGTGACAATAATAAAATGCTATTTGTAGACCTATACACACTTGACCAGCTGCCCCATGACTAGAAATGGTTTGGCAAATAAGAAACTCTGCTGTAAACATACTAAATAAAATGTATAAAAATAACACTAATGCTCCCCCACAATCTAGCAGGGGAGAGAGAGGATTACTTGTGATCATGTGACCTGTTCCAGGGCTCATATTGCAAGACACTGCTCATTGATCAAGGCAAAATTGATCAGAAATGATTGCTCATCTTGCAAAACACTCATAAACCAAGATACTTGTAACCCAAGGTATAACATGTAGCCTACCCTATGAATATTTATTGCTTTAAACAATGCAAATATGTGGTATTTGCATACCCAAATAGAAGAGCTTGGGGGCAGAGCCAAAGTGTATTTATATATTTTGGTACATGCCTGCGTACAGATAGGGACCTGACATGGGACAGTGTTAACGAGCTAGGATCTGAGTGATGTATATAGACAGAAATAGGCTTAGATAGAGTATTTACTACTATTAGAATAGTCTTATATAAATATATATTTATTCGTAACTGGAGATAACACCAGAATTGCTGAATGTGATTAAATTTTATGTTACAATAAAGAACTGAACATGTGACACTCCATGATTTTAATAATACACTCAGGTCAAACAGGATGAAATTTAAATGGTGGCAGCGTAAACAACCGAGAATGCTATACAAGATATTATTGTAGTACCTTTAAGACCCAAGTTTATTTTTGTAAATTTTATTAATATATTATTTTTTTATTTCGATATCCTTATGTATTAAACACATCCATACATACATACATAAAGCACATCATGAGAAGATGGGATTTCCTCTGAAAGACAACCATGGTGGGAAAGTTTTGAGGCAGCCGGAAAAGAGGAAGACCAAATACAAGATGGATGAACTTCTTGAAAAAACCCACAGACTAGTTCACAAAAGCTGAACACCTCTGCTGAAGAGTCTCTTGGTTTCAACATTTTGACTTTTTTTTATTCCTATAAGCTGCTAGAGAATAGATGGCAAGTAGGTCATTCAATGTCAGATCAACCAATTCATGAAACCTCGGTGTCATGAATTTGGTTCATTTTTGGTACATTTGTACCTTACCATTAGATCTCTAAAATATTTTCTTCAGATTTTTTGGTCCGCCCATTTCTGAGATATTGCATTTTCAAAATTTCATTTACTGCAGTCCTGCGATATACTGGGACAGCAGTATGTGAACCGCAAAAGGGCGGGGGACCACTGTACTACTTTGCCTCAAAACTGGAAGACATTACATTAAAGGCAACATAGAATAACTTGCTTAACATGTTAGGCCCTTTCTATTTATTTATTTACTAGACTTGTATACCTCACCATCTGGCAACAAAGGCCACTTTACAATAGACACCGATCTTAATGCCTCACTAGTATTTCTATAAGTATGAATTACCAACAAAAAAGAACTCACCTTAAAAGTGTAGTGTAAATGCACTGCAGTAGGACCAGTTCAAGAAGTCATGGGTTACAGTTAAAAAAAAATGCAAGGGAAAAAGCATAACTTTTTAAAATAAAAAACCATTCCCTTGCAGTTCTCTGCTTGGTCAATGAACTGGTTACATATAACATTTCTGAGTGTTATAGGTTGCAGATTAGGAAAGGCAAACATTTCACTTGCTACTCTATAATAATTATAAGCCAAATGTATAAGCCTTATGACCATAACTTTTAAAATACAGGGGAAAGGGGAAAGATTAAGAAATTACCAAATAAGAACTGAGAGGAAAAGTGGTAAGATGCACTTTGCTTTCTGACTTGGCTAAAAAAAGAGCCCTGAGTGAGCTGAACAGCTCCTTATATGTTCTTTGGCTGGCCACCCCTTCTCAACTGCACCTGTTTCCTGTTACCTTCTTGAAGCCCTGAATTCCCAGCTTAAAGAGGAAGGCCATTGGCAGAGGACTAGCATGAACCACTAAGAGGGTTTCCTGTGCTGTTGTTTTAAAGAAGCAGATGCTGAGTCTTCCAGGTAAGGATGCCTGGTTAATGGCAGCTGTGCACAGGTCATGTGATCCATGGTTCTGTTTTAAAAGGGGGAGTGAAGGAGACCAGCAGCTCCTAAGATCTGAGGCCACACTAAACATCTACTGTTGTTCCTTGAAATCAGCTCTTTAGTTTTTCTTTCTTTGGTGATGTAGTCTGTTTTGCCAGCATCCTTCTAGTTGTGTGCCTGCCTGATGGGCTTTGTGAAAGACACCTTAAGATAAGTATCTGTCTCATAGGCTTTCAGGAGCCATAGGAGCAGTAAATGAGCTGCCTTCCTCTTCAGATTTCTTCAGGTGTGAAGGTTTTTCTCAGCTATCTCACAATAGGGTAGCCAGGGGTTTTCCTTGTCTTAAGTTTTGTACAAAATGAGAAGGGTGGTCATGGGACTAGTTAGTAGTCTGGAGAGAAGGCAGCCCTCCTAAAGAAGTCTGGTGATTTCTGGGTTGGGGCAAAGGGGGTGCATGTACATCTCTGGATGCTTTCCTGTGCCCCAAATTCCTCCCCTGAAGCAATAGGGGCTGCTCTGTTCCTCAGTATATGATCCCAAAGAAATGCTATCAGAAGGGAAGATGGGCCTCCACTCTTTTCTTCTGCATATCCTGGGCTCTCTCCTTTCCATTCTGGTTTCTGCCGCTGCATGCTGTCACGGGGAACACTTTCCTTTCCCTGTGGGGGCCCATCTGCTCTTGCACAAGCCCTTTGTTAGAGTTGGGGTGGGTGTTTCCTCCTGTCCTGCAGGATGGCCATTTGTCCTGTCTTTGTGCCACAGCTGAGTTTCCAGAGGTGTCCATGTGTCCCTTTTGTCCTAGGACAGAGGCATTTCCCACAGGATGAGGATGCCTGTTGGCCTATAAGGAGTTATGAGGCTTGGGGGTTGACAGTATGTGAAGTAGCGTGTTGTCAGACTTTGATGAACCTCCCCCTCTTCTTTTTCACCTGTCTATTTTGGCAAGAAGACAATGTCTTAGAGGAGTTGTGTGTCAGGACCTGAGGCAGGATCTCAGGCTTGGAAGAAAGGGAGCTCTCGCTGGAGCATCAGGGTATGCCTTGGGGGTAGGGGAGGGCTCGGGGTTCTTGGAAGCTCATCATCTTACTCTATGTTTACAGCATAGGCCTGGTCAGCTAGCAAGACATCTATCTGCAAAGGAGTGAAAGGGAAACCTGAAGAAAGCATTTGAGAAGTGCCACGGCTGAGGTCACCCTGACTGAAAGAACACTGAAAGGGACAAGGACAAGAGGAAGACCAACCCGTTGATCCTGGACCAAATCAAGTCAAAATTCTCTGTGGAGGCAAAACGACTCCAACCTTTGCTTTCTTCAGCAGCCCTGCTCAGCTCTCACGGCCTCAATCCTGTGGCTTCCCTCAGGTTGTTAATCCATCTCTAGTTGATCTTCCTCTTTTCCTCCCACCTTCAACATTTCCCACCGTGATTGTCTTTCCCTTTTCATTTTGTACTGGATGGATGGTTGAGTGTGTCTCTGCGTGTGTGATTAATGCAATAGATAACAGAAACAATTAATTAATGACAAAATAATATTGTCTAGTATTAATCTTGGTATTAATAGTGATAATCCTTACCACAGGAATAACTGAATAATACTAGAATGATTAGAATAACAACAAGAATAATAAATAGAATAATACTTGTAATAAAACATTGAGCACACATGAAAAGATGGGGTTCCCTGGAAAAGATAACCTTGGTGGGACATTTAGAAAGGGCAGGAAAAGAGGAAGACCAAATATATGATGGATGGACACCCAAAAAGAGGCCACAAGCTTTGGTCTGCAGGCAGTGATCAAAGGCTCATGGTCAACCACATAGGCCAATAGAGTTCAGCTTTGATCCTATCTTGGACCAGCTGGAACCGCCCTGGCAAAGAAGCAACCACCAGTGCCTGCAGGCAAAGTCTGTTCCTGCCATGCTGCTCAACTTGCATGCACCAGGGTAAGGAGAGTGGCTAGTTCCTGAAAGAGGTTGTGCTATTCTCTCAGTTACTGAGGTTGCAGACATTCAGAATCAATTTGGGGGCAAAGCATGCAGTTCTGAAAGTGAAGATGTTAAATGGGTTGCCACGGGGGTGGAGGCAAATTATGCCATGAAATGAACTTGAGTTCTGTTCTTGTCTCCACTTCTCTGAATCTGAATGTGTAGCAGACGTTCCCCTAGATTTATGCCATACGCTGTTCTTTGTCTTGAGACGTGTCTCTATTAAATACTACTGCTTGGTTGTTAACAACTCTATTTTGGTTAAAAAAATTATAACAGTCCCACACGCTGGAAAGAGTAGCAGACTTTTTATGCATGATTCTCAAGAAGTGAGTTTCTGATTTGCATTAACCTTATTTAAATGCACACCTTGTGGATTTTAACGCATGCTGTGAAACTTCTGTGTTTTCACCTATTATGCCAATAAAGGTTTTCTTATCTTATCTTACTGTATGATTTGATAGTCCTCCTCCAGCAGTTCACACACACACACACACACACACACCACTGAAGAGTTCGTCCTTCCTGTAGCCCTCAATACTGCCAACAATTCCTACCAACAGTTTCATACCTCAGCTTGCACGCCAGCGAGGCATGCAGTAGTTCTGTAGTTCTCAGCCTTGAATGAATTAGCTTACTGCAGGCATTGTGCCTCCATTTGTGTAAGCACTACACAGAAGGTCACAGTTTTATCTTAGATTTTACTGAAAAATGTGTATTTTTCACCAGCAAAATTCAGTTTATGTGGGGGTAAGTTCACCATCCTTTATTAATGCACCCATTTGAATTGTAAAGTTTGGGTTGGGCCTGGCTACTACTTGGACGGGTGACCAACAGGGAATACCATGTGCTGTAGGCGCCTGGAGTAGGAACTGGCAAGCCACTCCAGTATTCCTGCCAAGAAAACCCCACGGACAGGGGGTCACGAAGAGTCGGTCGCAACTGTAACCACACAACAAACAACAACAACAACAACAACACAAATGACCCATCAGGTTCAAAATGAAGTAGCGAACGGTGTCCTCGGGCTCCAAAGTGTAGCTGTGCCAGCTAAATTACTTCAGCATGCAATATGAGGTATAAAACCTTTCTCCGTGTCAATAAGAACACAACAACTACAGTGGTACCTTGTATAAAGGAATTAATTCATTCCAAAGGAAATTCTGTTAAGCAAATTTTCCTTTGTATCAATTTCACAGATGAATGCATTGAAAATGGATTAATCCCTAATCACTACTGTTTTTCTGTTGTACGGATTCGCCCTATAGGCAATTCCGATTTCCCCCTATCTCCAGAATTGTTTTCCCTTTAAGTGGATTTTCTGTTTAACAAACCTCTTGTTATACGAGGGTCCACTGTATAGTGAAGAGTATAACAGCAACATGCTACCTTTTCATGACATCAAAATGCCCCCTCATTCTGCCTGTCCTGTGGCCCACTGTGGAGCTGAGGACGGATGGGGTGCTATGGGATGCCAATGGGGTGCTATCTGTCCCTCGTGTGGATTATAATAAAGAAAGGGGTCTTCAGTCAAGGAGAAAGAATCCAGTAGAGATGGAGACCATATGGGTAGAAACAAAAAGGGATGAAGAGTTGACAGGAGAAAAGAGGCAAGGGCGGAGACATCAGAGGGGGCAAAGCTCATCGGACTAAAAAGGTGGGAAAATCCAAGAAGGGAATGGAGGAAAGGAGACAGTAAAAGAAGGAAGGGAGAGAGATTTTGGAAGCAGATGAGGGAGTGAATTATAAAGAAAGAAAAAGCATCCTGCCCCCAGGTCGGGAATGGGTTTGGTTAGAAAAACCCAGATACCCAGAAATGGGGAGAAAATGAGGATGCCACAGGTGGATGCTGAAAGGAGACATGCCCAAGCCACACATGAAGGGTATTCATCCCAGGGAGAAAGGGAGGCACAAGAGTGGAGAAAGAGAAGAAAAAAGGCAACGGCTGAGCTAGAGAGAAAAATTAAAGAGTGCGTAGAGCTAGAAAATAAAAGAAACCCAAGTTGTACCAGTAGAGGGATAAAGAAGTAGAGTGTAAAGTAGATACCAAGTTAGGAAGATAGGAAGGAGGGGAAGATGTAAACCCCTAACCCTTCCAAAAGAGTTTGGTTGGGTGAAGAGAGACTAAATACAATGGATCAGGATTTTGAATTATGGGAAATAACTCCCTCAAAGTTACATGGAGACATTTTTATGCCCAACAGTAGTTATGGATTAAACCAGTTAAATGTTATGTTATAGAGAGCGAGAGTAATCCGTTCTTTGACGACGTCGCATGAAGCAACACCAGTTAATGTTTTGTGAAGAAAACGAAATAAAGCATGAGTCTTCGGATAAAAACGTCTCTTTATTGACTGAACCGGAGGTAATAGTCAGGCCAAAAAAAGAGCCCTTACACCCACATGTGGTGTGCTTCTTTGCAAATCACCTCTGTGCAGGAAGTGACTGGCCACATAAGCTGAATCAAGGAGGTCTGTGGACGTCTCTACAACCCCCTGTTCACTTACTTGCCTCCCTTCCTATGAAATGGCTCTGAACACTGAGACTGAGGTCAGACAGCTTTCATGGAGTCCCCCTCACCCCATCCAATGTTCAGCAGGCATACACAGTCATGAAAAAGTACATCCTTTTTGAATTTTATGGTTTTTATGCATCAGGACAGAATAAAAATCATCTAGTCCTAAAGCAGGTCTGAAAAGTAGGTAAATGCAACCTCAGATGAACAGCTTCATGAGCTATTACACCTTGTCATTGCAGTGCAGAGAGATTTGGAAGCACTGGTAACAGGGTTGTTGTTTCTCTACACTTGCAAGTGCGGTGTTTTGAAGTATGATGCTTCCCCATCCCTCGTCACATTTATTTTTTTCTAATTCTCCTCCTCCCCACCCCTCTCCATGGGAGCATCTTGGCCTAAAACTGAAAACACCAGTAGTCGTGTTTAAACAAAGTCACTTCCTCTACTGGAGTTTCACCTTTGAAGAAAAAAATACAGTGGACCCTTGTATAACAAATGGTTTGTATAACATAAAATCTGTACAACATAAAAATTCCAGAGATAAGGGAAATTTGCTTAACAGAATCGTCTATGGGGCGAATCTGTACAACATAAAAATGGTTGCGATTAGGGATTACTCTGTTTTCAATGCATTCCTATGGGAAATTTGTATAAAGGAAATTTTGCTCAACATAATTTCATTTGGAACAAATTAATTCCTTTATATACAAGGTACCACTGTATCTAAGAAAGAAGCTGCCACAAGGTAGGCTGAAAGATAATTTTGTGTTGTCAAATAGACTTGGGCATCTCATGCTTTGCACGAAGCATGAAGTGTCACTGGCCAGCTGTGGGTAATCCCAGCCACCCCCACCCTCCCACCCAATCCATTTACCAAGCTCTGTACACACTGGGGTTTACCACAGGTACAAGCTACAAGCCCAAGGTTACAGAGGCTGGCTCTTCTCCCAAGTGGGGAATAGAACTCCTGATCTCTGGCTGAAGGATGAGGATGTTTAAGACGCAGTGTGGATTTCACTGTTTTTTCCCCCAGAGCCTAGTGGATTCCCATCCTAACCTTTCATTTGTATCATGTTAAAGTTTGTATACATTTTCCAGATGCATTATCTGTAACCTAGACTGCTACTACACTTTGGATTTGAAACGCCTTTTCCTTCAAGACAAATCACCTTAAAAATCGCCTTAAAAATCAC
This sequence comes from Phrynocephalus forsythii, assembly GCA_029282475.1. Taxonomy (NCBI): domain Eukaryota; kingdom Metazoa; phylum Chordata; class Lepidosauria; order Squamata; family Agamidae; genus Phrynocephalus; species Phrynocephalus forsythii. The sequence continues at coordinate 18,454,876 of JAPFRF010000001.1, forward strand.
TATCCGCTTTTCAAATCACTTTTTCTGAAGTGGCCACGCCCATTTTTGACCGCTGTGTTTGTTTTTCTTGCAACGACCACTGGGTGTGGTGTTTTTTAAAATTGGTTCCTGCACCCCCTTTTAAAGCGATTTGGTTGTATTTGCAGATATACTACGCCGCCATTTTTCAGTTTCCCCCCTGTTTCTGCCGTTTTCCTGTTGTAGTTTAAAGAGGTTCAGCCAAGTGCGAACGGGGAAGCCGGTTGCTAAGCAACTGCTGAAGTGCGGACTGCCGAACCACTGTAGCAACCACGTGAGGAGATAAGGTGATACAAAATAAAAAGTGGCTGCTCAAGGAAGTGCAGTAGTGGCCATATGCATTTATCTCCCTGTTTTTCAAAGGTATTCCATTTTGTCCGCATTTCCCCCATTGGCTAAAGTGTGCAGACTTGAGTGTGGTGGTGACGGCAGCATTTTATATTTGCCTGCGTGGTTTCATATGCAAGAAACACAGACATTTCTGAGGCATGTTTCATTTCTCAGCAATCTCAAGAAATGCAAATGAACTAATTTCAGTGATGGCCTTTCCAGGATTCTTTTCTGAACAGCCATGTGGCTCCTTGTTTGTCGCCCCCCCCCGAAGCCCTCTACAGTTTCTGGGGTAGTTCGTATTTAATAACGACAAAAGTGGCGCTGTTATACTCCCACGTCTTCTCTCAAAATGAAAACACTTCTCTGAGGCCTGAAGCAAAAGTAATACCTGTGTGTCATTTCTTTGCTGGACTATTTCATTTGTAAAACATATATTTGTCTGACCACTGAAAGGCTGCTTAACATAATTTTTCATGGGGGAAGCACAAGCTGTAAATATATTGGAAGTAAAAACTCAAGCTGAAGAACCGCCTAAAGAAACTCAGGGGAGAGATAGTAGGGCACTGGGCTCTTTCATTTCTAGGTCACACAGCTTTGAAGAATGTCCAGAAGGAAAAAAGCAGGGACTTGTAGATTTACTTAGAAGATGCCATGTCTGTTTTTACGTGCCACAACCTATCTCCACTAGCTCTACTTTTGATAGCTGTACTTCACTGTGATTTAAACTTTGGAAAACGTGTGAGACAGAATAATATAATAATAAAAATAAATATTGATTTGTTTGCTTGGTTGTGACCTTACTTATAGCCAAAAAAGAGAGTAACACATGAAACGTCATTGCTCCACCCAACCCTGTATAGTCAGAGAAATATTTGTCTCAGTCTTTCAAGCAAATGTACCTTAAAACATATTTAACATATTTCCTTTTCATACCATTATTTTCTTTCTATCTATCTATCTGTCTATCTGTCTGTCTGTCTGTCTGTCTGTCTGTCTGTCTGTCTGTCTGTCTGTCTGTCTGTCTGTCTATCTATCATTTCCCAAAGGAACTATATATAATTTTAATTGCCTTAATTGAAAAAAAAAGACCACATAGTCTAAACTCGTGTCCCAATGTTTGTGCTGAAAGATACTGAAAGGAATGATGTACAGCTATTTACAATAGCTGTAGCTTGGGTCCTTTGCCGGCAAAAAGAAGAGCTATGCAGTTGCAATGAGCAGTCTGGGTCTTCAGGAAAGTGATGATTTATTGGTTGACAACCAAGGGAATTCTCACTCAACACAGATCGAATGACAATTCCGCCAGACAGAAAGAATGCATCAGTTTTTATAGAATTACATTTCTGCTCTTTCCCCCTCCCATTTGCATCTTACGTCATATGCATAGGTTACACACATCAAACACTAATTGGTACTCTTGGTCATTATTTTTCACTTTTTGGCAACAGCTAAATATTTTAATTGGAGCGTTTGTTTGAACTGACTAGTACAGAGCTCCACGGAGCTGTAAGCGTTTTATGACCCTGGAGTTTGACAAGTGATGGATTGCAGGTGCTGTTGCCTCGGCTGAGTGAAGAGATAAGATTTTCTGTGGCTGGCTTAGCTACGTGCAATTAACTGTTGCAAAGCTACATAGAAAAATAATTAGACCTTTAAGTCTTATCTTTGCTTTCTCAGCCAATATTATAACAGGGCCCTTTCTCTTAAGGCTTGACCAGCGTTTGCAGGAATAAAGAATACATGTGTGAATAATAATATAAATGAAATATATATATATATATATATATATATATATATATATATATATATATATATATATATATATATATATATATATATATATATATATATATATATATATATATATATATATATATATATGTATGCTTAGTAACATCATTACCTCTAAATATATAATTTGTGTGGCTTATACTTTGCAAGGCATAGCCTGAAATATCCCATATAATACAGGGTACAGCTTGGGATATAGATTGCCATGAGGTTTGTCTATATTATGCCAGGCATAGCTTGGGATATATATTACTATGAAGCCTGTCAATATGCCTGTGGGTTACTAATACAGATATATGCTTGATCCATAGCCTTCACTCCCCCCTGAACGAGTTTTTGGGAATTTACGGCAGTAAATTACCCAAAGGCTGTTGTTCTCGACTTCTATCATAGTCTTGCAACAGCGCAAGCATTTCTGGTGCAGCGCGCTTTGCCACCATGCGAAGGATAGAAGTTTGAAGGAACTTGATCAAGCAAGGAGCGAGTAAACATATCAAAAGCAGAATACATAATGGGGCAACTACCATACCAATGATGGCCTTAAGCCAACCTCCCGGAAGGAGGTCTTGCAACCAGCCTAACTGCAACCCTTTCCATTCCTGAGCAGGGTTAACTGTGAGTTGTTTGATTTCTGTGGTAAGTTGGTTTATGACGTCACCAACTGGGTCAATCTCGAGACAGCAGTTCGTCATGTTCCATTTGCCACACACGCCGTTTTCCGCTGCTAACAGATAGTCGAGAGCGAGCCTATTTTGATAGACTGCTGTCCGCAATTTGTCAGTGGCAACGGCTAACGCGGTCAGCGCTGAAGAGATGCGCTGCCCTGCCAAATCTAAAACTGCTTGTAATCTGATAATTCGATTAAGCATGTAAATAGGGGTCCTATATCCCCAGCTTCCATCAGCGGCCCAGGTGGCAGGGCCGTAAACACAGATGATGCGTTCCGAATCCCATGTGTCCCCATGGTACTGATCCGGATGCTTACAGTCAAAACCTTCAAAAGGTGTTCCCTCCCGCTTTAAGCTTCCCCGCTTTTCTCTGGACAAGGGGCCATACACGGGAGCGGCAAGGGATTGTTGTGGTGCTGTAGGAATTAGGAAAAATGAGGGTTTTATGAACCCTAGGACACAGGAGCCAGACCAGCTGGCCGGCAGCATTTCATAGGCAAAGCTACCACATATCCAGTATAAATTTATGGGAGCTTCCCAAGGCACGGGAAGGTCTGAATAAATGTAGGACAGGAGCGCACCGGTCAGCTTTGCAGGTGGCGGCATACCTGAGGGTGACTTCCAGGCACCTTTTTCCCAAGTCCCTAGGCAAGCCAAGGAACCTACAGGGATGGTGCCCTCCTGTGAGAAGCACACTTGACCAACCAATTCAGTGGAAATAGTCCACACTAACTTTTGGGGATAATCCCTTGTGGTGAAATTTCCCATCCGGGACAAATTATTGAACAGCTCTGGATTGATTTCCATAGCTTCCCATGGCCAAGCTTGGCCCATGTTGGTACCGCCACAAACATAACAATCGGAAACTCCCAATTCTGTGGCTATTGATTGCGCCAATCCAACAAAAGAATTTTTTGCAATGTCTGGGATTTCAAGGGAATCATCCTGCAATCTGTCTAAGGCACTACCACCTTCAGTCCAGGTTTGATTCCTCTTTCTCCCCTCTTGCAGAGTAGTGCGAGTAACCGTAATGTACCCCTTTGGGTCAAACCCAGGTGCGGCTATGCCAAACCCATAGACTTCAATGGAAGGATGTGTTCTATTAATGCCCATGATCACAGTGTTGTCGTCACCCCTGCGGAAAAATGCTATGTGTTCACAGGGTTTAAAGGGTTGAAGCTGACTCCGTCCCGTGTGTTCACATACACATGTCCAGCTTCCAAGCGGCACTCGCTTCACAGGGTGTCCACTTTTCAGGATTCCCAAATTTCCATCCTCTATGGGGTTGGCATATGTATTTGGCTTTTGTGTTATAGTAACCGTCTGAAGTATGACACCAGGGTCCTAGACCAAAGACAGTCACTGTGCAAGCTTTAAACACAAGTTGAACTTGCTCAGTGCTTTGCTTCAAAACTACCATAGAATTCAAGTAAAGGAGACGTCCCCCACCGTCTGGGTTTCTCCTTGGGGGAACTGTGGTTTTTGCCATACCTGCCCACACAGAATAATTATAACGAATCGGGACCTCAGGTCTATAACAGTGGGAGGTGCCTGACGTATCATTGCAAAGGTTGTACACCATGCCTTTACTTTGACAGATGGTCCCTGCGTGTTCACACTCTGGGGGCTGCTGGGTACTGAAAATCAGAGTGCTTGTCACTTTACCATCTTTCGTGGTGTTCACTATGCAAGGGGCACATGTTTTCACCTGAAGTTGGACTGGTGCTGTAAGGCAAACAGGTATTAGAAGCAGAATAACTAGGGTCCCTTCTATTCTAGGGAATCCCCATAGTCTTCGTTTCCAGTGGCAAAGTATGATTACCATACAAATTATGGAGGCAGGAGGTGCCACAATCCATACCCAGAAGGGCGCTTCTGAAAACATTGTGATAACAAACAACACAAACTATCAATAGCATAAACAGTAATCAGTAATTAGTGTCTCTCTGCAAGGCTTCAAAGGCTGCAGAATATTCTCTCGCCACTTGGCGGACTAAGTGTTGAGACCAGGAAATAGGGTGATATGAGTCAGCTCTGTAGCCAACCGTGCGCAGATAAGCGCCAATTTGTCCTGGAGGATGTTGGGGGCTGGTATGTGTGTGAGGTAAGACGAGCTCTTCTGGTTCGTCACTCAAGAAAAATATGTGCAAACACCCACAAGTGTATAGTCTCGCACACGTTGGCGTCTGCCAGGGGCTTAAAACAGTGATGATGTCACCAGATTCAAAAACAGCTAGTTCTCTGTTCTGGCGAAAAGGGTATAAAGGGTGAAGTTGCTGGTCTGTCAGCCTCACTTCAAAGTAAAAGTCAGGTGCTGGCAAAGCCACCTCTCCCCCCATAAAACAACAGAGAGAAAAAGAGAAAAGAGGCAGGAAGACAGGATTTTAATCTGTCAACCTGAGGTGCAAGGAGAATCAGCGGATGGCGTTGGGATTCTCCGAAGTGTCAGACGCAAGGCGTCCTCAGGATCAGGGTGTGACGACCACAGGGCAGGGTCACTGGGTTGTCCTCCTTCCTGGGCGATGTCATCTAGGTTGATGTCATCTGGGGTGATGTCATCTGGGTTGATGTCATCTGGGTTGATGTCATCTGGGTCATCTGCTGGCGGGACGGCACCGGTCCGGTCCCTCTCGGGTGCAGGATCGTCTTCGGGTTGGACCTCCTCGTCTGCTGGCCCTGGAACTGCCAACTTAACACGGGTATGATGAATCCAGGGGGTGATTTCGGCCACTTTCACTGCCGTGGGGGTCTGCAGAAGAATCACAAATGGGCCTCTCCACTTCGGACGAAGAGAAAGGTGCTGCCAATCTTTCACCCAAACCGAGTCTCCCACTTGAAACTTGTGGACGGGTTCTTGCAGCAGGACGGGAAGTTTCTCCAGAGTCCATCTGTGTAGAGAGGAGAGACACTGGCCAAGCAACTGAAGATATCTAGCATGTGTCAAGGAAGCTACTCTTTCCGGACGTATTCCATATGAAATAGGAACAGGCCGTCCGTGAGACGAGCTCAAAAGGGGAAATGCCAATGTGTTTCAAAGGGGTAGTTCTTGACCTGAACAGGGCAAGTGGAAGCATTTCCACCCAGCCTTTCCCTGTTTCCTGAACCAATTTAGACAAATGAGACTTCAAAGTTCTGTTCATTCTCTCGACCCGCCCTGAACTTTGGGGTCGGTATGCAGTGTGAAGGTTCCACTTAATCTGTAGGGCTTCTGCCAACCCCTGTAGTACCTTGTGAACAAAAGCCGGTCCATTGTCTGAGCCCAATGAGTAGGGCATCCCGTGCCGGCAAAGGTGATCTCTCAAAAGCCATCTAATGACTTCACTAGCCTGCTCTGTCTTTGTTGGTGTTGCCTCAGCCCATCCTGTGAATGTACAAACTGCCACTAACAAATAACGAAATTGTCCACACTGAGGCAATTCAGCAAAGTCTATCTGTAGATCCTGAAAGGGTTCTCTTCCATAGTGTTGGATTCCAGGCTGGGGCAGTGGTCCCACGCGTGGATTATTTTTCTGGCAAAGGACACATCGCCTAGATACATTGGCAGCAATTTGACGTAGCCGGGCGATGTACAGATAGGGGCTGAGGTGATGATAAGCTACGTCCGGTCCTTGGTGTGTGCCCTCATGGTGGTTTTGTATGACCTTACAAGCTAGACTTTCAGGCACCCACAATTGTCCATCTGGCATGACATACCAGCCTTCCTCATTTCGTGACAAGTCCTGTTCCCTAGCAAATTGCTCCTCAATCCAGGAATAGACTGGTGAACTAGGTGGCAAAATGTCCAGGGGAATTAAACTGAGTTCAAATAACAGATCACTTTGTGCTGCTTGCTTGGCAATCCTATCTGCCAGCCTGTTTCCCCTAGCTTCGAGGCTAAGGCCAGCCGTGTGTCCCTTGCAATGTATCACAGACACTCTTCTGGGCTTCCAGACCGCATCAAGAAGCCGTAGCAAAATATCAGGGTGTGCTACTGAATTTCCTTCCGATGTAAGAAGTCCCCTCTCCTTCCACAATGCACCATGTGCATGTAAAGTCAAAAAAGCATATTTAGAGTCAGTAAAAATGTTGATGTCCCTTCCCTCTGACAGTTCAAGTGCCCGAGTTAGAGCAATCAATTCTGCCAGCTGGGCAGACGTCCCCGGGGGTAGCTGTTGTGCCTCAATTACAGTGTCATCCAATTCTACAATGGCATAGCCCGCTCTCCTTGTCCCCTCTATTATGGAACTGCTGCCATCAACGAACCAATTTTTCCAGTTGGGATTTGGGGTGTCTTTGAGATCAGGGCGAGATGAGTAAATTTCATCCATGGTCTGAATGCAGTCGTGAGCTGCAGGCTGATTGCTAATTGGCAGCAAAGTTGCTGGATTCAGACCCTCAGTAGTTTGGAAAGTCAGTCCTGCTCTGGAGAATAGTTTCTGACATTTAATCATAGCGGCCTGGGAAAGATGGTATCCCCCTTTGGCGTCTAGCAATGGCAAGACGGCATGGCGGGTGATACAATGAGTCGGCTGGCCAAAAGTGAATTTATCCGCTTTCTTTAGAAGCGCTGCCAGAGCTACAACTCCTCTCATACAAAATGGAAGCCCTTGCTCTGTCGGGGTTAATTTTTCAGACAGATATGCCACAGGCTGCTGCCAACTGCCTAATTTCTGACACAAAACTCCTTTCGCCACGCCTTCCTCCTCATCTGAAAACAGGAAAAATGGCTTGGATGGGTCTGGGAGACCTAGCGCTGGTGCCTCCACTAAAGCTCTTTTGATGGCCAGGAAGCTTTCTTGCTGTTCAGGGCCCCAAACAAAAGGATCCGTTTCGGGTCCTCGTGTGGACAAATGCAATGGTTTAGCCATGAGGCTGAAATTTGGTATCCAGATTCTACAGAAACCCACAGCTCCTAGAAATCCATGGGAGCTCCTTCTTGTGGTTGGCGCCGGAATTTGTACTATAGATTGTTTCCGCTCCTCGCGGAGCTGGCGCTTCTGGTGGGAAATATCAAACCCTAAGTAACGAACAGTCTCTTGACAAATTTGGGCTTTCTTTTGAGAAACCCGGTACCCTGCATCTGCCAAATGATTGAGGAGATCTATGGTGAGCTGCTGGCAATCAGCTTTAGTTTCTGCTCCTGCCAGAATGTCATCTACATATTGTAATATCACTTGTCCCTTTTTCTTTGGGAAAGAGGCCAAATCTGAAGCTAAGGCTACCCCAAACAATGTAGGGGAATTTTTGAAACCTTGGGCTAAGCGGGTCCAACAGAATTGGCCTTTTGTCCCTGTGTGGGGTCCTCCCATTGAAAGGCAAAAAGGTGCTGACTTTGTGGCGCTACACGGCAGCAAAAATAGGCATCTTTTAAGTCCAAGACGGTAAAAATGCTGCTTCTGGTGGCACTAAGCTCAGAAGAGTATAAGGGTTCGGTACCGAGGAAAAATGGTCTCCACGGCCTGGTTCACCAATCTGAGGTCCTGAACCGGACGATAGGACCCATCCTCCTTCTTCACAGGCAAAAGGGGAGTGTTCCATTCAGATTGGCATGGAACAAGAATGCCATATTTGATCAGTCTCTCTAAATGGACCCAAATACCCTCTGCCGCTGCTCTTCCAATAGCATACTGTGGGACAGAAACTGGGGTGGCCATGGGTTTTAGTTGAACCACAAACGGTGGGATATTCCTTGCCATCCCGGGAGGGTTTCCTCAGCCCAAACTTGTGGGTTTACTTGGTCTAGAATTTCACGTGGAATTTGGCTTGGCTCCTCTTTCACCAGTAACAATCGCCATCTCTCTTTCAAAGGATATTCTACACATAGTTCACCAGAGGGCTCAGTGGGGTTTGTTGTCAAATGAACTTCTCCCTTTGGGGTAAAAGTGATTTGGGCTCCTAATTTGAAAAGCAGATCACGTCCCAAAAGGGGGAGGGGACAGTTTGGCATGTGCAGGAATTTATGCTGGACAGTATGGCCACCCAATTTGCATTCGATGGGCTTCATGAAGTAAGCCCGCTGCGCCTTTCCTGTGGCTCCCATTATATTAACTGAACGTGTCCGATCCAGGAGTTAACAAGGTTTGGAATCACAGAATAGCTGGCTCCGGTATCTACCAGAAATTGGGTGGTGGCGCTCCCTATCAACATGCTGACAGTAGGTTCGCGGGAGCCCGAACCTTGTCGCCTTCAATATTGATCTTCCTCCTCTTTCCAAAGCCATCATGCCTTGGAAAGGTGGAGTCCAGGCAGGTCCCTGTCCTCTCTGTGGTCTAGGGAGCGTCTGGGACATCTGGGCTCCTTGCTGGAATGGGGGCTGTTGTTGGAACTGGGCTTGCCCTGCTTGCTGAGCTGGGTTTTGCATCAGATTTTGCTGGTATGGGGCAGGCTGATTATATCGTGGGGTCCCTGCATCGAATGCCTATAGCCGGGCTGGTGGCTGGGCGAATTGACGATGGGATATCTAGCAGGTGCTTGTGGCTGCCAGGATTGGCGGAATGCTCCCCTTTTGAAATTCCCTGGTTTCGGTTCTCTGGGTTTCGATAACAATCTTTGGCCCAATGCCCTACCTTGCCACATATTCTGCAAGTGTCCCGTGTTAAGGGTCTCCATCTAGGCTCAGGGGCTGGATTTAAAGCCATAATTTTCTTCACTGCAGTTTTACTTTTCTGGGAGCCCTGTTCTTCTTCTCTATTATTAAATGTACTTTGCGCGGACTGCAGCAGCCACGATAGGGATTGCCCCATGAAATTCTCTGTCTTTTGAATTTTACGACGTATGTCAGGGGCAGATTGAGCTATAAAAACAGTTTTAACAATATTCTCCATCCCTGCGTCTCCGGGATCAATTGGAGTGAACTTCCTGAATGCTAGGTATAAACGATCCAGAAATTCCCCTGGCGGTTCATCTGCTTTCTGAACGATGTCATTTACTTTTGACATATTAATCTTCTTCTGCCCGCTGCTCTGACCCCCTGGAGGATTGCTGCCTGATATCTTTTCAAAGAGGCTATTCCCCCATCAGTATTATAGTCCCAATCAGGCGCAGTGGTGGGAATGGCTGCATTCACCCGTCCTGGGTCATCCCCTTGGGCAGTGCGATATTTTCTAGCTGCATCTATGATTTTCCTCGTCTGTTCCGCGGTGAAAAGCCCGTGGAGCAGATGTTGAATATCCTCAAAAGTTGGGGTGTAAACACTAAACACACTATCCAATGTGCTGAACACCCGATCTGGGTCATCATCCAGGCTGGGGAGGGTATTTTTCCAGTTTATGATGTCTGAGCTTGTGAAAGGCACATGTTGCATGGTGGAGGTGCGGGGGGCATTTTGGCCTGGGGTGACAGGGTCATAAACTCGCCTGAGGGGCATCACATTGGCATGAGCCCCTTCTGCCATGGCCAGGCGGTTAGCCGCATCAAGTGCCCTCAAAAGGTGCCTCTGCCTCTTCTTCCAGTCCTTCTCCCCTGCTGCCCCCAAAACGTGATCTGAGACTTCAAATTTATCCTTATATTTGCCCAACAAATCCTCCACTCTTCCATGTTCCTCTTCTGTCCACTCTCTGTCTCCTCTCAATCGCCTGTAAAAGGCGGACACATCTTCCCAGTCTCCTTCATCTCCTTCACTCCCTCTGCTGGGGCTTCGCCCGCATTCACCTCCTCTTCCTCTCTCTCTTTTTCTCTCTCTTGACTTCCCTTGTTCCCCTCCTCTCTCTTTCTCCTCGTCTCTCACCTTTCCTCCTGCTGCTGCCAAGTCTCTGCCTCTGGGTGAGTCAGGCTGCCACTCTGGCTTTGGGTCAACATCTGCTGGGCGCCCTGACGGGAGTGCTGGGTTACCCCCTGGGTTGGGAGGAGGGTTTGGCGCTGGTACAGCTCCAGGGGCATATGGGGGAGGCAGGGAGTCATATTCTTCTTGTTCACAAGCTAAAACTGGCTTGTCCTTTTTTAAGGCTAGAATCTTAGCTTGGGGTGGAAGGTTTCTGCATGCTCTTAACCAAGATGGGTTCCGTTTTACATTTCCTCTCCACATTTCAATGTATGGAATATGCTCTGGGAAATCTTTGAGAATGATCAGCCAGAGCTGACGGATGATCTGTTCATCAAAGGTCCCATGCGCTGGCCAACCCGGGTGGAGTATTGGCCACTCCACTCTGCATAGAGTTAGCATACGCTCTTTTCTCATAGTGACACCAAAGTCATAGTTTCTAGTGGCGGATTTCCAATTTGCCACAAAGCACATCAAAGGGGTGCTTGGTTTGCTGTGTTCTGCTCCCATTTTATATGTCTTAATTGTGTGCCTACAAATTCTCCCACATAACGCCAAACGGAATCGCACCTAAAAAATGCACATCATACACACAACACGCGATACTGACGTGACTCAAGTAGGTCGCCCTGGCTTGAGACTTGCACGCCCACACTCACTTCGCCAAGGGGTACGTCCTAGTGACACCCCGACCCATTCACCAGACAATCACTGATTCCGTTCGACCACACAAATCACCCACAATATTTCCCCCCACCCAACCTGACTGCGATCCCACTACCTAGAGATAAAGCTTTTTATCTTCTCTAAAATCAAACGGAAATGGTGTCACTCCGTTGGTATTGTGGGGCAAAGATTGCCAGTCTTTGCCCCTGCTTAGACACAGGGAATGGCCACTTCCCTGTGGTTACCAAAAAGAATTCAACTTAACACCCACACATATATTCAAACATTAATAAATCCTCTGAGGAAGCCAGAGCAGTGCTCTGCTTCTAATTCTTCAAACACTTGGGGAGGTGAACTCTAGGGTCACTGGGCAGGAGCCCTTTTCCACCCTTGGGGGACCTCAGAGTCTCTCAACTCGTTGCCCCTCCTCGTTCGCGGGATGCTAGGGACACACAATTGTCCCTTCTCGTCTCCTTCCCTCCCCGGGGCCACTAGACATAAATCCTGTCCACCCCCAATGCAACCGGTTGCTTTATCTTACCAGATTCCTTGTGTTCCGCGGTCTGTTCCCCCCCTCTCCGGCCGGTCTCAGTTTCCTTCGGCGATGATGGATGGTCTGGCACTGACCTGAATGCTTTTCCCCTCACAAGCGGTGAAGTGTCGACTGGAAGTGATTCATTTCAGCACGGACCCGATATCATTGCCTAGCCAGACTCTGCAAGCCCTTTTAATTGCGGCCAATTCCCCGGCATCTCCACCAAATGAAAGGAATGATGTACAGCTATTTACAATAGCTGTAGCTTGGGTCCTTTGCCGGCAAAAAGAAGAGCTATGCAGTTGCAATGAGCAGTCTGGGTCTTCAGGAAAGTGATGATTTATTGGTTGACAACCAAGGGAATTCTCACTCAACACAGATCGAATGACAATTCCGCCAGACAGAAAGAATGCATCAGTTTTTATAGAATTACATTTCTGCTCTTTCCCCCTCCCATTTGCATCTTACGTCATATGCATAGGTTACACACATCAAACACTAATTGGTACTCTTGGTCATTATTTTTCACTTTTTGGCAACAGCTAAATATTTTAATTGGAGCGTTTGTTTGAACTGACTAGTACAGAGCTCCACGGAGCTGTAAGCGTTTTATGACCCTGGAGTTTGACAAGTGATGGATTGCAGGTGCTGTTGCCTCGGCTGAGTGAAGAGATAAGATTTTCTGTGGCTGGCTTAGCTACGTGCAATTAACTGTTGCAAAGCTACATAGAAAAATAATTAGACCTTTAAGTCTTATCTTTGCTTTCTCAGCCAATATTATAACAGGGGCCCTTTCTCTTAAGGCTTGACCAGCGTTTGCAGGAATAAAGAATACATGTGTGAATAATAATATAAATGAAATATATATATATATATATATATATATATATATATATATATATATATATATATATATATATATATATATGTATGCTTAGTAACATCATTACCTCTAAATATATAATTTGTGTGGCTTATACTTTGCAAGGCATAGCCTGAAATATCCCATATAATACAGGGTACAGCTTGGGATATAGATTGCCATGAGGTTTGTCTATATTATGCCAGGCATAGCTTGGGATATATATTACTATGAAGCCTGTCAATATGCCTGTGGGTTACTAATACAGATATATGCTTGATCCATAGCCTTCAATACAATTCCACCTAGAGGTTCAATTTTTTTACATTAGTTTACCTTTGTTATTCTTACTTTTATACCTTACTTGTGCCAACTGATGCAACTCGTGACAAGGATTACAATTGGCAACTCCTTAAATAGTGAGAGCTCAGTGCTGTGATTTACACATTTGCACTTAAGCGGGTGTCCAGACTTGGACTCTTTGATTTTGGGATTCTGAATGAAAAACACAATAGAACTGCTGAGATGAAAGTCTAGCCACCTTGGCTCTAAAAGATTACCTGTGTGGAATCATATTCTTGTTATAAAGCAGTATACCTCTATATAAAACTCAGAGTCTGAATACACTATTATGTCTCATTCCCCTCTTGTGGAGAACTGAAGGCTGGAATGAGTGCGGATGAAATACTAAACAATGTCAAAGGCTGAATTTCTGTTGCATATTCATACAAACAGTGTAACATTTTGATGCAAACTGCTAAGGAAGCTCCTTATACCTTATAGGTTGCATAGAAGTCATGCAACCCAGTGTGTAGTAGATAATGTTTATTTAACTTAATTGAGTTTGTTTCCAAAAGTTTCACTGTTTGCATAACGGTGCAAAAGGATTGCAATCAATGTAGTAAAACAAAAACTGGCATAGTAGGTTTATACATTTTCTTGCTTTCGATGCTACTTCTCTCATTGACTTTTTTCTTGCACAATCACCCTTAGTGATTTATACGTTTTGTGCTTTATTACATGGCCGAACTGCTGCAGTTGTCTGCATTTTATGTGGTCTATGATTTATATGTCACCTTTTTGACCCAAGAAAGTTTTAGCATCCTCTAATAAATTCTCATTTCAAAACTTTGATCTGTTTAATAGAAGACTATATTAAAGTCTACAGTAAAGAGCTGACAACACATAGCACCATACAATGCATATTCTTGAAGTATATTTTAAAATTTTGCTCCTTATACTCATCATCTTAGAGCCTTTTCACACGACCCCTAAAATCCGGGGCAAATGGCTCCCAGATCTGGAGCTTAAAATTGTTTCCCCACCAGCTCCGGAGTTTACAAGAAATTAAGTGCGACCACGCCCACCTAAGCGCATCCCAGCGCACTTTTCAAGTACCTGCTCTCCGGGGGTGAAAAATTCCTGATGCGGATGTAACGTAGTGAGTGCCGGGCTCTCCTCACTTCTGTTTGTTGTTGTTTTGCCCCCTGCCCCTTTAAGAGATACTATGCTGCCGGGAGCAGAGCGAGAGGGCAGAACAGAGGGGAGCCCGCATTCTTTTCTTCCTTTTTTTCTCCCTCCCCTCACACAGACAACAGCCAGGAGTGCGGAGGGGGTGGGAACACAGGAACAGCGACAAACCCCCAAGATCTCTGGTCCGAATTTAAGTGGCCAGAGGATTTTAGGGGTCGTGTGAAAAGGCTCTTAAGGAAACTGCTGTAGGCCATTTCTATTCTGATTGTGATTATATGGTTATGTTCCCCCAGGCACTCACTGCTTTACATTCGCATCAGAAATTTTTCACCCAAGGAGAGCAGGTACTTGAAAAGTGCGCTGGGATGCGCTTAGGTGGGCGTGGTCACACTTAATTTTTTTAAACTCTGGAGCTGGTGGGAAAACAATTTTAAGTTCCGGATCTGGGAGCCATTTGCCTCGGATTTCAGGGGTCGTGTAAAAGCGCCTTTTGTTGAACCAAATTCCAAGACACTTTTATTTGTATATGTGTTCCACTTTTTCATTTTGGATTTTTCAATTGCAGTTCTTGGACTGCCTGCTGAGAGGAAAGTCTAGCCACTCTGGCTGTAGAACGTCACATGTGCAGTACATTATTCAGCACCTGTGAACTCAGGTTTCTGAGTTTTAGACTATAGCCATTTACTTCATTGACTTTACTGAGTGACTGCAGATATTTTGAACTGTCAGCTATTAATACTGCATATTTTGCATATCAGATGTTGTTGAACAATGAGACCATCAAGTATTTCTTCACAAATATTTTTAGAGTACAAATTGAAGAGCAGAAGCTAGTACACATTCTTGTTATTGCATATTCCTCCTTGTGTCTCTGTGTCCTTTGTCAGCTTATCTTCAACTTTCACTGCAGCTTTTTGTTCTCAGCAGGGTTGCCAATTTTACAAGTATCCCTTGAATGAAGACCTTTTCATATCAATAACTCTATCAATCTGCTCCATTGCACTTTATCGACCTTTCCATATCAATAACTCTATCAGTCTGCTCCATTGCACTTTATCAAAGGCTTTAATGTAGCCAATGACCAGAATCTGATTAGAGATTTACACTGACATGTGTCAATTGTGTACATCACAGCGGTGAATAGTTGCTAATTAATAAATTGCTGCTCATATTGTTGATCGTACATCAAGGTCTGTTACTAATGTAACCAGGAAGGTGAGTGGCAACAAATTAGTTAGTGGCTATTTATCATTATGATTTATGCAATTACAGTTTACACCAGTGTAAATCTTGAAGGCAAAATAAAACAGAAGGAGAAGAAATGGAGGCAAGACAGAATTTATTTTCTTGGTTTCCTTGATCACTACAGATGGGGACTGCAGCAATGAAATTAAAAGACGCCTGCTTCTTGGGAGGAAAGCAATGGCAAACCTAGATAGCATCCTAAAGAGCAGAGACATCACTTTGCCAACTAAGGTACGGATAGTCAAAGCTATGATTTTTCCAGTAGTGATTTATGGAGTAAGAGCTGGACTATAAAGAAGGCTGATCGCCACAGAATTGATGCTTTTGAGCTGTGGTGCTGGAGGAGAGTTTTGTGAGTCCCCTGGACTGCAAGGATAACAAACCTATCCATCCTGAAAGAAATCAACCCTGGATGTTCACTGGAAGGACAGATTTTTGAAGCTGAAGCTCCAGTACTTTGGCCACCTCATGAGGAGAGAGGAGTCCTTGGAAAAGTCCCTGATGTTGGGAAAGACTGAACGCAAAAGGAAAAGGAGACGGCAGAGAATGAGATGGTTGGATGGTGTCATCGATGCAACCAACATGGATCTGACCAAACTCCGGGAGGCAGTGGAAGACAGGAGGGCCTGGCGTGCTCTCTGGTCCATGAGGTCACGAAGAGTCAGACATGACTGAATCTCCAATTGGAATCTAGTCAATAAAGCAAGCATACATATCGCCAGTCATGTCACTGTCTCCCTCCCCAAGCATGTGTATGAGTAGTTCTTCCCTTGTTCTAAAACTTTTGTTGAATCCCAAATGCATATCTCTAACATTTCTTCACATAAATTGTAAATTCTTCCATGTATTATTTTGAGCTAAATAGCTCATAAACTTATTGCTAGCATCTGCACATTAAGACCTCATTAATTATGCTCTTAGAAGTCACAAAAAACTACATTAGTGTCGATTAACATTGGTTAGCGTTAGTTTTTAATCTCCCATTACTACTACACTTTGCATTATTCATATATTAGAGCCAAGCAATGCTGGTCTGTAGGCACCTGGAGTAGGAACTGGGAAACCACTCCAGTATTCCTGCCGAGAAAACTCCATGGACATGGGGTTCAAAAAGAGTCGGTCACGACTGTAACGACACAACACACACACACACACACACACACACACACACACACACACACACACACACACGTGTTATTTTAAGTGGATTGTCAATAAAACTATTTTTAAAATAAAAAAAAATAAAATTTAAAAGGAAGGTGTTGGTGGCAACAGGGCAGTCTTTAATTACCAAATGCTACTGATGGTGATAAAGATATTTTGCAGCAAAGAATTACAACCAGCCTCAGTGGTAATCATAATAGTGGTGCAGTGATGGCGGCCAAGTCTCAAAGGAAAGCCGTGACTTCCAAAGCAAGAGAAAGCAGAATGAAATCTCCCAGATGTTAACGCTTACACATAGCCATCCGTTTAATCCTTGCCAGACAGCCTCTCTGAAAGATGCCAGATTTGGCTTAAGTGCCCTTTAGTTCCAGAAGATTTCTGCTAGAGGAGAATATGGGTAGGTTAATTAGGTCAGTGGTTCTGTAGCGCGGAAGATCAGACTGTCATTCTGAGATCATTTTGCCCACAGAGTCCAGTGTCTATGTAGCCAAGGTTTAGTAATTCAGAGGCTCTCTCATCCAAATTTTATTCCTCTTTTTGGTGCCTCGCGACTAACATGTGTGCAAGAGAGCTCATATAAATGGAAAGAATTACACCGTTCAAGGGAATCGGCAACAAAACGTTGCAGGCTGGAGCACTTCAGTTCACTGTTCCAGTGAGCAGTTCTGTCTTCTACCAGATTTCACGACCGTCTTTAATAATAATAATAATAATAATAATAATAATAATAATAATAATAATAATAATAATAATAATAATAATAATAATAATAATAATAATCTCAAAAATGACAGAGCTGGAAGGTCATGATGTCCCACCCGTTCCCTGCCATCTGCAGCCCATTCGTACTATGTGCCTCACTGAATTATAGTCAATTCAGTTGTTTTTGGCAATGCGTCTCTCTCTCTCTCTCACACACAGACTTTTCTTGAAAGCCAGAGGTTCTTGTAGAGCTACTAGTATGTTATTCTTCTGTAATGGGATGTGGATCCGTATCTGCCCCAGCTGGGGGTGGGAGGGAATCCAAATTCCACTGGCATAACACACCAACCGTTTCAATGTAGCAAAATGTAAAGTAATGCATATTGGACCGAAAAATCAAAACTTTATCTATCAACTCATGGGCTCTGAGCTATCCGTGTCGGATCAGGAAAGAGATCTTGGTGCATTGGTGGACAGCTCCATGAAGGTGTCTACCCAATGTATGGCAGCGGTGAAGAAGGCCAATTCCATGCTAGAGATGATCAAAAAGGGGAGTGAAAATAAAACAGCCAACATTATAATGCCATTGTACAAAACGATAGTAAGGCCAAACCTGGAGTATTGTGTACAATTCTGGTCACCGCATCTCAAAAAAGACATAGTAGAACTGGGAAAGGTGCAGAAGAGAGCGACTAAAATGATTACTAGGCTGGGGGACCTCCCTTATGAGGAAAGACTAAAACATTTGGGGCTCTTTAGTCTGGAAAAAAGGCGCCTCAGAGGGGATATGATTGAGATGTACAAAATAATGCAGGCCATGAGTCAAGTGGATAGAGGGACACTCTTCTCCTTCTCACAAAATACCAAAACTAGGGGATATCCACTCAAACTGTGGGTTGAGAGAGTGAGAACAGACAAAAGATTTTTTTTTACCCAGTGGGTTGTTAGTCTGTGGAACTCCCTGCCACAAGATGTGGTGATGGCATCTAGCCCTGATGCCTTCAAAGGGGGATTGGACAGATCCCTGGAGGAGAAGTCCATCACAGGTTACAAACCATGATGGAGATGTGTAATCTCCAGGCTTAAAACCAGGGTACTTCAAGGGCCAGATGCAGAGGAGTGGTAGCAGGAGACAGATATCTAGTCTCATGCACTCCCAAACGCATCTGGTGGGGCCATTGTGAGATAGAGGAAGCTGGAGTAGATGGGCCTTTGACCTGATCCATCATGGCTCTTCTTATGTTCCTATGTTCTTAACCCTGGCTGACTCGATGCCTCCTGTCCAGCTATTACCGTACATGGGAAATTGCTTCTGGTGTCATTTGATTTCATACTGTCAACTGCTTTGATTTTAGTGGTGTTTATTAGTATTTATTCTACTCTGTTGTAAACTGCCCAAAATGCCACCTCACACTAATGGCCAGAATTTAAATAGAAGAAAGTCAGACCACAGAGACGTCCTTTTGTTCCGAATATGGGACACTGGCGCACCCTTTTGGTATATTCTATCCCAAGTAATTATTACATTGCAATCCCACTAGCAACCACAATCCTTCTATACCCCATATTTAAGGATATGGAAGAGCTGAAATGAAAGAATCTTCTTGATAGAGATGCCATTTGAAAACAGCAGACTTGCAGCCCATTGCTAATCACAGTTGCATATTCTTTACTAAAGTATGAACCACTACTTTTGAGTATGGATGAGTTAACATGGCAGACTCTCATCAACCATGCCACAAAACCTGAGTACTAGAATAAGCCACAATACTCACCATCCAGACATGAGAAACAGAGGACGGGAAACAGAGAAGAGCTGAAACGGTTCCTATACATCATAAGCCTGCACAACAGGTAGACCAAGGGCTAGCAGTAGCCTGCAAAGAGTTTAAAAGTAGCCCGCCGGCCACCAATAAAAAAGTGAGGGGATAAGTTCTCCACCCCCGTTCCCCCATCCCAAGGACCACCACTGCCCCAGCAAAATTCTGGGTCTGCCAGCCCACTGTCTCAGCCGAGTGAGGCAGTTCAAGGGCCATGACATGGGCCCCTACTCCCCCCACTGGCCAGATGATTGAGCGGGTGCAAGGGAAGTGTGTGCATGGTCAGCCTTCCAATAGGAATGCATTGAAAATCAATTAATCCATTCCGGAGGGAACAGATTTCAAAGCATTCCTATAGGACAGGCTCCCCAGCAGTAGCCTGCAAAGAGTTCCCAAGGCAAAAGGGGGTGAAAGCAAATGATGGGAGGAGGGAGGAGGGGGGGGGCGGCACACTCACCGTTCGTCCCACTCCCCCACCCGGGGTGGGGGGACCCGTCCTGGGCCCCCCCGCCTCCTCCTCCGGCGCCGGGAGTCGCGTGTGGGTCTCTGCTGGCGCCCCGCTTGCTCCTGCTGCCGCCGCCGCCACCGTGGGCCTCCTCCTCCGCCGGGAAAGCGGCGGGGCGCCAGCAGCGATCCCACGCGCTGCTCCTGGCCCAAGGACCACCACTGCCCCAGCAAAATTCTGGGTCTGCCACCCCTCTGCCCACTGTCTCAGCCAAGTGAGACAGTTCAAGGAGCAGGAGCAAGCATGACACATGGGCCCCTCCTCCCCTCCTCCCGCCCTGGCCAGATGATTGTGGAGGGTGGAGGGTGGCGGGGGCGATTGCAGCGGCAGCGACGGGGGGATTGCGGGGGTGGCTGCTGTGCATGGTCAGCCTTCCAATAGGAATGCATTGAAAATCAATTAATCCATTCCGGAGGAGGAGGGCAGAGGAGGGAGGCGGCAGCTTTCAAAGCATTCCTCCAGCCTTCCTCCAGCCTTCCTTCCACCGCCGCCGCCCGGACTTACAATCTTTTTTTCTTACAAGCATGTGCTCAGAATGCACAAATTTCCTAAGTAGAGGCATTAGTGTAGTAGCCCTCAGGCACTTTGGGCCAGAAAGAGTAGACCTCGACCTGTTCAAAGTTGGACAGCCCTGATATATTAGAACTCCTATTCTTCAATTCAATCAAAAGTTTGGCTTGCCTTCTGGCTGTTAATAATGACTGCCTTAATAATTATATGCCAACAGTTTCCAAGTTTTTCTAGAGATAAAGTACTTAAATGTAGTTTACTAAGCCCTCCTTCTGGCAATGTTCTGGGGTGGTGTAGCTTGCCCAAGGCCACAGAGACTGGCTTTTCTCCCAGAAACATGGTGAGGGACTCCTGACTAGAGATGGGCATGAAATGAACTTTTTTTTCATTTCCGTTATTTGTTATTCGTTTTGTTATGTAACGAAATGAATAACAAACGTGATGAAATTGGAACGAACTGAACAGAACCATGAAAATTAGGTTCATTACGTTTCGTTTTTCGTTAATGGCAACGCACAATGAAATGAGCTGATTTAAATGTTCAAAAATTCCCTGGACATCCATAAAAACTCAGCAATAATTATGTATACTGTCTGATAATACCTACCGGGGGGAGGGGGTCCTTAAAACGTTTGTTTGTGTCTTCTCCCATCGTATTTTTCTTTTCCCTTTAAGGATGACAAAATGGATGTCGCCAGCCACAAAATGGAGGCAAGCCATGTGATGGGATCATGTAAATTCTTGGACAACTTCAACCAATAGCATGCCCAGGTTGCAGACTGGGCAGGTCTGGCAGCCACAGAGGGCATAAAAAGCTCTGGCAGCCCCAGTCCTCCTTGCAGTTTCCGGTGGAAGTTAGGGTGGGATTGCTGTCTCTGTGATTCGTTATTTTCTCTTTAGGCCAGCCAGGCAGGTGTATGTCTCTGTACTCCTGCCGGCTGCAGCCTGGCTCTTAGGGGAGAGAAAGAAGAGATTTCTCTTTAGCTTCAGTCCTGCAGCCTCCCTGTGTGCGTGCGTGCGTACCTCTCGGTGAGTACCCTCCCCTGCCTCGCAGTGTAGTCACTCTGCAGTTGCCTTGCACCCAGGGCAATGCCCGCCACTGCCTTTGCAGCCTCCCTGCGTACCTAGTCTATACTGTGTCTCTGCCAGCATCATTATTTTTTAGTGTTTTCCTTCTGGTCTAGGGCGTTGGGCGATGCTCGCGCACGGAAGTGCTTTAAAAATTGCGCAAAAAGTGGGTAAAAATGAAAAATGAAAACGATTTTTTTTCAAAAATTCGCAAAAAATGAAAACGAACCGAAACGGACCCCCCTCAACGAAAAATGAAAAACCAAAACACCATTTTTTCAATTCGTGCCCATCTCTACTCCTGACCCAAGTGCTCCAAGCCAGAATGTTACTACACTGCAACCTGCCCCAGAGTTTGTGTTCAAGAAGACCCAGCACACTGATTAAATCTGATATATTTAACATCAACTACATGATGTACAGTCTCTCTCTCTCTCTCTCTCTCTCTCTCTCTCTCTCACACACACACACACACGTATACCCCCTGTTGCTAAAAGCCACTCTGTACAGTTTCTAAAATAAAATGGCAACAATCAAACATTATATAAGACATAACTACATAACTAAATTAACTACATAACTATGGCATCAAAATAATCATAAAATAAATGCAATGTGCTTTAAAACATAAAAATACATAAAACATTTAAAATGGCAGTAATTGCAAGGAAGCCCAGTCTTTTTTCATGTGAGTCACTGATTTTTCTTGACCCAGCAGGGGCCAAGTTTTGCAGGGGATGGTGGTGACTCCACTCACATCCCTTTTGTTTTGTTTCTGGCACGTACAATCGCTTTTTGGGTTCAAAGGCTGTCCAGCTAAGATGACATATTTTGCAAGGACAGGCTCCTAGTGTGAAAATATTCCACAACCTACGCTCCCAACTACACTCTGCATTCTTCCATCACAAGTATTTAAAAAAGCAAACTGTAAACAGCTGTTGAGGCATGGCATCGGAGCTGGCAAAGAAGAGAAGTGTAAACCTTATTCTGGTTTCCTGAAGGGAATGTCCTGAAATATACCTATTTTAAAGTTAACATTTACTTTGGCGGGATATTTTCCATTGGTGTGTGCAGGGCCGGCACTTCCATTAAGGCAAACTAGGCAGTTGCCTAGGGCGCCAAAATGGAGAGAGGGCGCTGGCCAGCCTGCCCCCCCGCCACTGGCCACTGCCGTCCGTCCCCCCACTGCCTGCCAGCCGCCCGTTGCCATCTGCCCATCGCTGCCCGTCGCCGTCCGCCCGCCGCCCCCACGCCCATCGCCACCCCCTGCGCCCGTCGCCGCCGCCACCGCCCCGCCGCCGCCCCACCCACTCCAAGTTTTGCAAAAGGTGACTATCATAAAGAAGACCCCTCGGCTAGGAAGTGTAAAAAATAATAATTACAAAAAATACTACCCAGTATCTGCAACCAACCAGTCTTTCTACTCAAATCCAGGTTTGAAC
Organism: Phrynocephalus forsythii; assembly: GCA_029282475.1. Taxonomy (NCBI): domain Eukaryota; kingdom Metazoa; phylum Chordata; class Lepidosauria; order Squamata; family Agamidae; genus Phrynocephalus; species Phrynocephalus forsythii. Next base: position 18,477,416 of record JAPFRF010000001.1, read on the forward strand.
AAGGAATATAGCAAGACATTATTCCAGCACCGCAGAGTGGAAAAGTAGGTCACAGAAAGTAGGTTTGAGAGAACAGAGAAATGAACTTGTCACCTCAGATTCCATCGGAGTAGAAATTGAAAACTGCCAAAATGATCTAGTGAGAGAAACTGGGCGCTCTGCATTTAGAAAAGTGGTCGAGACACAAGGCGGGCCTTCACAATCTCTCCATCCCTTTTACAGGGATGAGGGAAAGAGAATGAAGGCGAGAGAACGATTTCCACATTTGGACATAAACATCTCTAGAGGCATCTTTGATTGCAAGATATCTTTACAGACCACTAAAAATAATAATACAGTAAACAAGCTTTCGTGGGTTGCCCTGCCATTTCCCGAAAATGAAATTCCATTTACACCTATGGTATCTGAAACTGTCTACGACAGCAGTGTTGTGGAGCAAAAAACTAATCACATAATTCACTAGACTTGCATGTTTTAAAAGCTAACACCTGTGCACTGGGTAATATTTTTTTGGTTTAACTAAAGACAGTTTCATCTCCTAGCCCACCCCAGATGCTGAAAACTCTTTGAATGACACAATTTGTCCCCACATTTGGAGTGCCTGATGCTTTTAGACTACATGTCCCAGAGAATTACAGAATTGGTTAGCCACCCAGAGACCATTTGGTAGTGGGGCGGCTAAAGAATTCCGTAAAATTTATTTATTTATTTATTTATTTATTTATTCATTCATTCATTCATTCAACTTATATGCCGCCCACTACCCAAAGGTCTCTAGGCAGCTTACAATCAAAATAAATTAAAACAGTTTAAAATAGTTAAAAATAGAATATCAATAAATAATCAAAGCAATAAAAAAACCTTTGCTCTAAAATCATTACACTAAAATTGTCATCAGAGGACCCACAGTCTATATTGTATCAATTAAAAAACTTCTGGAACAGGAAGGTTTTTACCTGGCGTCAAATGTAATCAATGTAAATAAATAAGTCCTAGCTAGTAGAGGCAGTGGTCAGGACCTCTGGAAGTTATAGACCAAGAACATATGAGATGCCAGATATGGGAACCTCTGCACTAGATACAGCCATGGAATCCATGAGTGTGAAGTTTTTAGGGAGAGGTCAGACAGGATGGTTCAAGACTCTTACCTGAGAGCAAACACTCTCAGTCCCAAAATCAAAGTCAACAGGGCTGTAAGATGGTCATGTTATTTGGGCAAATGAAACAGAAAAACCCGTAGCCTCTTTCAAACAGTAAAAAGACAATAGAGCTGAAACAACTAACAATTTGCTGCCTTTTTGTGACACCCAAACCCTGCTTCCCGAAGTAGAAGGTTAGGGCCAGCCCTGCTGTCTGATCTATAAAGTAGTATAGTATTATTCCATGTACAATATAAGAATGTATTTTTGTTTAAACTAAAAATTGAAGGTTGTCTCATATACGGAAGTCAGCTGTGGAGAAGTGGGTTGGAAAAAGTGGGGGCAGTATGTGGGGGTCACATAAGGTACAGATCATTAAAACGTATCTGTGGGGGCACATTTACCGTGTTTTGTACCATGTGACCGCAACAAAATAAAATACACATTTTACTTTGATGCAGTACAAAGTTGACGTGGGGTAACAGCCTTCCTGTACCTCCAGAGCTCAATATCTATATTTATTCAAAAGGGACCAGTCTGTCTGAAAATATCTACTCTCTGATGCAGAAACCCTTCCCCAAACTCCTCGATGGCCCATGACTTTCTGGGTTGCTGAGTTCTGAGGAAAATATCAAGCAGCTCTTGATTTGGCAGGCCACTATCGCAAGAAGCTACGCAGGTTAAATTTAAGTATGTTGGATGTACAGATTTGAAGATAAGACTAAAAAAGAAGAAGTTAAAAGCAATAAGAATGCTAAATTGTGATTTTTTTCCAGAAGCAATGAGAGACTGACTGAATTATTTTCTTAAGTTCAAATCCACCTTTCTCCCAGGGAAAGAGACCCATGGTGAATTTAATATTCATCCTTATGTCCCATCAAGTGAATTCTGACTTATGACAGCACTTTCCGGGGTTTTCAGGGCATAGAGTACACAAAAGTGATTTACAGTTGCTTCCTTCTGGAGGGTACTCTGCGATTGTTTAGCTTGCCCAAGGCTACACACTCTGGCTTGTTTCCTGGGACATAGAATGGAAAATTTGACTGTGGCCAGATGCCTAACTCACTGAACTATTATCCTGCCAAGGTAACATACAAGGATTTAGAAAAAAATAATAATGACAGTTTAAAAATGCAACCAATTGCACCATCCAAAAACAAATACAGTTGAACTAAAACTAAACAGTTTGTGCCCTTGTTACTTGGCAGAGCGTGTTTTCCGACTAGCCAGTTGAGAATCCTGACCCTAAGAGAGGCTTGGAAGGAAAAAAATGAAAAATTATGCCTTCTTGAGGGTTGCACCACCCCTTTGGAATAGTCTCCCATCCATGATCTTTCTAGGTTCCTCATGGCTCTTTTAAACAGTCATTAAAAATCTGACTCTACATTGAGGTAATTCCCAGAGCCAGTGACAACATACGTCAGTGTCTCTCTAGCTAAAACCATCAGCCCCCCCATCTTTTTCTTATTCTCATTTTAATATGTAAACTTACTGTTCACATGATGTTGGTTGTGTCAATTTAGTTCAATTGAAATTATTGTACATTCATGGTCTTTGCTGTTTTTGGTTTGCTAGAAACCTTCCAGAGTGGCTTGTGCTGACAGATGGATAGTATAAATATTAATTAAACAGTGGAACCCTGACTTACAAGATTAATCCGTTCCAAGTGCATGCTTGTAAGTCAGTTAGCTCATAAGTCGGGGAGCGGTTTCCCATAGGAATGCATTAAAAGTCAATTAATCCATTCCAGAGGGTCAGATTTCAATGCATTCCTATGGGAAACTGCTTTAAACCACCTGCGGCTTTCCCCACCACCACCAGGTGTGTTGGGGGGGGGATAAGCGGTGGGTGGTTTAAAATGTCTTTAGCCACTAAGGCAACCACTTGTTTCTGTGGCTAAAGACATTTTAAATCTCATGCCGCTTCTCCTGACCCCCCCCCCCGGGGCACAGTAGGAAGGTGCACAATGTTTAAAATATCTTTAAGCAACTGAGCCAAGTGCTTGCCTTGGTGGATAAAAGTCATTTTAAATGCCCCCAATGCATCATTGTTACACAAGGGAGACCTCATCTTAATCATAAGGTGGCGGAGGGGGGGACCGGAAGCCCGCTCGTAAGTCGGGATTCTTGGTTGTCGGGGTCATCGTAAGTTGGGGTACCACTGTAATTAAAAATATATTAAACCAGTCATCATTAAAAAACAGTAAATGAAAGTGTTAAATTATAAAAAAACTCTTTGAAAACAATTTGAAACCCCATTAAAATCATGAAAAAGATACTTCCTGCCTTAAAATTCTTTCTTGATCAGCAGTTCAAAGCCTGCTTAAAAACCAAGGTCTTTGCCTGCCAGCTGAAGGTGAACAGTGCAGGCAGCCACCTTGGTTTCCTATGGGAAAAAGTTCTACAGCCTGGGAGCAGCCACTGAAAACGTCCTCGCTCATGTCTGCCCCAAATACGCCTGAGAGGGCAGAGAAACCAAGGGAATAACTAGATCTGATATAAACCTCAGGGAGACGTGGTCTATCAGATAGCCTAGACCAGTGGTGGCGAACCTTTGGCACTCCAGATGGTGTGGACAGCAGCTCCCATTGACAATACAGGCTGGCCTAGACCTAAGTTATTTAGGACTTTAAAAGACAAAGCCAACATTTTGAACTGCGCCCAGACATGGGCTGGCAAATAAAGTAAATAAATCCACCACGGATCTGAATGTGCATCAGCACGACTGTCCTATTGCAGACTGATAATTTATTCAAAATTCAAATTGACCGCAATGTGAAGGAAAACAAAGAGTAGCTCCCAAGCACGCGGCCTTGTTCTCCTGCAAGCTGTGGACAATGGTTCAAATCCATGCTGCCTAGCTTTAAATCTAGTTCCCAATCAATGTCAACAGCAGAAAGGTCAGAAGAATCCCCCAAAGTGTGGACATGCACAGGAGGTCTATGTAGTATCAATTTCCCTGTTTTCCTTGAGCAAGGCTGCTATCCACATGCTTGCTACCTCCGTGCAGTTAGTGGGGACACTTGGAAGGGGCTCGGGGTATTTTCAAAAACCTATTGCGTCCAGCCATGGACTCCAGCCTTCAAGCCCGCAAGGCTGCTGCACAGCTTCTTCCAGGGGGGCTTTCAAAAAGATGCTCCTTTCTGTGACAAAGGGCTGTCTGGGGTTCCTGGGTTCCTCTTCCATCAGCTGATCTCTAATTGGAGAGGCCTTTGCTTGATCTCTCTCTCCCCCCACCCCAATGCTTATTCCCTCCCTTGCGTCTCTTCTCCTCGCTAATAGCTTTAATGTGTCCCAAACAGGTCTGGACTGCTGCTCTCCACCCACTGGGTCATCATTTATTCACACAATTGGAGCCCTAAAGCAGCCTTCTGGTTGCTGTCACTCGGCAGGGGGCTAATGCAGCGTGGCTGGCTGCCAATCGGTAAGAAAGGTGATGTTGTGGCGTGGGGTTTAGTGATTTCAGGAGTGATTTCAGCTCTTAGACATAACAGGCTGGAGACAGCTTCTAGTGTAACAGCTCTTTATTCAGGGAGAGAACAAGACTGGGGACTGGGGAGAGGGAGCAACATTTATAGGAGCCAGGACTGGCTAGGAAAAGATACATTTTGGAGGGAACAATTACAACCAATCACAAAGCTGCCTTTTGGCAGAGACCAATAGGATTGAGGATCCAAATGCAGCAACTTGAATAAACCAATAGGCCTGTTCCCTTTGGAACAGGAAGGCAGTTACTTCAACAAAAGCAAGTACAGATAATAGGAATACAGATCAATACACAACACCCCTCCCCCCTTGGTGGACACAGCACACGTAATCCATTAGATATTGTGGGGCCCTGCGACTTCTAATTGATCTCCTGACCACGGTTGTCGCAGGGGCTTGAGCAGGCAGTGTCTGTGGTGGAGAGTCTACTGTAATAGCTTCGTCTGACATGGAGGGGGTTTCAGACAACTCAGGGTCCCTGATCTGTTCCTCGGCACCATGAGGACTTGCAGGAGCAGATTCATTTGCTGAAGCCACTGGTACCTGCACTCCTGGGGCATCTCCGCTCTGATCTTGCAGCTCTGACTCATTCATGGGAGTAGTGTCACTCTCGGGCTGCAATTCTCCCACATCTGTACCCACTCTACTGGGCGCTCTGCGCCTCAGTTGTTCCACATACCTACGCCAGACCCTGCCATCTTCTATGGTCACGTAATAAGAGACTGGCCCAGATGCTCTGGTGATCACCCCTGGCACCCACAGGGGACCTCTGGCATAATTTCTCACCCAGACCAAATCTTCAGGAGCAAAATACCTTGTAGAGTAGCTCTCTGCCTGTGGAGGTGCTCTAGCATTGCGGTTTGGCATTTTGTCTGGGTGGACATAGTCCAGCACCGTTGCCAGCCTTCTACCTAGGAGCAGCTCTGCTGGCGACTTGCCCGTAGTAGTACACGGCGTCGCATCCTGCAAGAACAACATTCGGGCAATGTGCGTTGACCAGTCACCCTCCATCAAGCGTGCAATAGATCCTTTGGCTGTCTGCACCATGCGCTCAGCCTGCCCATTGGATGAGGGATGAAAAGGAGCTGAGGTGACCCCTCTTATGAAATTATCAGCCAGGAATGCCCTGAATTCTTGGGATACAAAGGCTGCTCCATTGTCTGACACAATGGTCTCGGGCAACCCATGGGTTGCGAACAGCTGTCTCAACACTTTGATGACTGCAGCTGATGACATGCTGGGAACCATAGCCACCTCTAACCATTTAGAATACGCATCAACGATAACCAAAAAAAAAAACTTTCCTTGAAATGGCCCAGCAAAATCTAAGTGCAGCCAGCTCCAGGGAGTCCGGGTCTGCTCCCACCAGTGGACTGGTGCTCTGGCCACTTCTGGGCACACTTCCTGACATGCCTTGCACGTCCGTACCCATTGTTCAACATCTTGGTCCATCCCAGGCCACCATACATAGCGCCGGGCCAGCGACTTCATCCTGACCATTCCCAGATGCCCCATGTGCAGTGTATCCAGAACCCTGTTTTTCAGTGGCGCTGGGATGATCATCCTGTCTCCCCACAGGAGACAGCCCTTATGCAGGGACAGCTCATGTTGCCTTGTTGCGTACGGTCTAAATTTTTCTTCATGCGGGCCACCTGGCCATCCCCTCCCCACCCAAGTGAGCACACAGGAGAGAGCGGTATCTTTCCTCGTTCTCTCAGCTATTTCAGTGGCAGTTACAGGGGGCCCCGGAAGTGTTTCCAGCATCATCACTCATTCCGCTGGGGCAGGATCTGCATTGCTCACACCAGGAAGGGGCAAGCGACTTAGTGCATCAGTGTGGCAGAACCTTTTCCCTGGAACATGGGTCAGGGTGTACTGGAACCCATTCAGGAATATAGACCATCGCAACATTCTGGGGGAGAGAATCTGCGGCGTCTGTTTGTTTGGGTGGAACAATCCTAACAGAGGCTTGTGGTCAGTTTCAAGGAAGAAGTGGCGACCGTATAAATAGTCATGAAACTTTTTAATCCCTGCCACGATTGCCAGGGCTTCCTTGTCAATTTGTGTGTAGTTGCGCTCCGTTGGCGACAACGTACGAGAATAGAACGAGATGGGCTTTTCTGACCCATCCGCTTCCCACAGCATCCAGCCCATACTGAGAGGCATCACATGCCAGGACAAGAGGTTTTGACTCGTCATAATGAGCAAGGACGCTCCTGCTAGTCAGCATGCCCCCCAAGGTGTCAAAAGCCTTCTGCTGTGCCTGGGCCCAACGCCACACACTCTTTTTCTTCAATAGTTTGTGCAACGGTTCCGCTATTGAAGCTTTATGAGGTAGGAATGAATGATAAAAGTTAATAAGTCCCAGGAATGACTGTAACTCCATCTTGTTCCGTGGGCGTGGTGCCTCAGTAATTGCTTTAATTTTAGAGTCAGTGGGGTGGATGCCCGTTGTATCAATTTTAAACCCCAAGAAATCCACAGATTGCACCCCAAAACTGCATTTTTCCTTTTTAAGCTGCAGCCCCACCTCCTTAAATTTGAGTAACACAGCACAGATACGCCCAACTAGTTCCTGGGGGTCTTTCCCAGCAATCAGAACATCATCAAAAAATGGCAAGACCCCTGGCAGACCCCTTAACAGGCACTCCATTAGTCCTTGAAAAATTCCTGGGGCCACACAAACTCCAAACTGTAACCTGTTTACTCGGAAAGCCCCTTTGTGTGTCACGATAGTCTGTGCTTCCGCAGATTGCGGAGTCACTGACAGCTGCTGGTAAGCTTGTGCCAGGTCAAGTTTGGCGAAAATTTCCCACCAGCTTGTTTTGCCAACAGCTGTGAGATGACTGGAATGGGGTATGAATTTCCCCTGAGTGCCTTGTAATCTGTACAAATTCTCACTTCCCCATTTGCCTTAAGGGGTGTGACAATAGGAGTCTCCCACTTAGAAGAGTCCACAGGTGAAAGAACTCCCTGTTTGACCAATTTGTCCAGTTCCGCCTCAATTTTGGGTTGCAGCGCAAATGGCACTCGCCTTGGCTTGAGTCGGATTGGGGCCACTCTGGGGTCCAGCTCAAAGTCAATTGGAGGCCCTTTATAACAACCCAGTTTTCCACTGAAGAGTTCGGCAAATTCCTGGCCTAACGCCTTGCCCAACTCCGAGGACGTTTGGACTGAGTTGAGCCCTGATATACACGGTCCCAAGGTGGGAAACCAGTCAGTACCCAGGAGACTGGGGCGACTCCCCTTTGCAATCACCAATTTAAGCACGGACTGTTTCTCCCGGAATTGTACCCTCACCGCACACATTCCTAGAATGTGGATGTGGCCAGCCGTGTATGATTGCAAGGTTGCTGGGAATGGCTCCAGAGAGGGGAACTTACCCCCAGGGAAGAGCCCCCTTGCAGTCTGGTCTGAAACAATGGTGAATCCAGATCCGGAATCCACCTCCATGTCACATGGTTGACCTTCAATCTTCACTCTGATGGATGTTTTGCCTTGCACTGGGAACTGCACGGTCTCTCCATTGATCTCTGTGAGATAATTGCAGTAGTCCAGGAGATGAGTCGTGGTGGATGATCTGCGACGTGTTGATCTAGGTGATCCCGTTGTTCCAGCTGCCACCGACCTACAGGCCCTGGCGATGTGTCCTGACTTTCCGCATGCCCTGCACGTAGCATCACGAAAACGGCAGCTTTTCCACTCATGGTTACCGCCACAGCCTGGGCAAACGCCTCAGTAATCTTTGGGCCGTGCATCAGCCTGATGCACCAACTCGACACCACGGACTGGGCTCTGGCTTGGACTAGCCTCTGGTTCATCCATGGCATGGGCAGCCTCTACCCGCAGCTTCGTGGCCTTGCAACTGGCATTGAGCTCTTCCTGCTCATAATTCTCTGTGGTGGTGGCCTCTTTCAAGGCGGAGGCAAGGGTGACATTTTCCTTTGCCACAATGCGCCTTCGGGCTTTTTTGCTGCTGAGCCCCCCAACAAATCGATTCAAGAGAGTGTCTTCAAGATTTGGGAAGCTACAGTGCTGAGCAAGCTCCCGGAGTCCTGCCAGGAATGCAGCCACAGATTCTCCGGCTTGCTGCTGCCTTTTCTGGAACTCCATCCGCCAGGCCATCTTGGTTTTGGTAGGTGCCAAATGGCTTGTCAGCCGGGCGAAAATGTCTGTGAGTGATGTCTCACTCAGCTTTGCTGGGGCGAGCAGTGCCTTGGCCAACATGAAGGTCTCACGCCCACAACAACTCAGGAACGTGGCCCTTCTTTTGCTGGCATCAGTGATTCCTTGAGCCACCACGAAGAACTCGAAGCGTTCAACATAGTCCTCCCAAGTGTGGGGCTCCGATGGATGGAAGGGCTCCAATATCCGTGGACTTTCCATTCTCCAGGCGGGCAGGGTCGTCTTCTAAGCCAGCTGGTGAGTCTTGTTCTCCACTGCGATCCGGAGTCTGAGTCAGCATGATGATCCTCCGCTTCTCAGCATTCTGGATCCCATCCTCGTCGCCAGTGTTGTGGCGTGGGGTTTAGTGATTTCAGGAGTGATTTCAGCTCTTAGACATAGCAGGCTGGAGACAGCTTCTAGTGTAACAGCTCTTTATTCAGGGAGAGAACAAGACTGGGGACTGGGGAGAGGGAGCAACATTTATAGGAGCCAGGACTGGCTAGGAAAAGATACATTTTGGAGGGAACAATTACAACCAATCACAAAGCTGCCTTTTGGCAGAGACCAATAGGATTGAGGATCCAAATGCAGCAACTTGAATAAACCAATAGGCCTGTTCCCTTTGGAACAGGAAGGCAGTTACTTCAACAAAAGCAAGTACAGATAATAGGAATACAGATCAATACACAACAGGTGACATCACTGTCACGGCCACCATGACAAGGCTAGGCCAGGAGCAGGAGCAAAATACAGTGTGAATATGTGTGTGTTCATGTTCACACAAATACACACTTTACAACCTGATCACTGCCATTTGCTTCCTATACCTAGGGCACAGGGAACCAGCCGACAGCAAATGGCACTGGGAACTTTGAAATCATTAGGATTCTAATTATTTTTATTACATTTTCTAAAAACCTTAAATTGTTCTCTGCCTGTATTACAGAGGAAAGGTGGGCTGGGCATGTTTTCAAGGGGGTACAATTTACACCCTTACTTACATCCTGCAAGAAAATAGCCCTCAAAAAGTGTGAGAAAATGATAAAAGCCTAGTTTTTGTAAAATTCCATTTCATTTGTGCTGGGCTGGGAAACAGAAGCTGGATGCCCTTTTTAAAAAACTTTACTTTATTTATCATTTATATAATGCCAGCTTGTACAGAGATAACTCAAGGCAGTGTACAAAAAAACCCCATAAGCAAACACAAAAGTAGCAAAGCAATAAAATACAAATTAATAAAATACCCAACACAGATGGGCTTTTCATTTTGGAAGTGGTCAGCTTCCAAAATGAAATGTGGGAGCCCAACTGATGTTTGGAACCGGAGGAATGAAATCAACCAATATCTTATCTTGCGCTGGGGTCGCATGGGGCACAACTCCAATGAGGAAGAAGCCTCCAACACAAAATCTTTCCTCCTCCCTAGCGTTGGCCAATCAGGAGCTGTGCAGGGGAATGCATAATCCGTCCTCCCTGTCTGATTGGCCAGTGACAGAGAGAAGGAAAGATGATGCGTCACAGGCTTCTTCCTTGTTGGAGTTTAACCCCCGTGTGAGCCCAATACAAAGTAAGGGATTGGTTGATTTCATTCCTCCAGTTCTGAACATCAGCTGGGCTCCCATGTTTCGTTTCGGAAGCTGACCACTTCCAAAACAAAAAACCCATCTCCAATACCCAATAAAATGGGGAAAGCATAAACATAAAAATAGAGGTGTCCCGGCAAAACCAAACAAAGACAACAGCCAAGACAATTATCCCAAGGCCTCTTGGTAAAGCCAGGTCTTTAAACCTTTCTGAAAAGCAGGCAGGGATTGCATCACACAGATCTCACTTGGAGTAGAATTCCAAAGCCACCTATTACACTTTTGTGTCAGGCCACAATTGAGGGCTGGTGCTCTACCACAGGCAGAGAGAGAGAACCGCTACAAGTTACAGGCACTGTCAAGGGCAACGCCCAGCCATTCCCCTCTCTTTTACGACAGAGCTGTCTGTGTTGGTCACAAAAATCCATGTTTTAGCCCCTTAAATTAACTTAAATGAGATCTGCCATGTGAGGTAATTGGTCAAATTCAGGCATAAGTTTCACCATGGATTTGCATGCAGAGTAATTACATTGCAAAGATTAGAGCTAAAGAAGGGATACACGTGACATATGAAGGTAGACCAATGACTTGTGTCTTTTGACAGTATTTTTGCCCCTTAAGCCTTTAAGCACCTGGCCATCAGCAAAGCCCTTTTATTGTGGAACCATTGCCTTTTCTCCGAGAAACATGCAAAATGCCTAGGAGCTGTTCCATGAAGAAAAATGGCCCAGAATCATACCTGGGCAAAGGAATAACTGCCTTTCCTTCACCCCACCCCTCCAAAAAAAAAAACCTTTTCAGAAAAATAAGGCACCTGCCAGTTATGCTATGCTTTATGCTTGCTGTAACAGTTAATTAACACATGCCACTGTTGTTAACCTCTACCAGTGAGTCTCATTATAACAGATTAATGAAAAGCGCTTTTAGACACATCAGAAATGTTTCACTGAGGGGCTTCTTTATAGCCATGTTTCATTATCTTGCTGAGCACCTCCACTCCCTATGCATGCTGTTAATGTGCATTTGAATATTGTGTTTAGCTGTGTCAGTAAAATAAGTGTTGTCCTCCTAAAAGATGTGGCAACACCGTAGTCCTATCCGCTCTCACCAAATTTGCCAGGTTTCATATGGAAATGGAGAAATACAAGCTCTATTATAAGTGCATACAGATTCCCCTTTTAAGTACATTGTAAGAACTCCGGAACAAGTTCCTGATAATATATCAGGCATTCCTTCTAAGGCAGTCTTTCGGTGCCCTAAGTCTCAGGTAGTGTTTTTGGATGAGGGAAATAAATAAAATGATTTGTTTCACTTCCTTTAATTAAGGGCACCTGATAGAAAAGAGCAGAGTGGGCTTTGGTATAGAACAGAGTTGACAATTAAAACCCTCCTGGAATTTTGGGACATCAGTGACCACTTACACATCAACAAAATAGAGGACAAAAGAGCACACCAGTTTGCATTAAACTGCATGTGCAAATTTATATTCATGTATCAACAAAAACTGCAGCACTTCTCACATGAGGAAAACTGTAACCAACCATATTCACTAAGGTACACATTTTGCACACATTTTCCCCTCCACTGGCTAAAGCTGTTTGCATTGCTTTTAAACAAATGTGCTGTCTTGTATTTCCTTTCCTACCAAAATTGCAGCAGTACTCACGTATCAGCGGATTTCTGAGGTAAGGCACATGCCATCTTGAAAGGAGTTTTAGGAGGTACAAAATACTGTTTGTTGGTCAAAACCTTGTCTTCAATGATGTTCTTCTCCATGCCTACCCACAGGAGCAGAAACTGGTGTCTGAAATTGATGCTGTTGGCCCTTGGAAAGGGGGAAGGCAATCTAACTAAGGCTGGGTCCAACACTGTCTTTCGGTGGCTTTTTGAAGGTGTCACTTGGACCACCACCACCACCCCAGGTGCAGGAAGGGCAGTTCCAAGAAAGCAGTCCCTGAGGACTCTCCTCTTTCCCACAAGACAATTAGGAATAAAGCTGAAGTCATTACAATGTAAGAGCAGCCACACTGGATGAGACCCAAGTTCTGTGGGGTTCCACCTCCTCTTTCCTGCCGTGAACAGCCAGATGCCCATCAGAAACTCATAAGCAGGACATGAGAGCCTGAGCACTCTTCCCCTTGTGTTTATCAACAGCTGGCAGTACTTGCTTGCATGCATGCTGCCTGTGTTGGAAAATATATTGGCTACCAGTTATGGTAATATATAAATCTTAACCTCCATGCATGATAGCTTGGGAGTGGGCCCCACTGGGTCTCTCTTCCATGCGAACACACATATGATCGGAGTGCATTAAAAAACAACAATACTTATTTTAATAGCTTTCTCTCTTGATTCACGTCCAAACAATGCACATTTTAAAATCAAGAACGTATGTGGAATATGTGTGTGTGCATTGTATCATTACAGTCATGACTGACTCTTCATGACCCCATGTCCATGGAGTTTTCTTGGCAGGAATAGTGGAGTGGTTTGCCAGTTCCTACTCCAGGTGCCTACAAGCACCTGGTATTCCCTGGTGGTCACCCATCCAAGTACTAACCAGGGCCGACCCTGCTTAGCTTCCAAAATTAGACAAGATCAGATGTGCTAGGCAGCTAGGTGGATATAGCTACAATTGAAAGCAAATTATAATAAGATAGGTTGACTATTTTTTACCAGAAGCGAGCAACTTCAATAAGGTTGTGTCAGCCACTACAGAGAGTCTGAAATAATTCCTTTTTTATAGCTCACAATATTGAGATGGAAAGAGAGGTAGTCCTAAGGAACAGCCAAAGGCCCCTAAAAATCTAAATGGCTGATTCCTTTCACTCCCTTCCTGAGGTATCTGAAATTAAGAGCAAACTCCCTCAAGAGCCACCCTTGAAACTCCTCAATCAAGTTAAGTTCCCCAAGGGATGTGAACAGGCAGTGATAAAAGATCATGTGTGATTCTGCTGAAAATTGTTATTTAGCTGGGAATGATCTACCTTAAAGCATCCTTTGCTGCATAGAGGAAGCATTTCAGCCCAGCTCCAAAAAAGGCAGCCATATTGCTGGACTGCTGCCTAGGTGCCCTAAGCACATCTGATCTCGCCTGATTTCGGAAGCTAAGCAGGGTTGGACCTGGTTAGTACTTGGATAGGAGATCTCCAAGGAATACCAGGCTCTGGAGGCGCCTGGAGTAGGAACTGGCAAAGCACTCCAGTATTCCTGCCAAGAAAACTTCATGGATATGGAGTCACGAAGAGTCGGTCACAACTGTAATGGCACAACACACACACACATTGCTGGACCAGAAAGATCCTGATTGAACATGGAATCGGACCATTCCTTGTGTCTCATCTGTTCCCGGGAATATTAAGGTAAAGGGAAAGGTCCCCCCCACACTTGCATGCTAGTCATGTCCGACTCTAAGGGTGGTGCTCATCTCCGTTTACAAGCCAAAGAACCAGTATTGTGCAAGTCCGTGGCCATGTGGCCAGCATGGCCGAACACATTTCTGCGCAAGGAAAACTGTTTACTTTTCCACTTTTTTATGGTGGTACCTCCATGAATTGTGTTGATCATGATCTATTCTAGAGTGGGCTTACTTACTGGATTCAGATTGTAGTCACTCTCTTCCTTCCTTCCTAAACAAAGAAAAAAAGATTGAGCAGGAAGGATGGGCAAGTAAAGTAAGATAATTTGTTAAAGACAGTAAGAATATTTGCTAACCCTCTGAGCAAAAATGACTGATAGTCTACGGCAGGCCTGCCCAACAGATAGACCGCGGGCTACTGGTAGCCCGCGAAGGGTTCAAAAGTAGCCCGCCTGGCCATCAATAAAAAAGTGAGTTCTCCACCCCTCCCTCCCCCATCCCAAGGACCACCACTGGCCCAGCAAAGTTCTGGGTCTGCCAGCCCACTGTCTCAGCCGAGCAAGATAGTTCAAGGGCCATGGTGCATTGAACTCTGTTCCCTCCAGAACAGATGAATTGGTTTTCAATGCATTCCTATGGGAAACCACTGCTCTACTTACAAACGTTTTACTTATGAGCATGTGCTTGGAACGGATAAAATTCGTAAGTAGAGGTTTTAGTGTAGTAGCCCTCAGGCACTTTGGGCTGGAAAAAGTAGACCTTGGCCTGTTCAAAGTTGAACAGCCCTGGTCTACGGGAAAAGAGAAGAAAATTGCCATGCAATTGGATTTCATTACGTTGCATGTGCAGGTCTTTTTGGGGTGGGTGGGCAGGGAAAGATGAATGCTTATAGATTAAGGCTAGCTTTCTTGTGTTTGCTTGTTCTGATTAGTTACATGAGGTTGTTTATGAGATTGTGAGAATGGCTCAAGCCATCTTTTCCTACGTTTTCTGATATGAAGTATAGTGTATGGACAGAATGTGTCGAAAATTTTAAATTATGTTGCATTTTCTAGCACCACATTTTTACAGGAAGCCTAAATTGTCTCACAGAGAACAGATAAAATCACACAAAATCTGGACACACAAAAACATGTTTAACCTTGGCATGTCAAAATTCATGAATAATATAATGTTATGAATATTTATTAACACTGAAAAAGAATAAATATTTATTATATTTCTTTGCATGTCTTTTTTTAGGTGAAGTGTCATGCAAATGGAATAAGATGAGGACACTTTTTGACTTCTTTCTTTATTATACTATTAGTACCATGAAAATAATATCAAGGTCTTAACTACTGTTACATATAGGTTAGTTCATTAGATTTTCAATAGAATTTTAAATGTTAAAAGTAGTCACTTTCATAGTTCTAAAGTTATTTCGTTAAGCTATACAGTTATAGCGTAAATTAACATAGACAAATAAGGTTTTGGTCAGCTTGATGATTTCACGGAAAGCTTCAGCAAACAATAAGAATGGGCTCTGATGAAAATGTGCACCTTCCAACCAACACTAATGTTGCCATCTTCTTAAGAGTGCGGGGGTCTGCCCCACAGTCTATGAATTTCATGTCCTTCCTATCATGAAGTAGATTTCCAGTTCACTCTGCATCCCAAAGCTGGTTCTCCTACTGTCTCTGTGAACATGTTGTGCTCCTGACTCATAATTTCAGGAGAAATGAGACGCCCCCTTCGTTTCCCGCTTCTCGTTTCCAGTTGAGGAGAAGACCTCCCTACCTTCAAGCAAGTTCTCTTCCATGTTTCTCTTCTGCTTCTTAAGGGTAAGGGGTCCTTTATTACAGAAGGGTGGCTCTGGCATGAGAAAACGGGGAAACCGTCACCATTTCGTGGGTTATCCTTCACTGTTTATGTGAAAGCGTGGGGTTTAGTGATTTCAGCAAGTGATTTCAGCTCTGTGACATAGTAGGCTGGAGACAGCTTCTATGGTAACAACTCTTTATTCAGGAGATTTATAGGAGCCAGGACTGGCTAGGAAAAGATACATTTTGGAGGGAACAATTACAACTAATCACAAAGCTGCCTTTTGGCAGAGACCAATAGGATTGAGGATCCAAATGCAGCAACTTGAATAAACCAATAGGCCTGTTCCCTTTGGAACAGGAAGGCAGTTACTTCAACAAAAGCAAGTACAGATAATAGGAATACAGATCAATACACAACAGGTGACATCACTGTTACGGCCACCATGACAAGGCTAGGCCAGGAGCAGGAGCAAGATACAGTGTGAATATGTGTGTGTTCATGTTCACACAAGTACACACTTTACAACCTGATCACTGCCATTTGCTTCCTATACCTAGGGCACAGGGAACCAGCCGACAGCAAATGGCACTGGGAACTTTGAAATCATTAGGATTCTAATTATTTTTATTACATTTTCTAAAAACCTTAAATTGTTCTCTGCCTGTATTACAGAGGAAAGGTGGGCTGGGCATGTTTTCAAGGGGGTGCAATTTACACCCTTACTTACATCCTGCAAGAAAATAGCCCTCAAAAAGTGTGAGAAAATGATAAAAGCCTAGTTTTTGTAAAATTCCATTTCATTTGTGCTGGGCTGGGAAACAGAAGCTGGATGCCCTTTTTAAAAACTTTACTTTATTTATCATTTATATAATGCCAGCTTGTACAGAGATAACTCAAGGCAGTGTACAAAAAAACCCCATAAGCAAACACAAAAGTAGCAAAGCAATAAAATACAAATTAATAAAATACCCAACACAGATGGGCTTTTCATTTTGGAAGTGGTCAGCTTCCAAAATGAAATGTGGGAGCCCAACTGATGTTTGGAACCAGAGGAATGAAATCAACCAATATCTTATCTTGCGCTGGGGTCGCATGGGGCCCAACTCCAATGAGGAAGAAGCCTCCAACACAAAATCTTTCCTCCTCCCTAGCGTTGGCCAATCAGGAGCTGTGCAGGGGAATGCATAATCCGTCCTCCCTGTCTGATTGGCCAGTGACAGAGAGAAGGAAAGATGATGTGTCACAGGCTTCTTCCTCGTTGGAGTTTAACCCCCGTGTGAGCCCAATACAAAGTAAGGGATTGGTTGATTTCATTCCTCCAGTTCTGAACATCAGCTGGGCTCCCACGTTTCGTTTCGGAAGCTGACCACTTCCAAAACAAAAAACCCATCTCCAATACCCAATAAAATGGGAAAAGCATAAACATAAAAATAGAGGTGTCCCGGCAAAACCAAACAAAGACAACAGCCAAGACAATTATCCCAAGGCCTCTTTGTAAAGCCAGGTCTTTAAGCCTTTCTGAAAAGAAGGCAGGGATTGCATCACACAGATCTCACTTGGAGTAGAATTCCAAAGCCACCTATTACACTTTTGTGTCGGGCCACAATTGAGGGCTGGTGCTCTACCACAGGCAGAGAGAGAGAACCGCTACAAGTTACAGGCACTGTCAAGGGCAACGCCCAGCCATTCCCCTCTCTTTTACGACAGAGCTGTCTGTGTTGGTCACAAAAATCAATGTTTTAGCCCCTTAAATTAACTTAAATGAGATCTGCCATGTGAGGTAATTGGTCAAATTCAGGCATAAGTTTCACCATGGATTTGCATGCAGAGTAATTACATTGCAAATATTAGAGCTAAAGAAGGGATACACGTGACATATGAAGGTAGACCAATGATTTGTGTGTTTTGACAGTATTTTTGCCCCTTAAGCCTTTAAGCACCTGGCCATCAGCAAAGCCCTTTTATTGTGGAACCATTGCCTTTTCTCCGAGAAACATGCAAAATGCCTAGGAGCTGTTCCATGAAGAAAAATGGCCCAGAATCATACCTGGGCAAAGAATAACTGCCTTTCCTTCACCCCACCCCCACCCCTCCAAAAAAAAACCTTTCCAGAAAAATAAGGCACCTGCCAGTTATGCTATGCTTTATGCTTGCCGTAACAGTTAATTAACACATGCCACTGTTGTTAACCTCTACCAGTGAGTCTCATTATAACAGATTAATGAAAAGCGCTTTTAGACACATCAGAAAGGTTTCACTGAGGGGCTTCCTTATAGCCATGTTTCATTATCTTGCTAAGCACCTCCACTCCCTATGCATGCTGTTAATGTGCATTTGAATATTGTGTTTAGCTGTGTCAGTAAAATAAGTGTTGTCCTCCTAAAAGATGTGGCAACACCGTAGTCCTATCCGCTCTCACCAAATTTGCCAGGTTTCATATGGAAATGGAGAAATACAAGCTCTATTATAAGTGCATACAGATTCCCCTTTTAAGTACATTGTAAGAACTCCGGAACAAGTTCCTGATAATATGTCAGGCATTCCTTCTAAGGCAGTCTTTTGGTGCCCTAAGTCTCAGGTAGTGTTTTTGGATGAGGGAAATAAATAAAATGATTTGTTTCACTTCCTTTAATTAAGGGCACTTGATAGAAAAGAGCAGAGTGGGCTTTGGTATAGAACAGAGTTGACAATTAAAACCCTCCTGGAATTTTGGGACATCAGTGACCACTTACACATCAACAAAATAGAGGACAAAAGAGGACACCAGTTTGCATTAAACTGCATGTGCAAATTTATATTCATGTATCAACAAAAACTGCAGCACTTCTCACATGAGGAAAACTGTAACCAACCATATTCACTAAGGTACACATTTTGCACACATTTCCCCTCCACTGTCTAAAGCTGTTTGCATTGCTTTTAAACAAATGTGCTGTCTTGTATTTCCTTTCCTACCAAAATTGCAGCAGTACTCACGTATCAGCGGATTTCTGAGGTAAGGCACATGCCATCTTGAAAGGAGTTTTAGGAGGTACAAAATACTGTTTGTTGGTCAAAACCTTGTCTTCAATGATGTTCTTCTCCATGCCTACCCACAGGAGCAGAAACTGGTGTCTGAAATTGATGCTGTTGGCCCTTGGAAAGGGGGAAGGCAATCTAACTAAGGCTGGGTCCAACACTGTCTTTCGGTGGCTTTTTGAAGGTGTCACTTGGACCACCACCACCACCCCAGGTGCAGGAAGGGCAGTTCCAAGAAAGCAGTCCCTGAGGACTCTCCCTCTTTCCCACAAGACAATTAGGAATAAAGCTGAAGTCATTACAATGTAAGAGCAGCCACACTGGATGAGACCCAAGTTCTGTGGGGTTCCACCTCCTCTTTCCTGCCGTGAACAGCCAGATGCCCATCAGAAACTCATAAGCAGGACATGAGAGCCTGAGCACTCTTCCCCTTGTGTTTATCAACAGCTGGCAGTACTTGCTTGCATGCATGCTGCCTGTGTTGGAAAATATATTGGCTACCAGTTATGGTAATATATAAATCTTAACCTCCATGCATGATAGCTTGGGAGTGGGCCCCACTGGGTCTCTCTTCCATGCGAACACACATATGATCGGAGTGCATTAAAAAACAACAATACTTATTTTAATAGCTTTCTCTCTTGATTCACGTCCAAACAATGCACATTTTAAAATCAAGAACGTATGTGGAATATGTGTGTGTGCATTGTATCATTACAGTCATGACTGACTCTTCATGACCCCATGTCCATGGAGTTTTCTTGGCAGGAATAGTGGAGTGGTTTGCCAGTTCCTACTCCAGGTGCCTACAAGCACCTGGTATTCCCTGGTGGTCACCCATCCAAGTACTAACCAGGGCCGACCCTGCTTAGCTTCCAAAATTAGACAAGATCAGATGTGCTAGGCAGCTAGGTGGATATAGCTACAATTGAAAGCAAATTATAATAAGATAGGTTGACTATTTTTTACCAGAAGCGAGCAACTTCAATAAGGTTGTGTCAGCCACTACAGAGAGTCTGAAATAATTCCTTTTTTATAGCTCACAATATTGAGATGGAAAGAGAGGTAGTCCTAAGGAACAGCCAAAGGCCCCTAAAAATCTAAATGGCTGATTCCTTTCACTCCCTTCCTGAGGTATCTGAAATTAAGAGCAAACTCCTCAAGAGCCACCCTTGAAACTCCTCAATCAAGTTAAGTTCCCAAAGGGATGTGAACAGGCAGTGATAAAAGATCATGTGTGATTCTGCTGAAAATTGTTATTTAGCTGGGAATGATCTACCTTAAAGCATCCTTTGCTGCATAGAGGAAGCATTTCAGCCCAGCTCCAAAAAAAGGCAGCCATATTGCTGGACTGCTGCCTAGGTGCCCTAAGCACATCTGATCTCGCCTGATTTCGGAAGCTAAGCAGGGTTGGACCTGGTTAGTACTTGGATAGGAGATCTCCAAGGAATACCAGGCTCTGGAGGCGCCTGGAGTAGGAACTGGCAAAGCACTCCAGTATTCCTGCCAAGAAAACTTCATGGATATGGAGTCACGAAGAGTCGGTCACAACTGTAATGGCACAACACACACACACATTGCTGGACCAGAAAGATCCTGATTGAACATGGAATCGGACCATTCCTTGTGTCTCATCTGTTCCCGGGAATATTAAGGTAAAGGGAAAGGTCCCCCCCACACTTGCATGCTAGTCATGTCCGACTCTAAGGGTGGTGCTCATCTCCGTTTACAAGCCAAAGAACCAGTATTGTGCAAGTCCGTGGCCATGTGGCCAGCATGGCCGAACACATTTCTGCGCAAGGAAAACTGTTTACTTTTCCACTTTTTATGGTGGTACCTCCATGAATTGTGTTGATCATGATCTATTCTAGAGTGGGCTTACTTACTGGATTCAGATTGTAGTCACTCTCTTCCTTCCTTCCTAAACAAAGAAAAAAAGATTGAGCAGGAAGGATGGGCAAGTAAAGTAAGATAATTTGTTAAAGACAGTAAGAATATTTGCTAACCCTCTGAGCAAAAATGACTGATAGTCTACGGCAGGCCTGCCCAACAGATAGACCGCGGGCTACTGGTAGCCCGCGAAGGGTTCAAAAGTAGCCCGCCTGGCCATCAATAAAAAAGTGAGTTCTCCACCCTCCCTCCCCCATCCCAAGGACCACCACTGGCCCAGCAAAGTTCTGGGTCTGCCAGCCCACTGTCTCAGCCGAGCAAGAGAGTTCAAGGGCCATGGTGCATTGAACTCTGTTCCCTCCAGAACAGATGAATTGGTTTTCAATGCATTCCTATGGGAAACCACTGCTCTACTTACAAACGTTTTACTTATGAGCATGTGCTTGGAACGGATAAAATTCGTAAGTAGAGGTTTTAGTGTAGTAAGCCCTCAGGCACTTTGGGCTGGAAAAAGTAGACCTTGGCCTGTTCAAAGTTGAACAGCCCTGGTCTACGGGAAAAGAGAAGAAAATTGCCATGCAATTGGATTTCATTACGTTGCATGTGCAGGTCTTTTGGGGTGGGTGGGCAGGGAAAGATGAATGCTTATAGATTAAGGCTAGCTTTCTTGTGTTTGCTTGTTCTGATTAGTTACATGAGGTTGTTTATGAGATTGTGAGAATGGCTCAAGCCATCTTTTCCTACGTTTTCTGATATGAAGTATAGTGTATGGACAGAATGTGTCGAAAATTTTAAATTATGTTGCATTTTCTAGCACCACATTTTTTACAGGAAGCCTAAATTGTCTCACAGAGAACAGATAAAATCACACAAAATCTGGACACACAAAAACATGTTTAACCTTGGCATGTCAAAATTCATGAATAATATAATGTTATGAATATTTATTAACACTGAAAAAGAATAAATATTTATTATATTTCTTTGCATGTCTTTTTTTTAGGTGAAGTGTCATGCAAATGGAATAAGATGAGGACACTTTTTGACTTCTTTCTTTATTATACTATTAGTACCATGAAAATAATATCAAGGTCTTAACTACTGTTACATATAGGTTAGTTCATTAGATTTTCAATAGAATTTTAAATGTTAAAAGTAGTCACTTTCATAGTTCTAAAGTTATTTCGTTAAGCTATACAGTTATAGCTTAAATTAACATAGACAAATAAGGTTTTGGTCAGCTTGATGATTTCACGGAAAGCTTCAGCAAACAATAAGAATGGGCTCTGATGAAAATGTGCACCTTCCAACCAACACTAATGTTGCCATCTTCTTAAGAGTGCGGGGGTCTGCCCCACAGTCTATGAATTTCATGTCCTTCCTATCATGAAGTAGATTTCCAGTTCACTCTGCATCCCAAAGCTGGTTCTCCTACTGTCTCTGTGAACATGTTGTGCTCCTGACTCATAATTTCAGGAGAAATGAGACGCCCCCTTCGTTTCCTGCTTCTCGTTTCCAGTTGAGGAGAAGACCTCCCTACCTTCAAGCAAGTTCTCTTCCATGTTTCTCTCCTGCTTCTTAAGGGTAAGGGGTCCTTTATTACAGAAGGATGGCTCTGGCATGAGAAAACTGGGAAACCGTCACCATTTCGTGGGTCATCTTTCACTGTTTATGTGAAAGCGTGGGGTTTAGTGATTTCAGCAAGTGATTTCAGCTCTGTGACATAGTAGGCTGGAGACAGCTTCTATGGTAACAACTCTTTATTCAGGGAGAGAACAAGGCTGGGGACTGGGGCGAGGGAGCTACATTTATAGGAACGAGGACAGGCTAGGAAAAGATACATTTTGGAGGGAACAATTACAAGCAATCACAAAGCTGCCTTTTGGCGGAAACCAATAGGATTGAGGATCCAAATGCAGCAACTAGAAATAACCAATAGGCCTGTTCCCTTTGGGAACAGGAAGGCAGTTACTTCACATAAGCAATTACAGATCAATACACAACACCTTATACTGTCTGTACAACTCAGTTTGTAGCCCTCACACTGTTATAAATTACCCAGAATGAAAACAAGAAACACTGGTTAGTTATAGTTCCCAATTATGCTTCCTTAATTAACAACAAAACTGGAACAGCATGTGGGTTGAGCGGAGAGAAGGCTGTTTCTATCTCTAGGGAGCCCCAAGGGATGCTTCTAAAATGATGGCACCACCTAAAGCTGCTTTCCTGGGCTTATTTAGGGAAATTGCTTACTCTTTTTCCAAGCCATGCTTTGGAAATCTCCTATCGGGGTGGGAAATGATCTCTTCTTTTTCCTAGTGTGCAAATATCTGGTGGGGTTGTTGTTGTTTTTAATCTTTAAAGGGCAGCACCTGCATTATCCCTTCCAATCAATAAATGACAGCAGCTGTGGGGAAGGGTTATGGAAAGGCACATGGCAACAATGGCCTTTAACATCACGTCCTCCGCTGAGGCAGCGTCTCTCAGGAGAGATGACCTTTTCTTTCCTCTCCTCCCCCTCCCTTGTCAGAGTATACTTATAGATTTTGCTCTATTATAGGACTCCTATACTTCATACACACTAGCAGATGCATTTTGACACTGACTTAAGACACGTGCAACAATTGTTCCTATCTACTTTTAACACAGAGGAACACTTCAGTACATATTACAACAAGCAACCTGCATGTGCATATATGTTTATTACAGGTATATCCTGTTTCCTCCAACTACCCGCAGGTGGTATACATAGTAGACATGGGCACGGAGCAGCGAAATTCTCATTTCCGTTTTCGGTTCTCGTTATTGTTACGTAACGGGTAACGGTAACGAGAATTACTCCGCTCCAGCTCGAACCGAAAAAGAAAAATTGGGTCTGATTTTTCATTGCTGTTCATGGCATCGCGGCAATCGCGCGATGCCAAGCAGCACAGAAAAAAAGTTTTAAAAATAAAAAAACCAATTCCTGGCCAAAAAAGCAGGCGAAAATATGCCTGCCTCAGTGAGGGCACCTACCAGAGAGGGGTGGTTTCTGGGGGGGGTCCCCGGCCTTCCCCCCCTCTCCTGTCCTGGGCTGCTGGTACCAGGCTGGGGGGGGCATCCTCGTCGTCTCCATTTGCCATGCGGTGGGGGGGATCCATAATGGCGACCGCAATATTTATTTTTAAATCGTGGTCCAAAAACCCACCAAAGCACCACATAAACATTTGAAAATTAGGTATTTTAAATGCCTGATTTTTTTATAATAGCAGCAGTGGGTTTTTCTTGCAATAAAATGTCTCCATTGATTTTATTTTATTTTATTTTATTTTTATTTTTTTACACCTGTGCAATGATGGGCTGGCCATGGGATGGGACCATGCATTTTTTGGACCCATTCCACCAATCGCATGGCCAGGTTTTGACTGAGGCTTCTGGATGTGCCAGAGGGCATAAAAAGCCCACTAACCCTAACCCTAACCCTAACCCTAACCCTAACCCATACGCCAGTACACTGTCCTTCTTAGTGGGTCAGAGGCACCCAGAGGTGCAGCCCACTAACCCACCCTAACCTTAACCGTAACCCTAGGTCTAGCCCTTACCCTAAACCCAACCCTAATCCAGATCTGTACGCAAGTACGCTTCCCTTCTTAGTGGGTCACAGGCACCCAGAGAGGTGCCTCCCAGCCAGAGCCCACTACCGCTACCCCTAACCTGTACACCAGTACGCCAGTATGCTTTCCTTCTTAGTGAGTCAGAGGCACTCAGAGAGGTGCCTCTGCCACTTACCACCCAACCCTAACATAATGTATGGTATGCGGCGGCAACGCGAAATGCTTCCCTTCCCTTCCCTTCCCTTCCCTTCTTAGTGGGTCAGACGTCAGAGGCACCCAGAGAGGTGCCTCCAAGAGCCCACTTACCCCAACCCCAACCCCAACCCCAACCCCAACACAAACGACAAAAGACAAATGGAAACGACAAATTTTTGAAAATTTCTGCGACAAACGGAAACGACCTGAAACGGACCCGTCCCGACAAACGACAACTCGAAACGTCATTTCTCCTGGTCGTGCCCATCTCTAATACATAGACCACCTCCTCGCTTTGTCCCCATGTCAACCCTGGGAGATTGGTTGTTATCCCACTTGTTCCTTTCACTGAAACAGGATAGGTCCCATTCTAAAGCCCCCCAAAATGAACGTTGGGTGGTATGCAAGACCAACGTCCATGACTCCTCCTGAATCGGAAAAAAACGACTGACACTGCTCTTTCCAGACAGGAGACGATACTGGCGTGGCAACTATGTTGTGAGGCTAAAGGGAATCATCTCCTGGTGCCTGCGCTGTGAATTTCCCTTCCTCTCTGTGTGATTGTTTGTGAAGATAATAAAAGATGAGAAAATGTATGTGTTGGAGGAAGGGATTTAGTATGCCGACAATCACCATCAGACCTTTAATTTACCCACTGTAATAACACGTTGGCCGCTTCCTTTCACCAAGGGTCTTGTGAATTTTCTTCTGCTTCCACCCAGGCTTTATTTATTGAAATGATCAATAATTCAGGGAAATTTTAAAAGACCTACAGCAGAATTTTGCCCAGAGGTTTTCCCAGAAGGAACCTCATTGGCAGAACAACACACAGAGTGTACAAATGAATATGGAAGTGCTAGACAAAGGATCTTTTAAACAGCAGTGGCTTCCAAGCTTGGGTCCCCATATATTCCTGGATTAAAACTCCCAGAAGCCTTCACCACTACTAGCCGTGCTGGCCTAGATTTCCCAGAATTGTTGTCCAAGAATATATGGAGATCCAAGGTTGGGAACCATTGCTTGTTTAAGGGTATAAAAACTATGTTTTTTTCCAGTTGCACCCACTGCACCTGGAAATATACTCCACTAACTCCTCTGTGGAACATACTTCGAAGCAAACATGCAAAATGAGTATTGCTAAGCATTTATTTGTTTGTCTGTCACATACGTTTGTTTATCTACTGGATAACAATATCCAACCTTTCCTCCAATAAGTGTACAGGGCTTGCTTCCTGCCTCACTTCCTCCTCTAAAACAACCCTGTGGAGAAGTACAACTTCCCCAAGGCCATTTGGTGAGTTTTCATGATGGTGAGGATTTGGCCTGGATCTACGAAGTCCCAGGCCCACATTTTGAGTCTATGCATAAGAACATAAGGACAGCCTTGCTGGAACAGGCCACAGCCCATCCAGTCCAGCATTCTGTCTCACATAGCATCTCACCATTTGCTTCAGGGTATTTCCCAAGCAGAGGTCTTCACCTGCTTATGATTCCCCGCAAATGGCATTGAGAGATATCCTGCCTCTCTCTCCAACCCAGAGGTTGGAGTATGCGCTTTAATATGGACAATCTTTTGAGAGTTAATACTACTGACTGAGCGTGTTTTATTGGTGCCGCTCAAAGATAGGGAAGGTATAAGTGTTACAATATTGTAAGTCCCATCATCCCTCACCATTGTCATGGCAGGCTGATGGGAAGTGCATGATGAACTACAACCAAAAGGTCACATGCTCCCCATCCCTTGTTTTGTGTTTCATCATTCATCATTCACTCCTACACTACCTCATATTGTACCACCTCAGATCTGACCAATCCATTCAAGCTAATGGCATGTTTGCAGATGAGAACAAAGTGCAGATGGTCCAAAATGCAAACAGATGGCGACTGTGGAAGAAGTGTAACAGAGCCAGAGCAGCGGGTTTCCTTCTATTTTGGTCCACAAGCCACTCCTGGGAGCAATGCCACGTCAATGACCTTTGTTCTCCAAATCATGTCCAAAGGCAAGCAAGCTACATTTTAGAAGCATCAGTCTCTTCCTCCTGGGATTTTTTTTTCATAGACTGTCATCTGCATCTCCTTGCTGTTGAAGTAAAAAAAGAAGGTGGGGGAGTCCCCTGAGTCCCCTATGTGGGAAATAGGTGTGGTATATAAGTGTGAAAATAAATAAATAAATAAATAAATAAATAAATAAATAAATAAATAAATAAATAAATAAAATGTGGCCATTACAAAATACAAATGCAAGACTAGGCTATTAGGTGATACATTTTTAGACTCCTAATAAAGCAATGCCCTCAAAACCTTGCAAATAATAAATAATGTTGCAAGCTTTCGAGGGCAATACCCTCTTTTTCAAAGCATGTCCCAAAAGTCCAAACATGGCAAAAGATGTGGTTTGCCAGGAGATCATTGTTAGATGTAAAGTTGTTGGCAAGATGATATTCGCCAGGCCATCTTCTTAGATGGGGCAGGAAGCAGGAGGGCTGTTGCTACGGAATGCATCTGAAGTCAACGATTGGATTTCACACCCCAGTTCTTCAAACAAAGGGACACAGGTCATGCACACCCACTCACATCTCCTCTCCATTTGGCTCTTTGAGACATACAAGCCCCTGTTGACCAGTGTGTGTTGTGTTGTTACAGTAGTGTCCGACTCTTTGTGACCCCATGTCCATGGAGTTTTCTTGGCAGGAATACTGGAGTGGCTTGCTAGTTCCTACTCCAGGCGCCTACAGCACCTGGTATTCTCTGGTGGTCTCCCATCCAAGTACCAACCAGGGCCAACCCTGCTTAGCTTTCGAAATCAGGCCAGATCAGATGTGCTCAGGGCATCTAGGCAGCTCTGTTGTCCAGAGAGGAGGGAAAAGAGTTGATGCAGAAACCCCCTGAGCTCCATAAAATATAGTACAGTAACAAATGATCCATGGGAAAGAGTATGCCGTGTTACGATGAAAGCCTCACAATACTCTCCTAAAGGGCAAAACAAATGTCTACATCAACATGGCAGCTGCAGATTAAAAGCATATTTTAAAAGACAACCTGTTTGTTTATTGATGTTGTCCAGGATTGCATTTATTATTTGTGTTTTACTTAAAGGCATCTAATTTAAGCATATGTGTTTCATACATCAGCATTCACTCCACTTTTCACTTGGAAGGATAAACCCTTTCAACAGATTCCCAAGGAGTTTATGGACTGTTTGTTTCTATCCCAGGCACAAAGGCTTGTTGTGTTTAAGGAAGAAAATATCTGATACACAAGGGTTTGGTGCATGTTTAATAACACAACTGACCTATGCTTCGACAAAGGATATTTTGTTGGGTCATAATTGGGCATGATGAAATTCTCAGAGATGCTTTTGGGGTCCCCTGAGACCCCTCCCAAAACATTCCTTGTTGGGCCAGGATAAAATAATTCACTTCCAGGACATTCAAAAGAGCCAAACACACAATTCAGGTCGAATCCCCGTGAATTGGCAGTTCATCCCTACTGTGGTCATGGCTCATGGAGTGAAGGCCACAGATCAACCCCCGGAAACATCCTTTTACTCTCAAAGCTACCTCCATTGCCCCTCTATCTATATGAACCCTGGCTTTTAGCCATAGTCAGCCCCCCTTCCCTCTAGCTTACTTCCATCATATCCATTTGCCTACACTGGCCCAGGTCTCTGGCCCCAGCCAACCTCACCCCCTCTCTTTTCCTTTCCACCCTTCCTGCCTGCCCTTTCCTGATGATTTATTTCCATCATGCTCATGGCTTTCAGGGAATGTTTGCAAGCAATCGCTCTTGGGAACCAGGGACTCCATCATTCCAAAAGGACTGTGTCCATGGGTTTTCCGCCTAGCTGATTCTTAGCCCCCAACTACCAGCGCACCCCCTACATCTCTCTCTCTCTCTCTCTCTCTCTCTCTCTCTCTCTCTCTCTCTCTCCCCTCCTCAGCCTTTCTGTCCCCTGCTCTCCAGCCATTCCTCTGCCCTGTGTGCGCTTACACACGTGTCTATCCTATCCACTGTTCTCTGCGCTCTACCATTTGGGGCAAGGGAAATGGTGGCATAAAGAAGACTACTTCATCATGGCGGATTGGTGAAAGCTGGCAGAATTATCCAGAGGACTCCATCATCACCAGGATTTCCATCCTTGGAGGATCAACATTCCTGTCCTGCAAACTCAAATTGTTATCAACGCCTGGGGAAGCATCCCATTGTTACATTCATACATCTAAAAAGGACTTGTGTTCTTATGTACTTATGTTCTTATGACTGCCCAGACACCTTCATGTAATCCCATCGTTCTTCCTGCCCCCCACTGACTCTGATAATTGTCTCCTCTCACCCACTATTGATTTACTGATTCCTTTGGTTTACCTGTACCCAGAGAACAATGCAACACTTCCTTGCCCTATTGTGTCATCCGGATGGTTCCAGTAAGGCAGTGTTCCCCAACCCCCGGGCCGCGGACCGGTGCCAGTCCGTGGACCAATCAGCACCGGGCTGCCCGGAGGGGCGGGGCGGGGAGCGGAGGTGAAACGGGAGGCCCCTTTGCATGCTGGGGAATGTAGTTTCTTACCCTGCCCGCCCCTCTGTTTCCTGCCCAGCCTTCCGACTTCCTTCTTCCTGACGGGGCTGCCAAGCCTGCCGGCCCATGGTAGTCTTTTCCACCCCCTCCCACTGACTGCCGCAAAGGCTTTCGGGAGTGGTTCTCCCCCACCCCCAGAGGGGAACGCGAGCGAACGGCGAGGCGAGGGCCGTTCCTCGAGCTGATGGTGAGTTGGAGATGGTGCAGGGTGGGGGGCTGGGGCTGGGGGTGGGTTTGCCTCCGAGGAGCCTGACCCGGATCAAGGCCCGCCTCTCCCCTGTCCCTCCCTCCCTCCCACAGGAGAGGGAAAAGGGGGAAGAGAAGAGGCCTTAGCGATAAGGGGACGCCAATGCATACCCAAGACCAGGGCTGTCCAATTTGCCGCTGCCATGGAGCTTGTGGGGGAGGGATTCCTCCAATGCTACTGCCGGGAGCTTGGAGGGTGGGGGGAGGTGAGTGGCCACGGAGTTTGGGGAGGCGAGTGGGCGTTCCTCCTCCGCCACCGACAACATTAGTGCTGGGGAGCTTGGCGGGTGGGGAGCGAATGGGCGCGCCACCACTGCCGGGCTGGGTGGGGAATGAGTGGGTGCGCCGCCGCCGCCAGGCTTGGGGTGGCGAGTGGCTGTTCCTCCTCCTCCGACAACAACATCAGCGGGGGAAGGGGAGAGGCACGCCGTCCCTCTCCCCAGCCTCTGATCCCGCTCTCCCCCCGCAGCTGCGGAAGTGTGTGTGTGTGTGTGTGTGTGTGTGTGTGTGTGTGTGTGTGTGTGTGTGTGTGTGTGTGTGTGTGTAAGGGAAATGCCTTCCAACTGTGCAGGGAGAAGGGGAACGGGGCTGGCCAGGGGCTGGCCAGGAGGGCTTTCCACCCCTGATGGAGAGAAAGGGGCCCGATCCCGGTGGCCGCTCGCCTTCCCTCTCTCGCTTCCCGGGCGCTCTCGCTCTCGCTCTCTTCCGCCGCCTCCCTCTCCTCCTTCTCAGAGCCAGAGGCTGTGGATCCTGCCGCACAAAGACGCAGCAGCAGCAGCAGAGACGGCAATGCAGGGTGTGTGTGTGTGTGTGTGTGTGTTTTTGTGCGTGCACGCGCCCACCCGTCCATCCATACAAGGAGGATCCCAAGCCCAGCGCCCGCCCAGCACAGCCCCGATCGCCGCATGCTCTCGCCTGCCACCGCGGCGGTCTGAGCCGGTGGCCATCCAGGGCAGCTCTGGTGGCGTCGGCAGCAGCATCGGCACCCCCACCCCTCCCCACCCCACCCCCGGGGGCTGAGCTTGCGGGCGGGTCATTTTCCTGGGCTCCTGGGCAGCTTGACTTGAGGCAGCAGCAGCAGCAGCATAGTGGAGAACACCAGCGTGGCCACCAAGACGGCCCTGATAAGAAAGCGCCCCCCTCACACCCCTCCCTCCCTCATGACCTCCGCCGCCACCCTGGCCATTGGGTTCATCGCCCCGCTGCCGCTGCCTTCGCAACCACCTCCTCACACACACACACACATCCCTCTCTCGCTCAGGTTCGCCCTTAGCTCCATCTGGTGAATGGAGGTGGCGCTAATTCCCTACCTCTGGATTTTTTTGTTGTACGGATTTTCTGTTATACAAACCCTCCGTTATACGAGGTATGACTGTAAAATTATTAAATCAAAACAAGCGGGCCACGGAAAATTTATCAAACATTTACCGGTCCGTGACAATAAAAAGGTTGGGGAGCACTGCAGTAAGGGATACTTGGACTCATTAACATTTGCATAGGCACCTGGTTTCAGCCAGCCAGGGGCCACCCAGGACCACCCTCGGCCAACCCCCGGACTTTTCTGATTGGATCATTTGAAACTGCCCTCAGCCAATCCCTGGACTGGCGCCACCCAGGGAGAGGAGGGGGGTAAAATCAATAAAAGTTGGAGTTCTCCATGTGCTGGGGGTCGGACATCTTAGCCCGGTTGGAAGGCGGGTGTCCACCTACTGTCTTTATTGGGCCTAATAAACGCAGTATCTCTCAGGATTTCTCTCGCGTTGGATGCTTTATTGGGTTTGTTGGGATCCAGCGGACTTCAGCAGGGCTAGCCTGATTGAAATAGAATTTTAATCTTATTTTAAACTCAACAATTTGGTAACATGGAATGAAGGGAGGAATTCAGCCTTTCAGCTCATGCAATTGAGCCTGTGCTTAACTTGTTGGTACCATCCATGAGAACTTTAGTCCACCTTCAAAAGAAAGCCCTTGCATTTCAAGGGCAGCCAAGCTCACAACATATGGCAGCTCTTTGCTGTGAATGGCCTGCACAAGCAAAGACTTACATAAATTGTATTGCACACCAACTGAAAACCATTGGATGACCCATGCCACTGCTAATCCTAACAGCTTTGATGAGACCAGACACTAAAACTTGCTAATCCTAACAGCTTTGATGAGACCAGACACTAAAACTTGCTAATTATTTCTAATTATTGTACAGAAGAGCAAAGCAGGATTCCAAATGGCAATTCTAAAAATGGATGCAGCGCAAAACAACAACAACAACAACTTTAAAACAGGACTTCAGATCAGCACCAAATTTGGCACAGATGTAGCAGCACCGCTTCTCTTGCTCTGTAATTTGGGTATAACATTTTTAGTTATTTTTTTAAAGTCAAAATGTTCCCTCCCCCCTTCAGAACCAAATGACCTTAAACTTGTATATCACTTATACCACCCCGAGTACTTAAAGTACTCTCTGTACAGTTTGCAATTTAATTATGCTGTCTACGCACTGCCTCCCCCTGCCCATCTCGCGGGAACTGGGTACTCATTTTACTGACCTTGGAAGGATGGAATACTGAGTCAACCTTGAGCTAGCTACTTGGGACTCAACCTAATGATATGAGCACAGTTTGCCTGCAGTTAGGGCAGTATAACCACTGCCCCATGAGGCTGATCAGACTTGTACCACCATGAGGTAGTGTTTTTGAAGTAGTAGTAGCAAAAAGACCTGAGAGGTATCTGCACATAGATACAGGGGGTAGCTCCATGCAGCTCACAGGTCATGGGTCTCATTCCTGCATCAAAATAGCCATTGTACTTATAGTATGGCTATAATATCCTATTGCACCTCATTTAAGGCCCCTTTTGTCTTCAGATCACCACATTGTGGCTGTAAAAATGCCATGTCAGCTTGCTGCAATTATGCCCCATGCCCCCCTAAGCTGGAAGAGATGTCTTGCTTCACGCCCCTTATGCTAGCCCCTAAGAAATGCTTTGCTGGTGAGGTAACTGTGCGGTACCATGCTATACTGATAAGCTTATATCAGGCATGTCCAAACTTCGGCCCTCTAGACGTTTTGGACCACAACTCCCAGAATTCCAAGCCTGTATTTCCAATGGCAAAGGACTGTGAGAGTTGTGGCCCAAAACATCTGGAGGGCCGAAGTTTGGACATGCCTGGCTTATATGATCTAACCAATGAAATGTTAGTAATAAGTTTTGTTTTCACATCAGTTTTGATTCCTGTAAGTTCTTGTCTCCTTAACTTTTGTTAACCCTTTGCCACTATAAAGGCAAGCAATTAGTTTCCATTTCTTTGTCTCACCCTTCGGTGACACCATGAGCTCATGAAATCTGAATAAATTACGTTATTCCACAAGAAACATCTCTAGTCTGTTCTGTACTCCTATTTGGGGGGTAGTTACCTCTCCTTTGAGGTAACAACATCACAATGAGCTGCTCTCATAGCCACATCTTGGTCTTCAGAGAACTCAAAAGTCTTGCAGGGTGGGAATAACTCTGTGGTGCTTATGCCATTACATTATACCAGTTCTGTCAAACCCCCATTAGAATTCAGAATCTCCAAGTAGGCTTCAAGAGGCATCTAGCAAACCTAAAAGATTGTGGAGTCCTCTCCCCTGAGCTTTGAAATGTTACTTTATGTTCCATAAATCCCAGAATCTCCAAGCCGTGGGTCCACCAAGAGCTGAAGCCTAAAGTGGACTCAAGGAAACTCACCAGCAGCAACTATGAGAAGCTGAGGTTTCCTCCTGTCCAAGACAGAGAAAAATACGGTGTGCAGCTCTGGTCGCTGTGTCTCATGCACACCCAGGCTGACGCCTACTTGTCTCCATGCAGCCTCCAGAAGGAATCTGGGGGAAGATTCAAAAATTAGGAAGGAAGCAATCAAAACACATTTGCTGAGCAACCTCTCTACTTACTAATAGTTCCGGAATCATGCTTCTGATCACGGACCGTTTGCATTAATGTATTTATGGACCAACCCAAGTTAAGCATTTTAAAGCATTTGTTTATGTGATTTGCTGGGTCTTAAAATAGAGCTGGACCCTCTGGCTTCATTGTTTGTCATCGGACAATGTGCCTTATCTTACACTCCCTCTGTAACTGCCTTACGTTTTGTTAGTTTAACATTTGGACTCTACTGGAAAATATAATAATGGGGGAAAGTTAGAGTAAAAAAAACAAGCTATAAAAGAGAAGGTAAAAATCCATAGCATATCAAAATAGCTGAAATTAACATAGTTAAAAACCAAATATTCCCAATATATTATACTGTTTATTGTTCTGCTGCTGGGCATTTTATTTGATGCCATGGGCTCACCATTCCAGATGGTCTCAAATGAACGAACATCAAATTTTTCCAACGTTTGTGTTCAACTAAATAAAATGCAAACCTTGCTGAGGTATCATTTTGTGGCAATGCAGAAAGAAATACCCATAAACACTTTTAAGAATCTGAGCATTCGTCTTTCCCATTTTATGACACATCCCTGTATGGATTTCTAAACGGTTCCATTGCAAATCAAATTGTTTTATGTTTAGAACCACATTTAATGACACCTTCCATGGGCACTTTAAAGTTAGCGTATTGTATTCAGAGTGATTAATGGCACCATATTGTATTTCAATTACTACAAGATAGGTTGTGGTAATAAACAGTGGCAATAATATTCACATTAAGCCAATAAAAAGCATCTGCAATGTGTAATGTAGAAGAGCTGTTATCACAACATAATTTGATAGCATCGAACAATGAATTATCAGCATGGTTAAGGAAGGAATCTTCTTGAACCAAGTGGTATATTTTGGCTCTAATGCTGAGTCTCTAATCTTTATTTCCATTAATTTATTTACAAACTCTGCAAAGGGGCTTATATGTTGAAGCTTATGCCAGGTGCACAAGGGAAAATAATATGAGGACAACAGGATAGGAGTTCTCGAATATGCTACTTCCTGGGTTCATCTGACACAGCTGGAAAATGACTGAGGGTCCCCAATCATCAAATGGCAGTATAAGGAACATAAACACATGACATATTTACATAAGCATCTTAGGCAGCTGTCATTTCTAAGACTTTTCCTCCTCTCACTTCTTTTTCTTAACAGAAGTCATTTTCTTTCAAAATTGTTTACTATTAAAAAGTCACAGATCTTTTCTCATAGCAATATTTTTAAATTAATGTCTCCTAATGTTTTATTCTGATCATTTTGATCATTCCTCTTTGCCATTGTTTGGGTTTTTTGTTGCTGTTGTGGTTTGATGATACCCCTTGTTATTTGCGTATAAGTATGTCCTGTTTTTAAAGATGTTATTTATGATTTATTTTATGTCGATGTTAATTTGGATGTAAACTGCTCAGAGTAGCACCCAGTGCTAAGCGGTGTGGTATACAAGTGTAACAAATACTGTAAATAAACCACCCAGAGTAACTTTCTGCTAGATGGTTGCAGTATATAAATCAAAATAAAGAAATAAATACATAATAAACCAGGGCAAAGCCAGATGGAACATCATTCCTGGCATACGGAGGGAGAGCTGAACATTATCAGCTCACAAATAGCAGTATCATTTTGCACTGATACAAAACGATATTCCCTCTTTGGAAATGGCTAAATTATTTCCCACAGCAATTTCCTTGTGGCAGGGAGTTCCCTAGTTCAGCTCTTCTGAACCGATTAGCTCAGGATATGCCATAATTGAGCTTCCCCAATTCGGGCAGATCTTTAGAGAGGGGGAAGTGTCTGATGTTATGCTCTCCTCTCTTTCCTCTGTTACATGTCTTCCAAAGTACATCTCTTCTCTTGCTCTTTCTTCTTCTTCATTTCCCTTGTACATTCTTTTGCTCAGCTGCCATTTTGGTTCTTCTTTCCCTTGTGCTATTCTCCCTTCCATTCCTTTCACAACAGCTTCCCACCCTTATCTCCTTCCTCTCACTCCATTTTTTTCTTTGAAACCTCTGTTCTTGACCTTATTGTTAAAAATACTAACCTGCCATTTGGACAATTCCTTTTAAAGGCTTTCTTTCCACCTCCCCCCCTCACCTGACACCCCCCCCCCCCAATTTGAAGGACTCTCTTTTCCTCCGGGAATGTGTCTCTTCTTGCTCCAGCCAGCTTTACTCAGTTCTGATTCCAAGTTTAGAGACATAAATCTTCACACCTTTGCCGCATCTGCATTGGGAAACTGATGTAGTTTATTTCCACAAAGTACATGAAATTTGGAAATGTTGGTAGCCTGTTTATAGTGGAGGAGTCTTACTAATTTCCAGAGGAATAGGTCTTGGGGTGGAGATGGTTCTGCACTAAGTATTTTTAAGTTTTCCTTTAAAATAGTTGTAAGTTTGTTTTTTCAAGTTTGTTTTTTCAG
Source organism: Phrynocephalus forsythii (assembly GCA_029282475.1). Taxonomy (NCBI): domain Eukaryota; kingdom Metazoa; phylum Chordata; class Lepidosauria; order Squamata; family Agamidae; genus Phrynocephalus; species Phrynocephalus forsythii. Next base: position 18,512,848 of record JAPFRF010000001.1, read on the forward strand.
ATACTATATATTCAGCACCCAGGATAGATGCCGTGAGCACATCTGATCCCACCTGATTTCGGAAGCTAAGCAGGGTCAGCCCTGGTTAGTCCTTGGATGGGAGACCACCAGGGAATACCAGGTGCTGTAGGCGCCTGGAGTAGGAACTGGCAAACCACTCCAGTATTCCTGCCAAGAAAACTCCATGGACATGGGGTCACAAAGAGTTGTTCATGACTGTAATGATGCAACACACACACACACACACACACACACACACACACACACACACACACACACACACACACACACACACACACACACACACACACACACACACACACATTTGACATCTTCTGAGAAGTTTCAAGCAGATAGGTCCAAGCAGGGTGGGGTTTTTTTCTGTCTATAATTCAAAACTGATTTATAATGCTTAGTATGCTAATATGCATGTCTCTTTCTGCACGGTTATAATATAAGTGATTTACTCTGCAAAGACAGAATGGACATTCTAAGCCAGTGGTCGTGGTGGGAGCCTTCTTCTCTGAGTCTTTACCCAGTGGAGTAGTCAGGCAGTGGTGGCGAACTTTCGGCACTCCAGATGTTTTGGACCACAACTCCCACAGTCCTTTGTCATTGGCAATCAAGGCTCAGAATTCTGGGATCTGTAGTCCAAAACATCTGGAGTGCTGAAAGTTCGCCACCACTGGACTAGTGCCTTTACCTCCAACGTGAGAAAATCCTTGGAAAGCATCCTATATCTTAAACTTAATCCCCACTGAAAGCTCCAAAGCAGGAATTACCACTTTATCTCAGTACGACTGTCCTCAAAATGAAAACATAAAGGAACGTTGTATTTTTAGACACACACACACACACACACACACACACACACACACACACAGAGAGAGAGAGAGAGAGAGAGAGAGAGAGAGAGAGAGAGAGCATCTAACTCAGGTATGTCCAAATTTCAGCCATCCTGATGTTTTGGACCACAACTCCCAGAATTCTAAGCTTATGTTGCCAATCTAAGCTTAGGACTGTGGGAGCTGTGGTCCAAAACATCTGGAGGGCCAAAGTTTCTAACCAGTGGCCACTCTGGGTGGTTCACAACATGAAACAGTAAACAATAAGTAAAACCCCTAATACAGTGGTGTCCAAACATTGGCCCTCCAGATGTTTTGGACCACAACTCCCACAGTCCTTTGTCATTGGCAATGCAGACTTGGAATTCTGGGAGTTGTGGTCCAAAACATCTGGACAGCCAAAGTTTGAAGTCCTAGATCAAGTCAAGCCTGAACTCTCTCCAGAAGAAAAAGAAATGACTAAACACCTGATATTGTACTTTGGGCATAGGATGGGATGGCAAGGCTTGTAGAAAAAGACAACAATGCTGAGAAAAACTGAAGGAAAAGAGGAAGAGCATGTCTCAACCAAGCCAAGGATGCCATGATTTTGAATTTGGAAGAGCTGAGCCAGGTTGTTGAGGAGAGGACATTGCAAACATCACTCGTTCATGCCCCCCTCCCCAAATCAGAAATGACTTGATGGCACATTAAAGTGTTCTGCTTATATACCTCCCCATACCACTTCAAGTACTCTCTGGGCGGTTTACAGTTTTTAATTACAGTATGCAGGCTACACATTGCCCCCTCCCCCCAGCAAGCTGGATACTCATTTTACCGACCTTGGAAGGATGGAAGGCTGAGTCAACCTTGATCCGGCTACCTGGGATTGAACCCCAGACCGTGAGCACAGTTCTTCCTGCAGGACAGGCATTTAACCACTGTCCCACGAGGCCTTACAAGAATAGACTTCTTACAATATAGGTCTTTAGCCTTCATGGGTTCAAATCTATGTTGCATGGGAAGTTATCAAAAGAAACCCCAACCTGTTTCTACAAAGAAACATTGAAATGAGGGACTTAGATTTGGAGATCAGTCGCAAGTTGCTTAATGCTTTGACTCACTTCAAGTTTTGCAATAGTTAGTAAGGGATTTGCATACAATCCAAACAAGATCTGGAAGTTGAGTCATGGCTACTGGACTTCTTTTTTTGAGAGATAGAAACGTTTCGCTGTTCATCCAAACAGCTTCATCGGTCAGACCGATGAAACTGTTTGGATGAACAGTGAAACGTTTCTATCTCTCAGAAAAGAAGTCCAGTAGCCATGACTCAACTTCCAGATAAACTCACCTGGATGACTGAGAATCTTCACAGACATAATCCAAACGAGACTACTGTACTTGGTTTTGCAGAACTGGAATGAAACGAGGCTTAGTTCTCTACAAATGACACCTCGAGAGAGACACCCCAAAATGTCCTTAACTGAGAGGAAAACAAAGATAAAGGTTTCTTCAAATTGTGTGTGTGTGGAAGGGAAGGGGCTTCAAATGGCAAGAGAAAGGTAGAATCATAGAATCCTAGGGTTGGAAGAGACCTCAAGGGCCATCCAGTCCAACCTCCTGCCATGCAGGAACCCCTATCACGGTATTTCTGACAGATGGCCATCCAGCCTCTGCTGAAAAACTCCAAAGAAGGAAGTGGCCTGCCTCGGTTGGATAAAAGATTGGATTACTTTAGTTGATGAGGATCTATTGGATTTAGAAGGTCATGATAACAGATTTGGTTGGCACGCTTATCTTTGGTATGACAAAGTGAAAGTACATAAAAGTTTTATGAATCATGTAATTAGAAAGTCACTACTTCAGGCCTGGGAACGGTTGAAACCCCTTTTAGAGAGACATACACCGAGATGGTTATCCCCGATTGAGGCATTGGCGATCAAGAGGAAAGATAAAGAAGGAGTGGGGATCACCTATGGTGATGTGTTATTCTTTTCAGAAAAAGGTCCTAGACTGAAATCTTATGATATGTTGAAAGAGAAGTTAACGGGTTGGTTTCAGTACCATCAACTAAATGACATTTTTCAGAAAGATAGAAAGGTGTCTGGGTTTGGAGAGAAGGAATCTAAGTTCCAAACCATAATCATGGGCCCAAAAAAGAAATTGTTGACTAGATTATATAATTTTTTGTTGGAGTTGAATCTTAAAGATGAACAAGTTAAAGAATGTATGGTAAAATGGGCTATGGATCTGGGTCATAATATTGAGTTAGATGTGTGGGAAAGATTGTGGAAAAAGAATATGAAATTTACCGCATGTACTTTGATAAAAGAAAATCTGTTGAAAATGATGTATAGGTGGTATATTACCCCAACGAAGTTAGCAAAGATGTATAGGATGAAAGATGACCACTGCTGGAAATGTAAAGAGAAACAAGGTGATTTTTATCATATGTGGTGGACTTGTGAGAAAGTGAAAGAGTATTGGGCATTGATATATGATGAACTCAAAAAGATGTTAAAGTGTACATTCCCAAAACGGCCTGAGCTTTTTTGTTAGGGTTGGTGGATAATGAAATTAAAGGAGCAGACAGGACTCTATTTCTATATGCAACAGCAGCGGCACGAATGCTCCTGGCACAGAATTGGAAGACAACGTATATACCATCTTTGGATGAATGGAGGGCGAAAATATTGGATTTCGCAGAGATGGCCAGACTGACGTGCAGACTGAGGGATCAAGACAACCAGAGGTTCCAAAAAGATTGGCAAAAATTTAAGAACTACATGGAGATTCATTGCAAGGAATTAAAGACTCTTACCGGATTAGGATAGAGCTCGAAGGATTACTACTTATTTTTCAAATCTTTTTATAAGTATATAAAGGGGTTTGTCTGAAAGGAAGGCTAGGAGATGAATAACGCTAAAACCACGGGAAGAACAGAGGGAAGCCAAATTTTAGTGGTAGAATGATTTTGTATTGCTAATGCTTTGAACTTGAATTTTTTTTTTTGTATACTAAAATTTTCTAATAAAAACATATTTAAAAAAAAAATAAAAAAAAAAAAAAAAAACCTCCAAAGAAGGAAACTCCACCACCCTCTGTGGCAGCATATTCCACTGCCGAACAGCTCTAACGGTCATGAAGTTCTTCCTAATATTCAAATGGGTTCTCTTATCCTGTAGTTTGAAACCATTGCCCCGAGTCCTAGTCTCCGAAGCCACGGAAAACAAACCTGTTCCCTCTTCAATATGACATCCTTTCCTTGTTTTGCTTGACACAAGAACTGCTGGAAGCAAGGTAAAGAATTAATCCCCCCCGCCGCCGCCGATTTGTCAAGGTAGAAGTCGTTTCCAGCAGGCACCATTCCATGCAACATTGGCACAGCTTATAAATCAAACGGCCACCACATCAATCACCAGGAAGGACCAAGCTGACATGAAGCAAACAGTCAAACATAAAGTGTCACTGCTGTATTTCCCTTGAGATCCAGACAGAAAAATTATGCACACCCAATTCTTTTGATTCGTGCCAATACACTGATCTCTGAATTCATGGTGTTATTTCACATCATAGATGGGGGTCACCATACAGTCACCGAAGAAGAGGCCAATGCAGGTAACTATGCCTGTCCTTCTTCTTTCATGAGAAGGTGAATAGCTCCCATGCGAACAGGGCCAAAATGATGTAATTTGTGTTCTACAGCTCCTCTGACTGAGAGGGTAGTTTAGTTTATGGAAGGCGGATGAAATGAAAAATGTTATTGTTCTATAATCATTCCCATTGGAGCTTTATACCCCCCCACAGAGTGCGCAGTGGATTCATACTGATTTTTCAAACTGGAAATAAAACTTCAAAGAGAAATGCAGCCCTACCGAAGATGACAACATAGAGAGAAATGGATCACCTCTTCTATGTCTGAGCGGCTTTTTATATCTGACATCATCCTTACCTGTTGCCAGCTATTATATCACAACCACAGCCATGGGGAATTTTTTTCACACCACATAAGGGCAAGATAAACTTTCTGCCAACAAGAAAGACGGTTCATGCTGCATTTTGGACTGCTTAAGTTCAAGCCGCTTGCTTCAAATGAAATCCAGGTGCACATCCAGGGGAACCTGTAAAATACACACACCCATGTCTTCATGTCATAATTCATGCTGTAATGCAGGAGGCAGGTAGAATGGCACAGAGTATTCACCTTTTTTTTTTAATTAAAGGGAATGAAGATCCTCTGTTGGTAAGGATCGCATGCCTTTGGAAGCTTTTGCTGGTACATTTGTTCAGGTACATCTTGGTCAGGTACATTTGGGCCTGGATAAGAATTTGAAATCTTTGGCTTTCCAAGATTTAAAAAGGCTACCTTTTCCAGGAATATGCTGCCACAAAGGAGGATGCTGGAGTCTTCTTCTCTGGAGGTTTTGAAGCAGAGGCCGAATGGCCATCTGTCGGGAGTCCTGTGATGGGGGTTCCTGTATGGAAGGGGGTTGCACTTTGATGGCCATTGAGGTCTCTTCCAATCCAAACATTCCAGTAGCGGTTTCAAGCAGCATCATTAAAAAGAAGCCACTTGAATGAATGAATGAATGAATGAATGAAGGAAGGAATGAAGGAAGGAAGGAAGGAAGGAAGGAAAGAAAGAAAGAAAGAAAGAAAGAAAGAAAGAAAGAAAGAAAGAAAGAAAGAAAGAAAGAAAGAAAGAAAGAAAGAAAGAAAGAAAGGCACATCCTTCTGATGTTTTAAGGCTTAACTTTCAGCATTCTCACAACACTTTTTTGCATAAAGCCATCTTGAACAGCTAGTTAGCCTCTGGATCAATAGCTCACTTCTGCAACCTCAACCTGCAAAAAAGAGTGAAAAAGCAAAATTCTTCCTGGTCAGCATTGTGCGAGGACCTTCCTGCCTGAAATGACCTTTATTCCCATGTCTCCTCCCCCCCCAGGCATTCAGTTGTGGTTGATGGACTACTGAGCAACTGAAGTTAACAAATACAAACAAACCAGGTCTTAATAGAGTATCACAGATTCTGGGAGCTGGGGAGGGAGAAGGAAGGATGCCTTAAGACTCACATTCTGTTCTTCGGACTACAATCAAGCCTTTGTAAGTCTCCGAATTGGCGTGGCAACTTCAGACTGAGTACGTATCTCCAGGACAATCTGTGTTAAGAGCTGATACCACCTTTTGGCTCACCAGAACTGAGACGTCCTGTGGGGGGACCTCCTTATATATACCTTATTACAACAAGATAAAGAAAAATCCAGGCTATTTTGGCAAGTCACAGCTACACCCACTGCTGCTTTGCACTAGTGGACTTAAGTTCCATTTCTGCAAGGCGAAGCATTTGAATGTCACCTGTCCTCTGCCACTTCCCGTTCTTCCATCAAAACATATTACATGGATGAGAATAGGAGAGAGAGTGCCACAGTCGATAAAGGCAAGCAGGTGAAAACTGGCTGCCTGACAGAAGGTTAGGAGAAAGTCTCCATGTGGGTAAAGCACTAGATCTAAGCCAGAATTAGTATCGACAGCAGAGACTTTAAAAAGATTATGCCGAATTATACAATTGCAACATAGGGCCTTTTTACACGACCCCTAAGATCCGCTGGCCACTTAAATTCAGACCAGAGATCTTAGGGGTTCCTCGCTCTTCCTCTGTCCCCACCCCCCTCCGCACTTCCTGGTTTCTGGCTGCCTGAGGGAGGGAGAAAAAAGAAAGAAAAGAATGCCGGTTTACCTCCGTGGCAACATTCAGATCTCTTAAAGGGGTGGGGCGCAAAAAAAGAACAAACAGAAGCCAGGAGAGCCCCGCACTCACTATCCTTACACCGGATCAAATATTTGTCACATCCAAAAAGCAGGTACAAGAAAAGTGCAGTTTGGTCGCGCTAAGTGGGCGGGGTCGCACTTAATTGTCTGCAAAGTCCGGAGCTGGTGGGTAAACATTTTTAAGGTCCGGACCTTGCAGCCATTTGCGGCGGAGCTTAGGGGTCATGTATAAACTCCCTTAGAGTAGTTGTAGTACCTATACAAGGAAGATACTGGTACAGTCCTGTTTTTCTCCTCTCTGCTGCCAGGGACAAAGGCAATGTAATGGGATGGGACAGAGGGGCAGTGTGTTATATGACAATCCTTCAAAATACCTGATGACACTTATTTAGGAAAAAGACACCACAAACCTGAATTAACACATGCGAGGAAAGTGATGTTATAAAGAACTATTGTCCCAGGAAATCCCACCCCCGTGTGTGTGTGTGTGTGTGTGTGTGTGTGTGTGTGTGTGTACATGTCAACATGTCAGAAACACATTAGGAATTGAAGAAACTGGTAGTAATGCAGCTTTCATTCTATTGGGGATTGGGCATTTGTATTTCCCCGCGGGAATGTTTGTAAAGCGGCAGTTCAAGGAAAATAAATATATAAGAAATGGTTGTAGGTTCTCCAACAAAAACAATGTGAGTGAGAACTGTTTACTTCAGGCAGCTGTCCTAGGGTGGAAATTGGTAGGAAACACTGAATTTTGTGAGAAACCTCATTCATTTATTTTAGAGTATTTTTACCCCACCTTTCTCCTTGGAAAAGGACCCAAGGCGGCTTACAGTAATGAGGGATAATATGCAGTCCAGTAGATTTAAGACATGTTCAAGTATTTGAGAACAAGGGATTACAGTGTTAATAGACAAGATTACATTAAAGCTATAAGGTTCTAAGTAGTTATAAACACAAAGTCTATGTGAACCTATAGATTCATATAAAATACACATGGTAGTCCATCATTCAGGGAAAGCTTGCCTGGAGATAAAAATCTTTGCATGTTTCCGGAAAGACATCAGAGATTGGGCAGTCCTGGCCTCTAGTGGGAGGGAGTTCCAGAATCTGGGCACAGTGGCCAAGAAGGCCCTTTCATGGGTTCCCACAAGATGTATTGGTGAGGGTGGCAGGATGGAGAGAAAGTCCTCTCCTGATGACCTTCACATCCAAGTCGGTTCATATTGTGAGATTCAATCTTTGAGAGGAAACTTCGACCCAGGCTGTAGAGTGCTTTGTAGGTGAAGGTCAGCACCTTTAATTGTGCCCAATAGCTGATTGGCAGCCAGTAGAGCTGCTTTAATAGGGTTGTGATGTGATCTCTGTAACCCACCCCAGTCAACAATCTGGCTGCTGCATTTTGGACCCGTTGAAGTTTCCTGAGACTTTTCTTCAGTAGTCCCACATAGAGCACATTACAGTAGTCTAGCTGGAGTAAATAAGTCCATCCCGAGTGTTGCTACCTGCACCTTCCTGGGACCTTCTCAAAGGCTTTCCCCCTTCTTGTTCTTCTCAACTGAAAGGGCCTTCTTGACTGCTGCACCCAGACTCTGGAACTCCCTCCCACTAGAGGCCAGGACTCCCTCATCTCTGTTGTCCTTCCGGAAACAGGCAAAGACCTTTCTCTTCAGGCAAGCTTTCCCTGAATGATGGTCTACCTATTATGTGTCTTTTACATGAATCTATAGATTCACATAGACTTTGTGCTTATAATTACTTATAACCTTGTAGCTTTACTGTAATGTTATCTATGAATGCTGTAAGATGTCCCTCAATTCCTTGTTCTCAGTTACTTGAACATGTCTTAATTGTACTGGACTGTATATTATCCCTCATTACTGTTAAGCCGCCTTGGGTCCATTTCCAAGGAGAACGGTGGGGTGAAAATACTCTAAAATAAATAAATAAAATAAATAAATAAATAAATAAATAAATAAATAAATAAGACACTGTGTGCTCACCAGAAAAAAGGAGCAAGCCAGGCCTATCCCTGCAGCAGGCCATCATATGGATCCTTAGACTACAACTCCCACCAACCCTGTTTGAGGGAATGATTGGGGATCCTATACTATATCATCTTGGAAACACATGTTCCCATTCCCTGTCCCATGGCTTGCACCAGAAGAATTATACAAAAAGGACCTATAACACTATCTTGCTCGCTTGAAGTACAGAGGACATACAGTATGGGCAAAATGTGGATTCCCATTGGTTTATCACTTTTAATTCCCTGGCGGAGCAGAGAAAGGAAATGTTTAGCTTCCCAATTGCCAATCATACAATTAATCATAAACTGTCTGTTTAAGCCACTAATGATATCAGGGAAGCTGGAAAGAGCTGGGGAATTTTAAAGCAGGCAGCTTTGCTTTAGTCCAATCCCAAGGATTTCATGCCTTGGAAGTGAAGCAAAATTAAGTGATCCTAGCAGCACCTAATGAAGAGTAACCCCTGACTAGAGACCCAGAAAGATGCCGGTAGGATCGTTCTGTTTTAATTCATTTCCAGAATGTGCAACCCTGCACATTGGTTTGCTCCTGCTATTGCATCACGCGATGGCCAGCAAAAGGAGGGATCCAGCCTGTCCTCACAGTGGACCAAACAGTGGACCAAATGCTTGTCTTACCACCCCTCTTGCCGTCTCTTCTACTCGCTGTATTTCCTTATTAAACCTCCGCTATTTTCAGAGCCAACATTTGGTTATAAAAAAGGAGAAAAGCCCTCAAAGAAGAGAAGACGCTTAAGCCAGAGGCTCCGGGAGATTCCAGCTTGAAGACAGGTGTTTTTTTTTTTAAAAGAATTATTTCATCTATGGGATGTTTAGGGCTGGCCAAAAGCAAATTGAAACGGGATTGTTTGCAGATGTGTTCTCCAGAAACCTGTTTTTGATGCCGGCTTTCTTCACTTCAAACGTCTTGGACTACAACACACATCAATCAGCCTGACTGGCTGTGGGCGACGGCAGCTGCATTTCGAGGCATCTGGAGAACACCAGGTTGATAGAAATCTCGCTGCCTCCAGAAGCCACCAAAGGAACCAAGAACAGGCATCATGCACTTGGACAAGAGTTACGCAGCTTCTCTTGGTTGCTCTTCAGTCGGGAAAGGCAACAGATGTGACACCCCCTCCACCCATCATCTGGGCCCAACAAGAGCCAATGGCCCAGGGCAAACGCCTCTGCTAAAATGAAATATTGAGCAGATGCTCCTGAGGAGCGATATCCAGGAGGGCGTGCTGCAACAATTCTTCCCTTTACCCATGGATCAAACGTAAGAGTCACCAAATGCTTCAGGATTAAGACAAAGGATTATTTCTTTTAATCCAATAAATTATGGGCTTTCTAGGAATGTGACTCGAAAAGGCAGAATCCTAGGTGGCCAATCATTCTTTTTATACCAGATGCCTCATGCCATTATGTACCTCTCTCCTAATTGTGGTTTTTATTAGGCCTGTTTACATTGCTTTATGAATGCTGTGAGCTGCCCAGAGTGGCCTTTGGCCATATGGTCAGGATATCATAGAATCATAGAGTTGGAAGAGACCTCAAGGGCCATCCAGTCCAACCCCCTGCCACGCAGGAACCCCATCACAATATTTCCGACAGATGGCCATCCAGCCTGTGCTTTAAAACCTCCAAAGAAGGAGACCCCACAACCCTCCTTTGTGGCAGCGTATTCCACCGCCGAACAGCTCTGTGTCATGAAGTTCTTCCTAATGTTCAAATGGAATCTCTTTTCCTGTAGTTTGAAACCATTGTCCCGAGTCCTAATCTCTGAAGCCATGGAAAACAAACCTGTTCCCTCTTCAATATGACATCCTTTCAAATATTTAAACATAGCTCTCATATCCCCCCTCAGCCTTCTTTTTGAAAGGCTAAACCAGGGGTCCTCAACGTTTTCAAACAGCGGGCCAGTCCACCACACCCCAGACACCACTGGGGGCCAGACCACAGTCCAAAAAAAAAACCCAAAAAAGGCCGACATGGAAAAGGGGGGAGGGGCAAGTGGGCGGAACCCCGCACGATTGGCCCATGATCATTGTGTCTCCAGGGCCCCAGCAATGTCTCCTGCTCCAGATCACCACCCTGAGGTGACACTGCTGGGATCCCTCTGCTGCGCCTCCTCCTCCACGTCCTCCTCCTCCTCCTCCTCCTCCTCCTCCTCCTCCTCCTCCAGTGGCAGCGGCTGGAGCAGCTCTCCCTTCCTTCCTTCCTTCCTTCCTTCCTTCCTTCCTTCCTTCCTTCCTTCCTTCCTTCCTTCCTTCCTTCCTTCCTTCATTGCATCGGGAAGGAGGTGGCAGCCCAGGCAAACTCAGGCCCCTCATCACCTTCTGGGCGGCCACTCAGGATGAGGAGAAGGAGCCGCAGCAAGGCTGATGCCACTGCAGGTAGATCCAGCCGTGTCCCCTGGCCATCACGTCCTCACTGTCCCTGGAGGGAAATCTGCCTCCTCTCTTGGCCTGACCCAACTTGGTGCGCTACAAGTGAGGGAGGGAGGGGAGGGAGCAAGGGCTGGGAAGGAGGGAGGGGAGGCAGAAAGGCATGCCCAAAGCCACCTGCAGCCCGCTCACTGGCCGAGTCCAGCCAGGCTGCGGTGCTCTCTTGACTCGCCAGCCCGCCCATCACCAACTGGGAACAAATGCAGCCCTGCCAGCCTCCCAGGAACCAGGCCTTGGCCACCACCTTCTCTTCCCTTCTCTTCTTTATCCACCACCTCCTCTTCGCTGGTCTCTAACCCAGTGATGGTGGTGACAGCTTCAGCCTCTGGCCATGGCTGTGCTCCCTCCTCCCCTCCCTTGCTCAATGGAGCAAGGCAGCAGCTCGGAGGGGGCTGGGTGGGTGGGAAGTAGCTCCGTTTCCCCCTTGGTCCCCTGCCATCCATCCCTCCAGTGGTCCACTGCCATGGCTGCTCTGGCTCGGAAGGCTGGCTGGCGCTGCCTCTGCCTGCCCCCTTCATTCCTCACCACTACAATAACACAGGCGGCAGCCACACAAGGAAGGCAGGTGGGCAGGGGGGAGGAGGAGCAGGGGTGGGGCCTCAGGGCCATGGAGGGAGTGGGAGACCTTGCCTCAGCCCTCCTGTTTTAAATTGCCCCGGTCGGCTGCACCCGGCGCCCCAACCATCTGGGCGGTGGGTGGGGGGACTGGGGGACCCTGCCGTAGCCCTCCCACTTTGAGTGCCCCACTCCCCAGTATGCTGATCTTCTGGGTGGTAGTTGGGGGGAGTGGGAGAAGTGACATAGCCCACTGCTTTGAACTGCCTCAGCAATAGAAGCAGCTGCGGAGGGTGGCTTGCTTGCAAAGCAGGGGATAGGTGGGGGTTGGAATTGGTCCTGGGGGCCGGATTCAGGACCTTCGGGGGCCGCATTCGGCCCAGGGGCCTTAGGTTGAGGACCCCTGGGCTAAACATTCCCAGTTCCCTAAGCCGTTCCTCATAAGACATTTCCTCCAGAACCTCAACCATCCTGGTTGCCCTCTTCTGCACCCGCTCGAGGTTGTCAACAGCCTTTTTAAATTGAGGCGCACAGAACTGGACATTATTATAAATGCAATATAAATAAATAAATAAATAAATAAATAAATAAATAAATAAATAAATAAACATACTTGCACCATTTTTAAATGTATGATATGGTATCCGTAATATAACAACAACAACAACAACAACAACAACAACAACAACAACAACAACAACAACAACAACAACAACAACAACAACAACAACAACAACATATAGTCCTAAACGCTTGAGAAGTGTTCGACTAGTGATTTGTAATACAAAATCCAGTGTAGTTATCTTGTCTGCTGTGTGGTGGTGGTGGTGGTGGTGGTGGTGGTGGTGATGATGATGATGATGATGATAATAATAATAATAATAATAATAATAATAATAATAATAATAATAATAATAATAATAATAATAATAATAATAATAATAATTCCTCCAAGTGTCTTCCTGAAAGTGGCTAATTTTCTAACTGCAAAGAGAGGGGCTGACATTCATTCGCATGATCTCCTTCTAAAACATTCCCATTCTAAAAGGTTGATCAGTCCCAGGGGTAGCGTTTAGATCACAGGAGAGGAGAGGTCTCACCCTCATTGATAAAACTCTGGGCTGCCTAGATATAACTAGATATATCACTTCCTAAAGCAGAGTGTGGTGCTAATAGATTTTTAGAGCTGTAACACACACATTTGCTCTCTCTGCAGATTGGTACAAGGACAGGAAGGTTTAGAGGCAAAAGCGTATTTAAAGAGATGTACCCCAGAGATACACCTTCAATTAGATAGCAGCAGGTTAAAAATATGAGCCTGTAAGGATTTCGTTGCCCTAGAAAACTAAGTCTCATGCAGAGTCTCTCTCTCTCTCTCTCTCCCTCACAGTAGTGAGATGGCGCAGTACAAATTCTTTTAGTGATGCTTAATGCTGCCTCCCCACTTTCGAGTAGTTAAGCCGTGTGGTGCATTTGCTTACATCAGAAACAGCTTTAAGATAACAATTTTGGAAAAGAAAGAAAAACACCTGACACCAAAGCAGCATCATGTAGTTTACTAAAATACCCCAGTGTTGGGAGCAAGAATGTTAGTTTACCTCATTTTAAAAAAAAAAGTTTGACAAGGGGGTGAGAGGTTGAGAAGAAAGCTATCAAAAGACAGAGGAAATTAGGGAGACTTCAAGGGCTTTGGGGGGAGGGGAGGGAAGTGTTGATTCCGGGAAAGGAAATTGTGTTTTTATTGCACTGTACTGTTTATTGAGATTTTTCTTCTCTGTTCAAATCAATCACGAAACACTCTCCCCTGGGATAAAGAAGCTTAAGCAAAGAAGGCAATGCATTTATACGACCCAATTCTCATTCCTCTTCTTGGAGCCACCAAGAAAGTGTGTGTGGGGGTGGTGGTGGTTTATAGCTAGGGAGTTGTGAAATCGTCCTATGAAATTTTAGTTCCTGTTCGGAAACTCTTTCGGCTTGCCTCAAAAAAATTCCTGGGATGTTTCCCTAAGAAGAGAAACCACCAAATGTCATTTCAAATGTGGCTGAAAGCAAAAGCCAGAGACAAGCCAGGAGCTGTGAGCCTCTTGTCTTATCAAAACCATCCTGCTGTGCTTTGAAATTCCTTGAATGCTTTGCCTCACAGGAGAGAGAGAGAGAGAGAGAGAGAGAGAGAGAGAGAGAGAGAGAGAGAGAACAGCCTTTAAATTCAAATGGGAGTTTATACAAATTCAAGGACAGCAACTGTTACGGGTCTTCAGTAGCTACAGAATGGCCGGGAATGGGAATCTGCTGCTCTGCATTCTTAATGTGGCCAGGAACCCAGGCGCATGCCGCTTCCTTGGAGTCTGTGTTGTTTCATCCCTTCTTGATGTGCTGCTACTGAGTTTTCAGCCTCCGACCAGGGTTCCCTTTCCTGGAATCCCTGAGGGTTGTTGGACCAGAGAATGCCCTCTTCTTAGCCTGCACAGCAGGGTATGTTGGTCGGAAACAAAGGAGTTGCCTTCCGATATATTTGGAGGGTGTCATGATCCACAACCCTCCCTAAATACTCTGGGAGCATCTCTCTCTCTTACCTCTTATGATGGATTTAAGGGGAATAACTGCCCCCCCCATCCAAGTTACAGCTTCCTGTACTAAAAGGGGAGTCATGCTAAGATGTGTCTGTCCTTTTAGGAATTAGCAAACACATCATCAGAAAGGCATGAATCATTCCTACGGGATGAAGTCAGAAAAAAATCTCCAGGGGCAGCCACTGCATAGTTGTGGGAAGGAACACAAAGGCAGACTCTGCCTTAGACACCAACGGTGACACTCAAGTTGCCAGAAGGGCTCAGAAGGCAGCAAAAATGAACCAGTTCTGAAGGCTTTAGAATAGGGATGGGCACAAAACGGGAAAATAACGTTTTGTTTTGTTTCATTTCGTGCTCACCCCGTTTTGTTTTGTTTCATTTCTTACAAAAAGTTTTTTTTTTAAGTTTCATACGAAATGAAATGAAATGAAACAAAATTGCCCCCTGGGTCCTAGAGGCACCAGATATGGTGCCCGGGACTCCGGGAGCCATTTTTAAAGGGCTCCTGCCGAGCTGTTAATGGCTGGAGCCCTTTAAACCTGGCCCAGTCAACACCAGGGGCATTGACAGCTCGGCAGGAGCCTGAAAACGATGGAACGAAACGTTTTGTATTTTGTTATGCAACAAAACGACAAAACAGCATTTCATTTTTCATTACCTGCCCATCCCTACTTTAGAATTCTAAAATTTTATAAGAAAGCAATCCAAAATAAAGCACATAACAGGCTGGAAAGTGAGACTTCTTGATCAGAAGACATTCAGTTAGCGGCCTAGGAAGACCATGGTTGTCAAAGTTGCCACTTAAAACAGACAAGTTGTTATTTTGTTGTTGCTGTGTCATTACAGTCATGACCGACTCTTTGTGACCCCATGTCCATGGAGCTTTCTTGGCAGGAACAGGGAGACTAAAAAATGAGACAGATTGACTCAATAAAGGAAGCCCTGGCTTTTAATTTGCAAGACCTAAGGAGGGCTGGCAGCAACACGACTTTGTAGAGGTTATTGATCCACAGGGTCAATGCAAGTTGGAAGTTACTTGAAGGCATATCGGAACAAGAACAACAGAGTGGAGTGCTTCTTGGCACCACTTTTTTGTGAATTAAGATCCTGCCACGAAGCTGTCTCCGAATAAGGCTTTCTCAGTTGTTGCTCAACTGTGGATGTCTTTTATGCTCCAAAGCAAGGGTAGGCTAGTAGGGCAAAGAGGATGTTGCAGACTTTTGTAACTTGCTTCTGTCTTAGCTATTTATCCTATACAGCAGTGTTAGCGAACCTTTGGCACTCCAGATGTTTCCGACCACCATTCCTACCGTCCTTTGTCATTGGCAATCTAGGCTCAGAATTCTGGGAGTTGTGGTCCAAAACATCAGGAGGGCCAACGGTTAGCCACCACTGCCATAGAGAAAGAGTCTGGCAGTTCTAGTCCCAGAGAGCCAGAGCTGTTGATTCTGCCACCACCACCACCACCCCTTGGTCCACACCGCTGAACAAACTGTTAAGGCGCCTAGCGAATTCTTCACTTTAGAAGTCTTGAAAATGGAAGGCGGAATAAGATTTTGTTTTCTGACTTTTCTATAGTTACCAAGCGTCTTAACTACTGAATTGTTGCCTAATTAAATCAACAGAATCTACTTCAGAGCAAAGGGGTTTAAAACTGAACTGGATGATCCCTGAAAGCTCTTTCAGTGCTAGCGTTCTGGAGGTGGCCTTTCACAGAATCACAAGACAGATCTTCTTCAGGCACGTTTGTCAAAACATCACCAAAACTTTGAACTTCTATACCCGGTTAACATGCAGTTCACTCTTGAATCATAAGGTGTGAGAACAGCAGGAAGGAAGATGGTGCCCCGTCTCCTCACCAAGGACTAACCAGTGAGATAACTCCATTTGTGGAGCCAGAGACAGGACTGGCCAGTTTAAAAATGAAAGAACCAAAAAAGCCCAGAAATGGGAAGACAAAATGTGGCGGGAATAGTAGAGATAAAAGGAGGAGGAGGGGGAGTGGAGATGGTGTGTTGGGTGAGAGAGGGATGAAGGAGGACCCTGGACTGGGGAGTGAGTCACCTTTAAGCTACCAAGAGAGGCAGCAGAGTTAGGGCCTTTTCACACGACTCCTAAGATCCGCTGGCCACTTAAATTCGGACCAGAGATCTTAGGGGTTTGTCGCTGTTCCTGCATTCCCACCCCCTCCGCACTCCTGGCTGCTGGCTGCGTGAGGGGAGGGAGAAAAAAAGGAAGAATGCCGTTCACCTCTGTTCTGCCATCCCGGCACTGCATTCAGATCTCTTAAATGGGCGGGGGGCAAAAAAAGAACAAACAGAAGCAAGGAGAGCCCAGCAGTCACTACTGTTATATCCGCATCAGGAATTTTCACCTCCAGAGAGCAGGTACCTGAAAAGTGCGCTGGGACCCGCTTAGATGGGCGTGGTTGCACTTAATTATCTGTAAACTCCAGAGCTGGTGGGGAAACAATTTTAAGCTCCGGAGCTTGGAGCCATTTGCGGCAGAGTTTAGGGGTCGTGTACAAATATCCTTAGAATGGAAAAGGAAGAAGGTATGGAACCCACCATATTGGGGGGGAAACTGCTGAAATGGAGAGAAGGAGAAAAGAACACACATACTTCAAAAGAGAGAGAGAACCAGGAGAATCAGAGATGTCTCATCACCCCTGGAGTCAGTCGTGGGGGGAGGCCTTTTCCCTCACCAATATGTTGGGATCCCAGCCGGAGAATATGGAAGCAGGGCATCGGTTGGATCTTTCACAAGGATCAACGCCCTTAATGCCAAATCCCACAAGGTATGGGATGGACTGTTTGTTGCCAGTTGGAAGTTTGTTGGAAAGACCAGACCCAATATTTGGGACATTTAATGATGTTACACTGAAACCAATGTTAAGCATAAGTGAGCTGGAGGAGGAGGAGGTAGAAAAGAAAGCTGTTAATAAATATGTTAAAGCAAAAATGGCACCTGAGTTGTTTATTGAGGGTGCTGGAAGAAAACCGGAGGAGGGAACAGGCTCACAAAAAACTCACATACGACTGGCTTAAAGTTATGTACCATGTTTCATGGAAACATTTTATAGTATGTCTTTTAGAATTAATTCACATAGCCTTGAACAACTAGAAATTAAGATGTCACTACCTTTGTTTTGTACCTAAAATTGCCCAGTGTACACATAAATTACTTCATGTTCACTAAATCAAGGGTGACCTCTTGGGCAGGGGAAACGGTTTCATCCCTAAGATTGTGTGCCTCTTCTCATCTCCTGTGAAAGAAAACACACATAACCTTAGTGTTCATATTTGTCAAACCCAAACCCAATTTACAATACCAGCTTTACACACACACACACACACACACACACACACACACACACACACACACACACACACACACACACACACACACACACACACACACACACACACACACACACACACGTTTTCCAGTTCTAACAGTAGTTAATGCCCCCTTCAAAACTCACTTATTTGATCACGGTGACTCACTTTTCACACCCACTCTGACTGGTGCTGTAAACTGACCTGTTTCCATGACCGAGCAAAGCAGACAGAAAGCGGACGCAAAGGGGAGAAGGGAAGTATCCCATAAGGAAGCTAGAGAAAGGGGATGCAAGGCAGAGACCTAGAATGATGGAGTTGGAAAGGACTTATAAGTTCATCAAATCCCAACTCCTGCTCAATGCTGGAATCCAAAACAAAGTACCGTATATCTCTCAGGTTAGTTGTCTAATTTTTGTTGTCAACAACTCCAATGTTGGAGCATTCACCACCTCTCTAGGTAACTGGCTCCTTGGTCACATTGCTAATATGAAGATTTTCCTAGTGTTCAGTTGGTCTGGCTTACAGTAACTTGAGCCCATTGTTATGTGTTGTTTACTCTGGGATGACTGAGAACAGATCCCGCCTCTCCTCTGTATGACAATCTTTCAAATATTTGATAAGCACTCTCATATTTCCTGCTGTCTTCTTTCCTTAAGGCTACACATGCTCAGTTCATTCTTCCCCATTCCCCTAACCATCCTTCTTGACCTCCTCTGAACTCGAACCTGTTTGTTGGCACCCCTCTCAAATACAGTGTTTAGAACTGGAACCTCTCAAGATGAACCAGAACCAGTGATAAAGGGAGGTGGGAGGACTAGTACATCATATGTTGGAGACTATACTTCAGTTAATGCAGCATAAAAGAGCTTTTCTCTTCATTTGCATTCACATTGTACTTGGCTCACATTCACTTTGTGATCAACACTAACTTCAAAATATCTGTGAAGATTCCAAGTCATCCAGGTGATTTTATCTGGAAGTCGGGTCATGGCAACTGGTCTTCTTTTCTTGAGAGATTGAAACATTTCACTGCTCATCCAAGCAGCTTCGTCAGTACAAGGAAAGCTAGTTGCAAGTCCTCCATTTTATAGTTTATTTTGACCTCTTGTCACTCTGGTCTGAAATAGGATAAAGATATCAAATGGCCTGAACAGGCTCCTTAGGTGGACAATTGGTTCATTAGGTGGACAGTGGCCCATCTTTACAACCTTCCAAACACCCACAAAGTAGGAGTCGTTAGCCCTTGCCTTGTTGGTGAAGGTGTGAAGTAGTCTTGATTTGTCTGGAGATTGTTGAAATGGCCACTTGATCATAGAATCAGAATCATAGAGTTGGAAGACACCTCAAGGGCTATCCAGTCCAACCCCCAGCCATGCAGGAACCCCCATCACACCTCTAACCGTCATGAAGTTCTTCCTAATGTTCAAATGGAATCTCTTTCGCTGTAGTTTGAAACCATGACCCTGAGTCCTAATCTCTGAAGCCATGGAAAACAAACCTGTTCCCTCTTCAATATAACATCCTTTCAAATATTTAAACATAGCTATCATATCCCCCCTCAGCCTTCTTTTTGAAAGGCTAAGCATTCCCAGCTCCCAAAGCCATTCCTTGTAAGACATTTCTTCCAGACCTTCAACCATCCTGGTCACCCTCCTCTGCACCCGGCCGAGGTTGTCAACATCCTTTTTAAATTGAGGTGCACAGAACTGGACACAGTACTCCAGGTGGGGTCTGACCAGAGCAGAATAGAGTGGCAGACAGATTGTGCCTGAGGCTGCCACCTCTGTTGAGAGAGGGGTTTTCAATAGTCACATGAATGGCTTCCCTGACCGCTCTCTCAAACCACCTATCCTCTGTCTAATATGTGTACATCCTCATCTTTAAATGATTGCCCTTTGTCCTTCAAAATCCTTCTTGCTCGCATCTGCCATCTTCTATGAATTCAGTTTCCCCTGTCCACCCCCACCCCCAGGTCTATGACTTTGCACTTACCACTGTTAAAATTCATGCTGTTGTTTTCAGCCATGTGCTCAAGACTATCTAGATCTTCACTCATCCTTCAGGATTTTAAGAAAACAATAGACAAGGGGTTCTGAGAGTTCTTCTGCCAGTTCCTTCAATCCTCTTGGATGCTGTTCATCCGTCCCTGGAGATCTGAACTCATTCAAAGTAGCAATGTATTTCTTGGCTATTTGTTTCTCAGTCTCAAGTGGCAATCCTGTTCCCTTCACTTGTACATCACATTGAATAGCTCAATGGTATAGGTATCTGGTGACAAGAGCCAGAGGTTGTGACTTTGATTCCCACTTCTGCTTCTTTAACAGGGGCTGATGATCCACAGGGTCCCTTCGTAGGTCTGCCCTGCCAACATGTTAAGATTTGTCTGGAAAATCGACAATCTTTTGAGATCTGACCAAGGTGAAGTTGGAATTGAGCACTTGTACATTTTCTTTGCTATCTGTTATCACTTTCCCATCTCCATTGAGGTAGCTAGGCCCCTATTTACCGTTCCCCCCCGTCTATAAGACACCCCCATGTATAAGACGACCCCCACTTTCCTAACCCAAAAGGAGAGGCTTCTTCAGGTCTCCTCAGCTTACTCCCGTGTATAAGACAACCATCCATTTTTGTCTTAGCAATTTTAGACAAAAATATAGTCTTGTGTATTTTCACTTTTTGCTACACCTGTACCTGAAGAATGCCTTTTTGGGGGAGGGATAGCTTTTAGTGCCTTTTGTTAACCTCAGCTCCTTCTCAGCTTTCACCTTCTTAAAAACTACCTCTCCAGTTCTTTGCTATTCCTTTGTAGCCTGGCCTTCTTTCTAAAATGTGTCCTTTTATTTCAGGTCTTCTCAACGTTTTGTGAAGCTAGGTGGGTCTTGTTTGCTGGCTTTCACCATTTTTATGCTGGAATTCTTTGAAGTTCTGCCTCTAGAATTCCTTTTTAATAAATCTCTACCTTTTGCTCTCCTTTTCCTAGGATCTCCTGTCATACGACTTGACCTCACCAACGTTCTGAGTTTATTAAAATCAGCTTTCCTAAATTCCAGAAGCTACATGTGCAGCTACACTCTGCTCTGGTTTCCTTTGAAATCAGTAACTCAAGTAGATGATTTCCCCCGAGTTCTCCTTACTGCCACATCTTCCACATTTTCCACTAAATTCACCCTATTGTTTAGAATCAAGTCAAAGAGAGCTCATCCTCTAATTTCTTCCTCCACTTTTTGTAGGAGAAAATTATCAGTAACACAAGCCAGGAATTTCTTGTAAGTTTCATAGTTGACCAACTTGGTCTCTCAACAGATATGAAGATAACTAAAATTACTACATTGTGACTCTTAGAAATACTTTCAATCTGCTTTGCAGATGCTTCGTCATATTTTTGTTGAATGGGCAGTGAGTAGTAATGCTCAGCAACCACGTTCTTTAGGGGGTTTGCCCCTAGATTAATCCAGGTGCTCTTGAAGGGATGACCAAGCTTATCCTCCTGTATTTTCTGTGCAGGAATATGTTTTTGACATATACAGTAAGACCCCCGTATCCACTGATTCATTATCCACTGATTCAGTTATCTACGGTCAGCCGAGGAAAAAATTAAATAATTCAGCAGCCACAAAGCAAGCTGTAAAGCAAGCTACGGTCACAAACAGCAGCTGTAAAGCAAGCTACTGTCTCAAAACAGCAGTCATAAAGCAAGCCACTGTTAGGAAACAGCAGTTTGGGGGTGGGTGGGCAAGTGTTCTCTCTTATCCATGGTTTTCATTATCCACGGGAAGGCCTGGGACCAATCTCCAGCAGATACCAGTACCCTACTGTACTGTGGTTACACCTTCCTTTTGCCTTTTCTCTGTTTTTCTGAACAATTTATATCCTTCAACTGCTTTATTCCAATCACAGGAGTCATCTCATTATGTTTCAATCATCCTATTTTCCCCTCATGAACGATTTCCAGCTCTTCTTGTTTGTTTTCCAAACTCTTGGCATTTGGATACAGACACTAGTGCAGTGATGGTGAACATTTGGCACTCCAGATGCTTTGGACCACAACTCCCAGAATTCCAAGCCTAGCTTGCCAATCACCAAGGACTGTGGGAGTTGTGGTCCAAAACATCTGGAGTGCCGAAGGTTCACCACCACTGCACTAGAGATTGTGATTTCATGCATTTTTATGAAATTTATTATTGGGCCCTATTAGAGTTTCTTGCTTTGTTTCTCTCACATATGCATTAAAACATCACACATCTTTGCCTCCAAGCTTGTGTTTCCCTTACTATGCCCAATCATTGTACTGCTGTCCAGATAAAATATTTCAAGCTGTGGGCAATTATTATTAGAGCATCAGATTGTTAAACCAGGGGTCTGTAGCACCTACTCCGATGGGAAACCTAGTGCTCTCAACCTGTGGGTCCCCAGATGTTCCTGGACTACCACTCCCAGAAACCCCTTCCAGCACAGCGAGTGGTGGGAGTTACTGTCCAGGACCATCTGGGGACCCACTGGTTGAGAACTACTGAGCTAGACGTTTGATGGGGAAAGCTGTTCAACTATGTTATGGGAGGAATCCTTCTGGTGGGGTAGGCTTTTGCTATTCATAAGAACACCAGTGTTTTCCATTTTACTTTCCACCCCTCATAATGGATTTTTCTTTTCTTTTCGCATGCTCTTTGTAGCTCTACTGTTTCCTAAATGTTCTGGGCTATATATTGTCCCTCACTATTGTAAGCCACCTTGGCTCCTTTTCCAAGGAGAAAAGTGGGGTAAAATATTCAAAATAAATAAATAAATAATTTTAAAAATACTTGGGCAAAGGGGTACCAAACCTAGTGCAGTAGATATGGCTCCTCTGGGGACCTTTAAATGGCTCTATATACGAGGCACACTATCGAATAATATTTTGTAATACTGATGCCAAGTCTCTGACAATGGGTTTTGGGAGATCTGGGTTTCTCTGGCTACTATCAGCTGAACTGCTCTCGTATTTCAGATACTCTTTTCTCCTCAGGGGAAAATGAAGCTAGGAAAGGAAGTGTGATTCCAGTTGAACTAGGGAGGGAATAATACAGGCATGTAAATGCTTACAAAATGGGGGAAACGCTGAGGCATGAGTTGGGAAAGACAACTCTGAGAACATGGAAAAGGAAGCTGGAGAAGGGGAGACTCAAAACACCTTGTGGCCCTGACGGAGAACAGCAATTTTTTCAGGTCGCCAATGGACGAAGCAATACAAATTGGGAGTAGAAAACGAAGGATGATTCAGTATTTCAGCTTTGCCGCAAATGACAGCCGGGTATCGATGCATTGATACGCTGTGGTAAATTTTTTTTTAAAATAAAAGAAAGCAAAAACCTGATGTTGCAAGAAAGCACCCGAATGCGAAGGGAGCACGTGAGGTAGCAATGGATTCGATCCTAAAATTTCGCATGGTGAGGACAGAGAAAGAGGGGTGGGGGCGAAGGAGACCACGTGACCGCCTTCGCATTCAAAGCGAAGGCAATCCCGCTGCGAAGCGAAGTACTTCGTGAAGTAACGGCCTAAGAAGCATAAGTGACTTGACAAACAGGAGTGAGGAATGAAGTCTGTGTATTGATTCAAAATGATGAGCAAATTTTGGACTAGATGCCATTGATTATCTGATTGTTATTTCAAGGTATGTTATGTTAGATAAGGCATGAGATCTCTCCTCTTGGCATGGAACAAGACCTCTTTCACCACATGTGGATTTTTAATGTGAGATAATTTTAAAAAATTGAATGCATTGTGTCCAGCCATGGATACATCTGTCCTTACTATTTCAGGCCCAAACTCTGGACCATTATGACTTTACTACGCACCAAGAACAGCCTTAATCAAATTTGAGATATTTGGTCTCCTAAATACATTAAAAAAATGATTAAAACAAATTTTATGGGTGATATGCAGGACTTTCTTTCCATCTAGGTGTAGTAAAGATTGAGGCTGAGGAGAGAACTTAAATATGCTTGGCAAGCTGAGAAATGGGCATTGGGGGGGGTTCTTCCAAATTCTTAAGAGATCTGGAAGAAGATGCATCTTCTCACTCCTGCAATGAGACATACTTTATCCTCATTTCTCACCCTCCCTGACCTCTCATGGAGGACGCTGCACACAGCCGGGTTTCAAGAGGAGGATTCATGAACACTTTCACTGGATGATTGTGAGGAGAATAACCAAGCTGCGGTTGAGCTGTCTGGACTGGCGGGCCAAAGGAAAGAAGATAAGAGTGTAGATGCTGGGGGGGGGACAACACGGGGAGACGCGGGAGGCGTTCTGGGTGATGGATGAACCAGATGATGGGTGGAATGAGCGCGAGACGGAGAAACAGAGCACGAGGAGGAATGGGAGAGTGGTGGTTGGGAGTGGCAGTTGAGGCGTGTGGGGACTCAGACGGACGAGGGAGAATACAGAAGGAGGGCAGAATATCTGAAGGTCAAGGGAGATGATGAGTTTGTCTGGTCAGTGCATGTAAAACCTTCAGAATGGCCTGAAACCTCTGAGAAGTTCCGAAGGGAATGGAGAAGGGGGAGACCAGTCGGTCCGGTGGCGCAGTGGGCCAAACACCCTTGCTGCAGAACACAATTTTTGGGCAGGGGGGGAGGCTTTCCCCCCATGTTTATAGATGATGCCAGTACTAGTTATAACCCAGTTAATGTTATTTACGAAGATCCTGTTATTGATGAGAATGTTATGCAACCGTTGACACAGTTGTCGTCTGTTATCCAAGAAAGAGCCTACAGTACTTTTAATTCTGTAAGAAATAAAAACCCTTTTGAAGTTAAAGCAAAAATGGACTCTCACCTTGTTTATGATTTGGAACCGCCGGAGGTCAGAACCGAACCCTCACAATGATGCAAACAGTGTGGCGCTCTTCCCTTACAAATATAGTCAGGGCTGCACACTGGGTGGCCGCTTTAAAAAGGGCACCTAAGTGCAGGCCCATTGCAGTGCAACTTTTACTAAACCAGACTAGGTAACATGTGGTACCCCCATCCCCACTATTTCTATCAACAGGCGTCCTTTTTCAGCATTGCTGGGACAAGGGATCAAACCTAAATAATAAGTAAAGCGATGTGACATGTTGGCAAAACCAGCGATGCTTGTTGCAGAGAGCCAATTAGCGCCAGCTTTAACTTGCTTTAAACTGATTATCATTTAAAGCTCATCCTCCCCTGCAGTGCATCTGGTCTGTTTTATCGTGACAGGGGAAAAAAACAACACCCGATTAAAAGTCTGTCATTAGCTCTACATTGGCTGCAAACCCAACTCCTTTCTCTCTCCACCCGAAGTTTGGGGGGAAACATATGTGGCCCACGATAACCATTGATGGAGAAAAAAACTCCATAGCCCAGTCCGTTTGACGTGTTTACTCCCAACGTGTCGCAGTTCAGAGCCTTCCAGATTTCCGAATGCCTGAGCCTGAGCCGAGGAGGACTCTCTGGCGTGAAATCACCGATTCTTGACACTCTCTTGGATGTTATTCCCACAGCGGTTTTATCTTTCGCTTTCCCCCTCTCCCATCGCCGCCCACACACACACACACACACACAAATTCTGGCGATAACGCGCCGTCAGCTGCACCGCCAGCTCACAAAAGACACTCATTGCAACTTTCCTCCGCTTGCAGCGATTTCAAAGCAGGTGTTGTTTTTGGAGGGGGGGAGGCATGCAAAAGACGACTCGGGACGCCTCCGCATAGCCCACACATTCACCGTGGTCCTATTTTTTTTTCGAGGGTGGGGGGGGCGCTCCCAGGTCAACAGCCACTGCCAAAGCATCGGGCGCGCAGGGACCGATCCGTCTCCACTCCCCAGTTGCTCGGGAGCAGATGCCACGTTCAAACGATCCTCGAGGGTGCCACGCACGGATCATTTCCATTTCTCCCGCCGCCACACACACACACACCCCGCACCCGGTGCCCGTTGTGCCACTTGCAGTGACTTAACTCCCCAACAAGGCGGACCCGCTCTCTGGCACGTCCGTTAAGGTTCGTCCTCCTCCCAGGACTTCCTCTTCTGATCTCAGGGTTGCAAAAGAGGGTGTGGGGGGGGAGGGGAGGGGACAGGACGGATCCCAGCCCTCAAAGAAGCCCAGAGTGTCTTTCCCTCCTGCCCTCGACCCCCCCCTCCCCCGAAAGACAGGCAGCCTCTCGGCGCGCTTTCCCCATCCTCTCTCCATCGCTGCGCGCCGGCCGTGGACCCGAGCCTAACCAACCCACCCAACCCCCGGCTCGCAGCTTCCTCCGTGGCCCCATTCGCGCCACGCCACGCCATGCGCCGATCGCTGCCCACGCCGAGGCGCCCCGCTTCCCTTTTCCCGGGCTCTTGGGCCGTTTTGCACGCCGGAGGAGCCCCTCTCCGCGATCCGAACACACGCGCACACCACCCCCCTTTCCCGAGCCTCGCCGCGCAACAAGCGGCCCCACGGTCCCCCCTTATATAGCGCTCTAAAAATAGCTCCGCTTCCACCGCCTTACGAGGGGGCCGCCTGCTGGAGGGAGGGGAGAGGGCCCCTCGGCCAATCGCGACGGCACTTCCGTGCTAGGCCCCGCCTCCTTCCCCCTCGCTCCGGCCTCGGGTTGGGCGCCCGTGACTTCACGCGCTGCCCACCTCCCTGTTTACCTTACATGGTCACGCGCGGCCTTAATGGGCCGCTTCCCCTCTAGATCCCACGGCTGCGCGGGGAGGGGGGGGAGCGCAGGTGGGAGGGAGGGAGGGAGGAGAGAAACCCAGGGAGGGCGGCGGGAGCGCGCGCAGGGGGGAGCGCGCGCGCCCGCGCCGGAGGAAAATGCAACCTCCCCAAAATAAAGCGCAAAGATTGCATTCAGCAGCAATGCAGAAATAGATGGCAGTCTCGTGTCAGTGAGTTTGCATTCTCTCTCTCCCCCCACCCTCGCTCCCCAACTTCCCGGCTCAAGAGCTTGGAGTCAGCAACAGCCCTGGAAGGCGATTTGCTTTTTTTTTTTTTACTACAAGTGAAGAAGTCTCTCTCTTTCTCCCCCCCCCCCTATTTTTTTTTTTTTTTGCCTGGCTGACGGCTTCCACTGTAGATGTTTGGGTCAATTAATCCTTTCTCACTGGGTTGTGGATGAGGCTATTTTCTCTCCCTCCCCCTCCTTCCACTCCTGTTCCCGTCTTGCTTTTTCCCCTCTTCTCTCCTTGCAAGTGTGATTGCAAATAATCTATCTATCTCTCAAGCCGACAAAAGGCAAGCAGAGAGGAAGAAAAGGGACGCCTGGATTTGATTGAAAGGGGCTTTTCCCGGCCGGCCGCCCCCCTCCTCCCCACCTTCCTCCTCTCTCCTTTTTTAATGACCAGTCCAGAACTAAGACACCGTCGCGAAACCCCAAACACAAACCGAAGACAAAAGGCTTGGAGGGGGCATTTTTCTGGCTCCGCAGCCGCCGAAGCGACGACATGGATGTGTTGGCTAGTTATAGTATATTCCAGGAACTGCAGCTGGTCCACGACACCGGGTACTTCTCCGCCTTGCCATCCCTGGAAGAGAACTGGCAGCAGGTGAACCCATTTACATTATGCTCCTCCTGTAGTACATCTTGTGCGCGCCGGCATGGATGCACCGGAGCGGCTTCTCTTGCTTTTGTCTCTCCTCCTCTGTCATCCCAGATTTCTTCCTCTTCCTCCTTTTTCTTTTCTTCCAGAGAAGCGCCGTGGCCATAAACGCCACGCTTAACAAAGCCGCCCGCTTTCAAAGCGACTTTAGCGGGCACCCGAGAACTCGTGGAGTAAACCGTAAATCGGGGACGCACCGGAGGACCGGTGGAAGTTCCTTTGAGTTCTTTCCTTATTGTCTTATAGTGTGTTTGTCTGGGGTGTGTGTGTGTGTGTGTGTGTGTGTGTGTGTGTGTGTGTGTGTGTGTGTGTGTGTGTGTGTTTTTTAAAGACAAAGCAGTGTTTCCTTTTTTCTTCTTCTTCGAACACGGTGCGGTGTGTGTGTGTGTTCCTGTTTCGACCCGTGTTGACAACTGTCAGCTGGTGGAAGCCGCGTAAATTTCTTTTCCCTGGTTTTTCCAAGGGAGTTAATTGGCGTGTGTCCGGTCAATGCAAGCGAGGTGCTGGACTGGGGGGGGGGCACCTTGATTGCCGGAAGGGATTGCAATAAAAGCAAAACAAAAAAATTAAAAAAAATTAAGCATCTCGTTTTGAGTTTCTTCTTCGAAAAGGTTTGATGTTGGTTTTAGAATCCTGGTGTTTGGCCGCGCTGTTTCCACACATACATCCGCAGAGTTGAGACACGGGGTGTGTGTGTAACAAAATACATCCCAAAAGGGGTGGTGGTGGAGAGAAATGGGTAATAAGGTTAAGCTAAATGGGGAGACGACGCTGTCAGGAGAGAAATGGAAGAATGAGGGACTCCTGTGAAATCTGTGATTAGCCTAAATACAGCGACAGGGAAGGAGGGAATGATTAGAAAAAGAGTGATCAGCTGGCTTGAGGGGGGGAAGGGGGATTCTGGGTAAAAAGAGGCTCCTCCTGAGGGCATCCCGTAGTGCCCTCCAGTTGGGTCTCTGGTGTTGATTCCGGGACCTTGAACCTCCTGTGAAACTGTTGTCTTCCAGACAGGGGCAGTGGGGGAGGGGGGAACCTGGGCCAGCCTTGACAACTGGCCAGGTGTGTGCGGAAAGTGTGTGACTGCGCGTGCAAAGCTGCATCTCCCCTGTGACAGTCCTCTGTGGATGGAGATCATAAGTTGCTGGATCTGATCTTCTAGTGATGCACACACATGAGTTCCAAGTCTACAGAAATGCATCTCTCCCTCTTTCTCTCTCCCCCTCTCTCCCTCCCCCTCTCTGTAGCTCTATCTATGGATCTTAAATTGGGTGAACCAGTTACATCAGGATGAGCTGTTTGAATGTTTCTAGGTAGGCAACCCCCCCTTCCAGCTTTCTTGGGTGGAAAAGGTTCATTAACAACAAAATAAGTAGTGGTTACATTTATTTTATTGTTTCATAAAAGAGGACTGTTCATCTCCACTTGACCCTTAAAGGAAGAGGAACTATTTCTGTTGGCTTGTTAGGCATACCCAGTGATGAGTCACATCTGGTTTTCTTTATGTTTCTCCTTGGAGTGCCTGATTCAGTCGGAGAGGCGAATAATTCTCCACTTAACAGTTCTTCCAGCTTGCTTCCTAGAGTGTCCTTGCTGTTGAATCAGTCGCATATTAATAACAGTCTAGACAGTTCAATGCGAGATAATTTGTTGACACAGCCTGCATGCCTAAGGCCGATACTCCGTTACCCTACTGTAAAGAGAATGGAAGCTGCCCATTTCCCCCCCTCCCCAGCAAAACGTCATAGCTTCCTAGTGGTGGTTTTGCATGTTTGAGTTTTAAGAGTTCATGTATTTGCCTTAAATCCTTTTATCAGTTTTTGCTTCCATGTTGTGTTGAATAGTTCTACCAAATTTGTATTTGTTGCTTTATTAGATGGACACCTCAGCATAATAATGAGCATTTATGTCCCAGTTTTTTTAATGTCTGCAGCATTCCTTGTATTACATTTCAATAACCTGACAGAAGACCTTGTGAGGTTACTACCTTCATGTCACCTGGGCTTGCACAGGCCTCCCAGAAGAGGCTGAAGTGAAATTTCTGCCCGAGATTCCCTAAGCTGAACTCTTTCAAAAGCATGTCTACTGACACAAATAGCCTCATTGTGTTATGTTGGGCTTGTTCCCCAGCAAGTGGGTACAGGATCAAAGTCAACAGCACTAAATAAGTGTGATGGGCAAAA
Source organism: Phrynocephalus forsythii (assembly GCA_029282475.1). Taxonomy (NCBI): domain Eukaryota; kingdom Metazoa; phylum Chordata; class Lepidosauria; order Squamata; family Agamidae; genus Phrynocephalus; species Phrynocephalus forsythii. The sequence continues at coordinate 18,542,144 of JAPFRF010000001.1, forward strand.
TGGTGAGTAGGAAGTATTTTAAGAAAGAGTAATTCACCTATACAGGAGACATTTGGTAGGGGGAATTCTTCTGGCTTTCTTACCTTTCTCTTGCCATCGTGTCTCTCTCTTTTCAGATAGGCTTTTCATGGGGCCTCTCCACCTCGGAGAACTCATACATGAAACCAAGATATGATTTTGGGAACTGATTTACCCCCACACACACACCTGGGCTTTGGAAGTGGCAAAAAAAGCCCAGAGTGGCCTTTCTGACCAGATGGTACAGTATACAAGTCAAAAATAAATAAATAAATAAATAAATAAATAAATAAATAAATAAATAAATAAATAAATAAATAAAATTGCTTTAAGCATCTCAGGCCCCACTCAAGACTTTTCCACAAAGCTGACTGAAGTTGTATTGGGATGACCTATAGCCAAAGGCCAGGACAGTTGTTGTGGTAGGCCTGGACAGCAGGGGGAATGAGGTTCTCATTCCCCCGACTGTCTCAGCTGATTCTGGAGAAGCTGGTAGGAAGGTCCTGGGCAAGGCCTCTGGAACACAAACTCTTTGTTCCCTCTGTTGCTCCATCCCCAGCCCCCATCCTTCCGTCCCCAGGTAGTGCTTCTGCCTTGGATTTTCTTAACAGTGCCGAGTTGTAGCCCTTGGTGGAAGGATGTTGCCTGAGTCGGTTTCTTCGGTGACACAAAACTTCCCGCTCAAATGAAACCCTCGGCCCCAAGCCAGTTGATTAGTAGAGCATCCATGATAAAAAAAAAAAAGAATGAGCTGGCTGCTGGGAAGTCCTTCGTTCAAATCTTATCTCAGTCTGACCTTCCTGCCTGCAGAATGGAAATGTTAAATGGCCAGCCTCCTTGGCCAAGGTGGTGTCAAGTTGTGAAGTCCTTGAGTATACCGGGAAGCAACGGTGAAAGCCACTCACAGCACAAACCAGCCAAAGCAAGGCACGGCAGTGCTCGGCCACATCAATGTAAGACTCTAAAATCCTAAACCGGTTGGCTCCTGTCCTGAGATGTGCTGTGACTTTGGGAGGAAGGCTCTTGAGTTTAATGGAATTTGCTTTCAGAAGAAAAAAAAACTGCTGAAGATCGCAGTTTTATTTGTGTCCAGTTATTCATTTGAGTGTGAATAATGGCAAGTGAAGAACTGGTACAGTAATACTGTACAGTATTTCTTTAATATCCCCCTTTCTGCTCCCCCCAAAGCAATTACTGGATTGTGGTTGTTGGGTAAAACCAGGATTTTTTTTAAAAGGTTACTTGTCCTTGGCAAGTGTAAGAACCAGGTCTCCAGAACACCTGCCTGCAGCAAGTAACACAAGCCAGTTGCTTTAAAAAAAATTGCTCACACTCATCCATTTTTCTTTCAGACCACCCCCTCCCTATAGCTGAAGGAAGAGGAAGTCTTTAGGTCTTCGTTTCTGAGAATTAGCTGTGTGGAAAGTTACAACGAGCCCTTAAAAAACAACCATAACCCAGCTGGCTAAATAGAGAGTATCCAGATTGTTTGTTGGAAGGAAAACAGCTCTTTCTCTCAGTGTGTATTTGCATATTTGTCGGTATGTCCTAGCTTCAAGATGGACATGACCTTCCAGAGAGCCAGTAATGGTACAGTGGACAGAAGTGTTGGACTGTTGGATTTCAGGAGACATGGGTTCAAATGACTGCTGTGTGATGGGAATTTGCTGGGGTATGGCAAAGGTAACTTAGTTCTTGAATGTCCTCCACACCCTGTGAGGGTCATCTTACATCATAAGTGATCTGACAGCTCCTAACAATAACAACCAAGGTAAAGAAATGCAGGATGTACCAGATTTAAAACGATGAAGGTTACAATACCTTGAAATTAAAATATAAGGAATAACACAGATAGGCTGGTGGTTTTATTTGGATTGAATAGGTGTTAAAAGAGACAACTTCTTCATAGTTTTTATTTTATTTTATTTATTTTACAGTATTTTTACCCCACCTTTCTCCTTGGAAAAGGACCCAAGGTGGCTTACAGCAATGAGAGACAATATGGAGTCCAGATACAAAAACAAAGTTATAAGTGGTTATAAACACAAGTCTGTGTAGTCATGTATGGTAGTCCATCATTCAGGGAAAGCTTGCCTGAAGGGAAAGGTCTTTACCTGTTTCCAGAAAGACTGCACGGATGGGGCACTTCTGGCCGCTAGTCTAGTGGGAGGGAGTTCCAGAGTCTGGGTGCAGCCGCCAAGAAGGTCCTTTGATGTGCTCCTATGAGCTGTACGTGTGAGGGTGAGAGTGGCAGGATGGAGAAAAGGGACTCTCCTGGTGACCTTAGCACCCAGGCTGTTTCATACTGTGAGATTCGATCTTTGAGGTAGCTAGGACCCAGGTCGTACAATGCTTTGTTGTGTGTGTGTGTGTGTGTGTGTGTGTGTGTGTGTGTGTGTGTGTGTGTGTGTGTGTGTGTGTGTGTGTGTGTGTGTGTGTGTGAGATTGGAAAGGTACAGTGGACCCTTGTATAACAAACGGTTTGTATAACATAAAATTTGTACAACATAAAAATTTCCGGAGATAGGGGAAATTGGCTTAACATAATTGCCTGTGGGGCAAATCTGTACAACATAAAAAGGGATCACTCTGTTTTCAATGATTTCCTATTGGAAAGTTGTATAAAGGAAAATTTGCTTAACAGATTTTCATTTGGAACAAATTAATTCCTTTATACAAGGTACTACTGTAGTAAATGTTCAACTTTACAGTGAGCAAATTAGCTCTGGGGAAAAAGAAGCAAATGAGCTTTGTGTGTCATGTTAGCCAAATCAGTTAAATGGAGAGTGAAGTGGTGCATGAGAGGCCATCCTAGCCTATTGAAAGCAGAGGGCCACCTAATTTCAAGACTCTCATCAACTGTGAAATATCTTGTTGGCTCTGAGCAAGTCTCTGGCCCACAATGTTGGCCCAGGAATCAGTGCTACTTGTATTTAAAGGCCCAGTTTCTTTGTGTACCCAGTTTTACCTGTGTACTGCTGATAAAACTGTGCTCACGACCTGGGGTTCAATCCCAGGTAGCCGACTCATGGCTGACTCAGCCTGCCATCCTTCTGAGGTCGGTAAAATGAGTACCCAGCTATCTGTGGGGAGGGAGCAATGTATACCCTGCATGCTGTAATTAAACTGTAAACTGCCCAGATCTTACTTGAAGTGGTATGGGGTGGGATATAAGCAGAACACTTTGCTTTGCTTTACCTGGTAGTTCATGTAATGATCGTGGACCTTTTGAAAGACCGCAAAAGAGACTCGGATATCTTTTTCCACACAGTGGAAGTGGGACGGAGGTGGAATGGCTATGTTGGGTAAGGTCCTGGGCCCAAATGTGACCGCTTGGATCATATCAAAGAGACTTTGGTAAGCTGTTGAATAAACCTGCTGAGTAAAAATGTTTTACGGTGAGGGAAAGCTTATTATCCGTGGCTACTTGGCACATCATGTTTGGTTTATCACAAGCTGTGGTTGTGTTCTTAATGGCCAGTGAGCTCAGAATGGAAGTTCAGAATTGATGTAAAGAAGCTTCGTGTCTCTTCCTGAAATTTTGATTTTTAATATGGAGTTGTTGCCTCCGATGAGGGCAAGGGCAAGGAAGAACACACAAAGAGTCATGGAGTCCTGTGGCGCGGTGGTTAAATGCCTGTACTGCAGGTAAAAAGGTGCTCATGACCTGTGGTTCAATCCCAGGTAGCAGGCTCAAGGTTCACTCAGCCTTCCATCCTTCCGAGGTCGATAAAATGAGTACCCAGCTTGCTGGGGGTGAAGGAGGAGGCAATGTGTAGCCTGCATACTGTAATTAAACTACAGTGGACCCTTGTATAACAAACAGCTTGTATAACATAAAATTTGTACAGCATAAAAATTCCAGAGATAGGGGAAATTTGCTTAACATAATCATCTACGGGGAGAATCCATTCAACATAAAATGGGATTACTCCATTTTCAATGCATTTCTATGGGACTTTGTATAAAGGAAACTTTGCTTAACATAATTTCATTTGGAATGAATTAATTCCTTTATACAAGGTACCACTGTATAAACTGCCCAGAGACTACTTGATGAAGTGTTATGGGGCAGTATATAAGCAGAACACTTTGCTTTAATGTAGAATTTAGTCTATTTATAATTTACTTTAACTCTTGAGTGAATTTTAGAAAGCTGTGTGTAATAGGATGAGTTTATATTACCATTTGTGCAATCATATATAAAACTTTTTACATATTGCTTATGACTTTTACTTGCTATCACTGTAATTTCCAGTTTATATAATATGCCCCTTAAAATATTTTAATCATGTGTGTGTAGCCTCTCCTCCTATCTATCATATCTTTCTCAAGTCTGGTGCCTAGGTGGGCTACAGCTTGTGTCATCCCCAGGTGATCTGCCCAATTGCCACGGTCTCTGAGGGGGGTTGGGGTTGGGAGCTGTAGTCAAGTACTCTTGGAGGATAGCAGACTGAGGAAGGCTGGTCAGCAGCCGCTGCAGCCACTCAGATCCTGAGCGCTCTCTCCATCCTTCTGCTCTTCAGTAACCTGTCTTGGATATAATCTGAGAGGGCAGACAAAGGGACAGATGTCTCCTGAAATAATGGAACACACACCACAGGAACAAGAGATGGGTTTGCCTTGAAGCACCTTGCACTGCCGGGGTACTGAGGACCATTCAACGAAAACACGAGCCTGGTTTTGGAAAGCCACAGTAGACTGAACTCTTGCAACCATTCAGCACCTTCTCCAGCCCTACCACCTGAGACCCCCTTTGACGGGTTGTAGGGGGTTGGACCTTCCACCTTTCCTGTGAAAAGCCATTTCTTGGCTCCTGTGCTCCACTCCACTCTCAGTGGGACCTCGTAACGCAGAACAGGAGGCAAATTGCTTGCCTCTTGCAAGGTTTCACCTGGATTGGCACAGGTTTGGGGCAACAGTGATGTGCAGTCGAGGCATTGATTAAAAAGGAGGAAGCTCTTTAGTGTATTTGCCCTGGCAGAGAACAGGCTTTAGAAAATACATGTATAGTAGGACCCCGGTATCCGTTGGGGATTGGTTCCAGGCCTTCCCGTGGATAATGAAAACCGTGGATAAGAGAGAACACCTGCCCACCCAACTCCAAACTGCTGTTTCCTGACAGTAGCTTGCTTTATGACTACTGTTTCGAGACAGGAGCTTGCTTTATGGCTGCTGTTTGTGACCATAGCTTGCTTTACAGCCACTGTTTGTGACAATAGCTTGCTTTGTGGTTGCTGAATTATTTATTTTTGCCCCCTCTGGCAACCGTGGATAACTGAATCAGTGGATATGGGGGTCCTGCTGTACTGAATTACAGGGTTTCATTAATCCCTTGGAGTCTTGGTGCTACTGGAAACTTCAGGCATGTTTCTCTACATTTTAGGTACCGATAAAACTTACAGTAGCCATAGTTGTCTGCCTTTTCTTTTTTCTCACCTTGTTTTTGATTAGCTATACTCCATACATATTTATCGCATGTCCCTGGTATGATTGATTGGCATGTCATCATGTACTTGTGGGCCTACCTGGAATAAGTGAATATAAATTTTCACGTTGTAGGGGATGCCAAGCCTATGTGGTGTACAAGAGTATATATGACCGTTTTCCGAATGCATTTGTGGAGAAGGCTTTTGAGATTTGTGGATCTGTGCTGAGAAGCCCCCTAAGTGCCCAAACTGCGATTCAAAACCCACTCATTTTTCACAAAGTGCCAACGCAGCCATTTCACCTGAATACAGGTGGCTGTGAAGGGGCGATGTCGGGTGCCCACAGAAAGGGCTCCGAGCGCCACCTTTGGCACCCGTGCCATAGGTTCGCCAACACTGCCCTAGACCTATCAGAATATCTTGTGACTTTGGTCACAAGGACACACATCCTCTGGGTTGCTCAGATCTGTGGGATTCCTTCCTCCCTAAAGCTCCCAAGATGTGGAGCGAGAGACGATGGCACCAGAATGAATGCCCTTTTCATGGCCCTGGGGGCTTCTGATCTTTCGGTGTTTATGAGCAGAACTATGTCATTTCTGTCATCTTTAGATTCCATCAGAAGACATTTAGATAGCTTCTTCTAACTGAAAATGTCTAGAGAGCAATAATATGAATTCTACTTCTGTTGCAGTGTCTCTTTCCCCCTGCTTCCAGTCAGACATCCGTCTGAGTCGCAATAGCCTTTGCATCTTGACACACCCGGTTGTGCGCATGTTGAGAGCAGCTCTGGCATTGGCACAGACCTGGTTTATTTCCAAGGGATTTCAATATGGCTGCCTTAAGCCCAGGGATTTCTCACTCTCCAAAATTCACACCGGGGAACTCAACTAAGAAAATGTGAAAGGCTGGGGAAGTTCCCTTTTGACTTTGTGAATGAGTACAAAGTCCAGTCCAACAGTGTGACTTCTCCCTCCTGCCTAGTCTTGAACTTGGGGTTGGGCAGACTGAAAGCGGGGGGCATGGGGACTGAAGGGAGTCACAGGAAAGCCAAAGTACTCCCAGCCAGTGGGAAAATTTGCTTTGAAGGCCTCTTTGTTTTGAAACGGGTGCCAGTGGCTGCCTTCTTCCCAGGACAAAAAACCCCAAACCCATTTATTTCAGCAGTACAGTAGGGGATTGGTTCCAGGCCTTCCCGTGGATAATGAAAACCGTGGATAAGAGAGGACACCATAATCCCCAAAAACTGCTGTTTTGTGACAGTAGCTTGCTTTATGGCTGCTGTTTTGCGACAGTAGCTTGCTTTACAGCTTCTGTTTGTGGCAGTAGCTTGCTTTATGGTTTCTGTTTGACGACAGTATCTTGCTTTATAGCTGCTGTTTGTGACAATAGCTTGCTTTGCAGTTGCTGCATTATTTATTTACTTTTTTCCTCAGCCAACCGTGGATAACTGAATCAGTGGATGATGAATCAGTGGATACAGGGGTCCTACTGTACTGTATATGGGTTGAACTTTCTTTGAGACTTTTCTTTCAAAGGAAAGGAAAGGCAGGTAATTTGTGGCCTTCTGTATGTGGTTGGTCTACAATTCCCATCACACCAGCCCTCTCTGGAGAGCGCTGAGGGGAACGATAGCATTGTAAGACCTGGAGGGGCACCGGATGACAAATTCTTCTGGGTTAACACATTCCCCATTGCTCCTCACACACGGCAGTCCCTTTATAGCTTTGCACCCCTCGCCCTTCATCTCCTGTTCCAAGTCGGATGGCTGAGCACATTCACTGCAATTTGGGGTAGTGAATGTTGGCCCTAAGAGGAAACGGTGTATGGCAGGGGTGCCCAAACTTTTTGTAAGGAGGGCCAGATTTGGTGGCTGAGAATGTGTCAGGGGCCGGTTGCTCCCCGGCCCTGCCACCCCACTGCAAGCCCCACCCACTGACCCCTTGCCATCCCACCTGCAGGAAGGAAAGCAGGGACCAAGGGAGGGAGGGAGGGAGGTGGAAACCAAGAGAGGAAGGAAGGAAGGTGGGGAACAAGGAAGGGAGGGAGGGAGGGAGGTGGGGACCAAGTGAGGGAGGAAGGAAGGAAGGTGGGGACCAAAGGAAGCACAGGGAGCCGTTGCCACAGGTCGCCCCTTGGAAGAGGCAATCTGTGCGACCTTGCCCCCCCCAAACTCCCCAGCAGTGGCGACAGCTCGCCCGCCAGCCCACCCGAAAGCTCCTTGGCGGTGGCAGAGGCCAGCTGGCCTGCCCACCCCCACACATTCCCCTGTGGTGCCGGTGGCGGCAGACTGCCCAGTCTGCCCAGCCGCCCAAGCTTCCCAGTGGTGCCGGTGGCTCGGCCCACCCGATCACTGCCCCATGCATGTGCCCAACCTCACAATGTTCCTGGCTATGCTGGTGGCGGCGGCCTGCCCGTGCCCCGCCCTGTGCGCGCGCCTAGCTTCACAAGGTTCCCTGTGATGTCGGTGGTGGCGGCCTGCCTGCACGCCACCCCCGCATGCATGCCCAGCCTCACAAGCTTCCTGGCAGTGCTGGTGGTGGTGGCCCGCCCCCTCGCCCACCCACCCAGCCCCACAAGCTTTTGCTCACCAGCCGGCTGGCCGGCCCAGCACCTCAAGCTTCCTAGCGGTGTCAGTGTTGGTGGAAGTTTTTTTTTAATGGGCGAAGGAGGGGGAGGGAGGGAGGGGCGGGCCAGCCAGCCATGGGCCACTCAGAATGGCCTGACGGGCCGGATTTGGCCCCCGGGCCGGACTTTGGGCAGGCTTGGTGTATGGTGTTGCTCAGCTCTCCCCCCACCCTCCCCAACAGCGGTAGTTGGTGAGGAGCGTTTCCCACCAGATGGCTGATGATTTTTGAGAAAAAAATAGCATGCTTGGAATCTGGCAATATGGTCACTCCTTCTGCGAACATCCACTTCTTATCAATTTCACCCAATTCCTGCACACAAGTTTGAGAGGGAAATAATAAAGGATCAGAAAAGGCCTCAGTCTTTCCTACACTTCCATCTAAATATAGGTTGAACTCAGTGACTAAGGTCTTACTGCCTAAAGACAGAGCGAAAGAGGAGTCATGTATGCACCCCACCCTCTGCAGGATCCCCACTGCATGATCTGCTACGTGACCGATCTTGCAACCAGCACAAGAAGGAGCATGTGATGCGGTAGCCTTCTAGGGTGGTAGGAGGGGACACTCATGTGATTTCCCTTGCGCTCCATGTTTCGGCAACAGAGTATTGGGGTATGTTTCCTAAGTGGCAGTCCTGGGTATGTTTACTGAGTGGGAAGTAATTTCTCCACTGGAAAGGTTCAAGGTCCTGGTTTTGATTTTCAAAACCCTCCAAGGCTTGGGACCAGAGTACCCGTCGGAGCGTATCTCCCAGAGGTCAACTGGGGTCAGGCCCACGAGAATGACGCAGGCGCACTCACTCAGGTGGCCACACCCAGGGAGGTGCGGAAATTGCTCACACGTAACCGCACCTTCTCTGTGGTGGGCCCCACATTGTGGAACCATCTCTCGAGTGAGCTGCGCCTTGCACAGTCCCTGCCTGCCTTTTAAAAGGCCTTGAAAACCCACCTTTTTAAAGAGGCATACGACAACCTTTTTATTTAATTTTATTTAAAAAAATTTTCTGCCGCCTGTGTCATCTTTTGTGGAGGGTATTGTCCCTCCTATTTTATTGGTACTTTCTCCTTTTGTATTCTCTGTTGTTTTGTTTTTAAGTGTAAACTGCCCAGAGTTCCGTCTGGAAGATGGGCGGTATAAAAATATAATAAATAAACAAACAAATAAATAAATAAATGAGGCATTGATGTCTGATTAAACATGCACAGTAGGGTGGTTCTTCTAGTCTCACTGGTTGACAACAGTGGTCCAAATCATGCCCTGTTCCTCAGGTTGTGTTGCCGAATGATGACAATGCCTTTGAAAGTGTTGGAAATCTTGGTGCTATGGAAGTATTGCAGCACCACGGCCCGCCCAGCAGAACTCAGCTAGCTACTAGCCATTAGATTGACTCATATTTGTCAGGCGGGACCGTTTTGCGAGCTGCTTGAAATTTTCCCTCTACTACTGGACAGGCATAAATCATGCTGAAGAACATTCCTCCCTAGCTGCCGTCCCCCCATTGTTCTAGAATAATGGCATACTTGGCCATAAACGAAACTCCTCTCCTTTAATATTGCTATTTCATCTTTGTTCCACTTGCAGCAAAACACATTCCTAAGTGCTTATTGTACATCATGCCCCTGGGATGCTCTCTTGCAGGAAAGGTTGCCTTCCCAGAACAGCTACCTGGGCGGTGCTGTGTGTGACGGCTCAATAAGGACCTACATAAAGGATGACATTTGGTCAGAGCCCTCCCGCTCACCTTTCGGATCTCTCTTGGACACAGAAAGTTCATCATCCACTCAGTTCTAATCCTACTTATAAATCTAGAGAGAAAAGAGAACTAACCTGTTGTCCTACAAATGACAAGTTTAAAAACATGGCCTTTGAAGTAGCAATATTAAAGCAATCTTGAGCCCTGAGGGGCACAGGAGAGGACTGGTCCTCTGTATGTTCTTTTTGGGAGATGAGATCAGGTACGCCTGTTTTCACTACTGGATTTGGAGCATCCAACAGCCAATTCATTTTGCTTCTTTGCAAAAAAATAAATGGAAAAAAAGTTTTATTTTGAGAGCCTTTTTTTTTAAAAAAAAAGATGGATATGTGATATATCTTCCATTTTTCCCCACCTTGTTGATTTTTTTCCCACTACTGGATTTGTAACCCAGGGTTCTTGGAGCATCCAACAGCCAATTGGTTTTGCCTCTCTGCAATAAAATAAAATAAAATAAAATAAAATAAATAAATAATAAGTTTTCTATTGAGAGCCTTTAAAAAAAAGATGGATGTGTGATATATCTTTCCACCTTGTTGGTTTTTCCCACAAATGCATTTATCTTTAATAATATCACGGTACAATGCACTGAATGATTATAATAGCGTAGCAGTTATCACTATGAGAAATGCCCCTTCAGGTGCACCCAACATAGAAACAGCAGCAAGGATAAGGTAGGAAACTGGAATGGCCACATGAGCAAGTAAACATTATACCTGTACTTTTAAGAGACTGCATGTACAGTGATACCTTGTATAAAGGAATTAATTTGTTCCAAATGAAATTATGTTAAGAAAATTTTCCTTTATACAAATTTCCATAGGAATGCATTGAAAACAGAGTAATCCCATTTTTATGTTGTACGGATTCTCCCCATAGGCAATTATGTTAAGCAAATTTCCCCTATCTCTGGAATTTTTTATGTTGTACAGATTTTATGTTATACAAGCTGTTTGTTATACAAGGGTCCACTGTAATTCCTTTCAGGAGAAGAGGGCAAAACTAGTACCAAACTCAACTAACCGTAGGGCTGAAAAAGATTGGTCAGTGTGGCTCATGAGGAAGGCCATAGCAAGACCCATCCCCTAAGGATCCCCATCATTTTGGAGTCACCAAAGGCATTACTCAAACCATATTCTTCTTCATCACTGGCGTCCTAGAAAAATCCAGAAGCAGTTCTTATGGACAGAAGGTGAAGAAGGCAAGCTGTTCAAATGCACACATTTAGGGCTTTACAGATACCATCAGAACTGGGCTCAGGGACATCCTGACAGCTAATGCGTTGGTACAAGACCAGAGAGGCATGCGCAGACTTCCTGCCTCTCAGTAGGATGATGATGGTGGTGGTGGTGATAACAACTGTAAAATACAACGCACACCAAGAGGCAGCACGTGGAATTTGAACTCTCAGCCCTAAATATTGATCTTACTAGGTGTATTTTCATTTTTGCTATAATTGTTTAGCTGTTTGTTTGTTGTACTGATTTGATATCATTTGTCTACTCAAAAAGTCACTTTCTGCCTTCTCCCAAACCTCAGCATTTGGGCACTGCAAAAATATTTCTTCTGAGTGTGGGAAGTTCTGTCTAATTGTATCACGTCTTGTGCACCATGTGCTCTCTGTATGTAATATCTGCAGTCCAGCCGGGGCCTCTTTTGCTGCATTTCACCGTTTTCCCCTTGCCATCTACCCTTCTCTCGATGCTTTCCTGAAAGTGTGGGACAGCTCCCTCTCGTCGGTATTGGAGGAGGTCACTCAAAGCTTTTACCTGCAACTGGAGGTAGAATCAGGGATGTAGGAAGTGTGATTATCCTGTCTGTCTCTCGCTGCCGCTCTCTTTCACAAATTGTAACACGATTGCTTGGGTTGGCATCGTCTGTCTGCGAGTGAGTTGGTGGAATTCGTTCACCCTCCGGTCGCTAAGCATTGCAGAATGGGAAGGAATGTAGGGCAAGATGGCTGATGGTGTTTGGCAAGCGGTGAACCCAACAAGTCATCCAGGAAGGGGATGATTGGACAGGAGCCGTTATGCTGTCAGTGGGAAGGCAGCTCTTTTCTGTTGTAACAATCCCTGTCCATATCTTCCTCATTTCTATTTATATTAGGGGAAATATTTCAGGAAGATACACTTCCCTCGTTCCTCTTCTTCATCATCCCCAAACAAAGGAAGTTCTGTGGCAGTGTGCGGGTAGGTGGGGTTGTTGTTGGATTTTTTTTTTAATGCTAAGTGAAATTGCAGAAGTGTAAGGCTGGACTGGGATTATCTGTCCCTCTGGATATTACTGTTCACTCCAAGTTCTAGCATGACCAGTAGCCGGTAATGTTGCAACTAGAGATGGGCACGACTAGGGAAAATGACGTTTTCGAGTTGTCGTGTGTCGGAGGCGGCCTGTGTCGGCTTGTTTCCGTTTTTCGCGAAACTTCGCAAAAATTTGTCATTTCGTTTTTCGTTTTTTCGTCTGTCGTTAAACTGGTTTGGGGGTAGCGGGCTCCTGGAGGTACCTCTTTTTTGGGGGATGGGTGCCTCCTATCCTCACCCGCTAGGGAAAGCAGGCTCCTGGAGACCCCTCATACATGGGGGTCTCCTCTCCTCACCTGCTGCAAAAGGGCATGCATGCATAGCCATATGGCTATGATTGCATACCCAGTTGCACGGAGAGACACAGCAGACTGGCAGAGGCACCCCTCTTTTTGGGGTGCCTTCCCTGCATCAGTCAGGCCTCGGGGGCATGGTTTGCATGATGTCACACATGCTGCCGGCCGAGCCAAGCCTGCAGGAGTCACCCAGAGCCACAAGTGGCGGACTGGCAGACTCTCTGCACCCACTGTATCTCACTAAGAAGGGAATTGTACTTGCTATAGTGCAATGCAAGTACAGATCTGGCTTAGGGTTAGGGTTAGCGCAAGGGCTAGGGTTAGGCTAGTTATGGGTGAGGTTAGGGTGAGTATTGGGGTGCACCTCTGGGGGCCTCTCTGACCCACTTAGAAGGACAGTGTACTGGCGTATGGGTTAGGGTTAGGGTTCGGGTTCGGGTTCGGGCTACGGTTAGTGGGCTTTTTATGCCCGGTTGGCACATCCCAGAAGTCTCTGTGGTCAACCTGGCCAAGTGGCCATGCGATTGGTGGAATGGCTCCAAAAATTTGCATGGTCACTCCCATGGCCAGCCCATCATTGCGCAGGTGTAAAAAATAAAAATAAAATAAAATAAAATAAAATCAATGGAGAGAGGAAAGAGGAGACATTTTGTTGCAAAAAAACCCCACTGCTACTGTAAAAATTCTGGCAGTTTTAAAATAGCAATTTTTGCATGTTTCTGTGTGGTGCTTGTGTGTTTTCGGACCACGATTTCAAAAAAAAAAAATTGCGGTCGCCGCCCCATTTTGGATCCCCCGCCCGCACCGCATGGCATTGGCGACTCGAGTCCGGCTGCCCAGGACAGGAGAGGGGGGGAGGCCGGGACCCCCCTCCCCAGAAACCACCCCTCTGGTAGGTGCCCTGAGCCCTCACTCAGGCAGGCATAGTTCCGCCTGCTTTTTGGCCGGGAATTGGGTTTTTTTTTTTAACTTTTAAAAACTTTTTTTCTGTGCCGCTTGGCATCGCGGGATCGCCGCGATGCCAGGAACGACCACGACAAATCAGACCCAATTATTCTTTAGTCGGTTCGAGTTCGAGTTCTGGCGGAGTAATTCCCGTTACCGTTTCCGTTGCGTAACGGAAACGAGTAACGGAAACGGAAACGGGAATTCCGCCAAGTCGTGCCCATCTCTAGTTGCAACATATTCCGCACCCTGGGTATAAGGGGTTGATGCAGAGCTCATTGCCTCTGTAGCTGAATGTGAAACTGTTCAAAGGCTTTCCAGTTGTCACCCTGAATTATACATTCTTTGGTTTAATCTCTTGAACTCGAGATCACCCTTAGTTATGCCACAGAAATGGAAACACAGCCTGCTCCAAAGTAGGAAAAATCTCCATGAGGTTCACTTTATGTGCATACCTTTAAAAAAAAAATAAGTTAGCAAGTGCTATGCCCTTCCTTGAGATACTTAGGGCTTTGAAATGTGAGTGAGCAAGTCAGAGACTCTTTCAGGGGTGTCCAACCTTGGGTTCCCCAGAGGATATCAAACTGTAACTCCCAGAAATCCTGGTCGGCACAAAGAGGTGTGAAGGTTTCTGGGAGTTTTAGTCAAATAACATCTTGGAACCCAAGACTGAGAACCACCAGTCTAGTTAGAAGAGATCCTTACAATGTAAAACAGTTACTGTTAGAATTTTCCTGCCAATGGTGGTCTCACTCTGTAAATAACCTGTAAACCGAAGAGCTGCTTTAAAATAAAGCAGCATGTTCTATTCCCTAGAACATTTCAAAAGCTTTCTGTGCTTTTTGCAACAAGGATCGCAAAGTCAGAGAGATGGTGTTGTTAGCACCAGCCTACCGTTTCCTCAGGGTCTGCAAGTTTTTTTATCATGCACCCATTTTATGCTGTAGATACCAATATGGATTGGCATGAGATTTTCAGTTTTCCCGATTATTCAGGCCCTATCCTGAAGACACCTGCTCCTTGTTTTCATTACTCACAAGACAGTCAAGAGCTTGTTTAGTGCTTGTTTAGTACCTTAGATCTGGGCTGTCCAAATTTGAACAGCTCGCATTCTACCTGGAGCTCACACCCCGTGGTCGACTCTTGGAGTTCCCGAATGTCTCTGTGGGTTACTTTAAGGGGCGCGTGTGCGCCTGCTCGAACTTCGCCAGTATTCCAGATTAGCCCTACAGAGGAGCCGAGTGAGGGGGTGGAACGTCACGGCAACAGGTAGGGAGACAAATCCAGACCAAACATCCGGGCAGGCGGGTGGGCCAATTTCTTCCCCCAAAAACGCCACCACTGTTGGTGGATTGGAAGGCCGGCAGAGACCCTGTGAGCTACCTAAAATGGCCCCACGGGCTACCGGTTGCCCATGGTCGACGTGTTGAGCAGGCCTGCCTTAGATGAAGTGGAAAAGTTATCTGTGTATGTCCAGTGGAGAGTGAATAGATGCAGTGGTTTCCCCAATCATGAGGGACTGTGAAATGGTGATTCTTGAGGTATGGCAGCATAGAGTCCTAACAGTGATAACCTGGTCTTGCTAGTAGGTGACTTGGTTTCATGCCTCATTCTGAAAACGGTTGCTTCACAAACGGTTCAGTGTACCTCAGATTTCCTTGTTGTTCTACATCTGGAGCCTCCACAGCCGAGATTCTTGAACGGGGATTCTATTTTTTTCCATTGTGTCGCTCCAGCCATCACTCTTTTTGAAATGGCTGAACTTCACCCTGGAAGCCAGCGAAACGGTATTGTGAAATCTCGTAAATGTGTGCAATGTGTGGACATATCATCTCACAGCTCCTCTAGAAACCTTGCAGTGCTTAATGCAATACATAAATGCTGCAAATACAAAGGACTTGCTGAATGGGAGCACAGGCAGCGAAGGAGGGAACTGGGTGGCAGAGAAGCATTTGGTGCCTCGCAAAGCCTCCTTCGACTCTTGCTTTGTCTTTGACTTATTGCTGGTAGAAACGTGGCGCTGGCTGTGTAATGGAAGCCTGGAGGAATGCCACCTAGGATAAAAATTTGTACATTACTGAGCAGATTGGATTGGCAATGGAAAATGTGATGCAAAGGCTTTTGTGAGAGGGTGTCTTTTAAGCAGCACTGGAAGACTGGATAGTTATGAATGCTACGTGCAGACTCTTCCACAATTAACAGTTTATTAAAAGCTGGGCAAGGCTGTTCTACACGAGTGTCCTTGTGCTAGAATACCAAAAGAGGACTGCAAACATCTTTCATGTACTGTGCCAGCCTGTCCTGCCAGAGTCTTGCTGTGTTCTGTGAGATCTCTTAAAGGTGACTGCTGCTTCTGCAGAGAGAGCAGCAATATAACAAGGAGGCAGGTCTGCGTTGTGAAATGCAATAGGATTCGGTCCTTCATACGAATGCCATTATCTGTCAATTGACAATAGCCATACAGCCATACAATACCTGCAGACAAGCTGCCAAACATTTTCCTACTTGTCTGCAGGTTTTTTTTTTTTTTTGGTCATTATTGCCAAAAGGAAGGTGCTGCCGTGTATGTTTATTCATTCTTATTTGTGCAAATCCTCTGTGTTGCCTGGTCATTGAGCTGTCCTTCTTCTCAAAGGGATTCAAGGGGATCAGACAAAGGGCTATTTACAGCTTGGTTGTGCGAGGTGGATTCCATTTATGCCTATTCAAAAAATAAGCCCCCAAAGTCCAGTGGAACTCACAAGTAAATTATGTATTTGTTTTTAAATATTCTGGGGTTTGCTTGGCAGAAATAGAATGTGCATTTTATGTATTTGTTTTAAATGTTTGTCTTTTTTTGTAAACTATGCATTTGCTTTAAATATTGCTAGTTTGCTTGCCAGGAAGAGTCCCAGAGTAGCTTACCGTAAAAACAAGATAGCTGCTATCCTCAGCGTTAACGATCTACAGCAGACACGACACAAAGGGGGAAAATGGGATAAGGAAATAGAGGGGAGGGGTGAGAAAAAGCTCTAGAAAACCTAGCCATCAGTTCATAGTGTTATAAAATCTTAAATGTGCATAAAATCAGGCTATTATCTTGAAGATGGCACAATTATTTGTCTTTTTGCACAGGAACTGGGCGAAAGAAGTCACTAGCTCAAAATAAGCATCATTTCTGTTAGCGTTGTCAGCCATAATTTCCCACTTAACCAGAGACAACCTTGTCACTGCTGTATTTGATGGATCCTTGGTGATGCTAGACCCATTTCACACTTTCCTGCTAAGCTCTCTTTTATTGTTGCTCTTGCTGTGAAGGTGTCTGTGGGTAATCACAGCCAAGGCTTTGATGTTTTGTTTTGTTTTACTTGACATCAGCCTCAATTGTTTGGTTACAAGCAAAATGACTACTGCATTCTTGCCTGCATAGATAATATGCAAAAGTGATGGATAATAATACACAGAGACCTGGAAGCCATGACACTGGGAAAACCCGATGGATAATTAATTTTGTATGGAAACGGACAAGGATGACTATTAGCTTATAAACAGGATCCTCCTTTGAAGGAAGCATCCATTATGGTTTTAGACCCAATTTATATGGTTTGCATCTGCGCGCCATAGCCACCAAAACACCCCACTGTGGCTGGGTCTCTTGATAACAGGCGTTGAAGATGCAAGAGTTCAGTTACCTCTCAAAGCATGGCACTTTCCTGCCTATTAGTGGTGATTCAATCGCTACCGCCATGGCAAGTGGCTTCTCAGAAGCAGCTATGTTTCCTGGGTCACCTTCCATAAAAAGGCTGGTTTGGGATTTTGGATGGCAAGAGGGTTTTAAACAGGTACGATGTATGTTTGACCCATTTAGCAGAGCTAGTGTAACAGGGGAGTTACGCGATGCCTGTAGCCGGCTCCAATTGAGATTCTAGCAGTGGCCTTTGGGAGGTTTTCAAGCTTTCCCACTTGGGAGGGGGCGTCGGAGTCATCCAAAGAGGAGATAGTTAAATCATATGCCACTGTGGCTAAATGACATCTCCCGGAGTGGGTGCCACTGCTGACCTGCTCGTTGCAACTGTGCAAACGCACTCCTGCTGTCACCAAGACAGAGACATCCAGACTCGGGCAAATGTGGTGGCACACTCAAACTGCAATTGTGTGTTTTCAGGGGAAGTGTAATCCCGTCCAGTTCAGGTTGAAACCCTGTTTCCTAGTTGGCCTTTTGATTGACCAGGAGCACCCCTGACCTGTCTGGTTTAAGCTTCAGCTATTCTTTGGAGAAAGCTGCCTAGATGCCCTAGTGCAGTGTTTTTCAATCTTTTTTGGGCAAAGGCACACTTGTTTCATGAAAAAAATCACGAGGCACACCACCATTAGAAAATGTTAAAATGCCAAATTCCCCCCCCATACAAACATGCGCGCCACGCGCAACGCCGCCTTTTTTCCAGCTCGTTAAAAAGGCCTCGCAACCTGACAGCTGCTGGCTGGCGGGGGGGGGGAGAGAAGCAAGAGCTGGCGGGTCTCTCTCCCCCCCCCGCCCCCCACTCACACCCAAGTCTCCCTTGTCTTGCAACCCGACTTACTCTCTTCCTGCTTTCGATCAAACCCGCTCCTCCTCTGGTTGCTCACTCCGGCCACCCATCCCCGAGCATGATGTCCCAGGCAGCCGCCCGTTGCCGCCACCCCCAACCCCCCCTGTGTCTTGGAAGGAAAGCGTTAATGCCAATTAAAAAGGACCCTGCCCCTCCCACTCCAGAGAGAGAGAGAGAGAGAGAGAGAGAGAGAGAGATACACACACACTTCGCCTATGCTCCTTCTCAGCCCTCCTCCTCCTCCTTTGCACGGCAGTGCGGGCGAACTCCACTCCACCGGTGCCGGTCGTGATCGGGCAAGCCCCAAACTCGCGGCGGGCTCACTCTGGGCGCCACACGCGCGGCCGGCACCATCCTCCCCCCCCGCCCGGCCAAGAAGCCACCTTTCCTGCCGCCGCCATTGCTGCTGCTGCAACCACCACCACCACCCCGACCCCCGCTGCGCGCGCCAAACTTCGGCTCCTTCCGTCCTTAGGAGGGAGGGAAGCAGCCAAAGGGGCTTTTAAAAATAAAAAGGGAGAGATATTTTAAAAAGTGGAGGGTGTCCCCCTGAGGAGCGCGGTGCACCTGCTGGCCGAGGGTGGGGTCAAACATTTTTCCCACGGCACAACAGGCAACATCCTGCGGCACACAAGTGTGCCGCAGAACAGTGGTTGAAAAACACTGCCCTAGTGCATCTGATCTTGCCTGATCTCAGAAGCTAAGCAGGGTCAGGCCTGGCTAGTACTTGGATGGGAGACCACCAGGGAATACCAGGTGGTGTAGGCGCCTGGAGTAGGAACTGGCAAACCACTCCAGTATTCCTGCCAAGAAAAACTTCATGGACATGGGGTCACAAAGAGTCGGTCATGATGCAGCACACACACACACACACACACACACTTTGGCGACACTCTTTACAGTGCTGTTACTGTTCTTCATTTTTCTTGAATTTGGCAGGCTTCTTTAGTTCCAGATGTCTAACCCTGAAGCAACCCAAGGAATCTGTTTTCTCTCTGAATCTGAATACATTTTTAACCTGCCCTGGGCTGGGAACCTAAAAAACAAAACAGTGACTTGGGGAGATTCCCCTTCCTCCAGCTATAAAATGCATGGGCACACTATCTTGGAAATCTACTAGTAGCCGCAGACACAGGAAGGATCTTTATATAACTTCAAGGTGACCTGTAAAGTGGTCTGTCCCGCCATTGACCTCAACCTTGATTTGCAAAATCATTGACTGAGAACTTTGCTGTAATCTGTGTTATCCCTTGAATGTATTCAGGCTATAAATCTGCCTAGTTACACCAGCAATCCTGCTGTTTCTGGGCAAGATCTTAAAACTGAGTGTATAGTTGTCTATGGAATTCAACTAGGAGGGCCTTTGCTTATGGTGCACTATGTAAAGCATGTGTAACCCTATGTCCTACAATGAATGACAGTACAGTAGCAAATACAAGACTAGGCTATATAGGTGATACCTTTATAGGCCACTGATAAAATAACCAAAAAAATCATTGCAAGCTTTCGAGGGCAATACCCTCTTTTTCAAAGCATGTCACAAAAGTCCAAACATGGTTTGCCAGGAGATCATTCTTAGAGGTAAAGTTCTTGGCAAGATGATATTCGCCAGGCCATCTTCTTAGATGAGGCAGGAAGTGCAGGGTGGTTGTTAAAGCTGCATCTGAAGTCAAGGATTGGGTTTCACAACCAGTTCTTCAAACAAAGGGACACAGGTTATGTACGCACACCCCACCCCACCCCACACCCCTCCTGTCCATTTGGCTCTTCGAGACATACAAGCCCCTGTTGGCTCTTCGTGACCCCATGTCCATGGAGTTTTCTTGGCAGGAATACTGGAGTGGTTTGCCAGATCCTACTCCAGGCGCCTACAGCACCTGGTATTCCCTGGTGGTTTCCCATCCAAGTACTAACCAGGGCCAACCCTACTTAGCTTCTCACGATCAGGTGAGATCGGATGTGCTTAGCCTTAGGGCATCTAGGGAGCTCTGTTGGCCAGAGAGGAGGGGAAAAGAGTTGATGCAGCAAACCCATGAGCTCCATTTGGGGATTGGAGTAAAATACAGTACAGTAGCAAGTGATCCATGGGAAAGAGTATGCTGTGTTAAGATGAAAGCCTCACAATGCTCTCCTAAAGGGCACATTGTCTGGAGAAGGAGAGCAATTCAGTGTCAGACCCGCCTGATGTTATACGAGCCCTGTCAGACTCTTGAAGGTAGGAGGAAAGTAACAGAAGAGCAGTTCATTGGTTCCTCTTTGGCCATTCTCACCTCACCCCAATGGTCCAATGGGGATTTGAACCCAGGTCTCCTGATACCTAGTGCAGGACTGGATCTACTCAACTACTTGTGCTCTCTCAGTTTTCCTCTAGCATCCTCAGAAATGCTGCTCAAATAGCGGTTATGTCATGAAGACCAATACCAGTCCTTTGAAACTGCAGTTCAGATTACAATGGATGGGAATCCCACTACAATATGAATTGCTGCTTTTACAAACAGTTGAATGTTTGGCCCCCAAAATAAAAAAATATTAAAAGGAAAATAAAGGTATTAGTAACTGGGAGTCATCTTTAACATGCATTTGTTTATTACTTTTCACATTTGTACCCATTTTTCTTATGAGGAGTTCATAATTCATGGTTCTCCTCCAGCAGCTAGCAAAGGTTAGTTCAATTGAAAGGGTGAAGGACTGGCTCAAAGGTACAGTAGCTGCCCTATATCCACGGCTTCATTAACCACTGATTCAATTATCCATGGTTGGCAGAGGAAAAAAATTAATAAATAATTCAGCAGCCGTAAAGCAAGCTACTGTCCCAAAACAACAGTCATAAAGCAAGCTACTATCCCAAAACGGCAGTTTGGGGGGTATTTTTGGCATTCTCTATAATCTGTGGTTTTCGTTATCCATGGGAAGGCCTGGAACCAATCCCCAGCAGATACAGGGGTCCTCCTGTACCTGCTAAGCTTTGTAGTCAAGAGGAAACTTGAATTCATCTCCTTGATTTTTGTATAATACCTGAATCACTGCAGTGCCTTAGCTCTACATTTAGTCATCTAATATATATTTATGTACGATGCACTTTTAAATATATCTGTGAGCTAAATTTAGGGAACTTTTATTGCCTATGTGTTTGGGGGGGAAAGGAGTAGAAATATGATTAAAAATTCCATCAGACTGCTCTCAGGTATCTTAAGTTGGTCAGGATATTATTGGCAATCTTGGTACTTCCACATTATAAATGTCGAACACTTTGTTGTTTTTTTTTCCTATAGAGAAATAATTCCCAAGCCTCATCCATTTCTATTTATTTTTCCTGGATGATTGCTGATTTCTCAGGTTCATTGGTCTGCAATGAGTTATGCAAATGAAAATTTGGTAGTGAAAAACAAATACAACTATTGGGTGCCCTTTCCCCACAATGTAGTCATCTGCCAACTTGCTTGGTTTGCACCCCACCTCCACTGAACGGTAGGGGCCGGAAGGGACCCCATGGATAATATACATCCAGGACCTGTCAAGGAGGCCCTCTGGGGAATTGAACTCCCAACCTTTGGCTCCACTGCCAGAGAACTAAGCCACTGAGCTATTCCACACTTCTATGATACAGTACATGTGTATATTGATTGGTATCCTGCATGGCTGCTCTACGATCGAGAACTGGGACGGTGCAGCAGCAAAATTGGTGACTTTCTCTGTGCGAGCCAAAGGTTACTGAAAATTGGTGGGTACAGGAGTACAGTAGGACTCTGGTATCTGCTGGGGATCAGTTCCAGGCCCTCCCGTGGGTAAAGAAAATGGCTGCACTTAATAATGAACTTAAAGACCACCAACAGTGAGCTGTTGGATAGTCTTACTCGGCCTGTTGTGTGGATGTTTGTGTGTTTTGGGGGATTTTGGTGGGGGTGGGGGAGTGTACGGGGATTTTGTGTTGTGTGTGTGTGTGTGTGTGTGTGTGTGTGTGTGTGTGTGTGTGTGTGTGTGTTCGGGGATTTTTTATGTATGTGTCTGTGTTGAGTCTGGTCTCTGGGTGTCTGTGAATTTCATTGTATGTGGTATATTGTGTATATATACACACAATGACAATAAATAAGTTATTATTAAAACCCTCCAAAACTGCTGTTTTGTGACAGTAGCTTGCTTTACAGCTGCTGATTATGACAAGAGCTTGCTTTGCGGCGGCTGAATTATTTATTTAAATTTTCCTCTGCCAACTAGACATGGGCATGACTCGGCGAAATTTCCATTTCCGTTTCCGTTTTTCGTTTCCGTTACGTAACGGAAACGGTAACGATATTTAAGCCGTCAGAACTCGAACTCGAACCAAAAAAAGAAAAATTTGGTCGGGTTTTTCGTTTTCGTTTGTGACATCGCAGCGATCGCACAATGCAAAGCACAGAAAAAGTTTTTAAAAGTTTTTTTAAAAAAACCCGGACTCCTGGCAAATCCTCGTCATCTCGCCATGCCATGCGGTGGGAGGGGGGAGGATCCAAAATGGTGACCGCAATTTTTCTTTTGAAATCGTGGTCAAAAAACACACCAAATCACCACAGAAACATGTGAAATTTATTTATTTTAAATGCCTGAATTTTAATAGTAGCAGCAGTGGGTTTTTAATAGCAATAAAACGTTGTATTGATTTTATTTTATTTTATTTTATTTTTTATTTTTTTAGACCTGCCCATTTGGGCTGGGCATGGGATTGGACCATGCAATTTTTTTGAACCATTCCACCAATGGCATCACCAGGTTTTTGACTGACACTTCTGGATGTCTCGGAGGGCATAAAAAGCCGAGGCACCTTCCAGAAATCGCAGTCGGGTGTATGGATGTGGTTGAGGGAGGAGGGCTGGCTGCTGGTGCTGGTGTGATCCGATCGAGATTGAGGAGGGAGGCTGAATTTAGAAAATAATTTCTTTGAATCCCTGCAGCTTTGTCTGCTGAAGGGAAAAACAGTTTATTCTTTATTTCTTCTCTGGCAGTTTGTGAGGATTTTTTTCTGATATTGGATAAAGGGGGAGGTTCGACTGGGAGTGGGAGGTGTGGATTTATTTTAAATATATATTATATACTACCATTTATTTTCTATTTTCCCAACTTCAATTTGCTTGCACACACACACATTTGGGGTGCAAGCCAAGAACAGAACCTCTATCCTAAGTGATATCCTAACTGCCCACTCGCCCGTCCACCCGCGCCGCCACCTGCCTGCGGCCCGCGCCGCCGCCCGCCGACTCGCCCGCCCATGGCCGCCGCCCGCCCGCCCGCTCTCCCGCCCGCGCCTCTCCCCTGCCGCTGTCGCCGCCCGCCCATGGCCCCCGCCACCACCACCCGCCCGCACCTCCCCCCGCCGCCCCACCACCCCCCCGCCGCCTAGGGCGCAGAAACACCTAGCGCTGGCCCTGATTGCGGGACGCCCCTAGGCTCTGGGGGAAGTCAAATTGCGCTAAATCGTGGTGGAAACGACAGACGACAAACGAAACAACAAAACGACAAATTTTTGAAATTTTTTGCGACAAACAAAAACTCGAAACGTCATTTTTTCTGGTCGTGCTCATGTCTACTGCCAACTGTGGATAACTGAATTAGTAGTTAATGAATTAGTAGATATGGGGGTCCTACTGTATTTTAAATTCTAGTGAAGCAAGAAAGGAAATACTCATTATCACTCCATCTAGCTTGGTCTTGATCAACCCCACTCTTATAGATGTCATTGATTGGAGCTCCCATAAACAACAAGCCAATTCTTTGTACATAAATTCATCATTATTGCCCTGAATACATATTGGATTTAGAAGTTGTTGGAAAGGAAAGACCAGCAAAAGTGCATGATATAAAAGGCTAGCACAAAGATATGATAGTACATAAATCTACATGCGGTATTGGCCTGCAATGATGCTTCTGCCACCAGTAAACCAAGTCAAAGAGATTTAGTTGCTACAAAAAAAAAAAACAGACCTTAAGATGGATACACTCAAAAAGAGCAAAAACAATTGGCACTGAACAAACTAGTGGAACTTGTAATTAGTATTTTCAAATACTCTGCATGTTTTCAGCATACAGAGGTAAACATCAATCTTGAATGCCTTTGGAAGCTATCAGAATCTGTCTGAGGCATCTCAGTGCCTTAAATACTAAAATCAACATGGACCTCTCCCTAGAAATGTTGGGGAAATGTTTGATAAACCAAATAAATGAATATTTCCTGCCCTTTAATGATACATGAGCATCCACTACTTGAAAGTGAAGCTGCCTCAACCGGTCTCATGCCAGGAGTGGTCCTGGTAGTTATTTTTTCTCTAACTGGTGTGTTGAAGGCATATGGGTCATGAATTTATAAAATAATTAATTAAGCCTTTCAGACATTGCACAGAATCCTGTTGGGTAGTTCTGTGCCTGGTGTAACCCAGCTGTGGCACCAGATGTGTTTAATTTGCACTAATTACATGCTTCCTGTTCTCCCTTCCCCCATTTTAGGTTCCAAGACTCTCTTGGGAGAGCCTTGGGATCTAGAATGGAGAGGATAGGAAACTACTTATTATTGGCTGTTACTTCACATCCTACCTTGACAGCGTTGTTCGTCGTCACATGGTTTTGTCCCTGTTCAGTCCCTGTTTCCGTTTACTCATGGGCATGATTACTTGTCTCGTGACAACTGTTACTTCACTGTCTTGTTCCGTGACAAATTCTGACTTTGTCTTTTTTTCTTAACCCTTTTTTTAAAATATTGTAAATAAAACTTTTCCGATATTTCGATTTACTTGTCTTCCGGGATTTACACGTCAATGCTACATAAATTTCAGTACTTTCTTTAATAAACATTTGCACTGCATGGTGTTTCCCATAGGGAAACTAATGTTGAATGCCACTTCAGCTGCTGACCACTAGGTGGACACTGTTTGTTGCGTGACAGTTGTTACCACACGGTCCCTTGTCTCAGAACAGGAACCGGGAACTAACTGTGACAAGAGAATTCCCCAGCCCAGGGGCAGGTACGGCTTGTCACGCTCTGTTCTCGGTTTCGGGGGCATGGTTGAGACAACTTTTCGCTATCACACTATGAACATGGAGTAAGTTTTTTTTTTTGTAGTCCCAAGCGGGACAGCAAGGAGGGACGAACAGAACGTGAAGTAACGCCATTGTAGATTAAACGTCTCCAGCGCCTGATGGGAGTTATGTTGGGTGCAATGTTATGCAATTGAATTTCGCCCTCTATAGAACAATTTTGTTTTAAGTCTTATAACCACACGTGTCATGCCATAAAACTCACAGTTCTGAAACAAAACAGACTCTCATTGCAACACAGCATACAGACTTTCTGTAAACTGTAAAAGACACAGCATTGTCTCCCCCCTTTAAATTCAAATCATAATCCGTAAATATAGGCTGTATTTCGTTTTAATTCCTGTGCCTTATTTCTTTAATTTGTTAACTGTCAGTTCTGTGGATTCAAAAAGTTGCACAGATGCTTCTGGAATAATTATTCTTCTTTCCATACAGTACCTGCTGGAATTACATTATCTTCTTCACTCGCCCCCTGCCTCGCTCCCAGCCAATATATTGTGTGCATGGTAAAGGGTGTCTGGCAACTTGTCAGAGATTCCGCATTGGAAAATGCTGCTGAAATTGCTTCATTGGATGTGAATTCATTGGTAACAACAGGCGTAACAAATTCCACAACTGTGCTTCCAAAAAAGCAGCCACAATACACGCACATAACCTTTGCTGTGCTCTTTCTGTACAGCACGGAAAAGGCAACTGTAAATTTCTTTAAATAGAGCCTACAAATAACCTTGTATTATTGTTACCCTTTCTATAATCCATCAATACCTGCAGGTTGGGGTGGGGGGCATTTCTCAGAAGGAAAGGAGACTTTCTGGCCTGCAGACTGACAGGACTCTATGGTGCAACAGAGTCCACTGGTGTCCAAACTTCAGCCCTCCAGATGTTTTGGACCACAACTCCACAGTCCTTTGCCATTGGCAATAAGCTTAGAATTCTGGGAGTTGTGGTCCAAAATATCAGGAGAGCCGAAGTTTGGACATGCCTAGTCCAAAACATCTGGAGGGCTGAAGTTTGAACACCCCTGCTTTAGTCAGTCCCGCTGTTGCTGCTATCATATTGCAGTATTGGAATGATGCAGCCCAAGTGGGTTTCAGCAGATTTAATGCAGTCTCCCGACCCAGGAAGGTGCCTGGATGGTTCAGTAGTTTAATGGTATTCATTCACCACTTACAGGTGAGCAAAGTGTTGGATGGCCAAGCTAAATGTATTGCCACTGAAACATTGCAAGCCACAAATACTTACAATGGCCAGAACCCGAATGATGTTTGCATATGTCTACTGGGCTGATTGTAGCTAGGTCACATGCCTGGTCACGCACTTGACTACAGAACTGAAATGTACTCTGGGACCTTATCATGGCAAGCCACACAAAGCTTGCACAAACACAAACAGAATTCTACCATTATGTGCCATCTTCTACATAGCTACTTCCGTGTAAGCACCAGAGAATTTTGATGAGCGTTCCTCCCATCTTAAGTTGATACAGGATTTCATGTAGCTTTCTATATGATGCTTTGATTCTATACCTTTCCATGAAGATGGCGAGCAACCCTGATTAAGCATCAGATGTTCCATATTTACTGTTTGTTTCATATTTGACATCTGAAGTGACACATATATTCCTCGTTTATATACCTACAAAAGACACTATGGCTGAAATCATATTCTATAACTTAAGCCCACATTAGGCTTTCAAAAAAAAGGGGGGGGAGGGAGGAATTAAACATTTCTTACTTCTGCTTTCAAGCATCCATGGCTCCAGTGTAATGCATTTCAGTAATGACAGTAGGAATTTGCAGTAATTAAAGATTTCCTCCTCCTGTTCTGTGGTTCCCATGGCTTCTTAAAAATGAAAGGCCATGCACAGCAACCATAGGAACCTCAATAAAGGCATAGGAAATATTATTATTTCCTACTAATTATATCATCAGCCTTTTGGAATAGGATTCTAGTCCTAGCATCATGAATCCATGAGAAATATCTGTGTTGCCTCGATTGTCGGAATGAATACTTAACTCTCTGGAATCTCCATTTCTTCATTATAATTGTACGTTCTTGGCTACATATTGGAGATGATGGTAGAAATACATGTTTTAAGCAAAAAAATAAATAAATAAAAAAAAAGCGCATTGCCTGATATACTGGTGTACTTCAGATAGATTGAAAATCTAAAAACAGTTTTCAGATGTCCAGTATCAAATCTTGTTAGTGCGGGATGCTTGGGACACTTTCTCAACATATTTATTTACTTTTTTTTGAAACATGGGGTTTCTTTGTAGCTTACTGCCCCCCACCCCCTTTCTTTCTGTAAAGGAAAGAGATATATTCCAGGTTTCTTCAAACACTCCAAAGGACCTTATTGAAGCTGCCTAATGAACAGAGCATAGGTTGGTGGTGGTGTAAAGAAACGTATCTGTGCTGTCTTTTCCATGCCATGGTGACACAACGGGAACTGGTTACTATGGCGGCTCCTTTCATTACTATGTTCTTGTAGAGTTTTGTTCCTATTCTTGGAATCTAATTGCTCTGGACTAGCAGGAGGTCTTCTTATCTAAGACACAGACCTGTAACAATACTGTATGCGTCATGGATCTGATGGCATGCATGCTGCATATTAGCAATACTGTATTTCTTTCAGTTGGGTTCCTCTTCACTCCTTACCTAACCCTTACCTAACCCTTGAAATGTGTATTTCTACTCCTTTAAGAAAACATTTGTGAGGCGGATGGTAGGCTCCCATGAAGTAACCCTTGTTCATTTAGATTGGTTTGGTTCTTGCACAAATAGCATATGTGGCAGAGCTTGTAATGCAGGATCCCAGAAGAACTTCTGGTTGTCAGCTTTGCTAAATCTACCAATATTTGTTTGTGTGGTTTTCATGGTTCAGATGCACAAAATGTCATAAAACAGGACAGCTTCTCTGATTAACTAGTCCTTTCTTAGAATTCTGGATGGTTATTGGGTGTGTGTGTGTGCTTGTTTAATTGCTTTTGTTCTAACTAAATTTGGAATCACCTCCTGTGAAAACAAGCTGTACAGAGACAAACAAAATGAAATCTTAACAGTTATATTCATTGATATTGTTTTTGAAAGTAATTAATGCAAATAAATATGTATACAGTTATTGCAAAGTCGGGCAAGCACAAACTATCTAGGAATCTTTGGATTATAGTTTACACTGTGATTACTTACTGGTACTTGACTTGGTTTTTTATTTCCATCCAAACTGAGACAGCATAAAAATCACAGATCAAAGCTAGTTCAAAGTGGTGATTGGGATGCATGACATGTCTGTATTGTTTGTTTGCTTGTTTTGCTTCATTAATAAAAAGGGTAGGGAACCAATATCTCGAGATGTTAATTCTGAATGTGTTGGCTGAGTTATTCGCTGGGACTCCACTTTGTGGATAGAGGTTTGTGAACATCATCGGCTTTGATTTTTTTTTTTTGTCTCCCAAATTACAAACAGTTCACTTCAGCCAATTTGTCTGTTTTGATTTCTGTTGGAATGTTTAAAAATATTTGTATGTCATTGTATTCATCTGAAACGCGGAGGCAGGGAGGATCATGAAAGGAAACAAAGGGCTGTGACATGGGAGAGAAGGGTGAAACTCAGTGCCTTAACTACTGCTTGAGCACCAGTGTAAACAAAAGTTTCCATCAGAGCTGCTACTCTGGATTGTTAATCTCCCAAGTGACAAAGCATACAGTGCTTCAGAGAGCCCTGACTCCGTTTGAGTGCCACTTCCTCACTTTGCTTCAGATTAGTTAGGCAACTGGACTGATACCTCTACTTTGCTTTGCTTTCCAAATACTGTAAATTGTGGATCTGAAGCATATCCTTAATTGTGGGTATTTTACACTGATGCTGGGCCAGTTGTGCAGACTCTTAATCCATTTTGTCATCTGTCCCTAGTTTCCCCATTGGTTTATTGTTATGTTAAGGCCATCAGTTCAGTGATGGCAGTGGTTCTCGACCTGTGAGTCCCCAGATGTTCCTGGACGGCAACTCCCAGGAGTCTTCATCACTGGTTGAGCTGGCCAGGATTTCTGGGAGTTGCAGTCCAGGAACATCTGGGGACCCACTGTGGTCTTGAGGTGGAGCAGATGGCAAAAGTAGAGGGGAGGCCTTAGGCTTAGTACCACAATGGAGAAATTCTTTTCCTCAGGAGGTCCTTCTGATGCCTCCTTTCTTCCTCTTGGGGTCATTTAAAAATGTTTGCAGGATTTTAAATTTAGCTCTGCTCATTGCTGATTTGGGCTGGTGTATTAGGGTCCTGCTGTTTGGGATGTTTTCACTGTAAGTATTTTTTCCTTCTTCCTTTTCTTCCCTGGGAATTTCTGCAAAAGGGCAGTAGAGGCCTTTGACAGTACGGTAGAAATAAGAACACCATTGCTGACTGTATATAAACAGAGATGGGCCTAGAGTGCGAGCAGGAAGAGAAGATATGACAATGGGAGTGTTTGGGTGGGTAAACAGGGATTGTTGAGGCAGCACAAGCTTCTCAACAAGGCACCTTGAAATAAGCTTGCTATCTCTGGTGGACTTGGTGAATGAAAAATTGCCTGAGCTGACAGCACTATTTTCCAGTAGTACAGTATAGTGCCAAATGAAGAAGGTGCTTGGTGCATATCTTAAAGTTTTGTTTTCATAAAGTATATGTTCTAGGACAGTGGTGGCGAACCTTCGGCACTCCAGATGTTTTGGACCACAACTCCCAGAATTCCAAGCCTGTATTGCCAGTGACAAAGGACTGTGGGAGTTGTGGTCCAAACCATCTGGAGTGCCAAAGGTTGGCCACCACTGTTCTAGAAAGAATCCTACTTTTGTTCATAGGAGGGTTTCTGTTTTTCATGCCCTTTTGGGACGCTTCTGTCCCCCTAACCCCCCCTCCCCATTTAATGATCCAATGTAACAAAGTCTCTTCTTTCAGTATCAGCTCTCTAAATACTCCCCAATTTTATCAAGTGGCTCTTGGCTTGTTTTCTTGTGTAACTTTGGTTTCCCTCATTTCAACTCCCAGTGTGTGGGCAATATTTCTCTGTATGGAACCTTTTTTAAAAAAACTGTCCTCAGGCAAATTCTTAGCCATCTGGAGGGGAAAGGGAGATTCAAAATATTTCTTCTCACCCCTTCCTCTCCTGTTCAGCAGTGCCTGTAAAGCTGTGCTCCCCTTTTCTCTCTGTACAGCACTGATTTTTAGCCAGGCCGAATGTCACTCAGTATTTGTTCCTAGTTCAAACGTTGTGTAGTTTTCCAAAACGCAACTTCCATCTACTGCTTTAAAGTGGCATGGTGTGTGAGGGTGTAAGGTCCTGTTGTAAATATCCACGCATCTAATAGCCCTCCGGTCATTTTCCTACAGACATGTTGTCTCTGAGATCTCTTCTGCTTCATTATTATTTTTTACTTTGAGGTCCTCCAAGCATGCAGAAAAAGCCTGCTGTTATTATTCTTCCAGCCCCCCGCTTGAAGTGTGACAGTTCTGGGAGGGCTACTGTGTTGTTTATTCTTGACATCCAAGCGAGTGTGGCATCAACACCGAGGTTAAGACATGATTATAAGGTCGGATTCTGCGCCCTTGAGAAGCTCCTCAAGGAGGCAGCCAGCGAAGGCTTTCTGTTCCTGGAATGTAGAAAATCATGTCCTTACTTACCGGAACAGCAGAGGTTAAGACAAGCGAAACAGCAGTAGCAGAGCCACGCGTAAGAGAATGTTCAAGGCACAGTCTTTTATTTGGCAGCTACTGATCATGATATTGCATAAAAGATGGTTCTGTCTGATCACAACAAGGATGTTGAGGATGATCAGATTTTTGTTTTTTTAGTGTGCATTTTGGTTTCTCTTCACTGAGGGGCAGCTGAAATTACTCTTCTCAGCTTGTTGAAGTCCTAAACCTGGGAGGGAATTAGAAATGAATATACAGTGGTACCTTGTATAAATGAATTAATTCATCCCAAATGAAATTATGTTAAGCAAATTTTCCTTTATACAAAATTCCCATAGGAATGCATTGAAAACAGAGTAATCCCTAATCGCAACCATTTTTATGTTGTACAGATTTGCCCCATAGGCGATTCTGTTAAGCAAATTTCCCCTATCTCTGGAATGTTTTATGTTGTACAGATTTTATGTTATACAAACCGTTTGTTATACGAGGGTCCACTGTACATCGTACAGTTTTTTCCTGCTAAAGTAATGGAAAATACAAGTTGTAAAGTGGAGGCTTGCAAAGCCCGGTACTGTATACCTTGGCCAGTTTTTACAGTGGTGATCCTCTTTGAATTTACTCTTCAGAACTTACCTCATATTTCAGAAAAAAGTTAACCATTCTCAGGTTTTTTTTGTTTGCTTAAAAGTATTTAGAGCAACAAAAGTGTCCATCTGCCCGTACTAAATCTGTATGTACTTATCTCTTTGCATCATAGAAAGGCATTATTTAAGAAACTCCCTTCCTTAGTTGCCTTAAGGCTTAGCCCTATTTAAACTCTATGTGTTAAATTAGACTTACTGGGTTGAAGAGTGGCATACTCTAGCCTTGCTGTCTCCTTCATGAATTGACTTCGCCCTGCTTCACACGGAGGGCATTGAGCCTGCCTTCCATAGAGGCTCTCGACATGACTTGGAACCCTGCTTCTTTAGGACCCCGACTCAAGAGAGGAGTCCCCCCCCATGCATAGCTGAGGCCAGTCCTTTTCAGATCTCTTAACCTCGATTTGACTGAAGCTGTCAGCTGCAAAGTTGGTAGCTCGGCGGATCGAATCCTGGGTGCCAAGCAGCAGAGTGAGCTCCTGCTGTTCACCCCAGCTCCTGCCAACCTAGCAGTTCATAAGCATGCAAACACAAGTAGATAAATAGGTAGCGCTGTAAAAAGTGGGAAATTAAAACAGTGTTCCGTGCACAGAAATGTGTTTCGGCCATGCTGGCCACATGGTGACAGACTTGCAGAACATTGGCTCTTTGGCTCAAAAGGGAGTTGAGCACCGCCCCTAGAGTCGGACACGACTAGCATGCATATGTGGGGGGAACCTTTGTCTTTTACATGGGGTAAGTTTAATCGGATACACAATGCCGAGACACCACTTCTGTCTCAGGTGAACAGAACATTGCAAGCCTCCGCTGAGCAGAGGCCTTCCCAAAACAAACCAGAAAAGTCATGTGGGATAACTACAACTTAACTAGCGTTCCTTGTGTTAAAATTACCCTGAGAGAGCTTGAAGCTCCAAACCTGGGTTTCATCTGACTGTAGTTTCCTTCTGTGTTTCATTGGTAGATTAAAGCAGATTTATTTATTTTTAACTCACGGAGCGCTTGCCGATGGTTCCTGAGACGTTGCAAATGGATTCTTCATGTACCCTGTCTGCATAATTAATGCTTTTGTGGCATTTCTCATAAGAGCAAATGCGAATCCTTATTATTCATTGGTTAAAGCTTTTGCCGGAGTGTCTAAAGCGTAGATGAGCTACAAGGCTCTGAAACAAAAAGCAGGGAAGTGAACAGGAGGGGCCGACTACAAGATGCTCATTCGTGCATTTTGTCTCTTGCTTGTCTGTGTGTGGACATGTCTGGTTTTAACTATTATAAACAGATTCTTGTAACGCTGCTTAAGATATAAAGCCAAGGTGGATATGAGTTAAATCAAATAGATTTAAATCATGATTAAAATCACAACTTAATTTTTTTTTATATTTAAATCACCCAAAAGCACCAGTTTTTTAAAATTATGATCATGATTTAAATGAATTTGATTTTCCCAAAATCATTGATTTTTTTACCCATCCTAATAAAACCCAAGTAATATAGCTATTTTTTTCAGGGTATAATGAAATGTGTTTTTGGATATCAATATGCCAGACAAACAAACCTATATGTGCAGTTACTTGCTGTAGAAGAGATATATTAAATTTTGTCTCCCTGTGTTATGGAGTTGTTGATTTTTCAGATCCTAAGGTAAAGGTAAAGGTTCCTACTGCACACGCATGCTAGTCGTGTCCGACTCTAGGAGAGGCGCTCATCTCCGTTTCTAAGCCAAAGAGCCAGTGTTGTGCAAGTCTGTGGCTGTGTGGCTGGCATGGCAATGCATTTCTCCACACGGAACACTGTTTACCTTCTGGCATTTTAAGGTAAAAAGTCCTAGTTCATCCCAATTCTTTCCAGTGGTGGTGGGGGATGGTGAGAGTATTCCACCGCCAAAAATCAGTGGATGAAATCCAACTTATGTCTTCCTGTTAGTCTTTATATTAGTAGTTTTAGAAGAGATAATTGTGTTATTCTGAGCTAGTATATCAGGCAAAAAGAAAATAAAAAATAAAAAATGAAGAAGACAAAAGCATTCTGTTACCTTGTAGACTAATTGCTAAATTTTAATGTGAACAAATCTGAAGACATGGATTGTCCACCAAAGCTCACATTAAAAATACAGTACTTAGTCTTTAAGATGCCCCCTTTTTTTTTTCTTCTTTATATTTACCTCTTTGCTTTGTTTTTGTTTTTGCCTAATATGTTAGACTTTATTTTGCAGTGGATTTGACAAAGATTTTAATTCTGGCAGAAATTCCAAGTATTCTCCACTACTTCTAGCCTATGTAGTTCTTTCCTGTTGCTTCATTTAGTAGGAAATAATCTGTTCTCTCCATGGCACTGTCCTTGTAAAACATAATATGTAAGACTAGTAGACTGGGAGTGAGGGAAGTCTTGACTCAGTCTTCCATCACACTCTAAATGTCAAGGTTCCTTCAAAAGTCACATCTTTCCTAGGAGGGGTAGCAGCTCAGGACCAGAATCAGCAGTACACCTCCATTTGAAGGGCAAAGGGCACTCATTCAAAAAATGAGGATGTACACATATTAGACAGAGAAGATAGGTGGTTTGAGAGAGGAGTCAGGGAAGCCATTCATGTGAGCATTGAAACTTCCTCCCTCAACAGAGGTGGTGGCCTCAGGCATAGTCTATCTGCTACTTATCAGGCTGAGCTTTCCAAAGTATCCAGACAAATGAAAAAGCCTTCACCACCAAGGCCATAGCTAAAGACTCATACTTTATAGGTTTTAGCACCTTAGGGCATTGTTCATCTTAAGGCTACGGATACTATTGTCTACTTAACGAGCCTATTCAGGCCATTGTTCATCTTATGAGCCTATCTCAGACCAGGGTGACAAGAGGTCAAAGCTGACTATAAGATGGACGACTCGCACTAGCTATATTCAGACTGAGGAAGCTGTTTGTTCATCAGTCTGAATACAGCAAAATGTTTCTGTCTCTCAAGAAAAAGAAGTCCAGTAGCCATGACTCAACTTCCAGATAAACTCACCTGGATGACTGAGAATCTTCACAGACATCTTTCCTAGTACTCTTTGTATCATTTTGAAGTCCGCAGAGGTGGAATACAAGAGCAGTCCTGAGATCTCTAAAAAGATTGAGAACCAGGAGATTACAAAGCAAGAGACCTGGGCTGATTGTGAGATCATTAACAGAGTGGAGTGCCAGCAGCTTTTGTATCTGTCAGCAGGCACTGGTATTCTGGAATGTGTTTCCGCTCCTATCCAAGTTCTCTGTGACAGTAGTATTGGCACAGGTTGCCCTCTGCCAAAGATAAGGGGACACATAACCTGCCTTTCAGAGTACAGATCTGTAGCTGTCCAAGGTGCTTGATAACTTAAGCCTGGTAAGAAATGCCAATAGAAAAGTATCATCTCTCCTTGCATCTGTGTTTATTTACTTATTATGCATCTTCAGTAATAATGATAAACAATGCATATTTGAAAGTGGAGAAGCTCATGGATACTTAGTACGTACATTCATACCCATGCTTTCCTATACCAATGGTTGAGGTACGCTTATGCACACTATAGTAATCCCCTGCCATTTCATGTTTCATATACTGCGGTCCTGGTATATTACGGGATCACAGTATTTAAAACAAAGGGCTCCTGGGGCAAGTTGTGTGGGCCCATTTGAGGCCTCCTGCACTTACCCCAGGCCTGGTGCTGCCCCAAACGGGCCTTTGACGGGCTTCCAGAAGTGGTTTCTGGCAAACCAGAAGTGACTTAAGGATAATCAGAAACCACTTCTGGGTCCTCCAACAGGCCAGGAAAGCCCATTGGAGGCCCGCTCAGGGCAGGGCCAGACTTCGGGTAAATGTAGGAGGCCCCAGATAGGCCCCCCAGTCCTGACTCAACCCAGCATTCGCATATTGTGAATTTTCCATTATCGTGGGTTGGGTCGGGTCATGAGGGTTAGGGACCTGACCCAACCTGCAGTACTTGAAAATCTACAATATGCGGATGCTGGGTCGAGTCGGGGGTGCTGTCTGGGGCCTCCTATACTTACCTGAGTCCTGACGCTGCCCCAAACAGGTTTCCGATGGGCTTCTGGGGCCTGTTGTCAGCCTCAGAAGTGCTTTCTGATGATCCGGAAGTCACTTTCTGGATCATTGGAAACTACTACATATCAAAGACAATCCACTACATATCAAAGACACTTGTCAACCACAATATGAAGCACCAACTGACTTTCCTACCAACCAGGTGTAATCTCTCTATTTTGATCTCTATATTTTGCTACCACCTATAAATATTTGCTATGTACTATCACTTTCTTTTATGTCTGAGGAAGTGGAGTAGTCCACAAAAGCTCACATTAAAAAAAAAAAGTCTTTCAGATGCCAACATGGTTTTTTTTTTTTATTTGCTCCTTTGTTTTCTTTATTTATTTTGTTTTTCCCTGTAATGCTAAACCCAAAGGACTCCCTTTTGTTCATTTCTTGGCACTCAATATTTGCCCCTATTCTGGAGGACTAGATATGGCTGGGTTCTGGGTTTTCAGAGGCTGGAAAAGCCACCTCCCTTATTCCTTGTAAAACCAGCTGGCTTTAGATTTGGAAGAAGAATGGAAGATACAGTAAGTGAATCTGTCAGGTAAATAACTTCCTAATCCCTTGTCTTATACTTGAACATTTTGGAAGCATATGGAGCCGGTCACAGGATGGGCCTTTGCTGGCATTGCCAAGCACACAGCTGTCAAGCTTAGCTCTTTTTTTCTCTCTCTCTCTCACACACTCTGCCTTTGGACTGTTCTCTTCCATTTTCCAAGTTGACGGTAACCATTGCCAAAGATGTGCTTTTAGGCCTTTCTGTTATTTGTGGTGCTAGTTTCCAGTGAACAGAGAGGAAGGTATGTAAGACAAATTGGAAAAGAAATTGCACTGCGCCCCAGAGAGCGAAGCCATGTGACATGCAGAACTGAGGAGAAAGTGGGTCTGTGGCTTTTATTTCCCTTCTCTCTTTGAAAGCAGCCACTGTCTCAGCTGAGAACAAAGTGAACGCTAATAAAATGGCATCCACACTCCACACATGGGACCTCCTTGCTGGACTTTGGAGTCATAAGGGGCAGGAATTTCCTGTTGTGTTCGCTTTGAATGGTGAAAACAAGTGGAAACTGGGCAAAATAAAAGCAGTAGATGCTGTTAAAACCCAAATGAGTTCCATTGAACATTTGGCTTTCTTTTTTTTAATTGAAAGAAAGTGTCTCGGCGAAGCTTCTGGTTATTACAAAAAGGTGATAGGGATTTTTCCATGAATAAATTCTCTCGACCATTTTCTTGGCAGGAGTGTCAAAAGAAATAGATTTTTGTATAGAGGCACAAAGGAACAAAATAAGCCCATTGAAAATATAGATGCCTGTGACTGTGTGGCTGAATGCTTTACACTGTGACTTTGGAACATTCTTGCTTACGGTCGTCATGTTTGCCTTGAAGGCTCCAGGGACCGATCTTCCTCAGATCTGTTCCAATCATGCTTTACAGTGGAACCTTGACTTACGTCATTAATCTGTTCCAGTGGTCTAGACTTAAGTCAAACATGACTTAAGTCAAACGAACGTTTCCCATAGAAAGTAATGGGAAAGCGGATTAATCCGTTCCAGATGATGAAAAAGACCCCCGAAAACAGCAATTTAACACAAATTTGACTGGGATAGGAGATTCCTTCTGGGGATGTAAATGAAATGTCTCTTCAAAGAGAGGAGGAGGCAGTGGAATTATAGTCCACAAATTATACGCCTCCACTTTTTAATGTTCATAGCAACAATGTCTAACATTTAAGTTTTACTGATTTTTAACCTGACGTTCCAAGTTCTGAACAACTCTATGCTTACCATTAGAGTCCCACAACTTTACAGCTCCCCAACTAAAATGCTTCCATTGTGGACCAGACTTCTGCAGCCAGATTTTTTACAAGACTGAGCCGACTGTCTAACCAGCGAGGCCAGCCCCGAGCTCCCGGCCCTTCTTTTCCTCCGGCAGCGGCGGCGGCTTCGGTGAGGCCGAGGACCAGCTCCAGGTGCTCGGAGCTGGCCCCACCGAAGCCGCTGCTGCCAGAGGAGAGGAAGAAGGCAGGAGCAGTTGGGAGGTGGCAGCCACAATCCTGGGTCGTGGCTGCCTCCCAATTCCGGTTCCTTACGCCGGGGCTCCGAGCTGTAAGTCAAAGCCTGCGACTCAAGTCAAACAGGCCCCTTCTTGCTGCAAGTCAAATATGATGCAAGTCAAGCAGTATGTAAGTCAAGGTTCCACTGTAATTGGAGGTGCCAAAGACAGAAGAAACTCAGTTCTCTGACAAGAACATTTAGACTTGATCAGTGAATGAAGCACACAAAATATAGCTAAAATTGGAAAAGAGGGCTCGTAACCACTTGGACTACTTAAAAATGTTTTCTTTTATTTTCATCCATTGTGAATAAATAAAATATAGATTCTCCATCTCTCCCTCCTCTCTTCTGTGCTCCCACCCTCTGCCCCTTCTCACGTAAAGCTGTTTGGATGAAAAGTCTGTCCATAACAATTACAGTCTCTCATTTTAGCCAATTGGTAGTAAGGGAAATGGATTATTGCCTCATTTGGTCACTGAAATGGTTCCAAGGTTCAGAGGAGTTGGGAATCCATTGCTAGTGCCTCATATAAAAATCTGTAAATGTTAAGTGAAAGAATGTCATTGGTTTCAGCGGGCTTTGGAAACATCATTTAGTCCTGTCTGTATGAGTTCCACCCAACATTTGACAGATGAAAAGAACTATCCCTGTGTAGTGGTAGGGAAGACCCCTGAATGCTTTGGTAAACAAACCATACAGCTTTGGGGCACAGGTTAAAGCATCTGAGTTTTCCTAATTAAAAGATGATGTATAAAGGAAGTGACAATGTAGACTTGACTTTCATCTCTGCTTCTGTGCAGTTTGGTCCCTATCCAACAAAGACTTTCACTTCATGGAAAGTGGGAGTGCTCCCCTTGAACTGAGTGTTCATCTTAAAGTGTGCCTCACAATTCTCGGGTACATGCAATGATTCCATGGAAGAGTCTTGGGCTTTACCTCAAGAAGCAAGTGGGTCCAGAACGTGTTCTGTGAAGCAAGTTTACCTTCCTGTTCTGCATCGATTGGGTTCTCCTATTAGCAACTCGGTGTACACTGCAAGTAGTTCTTGTGTGCTGTCAAGTTGCCTCCGACATACAGTATAGTGATACTTTGGATCAAGTGATCTATAGCAGTGTTTTTCAACCTTCTTTGGGCAAAGGCACACTTGTTTCATGAAAAAAATCACGAGGCACACCACCATTAGAAAATGTTAAAAAATTTAACTCTGTGCCTATATTGACTATATATAAAGTAATTTTTCAAATTTTCCCACGGCACACCAGGCAACATCTTGCGGCACACTAGTGTGCCGCGGAACAGTGGTTGAAAAACACTGATCTATAGAATGTCCTATCCTCCACTGCTCTGCTTCACGACTGTCAACCGAAGCAAGTCAGTTCATCTGCTCTTCCTGCTGCCTTCCACTTTTTCCAGTATAATTGTCTTCTCCATAGAATCCTGCCTTTTCTTGAGGTGCCCAAAGTAGGACAGTATCTGTTTTAGTATACTGTATTTTTTTGCTCATTAAGATGCACTGGACTATAAAATGCACCCAGTTTTAAAGGTATGCATATGCATCTCCAGCCATGCTGCTCTTTGGTGGCCCGGAGCAGCATGGCTGAAGACTAAAATGTGAAGACAAGCTGGACCCCTGCCTGGATCTCCGTGTTGGGAAGCCTCCAGCCCTTGCAGAGGCCTCTGGACCCGGTGCAGGTCCCAGCCCAAGCTGTAGCCCCAGCGGAGGCTTCCCAACCCAGCTGTTAAAAAAAAACCTTGCATAATTGATTTGTTCCATAGACTAGAAGACAGAGAGTAAACAGCCCTACTGGATACCATAGAGATGAGAAACAGGCTAGAGAGTAACCATTCACCATGATGACCATATATCTGCTCTTCAAGATGGGCTGAATGGGAGACCTTCTTCCCCTGGATTCACATTCTGCCTATCTTGAAGAGTGGCTTTATGGTCATCATGGTGGGTGGTTTCTCTCTACCCCATTTCTCATCTCTATGGTCCCTGGTTGGGCTGTTTACTCTCCCTCTTCTATTCTATGGAATAAATCAGTCATGTAAGCTATTCTTTTTTAACAGCTGGGTCAGGAATCCTCCACTGGGGCTGCAGCTGGGGTGGGAGCTAAACTGGTCCGGAGGCTTCTGCAGCAGCCTCTCTGGAGGCTCCCAGTGTGTGCGTGGGGGGGAGGGGAGAGTGTATTAGCCCTATAAGATGCACAGACATTTCCCCTTGCCGTTGGGGGGAGAGTGCATCTTATAAAGTGAAAAATACAGTATTTGGTTCCAGAGATGGTTTGTGTTTATTGCTCTAGGATCCACTTGTTCATCTTTCTGGCAACCCGGAGTATCTGCCAAGCTCTCCTCCAGCACCACATTACAAACGCATCCATTTCTTTTTGTCCTGTCAGCTATCTTAACTGTCCAGCTTTCACACCTCTACATGGTGATCATAAATATAAGAAATACAATATTACACGATACATGAGTTTATACTATGCATACCTTATTTGTCATCATGTAGCCTAAGGAAATGGCTCACTCTTTCTTACAAAAACCCTTCCAGATTTGCTTAACACAGTTGCAAAAAATGACCATGGGATGAAACTGTAAACGATATGTCATCTTTCATTTTATATATATATATATATATATATTTGTCACTCTGCCCTGTTGAAATATGTAGGTGTGACTGAAACAAAATTGGTTTTAAAAAGTGGTTAGCTCTTTCAATATGCTAATACATAAAATGTTTGTCAAAAAGCTTCACTTTTTTGCTTTTTTTACTCCAAATAATTGTTTAGCACCTCGCTGAATCAATGTATGTAGTGACAATGGGAGAATGCACACCATTTGGTAAACAAAATTAAATTTGCACATTGCAAATTAGCTGCTGACTGCATTGAAGCTCTGGTCACCAAATGCCTTTACAAGTAATGCACGTTCTGTGTAAGAAATATGTCCACCTTGGATGCCTGAAGCATCAAAATTACATTGCCTAGATTTTTAATGTGATCTACTCTATATACCGAAATACTAAACCAAAAAATGCTAAGCCTATGGAGAACAAAGACAACACACTCTGCCTAATGGATAAAAGCTGAAAAAGCATCTCCCACCAGGGCAAGATGGTCTAGCTGGACCATCTGGAGGTCTCTTCTAGAAGTGAAGTAGGAAGATCAAAAAATAATCAAGTAAAATATGGCTACTTGGATACAGAACAAATTTTCTGTGACTGTAGAAAAAATTCAATCCATGTTGCATTTATGTGCATGCAATGTATACCCCACCATGTGTATCTACAAAAAAATCTGGCAAATGACCTAGGTAATGCTACTGAAACATCCCATTTCTAATTTTAAAAATTTCCTAATTATCTTAATGTTTTAATTTGTTTTTAATTTTACCTATATTCCATAAACATAACTACTTTTAAATGTGTAACATTCTGAAAGAGAGAGAAAATGAAAGAATCCTCTCCTCCCCCACCTTCTGCAGTTCTGTCCTTTCAGTCGTCCTTAAAATAAACCAAATTTAGGAGGATGGGTATGTCTGTAATTTATACCTTTAAAGAGAATTCTGCCCTCTTTTTAATTGCTTCCTTACTCTCAAGCCGTTTGGGAATTGTGTTTTTCAGATATTCTCTTGTAATCTGAAGAGCTAAAATATAACTTTAAAAAAGAAAGAAAGAAAGCTGAGATTCTGTTCTAATTGCTTGTCTTTAGTGCCTGGGGCATTAATAAAAACATCAGATATTGCAACTGAAGTGATAATATTGCAGCATTGATTTCTAGGGCTTTTATTATGCTCCTGAGTGTTCCTCTGGTCTCTCTTGTCTTACTATTGCAGATGTTGAAGGCAGTTATTTGCTGGCTTCTCAAAAGCTTACATTGAACATTACCACATGAGGTTTTTACATTATTGGTATGATGGTAATATAAAATACAGAGTAATATATTTCTGCCATAAATATCTTGGCGTGAGTCTGCCAAGTTGCCATTCAAAGAAGGACATTGCTGAGCATTTTGAGGTGTGGTATAAACACATCCAGTGATGTTTTATATCTTGAATTGTCCACAGTAAAAATAACTGTTAACACCTTATTTCCAGGCTTATCACTGTAAACTGCTTAGACATGACAATTTCAGAGCAGTGTATGAAAAAAGTAAAAACATGCCCTAAACACAATGTGCACATTTAAGATACAGGGCTAATATTACTGCCAACCAAATGCCTGAAAGGAAGGGACCTAGATAAGTCAATATGAACATTAAATCCCATTAATTCTGTCAGCCTGCTGTTAGTTGTGGCTCCTGGTTAAATTTAGCCTACAATGTTTGTGTTGTTCATTAAAAAGATGGTAAATAAAACATGTAGAGAGAGGGCTTTCACAAGTAGACACACCTGGGGCAGAGTCATACAGTGCTTTACATTTGGGAGGGGAAGGGACCAGAGGACACAAAATAAACAGATGCCATTTCATGGGGAAGAGTTCCTGTATGCACCATTCATCGCTTTGCGCTGCCTTCCTGTGTAGTTTCAAGTACCTGTGACTGCACTTCCAGGGGTTAACAACATCTGTGCTATTCAGAGGGATGAGTAGTGAATGAATAACCCGTGTGCCTTTGCCACCGAGGTGGTACTCGTGAATGCTTTACACTCGTAATATAGAACACTGTACCTCTGTTTCAAAATGCTGTGTGAAAGGAAGCTACCACAAAATATCTCTGTGTATGAGACATATGGATCGAAACATCTACTTGCATCTTGTGCTTTCCTCTAAGTCAGTTTTTCTTCTTACAGTATGGATTGGAAATAAAATAAAATGAACATATATATGTCATGACTACTGAAACACATTATTCCCACCTGTTTAAAGAACAGCAGTATGCTTACCTTATACTATAACTATACCACGTTTCCCCGAAAATAAGACACTGTCTTATTTATTTTTTCTCAAGAAGACACACTAGGGCTTATTTTCAGGGGATGTCTTACTTTTATTAAGTATAATATGCTTAAATGTCAGCCCTGCACACAACCATAGCCACGCCCATCACTAGGTCTTATTATCAGGGTTGGGCTTATATTTAACAAATGCATAGAAATACTGCTAGGGCTTATATTTTGGGGAGGTCTTATTTTCAGGGAAACAGGGTACCTTCGGCCGGCACTTATTCAGGGGCAGCACCTGAAGGGGGCAGGGGAGGGAAGCACTGAAAAACGGAGATGGGCGCAGAACAAAAAAACGAAACGACGAAACAGCATCACTCTGAATGAGTGCCTGCCGAAGGAGGTGAGGCTCAGAAGCACCCAACATCTGTTGGGTCAAAAAACAAACCAGTACCAGTTCGGCAGTCCATGCCCATCTCTACCTCCTAAGTGAGCCCCATTTGAG
Source organism: Phrynocephalus forsythii (assembly GCA_029282475.1). Lineage (NCBI taxonomy): Eukaryota > Metazoa > Chordata > Lepidosauria > Squamata > Agamidae > Phrynocephalus > Phrynocephalus forsythii. The sequence continues at coordinate 18,584,949 of JAPFRF010000001.1, forward strand.
TGAGTCGATTGCAATACTGCAGTCAGGCTCTGCTTACAACCTGAGTTCAATCCTGACGGGTTCAGAGGAACTCTCTTATGGTACAACAGTGGAACACAGTGCCTTGTAAGGTAGGCTCTCTTTCATTAGAGGTTTTAGAGCAGGAGTGAGGAACGTGCGACATGTGGACCCTATTTGATCTCTCCATGCAATTTTGCAGCTCCCAAGGCCACCCTAGACCCTCCCAGTTTATTTATTTTTTTATTTATTTTTACAGCTTATATGCCGCCCACTACCCAAAGGTCTCTGGGCGGCTTACAACAAGGAATTAAAACAGTTAAGACATAAAATATCAATAAATAATTAAAACAACAGCAAAACCTTATACTAAAATCATCACTAAAATTGCCATCAAAGGACCCCAGTCTATGTTGTATCAATTAAAAAACTTCTGGAACAGGAAGGATTTTACCTGGCGCTGAAATGTCATCAATGTTGGCGCCAGGCGGATCTCAATAGGGAGGGCATTCCATAACTTGGGGGCAGCTGCCGAGAAGGCCCTATGTCTACAAGCCATCCCTCTCACCTCCTTGAGGGATGGCTCTTTCAAGAGGGCCCCCTGGCTAGATCTTAATTGCCGGGTAGGTTCTTACGTTAGATCCCTTCCAAAGGTGTGCCTCCGTCACCCTTTGAAATAAACATGCTCTGAACTCAGGAGAAAGGCTGAGTTAGGTGTGTGTGGTAATCAATAAGCAGAAGGGGTAGCCCTTGGAGCACTAAGAAGCTTTTTTCTAACCTTGGAAATTTTAGATTTTTTCTCTTTTTTTTTTAAAGCTACACATTCTTAATCAATATCTGTCTCTTGCTTTAAGTGATGGATTTGGCAATGGTTACATTCTCCCGGTTTCCTCTTTACCTTGTAGGTTCTGTGCTGTACCATTTTATCTCCAGCTGCCTTTTCTTCAGTATCTTATCTACTCCATACAAACCCATCTCTTCCTTTGCTTTAGTCAGGCGTACTATCATGGGAAAGTGTGGTTGTGTGGGACAGGTTTGGATGGCGATCCTCTGCTCCATACACCTTTGAAGTGAATAAACTAGGACTTTGAATTGCAAATTTAAAGATTGGTTTGGAATTAGGGCAGTATTAGAAGGGTCCGTTCTGAAGCATAAGCTGTCACACTTGAACGGCAGACACCCTTCCCAAAAACAGGCCTTGGTTTAATAATCTCTGGTCTTGTTGCTGCCACAAACCCACTTTGGGCTAAGGAAGAAGATTTGCAGAAACGAGATTACAGGAGACCTACAAGAAAAATGATCGGGCGTCTCATGAAGTGTCAGGTTATTTGGCCTTGGTTGTTGGCATTCCATGATCTTTTTAGTATCTGTTTTAGCTTCGATGTCAGAAATTTATGTGGTGCTGAACTATGGCCTGATGTTACATCCACACCTAGTGTCAGAATTATGTGCCTCCTTTCCTCTAATCTTGTGCATCCATTTTAACTATTGACTTCCACAAGGTGTTGTTGTTGTTGTGCTGTCCAGACTGGGCAGTGTGAATTGTCACTAACTATGGTAACTTTTAAAACCAGTCAGCTTCAAACCATGAGTGCAACTGATGACTAAACATGTTTCCGAATATCTTATTTAGGGAAAACTTAACACGGTGGCATTTCTTTCTAAGGCTTTATCTGTGGTTTACGGGTGCTTGTGCGTCTATTTGTGTGATGTCATCGCAACTGGCTTATAACACAGTTTCGACAATCCAGCCCTATTTTCACTAATGATATCAGACTGAGAATGTTGTGTATGGTGTTTATTGTGCTACATAATTAGATGGGAAGCAAGAATCCTTGTACTACAAGAATAATCACCGAACTGTTGAATAGGGAAAGAGCAGAGAAAACAGGAAATGGGATTCGGATAACAGCACAGTAGTTGGTAATCCTAAATTGGTCTAGCAATTTTTTAAAATAAAACTGTTTTTCTGTCTTTGATGGGAGTTGTGGTTTTTGTTTTAATAGTAAAGTGTCTATAAGGAATCCCAAAAAGCATAGGCAAATTACAGTGGTACCTCAACTTACGAATTTACTCCGTTCCGAATGCATGCTCTTAAGTCGAACTACTCTTAAGTCGGGATTGTTGTTGTTCATTCGTTCAGTCATGTCCGACTCTTCGTGACCCCATGGACCAGAGCTCACCAGGCCTTCCTATCCTCCACTGCCTCCCGGAGTTTTGTCAAATCCATGTTGGTTTCATCGATGACACCGTCCAACCATCACATTCTCTGTCTTCCTCTTTTCCTTTTGCCTTCGATTTTTCCCAGCATCAGGGACTTTCCCAAGGAGTAATCTCTCCTCATGAGGTGGCCAAAGTACTGGAGCCTCAGCGTCAAAATCTGTCCTTCCAGTGAACATTCGGGGTTGATTTCTTTCAGAATGGGTAGGGTAGATCTCCTTGCATTCCAGGGGACTCTCAAGACTCTCCTCCAGCACCATAGCTCAAAAGCATCGATTCTGCGGCAATCAGCCTTCTTTATAGTCCAGCTTTCACTTCCATGCATCACTACTGGAAAAACCATAGCTTTGACTATCCTGACCTTAGTTGGCAAAGTGATGTCTCTGCTCTTTAGGATGCTATCTAGGTTTGCCATTGCTTTTAAGTCAGGATACCTATTTTAAAAATTGAAAAGAATAAGTTAAAAAATAAAAAAATGGAAAAAAATTGTAAGTCGAGCAGACCATATCTAAAATTTGTAAGGCGGCAGTTAAAACACCAACAGTTTTCCCCTCTTAAGTCGAATTGCTCTTAAGTTGAGCTGCTCTTAAGTCAGGGTACCATTGGTATAAGACACAGTGGGACATGTTAGGAAAAAACATCAAAGTGATTTATCTATTTGTCCATATGGCTTTTAAGAACATGCCAGCCGGACTGTGTTTCTTATAAAATCGTGAACTGGAACTAGGACTTGAAGTGTTTGCTGGTGCTTAGTGATTTCTAATTGTGCATAGGATTGAAGCCATGTTGGTGATTCTATCTCAAATCTGCAAAAACCCGAGACAGCAAACCTCCTCCTACCAATTACGCTCTTTCATGAAATTTGAAATAATGGCATATCAAGAGTACCACCAAATACTTTCCTGTTTGCTTCCACTTGATCAGCATCCTAGTTTCTCCATACCATAAAAAAATAAGCTTTTAAAAAGTGAACAAATGTGTTTGTCAAGTCCTTGCGAGAGCCTGCAAGGTAGGAAAGGTTGCTTGAAGACTACAGGGCAGTGGTGGTGAACCTTTGGCACTCCAGATGTTTTGGACCCCAACTCCCAGAATTCTGAGCCTAGATAGCCAGTGACAAAGGACTGTGGGAGTTGTGGTCCAAAACATCTGGAGTGCCAAAGGTTCACCACCTCTGCTATGGGGCAGTGATGGCGAAACTTTTAGAGACTGAGTGCCCAAACTGTGATTCAAAACCTGCTAATTTTTCGCAAAGTGCCAATACAGCAATTTAATCTGAAGACATGTTGCTGTGAAGGGGCGATGTTGGGTGCCCACAGAAAGGGCTCCTTTGAGTGCCACCTTTGGCACCCGTGCCATTGGTTGGCCAACACTGCTCTAGTCTAGGGATGCATGTAGCCTGTTTGTCACTCACCTCTGCTGTCTTAGACTGAATCCTTGCCTGCGATTATTTTTCTTTCTTTTCATTTTAGAATGCTGTGGCTCTTTCTCACACTCAGTTTTTGTTTCAAATGTATGTTCATGGGTTTTTCCCTCCTCTTTCTTTCTTTCTTTCTTTCTTTCTTTCTTTCTTTCTTTCTTTCTTTCTTTCTTTCTTTCTTTCTTTCTTTCTTTCTTTGGGAGATGGGCTGGATGAGCTGGTTTTGTATTTCAGAGGCAGAAGGCAAGACTTGACCAGCTGGTCTCTCAAATTGACACAGGTGCAAGGACTGCAGGGGGTGGGATCCAAGAATAATTATAGGTTTCTGAAGCATCAGGCCTTGCCTGAAAGGGGGCTTATGGAGAAACTGTGCTTTATGGAAAATTAATGACAAGGCTCAAAGACTGTCAAGACCACTATGGTCGTTATAAGAGGAATAATGCCTTAAAGGGACAGCTCCCCCCCATCCTCTCTCCAGGAAATTAGGAGACCAGACACGGCATTTTTATGTCCAGCCAGCAGAGATGTCTTGTGACTGGCACTAGTTTAAAGCCCCCCCCCACACACACACACACCTCTTTAAAAGCATGGATTATGTACTCCATATTTACAGGAGAAACCCAGCATTCTCGCTCCTTGAAGAGCAGAAAATGAATTGTGTCCAAAGAGAGAGGGGAGCACTTTGTCCGTATGAGACAACGGAGGGAATATCCCGAAATGTGAATGGAAGAAGGGAGGATGAGGCCCGCTCCTGTCTGCATCCACAGGATAATTCCCAACAATGCTGTGTTTCCTTGACTATCCCACATTCGTTTGGGTGGCTAAAAGAATTAAGGAGCTGAACCATGGCGAAAAGATGGTCACAGGGCTTTACATCTCCCACATGTCGGTTCCGATGCCGTTGTGTTTGCACCTTTCCTCCCTTCACCACAAAATGGTTCAGATCAAGAGCCTTATCTCCTGCATCCCCTTTCCAGCCAGCGGAAAGTACCTGAGCATCAAAGCATAAAACTACCTGGTTTGCAACACATGAAATCTCCCAGTATTTTATCCTCCCTGTTTCCAACCTCAGTGCTTCCCTGTTAGCTATGCTGGGAGAGATTTGCATATTATTATTATAAATTCCCCCCCCCAGCTATTCGCCTCTCCTGTTTCAAAGAATGTCCCATTGTTCAAGTACTGGGGGTTGGGGAGGTGTTCCACAAAAGCTATTTCCTATGTTCATTTTTGCTGTTGGAGTTCAGTGGTCCACTCCTGAGGGCTCTGCCCAGCTGACAGCCACTGGCCAAGAAGGAGACTTTGGCGAAGGACAGAAAAGTCTTTCAAAATAGGATTAAAATGGTTGTCTTGTTGGTACCAGTCTACCTGCCGCTACCTCAGGCTAAGTTACAATCTGGTGGAGGCCAAGGTCTTGTTGACTCATTGACCGAGACACTTTCATTTGCGCTTGGAAGTTGCGCCACACTTCTGCTAGAAAGCATTTTGTATCATTCTAGTGATAAAGATCATTCACGTTAGCGGTTGGATGCCTTGTATTTTTCCACTGGTATGTGGACATTGAACTTGGGCAGTACAATTTTGGATGAGAAAATTGCCAAGGTGGAAAATGGGGTGGTTAGGTCAGCGGGATCTCATTCCCTGAGATCTTATGGCCCTGAGACAGGGCATGGGGGACTCTTGTGATGTGACAGGCAAGGGTCCAACTAGGTGATAGTTGAAGGGCAGGAAAAGAGTGGAAAGTGGGCAGGAAATGCTTCTGAGCTGGAAAATTTGTGAAAAGGAGCTCTGAAGGAACCCAGACCCAACCTAGCTGGCCAGGGGACATTGCAGCGTAGAGCTGGAGGGGAAGGGGCACACATCTGGTGGCCAGTCGGGTGGAACAACAGTGCTTTGTGAGTGCTGAGGCGGTTGCCATGGTAACATCTAGAATTTGCATCTCCTTTTGCCTTACCTATGGCACACATGGCACGGATGGAGCCTTGCCAGGTGCTTCATGCTGCCAGGACTCGTAGAGCAAGAAGGCTGATGAGCTGCAGTGAAAAACACTCCTCCCCATGCCTTGCTGCAGGTAGGGTGGTGAAACCAAGTACCTGTATGTGCATTCACTCCTCTCTCGCTGTCTCCCATTTTCTTTTGCTCCTTGGCTTTTGGTGTGCCAGCGTTGCACAACCACTGCACACCTTTAAAAGACATCTGGGCATTCTGGTGCCAGGCTTTAAAGCCGCCCCATCCAAAGCATCAAATCACCCCCTCCAATGCTGCTTACCCTGAGACTCAACTCCCTGTCTCTCTCCCTCAGGAACCCCGTGCTCTGAGATTCTGTAGTGGAAAAAGTTATCCGTAATGTCCCAAGTCATGCTGCTTTCACCTCAACTTGCACCCTTCAAAGGGGATTGTGATGTACCTTTTTTATCCAAGTGAGATTCATGCAGTCCGTGTCATCTTTTGTATGACCTTCTGCAAAATATCTGTAGGCTTCAAATGTCTTTTCTTGCAAGTCTGAAAAGTGTAATTCCTCACTACGATGCTTAGCCATCAGTTCCTGTTTGGATATTGTATTGGTCTGCAGAAGGAAGGTGGGAAAGGGTTTCTATTTTTATTTAGTTATTTGAAATATTTATAACCTTGCCTATCTGCTAAAAGCATGCAAGGCAGCTAACCAAAAAATGCTGTTACTTTGCAGTTAAGCAAACATTTAGGGGTTTGACTTAGAACTATTGCAGAGCACTCTCCAGCATTTAGGGGGTTGATTTGTAAGTGACTGCTCCTGTAGTTGCTAGGCAACTGAAAAGAGTCTCTTCCTTTTCCTGTTCTTTTCACTACCTCCATCCCTACAGTTGTGACATTTCCCTAGTATTGTGACATGCAAAAATCCCAGGGAGTTGAATTGTCACTCATTGTTCTTACTTGGACGGGGAAAAAATCGCCATGCCTAATCTTTGTTCTTTCTGCCTTCTTTTGTATGATTTTTTTGGCCTGACTAGGTATTTCTGTGTAAGGCAATCTACATGCTTCTCTTTTTTATTTCTCGGCTCTTGCTGGGTCTGGCTGCCTAATTTAGGGATGTGAATCTCAATGCCTCTCACTCTCAGCAAGAAACTGAAGGGGGCGGGGAAAATGTCTCTTTTCTCCTTACAAAGGGAATCCTTCTGTGTGTTTCAAGACATCTCATGAAAGAGATCTCATGATTTTGTGGTCATTTTTTAAGGGAAGAAATGCCACACTGCAGTGGGCCACTGAAACTGCTGTGAAAAAATGGTTTCTCGCCTCTGTAGGATTCCCCAGTCAGAGAATTCAGCTGCCCAGAGTGTGGCCTTTTTTCCTGTGCCGAACGACAGCCTGAAAAGGGGGGGAAATCAAAAGTGGAGGGAGGAGACTGAGGTTTGGCTTTTGCAGGAAACAGGGAAAGCTGACTGTTCCGTGGGTCTTGGCATGGGGCGTGGAAAATTGCCAAGAATGAGGTCCTACCCACCCCCCACCCCCAGTATGCATCACTTTCCTATTAACACAGCATCTTTTCTCCTTGTGTCTCTCTCCACAGACACGGCTTGAGCTTGAACGCTATCTTCAGACCGAGCCTCGGAAGATTTCGGAAAGTTTTGGGGATGATTTGGAATGTTTTCTTCACAGTTCCTCACCTCAAGGCCCGGAAGACAGCATCCAGCGACTGGACCCCCTGTTATTACCGCTAGACATGAGTATTTGTGGCAAAAACGCCAACATGGACGTCATTCTCTCACGGGACAAATTGTTATCTGAGACTTGCCACAGCCTACAGCCTACCAGCTCCTCTACAGAGGGCTGTCCTGCCGTTAACCAGGCCCAGCTCAACGCAGTGACCTCATTAACGCCCCCTTCCTCTCCTGAGCTCAGTCGTCACCTTGTAAAAACCTCACAGACTGTCTCTGCCGTGGACGGCACGGTTACCCTGAAACTGGTGTCAAAGAAAGCTGCCCTCAGCTCAGCAAAGGTTGGGGCGGCAACTCCAGCCAACACAACGAAGTGTGCACTCAGCGACAGTGAGCAAGGAGGGGCAGGGGCTGACGCATCCCCAGAAAACAAGAAGAGGGTTCATCGTTGCCAGTTTAACGGGTGCCGAAAGGTCTATACAAAAAGCTCTCACTTAAAAGCGCACCAGAGGACTCACACAGGTACTTTGGTTGGATATGTGGGGCTGATTTGTCAAACTTGCTCCTTGTACTTATTGTATGTTGTGCTTATAGACAAAGTCTGCAGATAACAATCATGGGTCGTTATTGGAGTGTGAGCTGGAACTACGTGTTGCATGTGTTCGTTAGGAATTATGGGAGCTTCCTGTCTGAAAATGACCTTCCTAATTTTTTCTCTTACAGTTCTTGTGTTTCCCCACAATGGGTACCTTATTCAAAAGTCCCCAACGTGCTTTGGGGTACAAAGGAATGGCACAAGTCACACAAGATGAAATGTTTCATTTGGAGGGTTGCTTTGGACAATTTGTCTGAGATAACTAGGCCACATGTCTTGGACACAAGGAGGTACCTCTGATGTAGCAAATACTTTAAATGACCAGGGAAAATGTAATGACAGGGAGCTGAGTGTTTAGATGGACTTTCTTTTCTGCCTCTTACAATCCTGTGAATTCTTTGGTGGTTTTATATGTAGACAGAGGAGATGGCTGGATCCTTATCAGTATAACTTTAGAGTGGCTGTTCCATGCATTTCATTTAGTGAAAACTAAGCTAAGCAGAAAAGGGGTGTGATGGCTCAGTGGGTTAGAGCGCTGAAACTCATTTGCAAAGTTGGCAGCTCAGTGGTTCGAATCCAGACTTCCGTACAGCAGAGTGAGCTCCTGCTGATAACCCCAGCTCCTGCCAACCTAGCAGTTTGAAAGCATGTAAATGCAAGTAGATAAATATGTACTGCCATAAAAAGCAGGAAGGTCAAGAGTGTTCCGTGCACGGAAATGCATTCAGCCATGCCAGCCACATGGCCACAGACTTGCACAACACTGGCAACTACTACTACTACTACGGTAGTGCCTCGTAAGACTAATTTAATTCGTTCTATGAGTCAATTTGTCTTACAGAAAATTTGTTTTATGGGGTATGATTTTCCCATAGGAATACACTGAAACCCAATTAATCCGTTCTGGAGGGATTAATACATTCTGAAGGGAACAGATTAATAGGTTTTCAATGCATTCCTATGGGAAGGCTGTCCCAACCCCCCCCTCAATCAAGGGACAATGGAAGGCTGTTCCCCCTGCAAGCGACAGACAGCTGATTTTGACAGCTCAGAGCTCTCAAAATCAAGTGTCTATCTCGGCTGCATAGAGGCCCCTTCCGCTGCTGGTAATTGAGGGGCAGCCACCTCCTTTTTCCCGCGTCTCTGCGTCGAAACTCAGGTGAAGAAGAGGAGGAGGAGGAGGCAGCTTCTATCCTGCCATTGCTTCCCTGTAGCATCTGAAACGTGCGTACTACAGGGAAGGGAAATTTCTGCCACCTCCTATTCCCCTGGACCGAGGTAAGTGGCGGTGGCAGATCACTGCCAGCACTGCTTACCTCTGGTCAGGGCAAAGATCCATGGGATCCTGTTTTGCCCACCAATTTCTCAGCCTGGGTGAGAATCAATGGTACCTTGGAAGACGAATGGAAACCAGAAGGAAAAATTCATTTTATGAGTTATTCCTATCCCCGGAAGTTGTGTTTGTCTTATGAGTTTTTCGTCTTAAGGAGCATTCATCTTATGAGGTATTACTCTACTTCCATGACCACTGTTCATATCAGTAGCCGCAATATTCTCTCAGAATACAATGGCTACGACTACTTTTTTCTCTTTCACTCGTCTTCGTCTGTTCTTTGCAATTTCCTTTGTGAGGACGATACAGTAGTATGAGCCCTGAGCTATTTTTTTAAATTTCAAAATGAAAAGCTGAGTCAGTTTCCTCAATTTTGCTGCAAAGCATGCAGTCTTTGTTGATAGTGCTTTATTTAACCCACTATCCTATCTTTAGAGAAGAGAGTTCCCAGTCACAGTGTTTTCTTCCATATTGAAATGCAATTTTTTTTGGACATGAAAAAGATATCAGTTAAACACGTAGGTTTTTAAAAGAATGATTCAGTCATCTTACTGCAGATGATGGAGTCTCTCACTTCAGCTGCAGTAGTACCTTGGTTTATCAGCATAATTTGTTCTGGAAACATGCTTGTAAACCAAAACACTCTTATATCAAAGCAAACTTCCCCATAAGAAATAATGGAAACTCAGAGGATTTGTTCTGGGGCCCTAGAGACCACATACTGTACACACAAAATATCAAAACTCACAAAAGAAGTTGGCTAGAAGTCCACTTCCACACCATGGTTTAGGTTCCTGGCTGCAGAATCTGTTCTGCTTGGGACTAACACCTGGATTTTACTCTGTATTTTTAATGGGACAATAATAAAGTGATAGTTGTAGCCCTGTACAGAGTTGACTAGCAATGGTTTTAAAAATAAGAAAGGATGTTGAAAACAAATGAAATAAAAATATAAATATGAAGAAAAACAAAACCCTAGCCTGTACTCCCTTTTGAAAATATTCCTGGCTGGTGCAAGGGAGACCTCCATTCCTCTCTCCTCCCTCTGCTTTGGAGGGTGCCTAAGACTCAAATGTTTCAGATAATCACCCACAATCCAGCAGGAGGAGAGAGAGCAATCATTGGCTCACTTGTGATCATGTGACCTGTTCCAGTGCTTGTATTTCAGGACACTGTTCGTTGACAAAGGCAACATTTAGAAGAAATGTTTGCTTGTCTTGCAAAACACTCTTAAACCAAATTGCTCTTAAACCAAGGTATTACTATACTTGCCTTCCTATGTGACCTCAGCTAACACCCTCCTTAAGTTCTTAAATCACACCAAACAATGGGTTTGACTTAGTCGTAACTCAGAATCCAAACCTTGGCTTGGACTTCCAAACGCAATAACTGGCCAGCCACTAAAATTGGAGCACTTTTTCTTCCTTTTTCGTCTGTCCTCTCAGCACTCAAATTTGCAAGCACTCTCTAGTCTCCAACAGTTGTCAGTCCCTAAAAGCAGAAAAAGCCCTTTGTAATTTATGCGACATCTATGGTCCGTCTATTCAGACAGCCTATCCGAGTGTTGGGGAACTAAGTTTACAGTGTGGAGATAAGTGTCCTGTTTTGCAGGACTGTTGTGTAACCATCAGAGAAATTGCATAAATTAAGTGCTTTGAAGTCTCAAAAGTGTTATACTAATGCTCCTTGCAGTGTTTCTTTTTCTGTCTGGACAAAATAGTTTAGACCTAAGCTAAACGAGAGGAATATTAGGGAAATTCTGTTGGACGTAAATTCGGTTGGACAAAAGAACAAATAGAGATGTTATGGGACTGTCTTTCATACTTTACGTGAAATGCATCTCCTGATGACAGAAGAGACTAAATTGTCCTTTCTGGGATATTTTAGAGGAAGGACTGCCATTTTGAACCATTGCCTGGTGTGTTCTATGCATCTGACTAATATGCCAATTTCTGGAGGTAGCACAATAATATCAATGCCATTATACAGTATTGGTGGCTGTATAGCGCGTGCATTGTGTAAAGTGCATCTGCTCAATTATTACAAAGGCTTTCCCCACCTCTAAGCTACATGTGTGCAGTGCAGATAAATGTGACTTGTTTTGCATTGTGACTTTCAGAGAACCACGCTCATTTGCCTAGGTGATGGAACCTATTCAAAAATTTCCCTCTTGCTCTGTTCTCTTCGTTACTCACCTCACTTCCAACCCATCCTTCTCCCGTATATCGCAGGCTAGCAGCCGAGCATGTGAAGCGCTCATTATTTAGACATGCTGTTACAACCTTTTCCCCTCAGTGGATTAAAACCTTTGAAGTTTGTATTAAGTCTGTTTCAGAGTCTATGAGCATGAGGATAATTGTTCAACAGGACAGGAGAGTTGTCAAGCAGCCCATAATGTATTTTTTTAATAGTTCCGCATTCAAAACCCCTTGCTTTCATTCCAGTGTTAGTTCCTGTTTTGTATTTGGAGAGTCCTAAATGGTTGGTGGAGCTGCCTAGATGCCCTAAATGCATCTGATCTCGCCTGATTTCGGAAGCTAAGCAGGGTCGGCCCTGGCTAGTACTTGGATGGGAGACCACCAGGGATATACCAGGGGCTGTAGGCGCCTGGAGTAGGAACTGGCAAGCCACTCCAGTACTCCTGCCAAGAAAACTCCATGGACATGGGGTCATGAAGGGTCGGTCACGACTGTAACGCCGTGTAACACAAAATAGTTGATACTGTGAAACATTTTGGGGAATTTCACTTTGAAGGAGAACATTTAACAGCTTTTTACAAAATGTGAGACTTCATGGCTCCGGAAGACAGAATTAGATCAAGCAGGCACTTTTGTGTGCTCCACTGTTACCCAGTAGCAGCATACAGTATTTTGATCCAGATTGATCTGCGATTTAGGGCGAGAACAATGCATGAATCTTGGGTCCGTGCTGGCTTTCTGATACTGTCCTATTAAACCTGGTTCAGATCAGATCTTAACTTCCCAGTTGGACCAGTCAGTGGATGTCATTCAGAGGGTGAATTCTTTCTGCCTAGAATCCTAGCTCTGCCAAATGGAAAACAGTGCAGGGAGTGAGAGACGAGCACTGTCTGAGAAATATGGATGCCAACAGAGCCGCACGTTCTGCTGAGGCATTTTCTTCAGTGCTTCCATTTTAATATGGTGGGATTGTGAATCCCTCACCTATTAAATACAGTCACCCAATAGTCTGGCAGTACAGTGGTACCTTGTATAAAGGAATTAATTAGTTCCAAATGAAATTATGTTAAGCATATTTTCCTTTATACACATTCCTCATAGGAATGCATTGAAAACAGAGTGATCCCATTTTATGTTGTACGGATTCTCCCCATAGGCAATTATGTTAAGCAAATTTCCCCTATCTCCAGAATTTTTATGTTGTACAAATTTTATGTTATACAAACCATTTGTTATACGAGGGTCCACTGTATATCTGTTATTGTGTCTGGATGGTCACGGAATGAAAAATTTGCATTTTGTTTCATTTCATATATTTTTTTAGCCCCCGTTTCATTTCATTTCAAATGATTTTTTTTCAAAAAAAAGTTACAAAATGAAACACTTACCAACCATTTTGTAACTCTAAAAAATGGCTCCCTGGGTCCTAGGGGCACCAAATTTGGATCAAGGGGAACCATTTTCCACAGTAGAAAAACAGTTCATTTAAAATGAAAAAAAAATGCTGTTGTACTTCATTATGAAACGCTGCCTGGTGTTTCATAAGCTTACAAAATGATTTGCAGGCTTACGAAAAAATGAAACTGCATTTTGTTATTCGTAAGGTGCCCATCCCTCGTCTTTTCCTTTCAGTCTTAAAAATTAATGGGGCAGAGACTAAAATTGGTGGCTTTTAGAAAGCAGGAGCAAAGTATTCATCCTGTACTGATGGTATCCTTGGCACCATCACATTGTCGTAAAGCACTCTGTTAAATTCCTGAGCCTGATTACTGTTGGAAACTAGATATTGAGCTGGGCAAACCTCAAATCTTACCAAGAACAGCTGTGCTTATGTTTAGATGGCTTGCCTCTCTCAATCTGTGCCGTCTGATCGCTCTGAACAATAAAGCTAGCATTATTTATGCAAGGGGAGAGTTGAAGAGCCTCCAAGCCAAAATAGGAAGTATTAAAGGGGTGTGGTTTGGAAATTTTGGGGTGTATTGTAAAGGTCTCGAGTGCACATATTCAAGATTATAGGCACAAAGCCATCATTTTGCAGGGTCCTTTGTCTCTGCGCCCAGCCGTAGCTTCTTGGAACTGTCATCAGAGTAATACTCTGTCAATTGTAAATGTGCTTGGCAGTGCCAATAGCCGCCAGCCGCTTGGTTCGGGTGACAGCTGAACTGAAGGTCTGAAAAGATTGTGAGAGACTATTTTTCTCTTTTCCTGTTAGTAGCTCTCTCTCTCTCTCTCTCTCTCTCTCTCTCTCTCTCTCTCTCTCTCTCTCTCTCTCTCTCTATCTATCTATCTCCTGTGCAATAGAAGAGAAGGCTCTCTGTGGCTCAATTGGTTCGCATCAATCCTTGAAAAAAAATGGAAGGGAAAGATATCTCTCTCTATCCTGGAACAAGAGGTGGATGAATTTAGTCCCGCCATGCAGCATTGCAGTATTGCATCCTGCAGAAAGGCAGTAGCCACCGAGTGGATCCAATGTGTGTCAAGAGACCAAATTGTGTTAGATTGAGAAGATTTGCAGAAAGGGTTTTCAGGGCTGGGGAGGGGGGCATCCTGCCTTCTCGCTGTAGACCTCACCCAACAAAGAAGCCCCACTGATCAAGAAACTGGGAGATTTAAACCTGGCCAGTATTGCTGCTGAAGGCATGTTGAAGCCCCATGGAACTATAGAACCTGAAGCCCTAATCTGTTCTTCTTACTGTTGACGTGATACCCTAGACCAGGCATGTCTAACCTTCGGCCCTCCAGATGTTTTGGGCCACAACTCCCACAGTCCTTTGTCATTGGCAATCTAAGCTTAGAATTCTGGGAGTTGGGGTCCAAAACATCATGAGGGCCAAGTTTGGACATGCCTGCCCTAGACAATGGAGAAATGCATCCTAGATCATAACTAGCATGGCATCAGGAGGGGCAGTTGTCTTATCCCTCAGGAGACACTGAAAGCCTGTTGACTGGGGGGTAAAATCACCTGTCTAACTCTGGATTTAGGATGAATTTGACCATGTTCTTGTTTTTCTTACTTGCCAACTGAAACTGAAAAAAATCAAAGTGTGGTAGGTAGCGCTCCAAGACAGAAAGTCACTGTGCTTCATAGGCCAATTTGAGGGAATGTAATCAGGCCATTGGTACTCTCAAGAGGATGAAATAAAGGAATCCTGAGAACAGGAAGAAGTTAGGGCTATAGATGACAAGCATTGTGTACAGGAGGATGCAGGTCTGCTTCCTGACTTTTCCAAATTCCTCTGACAGATCCGTATCTGAAACTCTGGGAAGACGTTATGAGTTTGTGTGCTAGAGACCATCCAGGCTGGTTCCCATGGACTAAAATTCTCAGAAGCCCTCACCACTAGCTGTATTGGCCAGGATTTCTGAGAGCTGTCAATGAAGAACATCTGGGGGCCTGAAGTAGGGGACCACTGACATAGGCCAGCCAGTCTGCCTCACTGTGAAGCAGCTTCACTTGGCTTATGTGACCCTTTTGGTAAGGGAAAAAAAGGGTTTGGAACTGAGCTCTTAAGCTGAACTCCTGCGTGCAGAAGGAGAGTTAACTGAACAGAGTGCAATAAGAATCACTCCTCTATTTTTGTCTCTGCAAACCTAAGGCCTTTAGGGATGGCGCTAATTTATGTGGTGCCGAAGAGCTGTTTTTTCAAAAATGGAAACCGATCTTGGCCTGGAGAGAAATGGAGAAGTCACTTGTCATATGGAAAGATATGTGTGGAAGTGAACTCAAGGTGCAGGAAAAGGTGAGGGCTGCCATTGGGAGGAAAAGCACCTAGTTCACGGCTGTGGGAAAGATCCAAAATAGAACAAGTACAGTGGTACCTTGTATAAAGAAATTAATTCATTCCAAATGAAATTCTGTTAAGCAAATTTTCCTTTATACAAATTTCCAATAGGAATGCATTGCAAACAGTAATCCCTAATCACAACCATTTATATGTTGTACAGATTTGCCCCATAGGCGATTCAGTTAAGCAACCTTCCCCTATCTCTGGAATTTTTTATGTTGTACAGATTTTATGTTATACAAACTGTTTGTTATATGAGGGTGCACTGAACGGTAATAACTTGGTTTAAGAGTAACTTGGTTTAAGAGCATTTTGTGAGACAAGGAAACATTTCTTCTAAATGTTGCCTTGATCAACAAGCAATTCCTTGCAATACAAGCGCTGGAGCAGGTCACATGACCAAAAGTGAGCCATTGGTGGCTGTATCTCTTTCTCCCCCACTGCTAGATTGTAGATTATTGTCTGTAACGTTCTGTCTCAGGCAACCTCCAAAGCAGAGGGAGGAGAGAGGAATGGAGGTCTCCCTTGCAACAGCTTGGAATGTTTTCAAAGGGGAGTGCAGGTTAGAGTTTTATTTTTCTATATATTTGTATTTTTATTTCATTTGTTTTCAACATCCTTTCTTATTTTTCAAAGCATTTCTAGTCATGGGGCAGCTAGTCAAGTGTGCATATGGCTATAAATTGCACTTTATTATTGTCACATTATAAACACAGAGTAAAATCCAGTTGTTAGGGCCAAGCAAAGCAGATTCCATAGCCAGGTCCCTAAATCATGATGTGGATGTGGACTTGTAGCCAACTCCTTTTGCGAGTTTTGGTATTTTGTGTGTACAGTATGTGGTCTATAGAGCTCCAGAATGAATACTCTAAATTTCCAGTACAGTATTTCTTATGGGGGAATTTGCTTTGACATAAGCGTGTTTTGGTTTACAAGCATGATTCCAGAACAGATTATGCTCATTAACCAAGGCATTACTGTAAATGATTATTTGGACTCATGAATCTAGCTTTAACCCAATGTCCCCCTTGAGTGGCATAGCAGATTCTTCAGCAAGGAACCAGACTTTGACCATAAATGGCCTCTCTTCAGCTTGGAGAGATGTGACCAGTGGGGTGCCCCAGGGTTCTGTTCTGGGTCCAGTGCTGTTCAATATCTTTATTAATGACTTGGAGGAAGGAATAGAGAGTATGCTAATTAAATTTGCAGATGATACCAAATTGGGAGGGGTTGCTAATTCCCTAGAGGACAGGATGGAAATTCAAAAAGACCTTGACAGATTAGAGTGCTGGGCCAAAGCTAATGGAATGGATTTCTACAGAGGGAAATTTAGGGTGCTACATCTAGGTAAAAAGAATGAATTGCACAGATATAGGATGGGGGGGGTACATGGCTGGAGAATAGTACCTGTGAAAGGGATCTGGGAATCTTGGTGAACCACAAATAGAACATGAGTCAGCAGTGTGATGTGGCAGCCAGGAAAGCCAATGCAATTCTTGGTTGCATCAACAGAACCATAGTGTCTAGTTCAAGGGAAGTGATAGCACCACTCTATTCTACTCCGGTCAGACCCCATCTGGAATACTGTGTCCAGTTCTGTGCACCTCAATTTAAAAAGGATGTTGACAACCTCGAGTGGGTGGAGAGGAGGGCGACCAGGATGGTTGAGGGTCTGGAGCAAATGTCTTATGAGGTATTGCTTAGGGAACTGGGAATGTTTAGCCTTTCAAAAAGAAGGCTGAGGGGGGATATGATAGTTATGCTTATGTATTTGAAGGGATGTCATATTGAAGAGGGAACACGTTTGTTTTCCATGGCTTCAGAGACTAGGACTCGCGGCAATGGTTTCAAACTACAGGAAAAGAGATTCCATTTGAACATTAGGAAGAACTTCATGACAGTTAGAGCTGTTCGGCAGTGAAATATGCTGCCACAAAGGGTGGTGGAGTCTCCTTCCTTGGAGGTTTTTAAGCAGAGGCTGGATGGCCATCTGTTGGAAATATTGTGATGGGGTTCCTGCACGGCAGGGGGTTGGACTAGATGGCCCTTGAGGTCTCTTCCAACTGAATGATTCTATGATTCTATGATTCTACGGCTCCTCCTGAGGAGCAGGGAAGAGATCATTTTCCATCCCCATCTCAGCACATGCGAATGTGCCAAATATCGAGAGCTAATTTTGATTGGACACAAGCAACTGTAGACATCTATACATTCTCCTTCTGTCCACTTTAAGGAGAAGGTTCCGAAGCCCATTCTTAAAACACCCTGCTTGGCTCTGGATGACTTGGCCAACTATGGTCCGATTGCCATTGTTCCTCTCCTGGGCATGGTGATTGAGTAGATCGCTGCTGAACAGTGCCAGATATTCCTGGAGCTTGATAATGTCCTGCACCCATTCCAGTCCAGGTTTAGGCCGCATTTTGGGACTGAAACAGATTTAGTCCTGCTGCAAGATGACCTTTTGAGGGAAGCTGATAGGGGATGGTCTTCCTTGCATCACTCTGATCCTGGTCCGCCTGCATTGGTTGCCCATTGTGTTCCAAATCAGGTTCAAGGTATTGGATTTGGTTTACAGAATCCTCCATGGCTTGGGTCTTCATTATCTGGTGGAGGATATCTCCCTCAGATTGGTAAATGACCCTCCCACAAGGACTTCCCAGGTGCTCACACTTTGGTTGGCCACTCCCAGAGAGGCCCGCAAAGTTTTAACACGGAATTGGGCTTTCTCTGTGGCTGCACCATCGCTTCAGAATTCCATCCCTAGCAAGGTTAACCTGGCTCAATCTCTGCCTGCTTTTAAGAAAACCTTGAAGACCTGGCATTTTTAAGGAGGCCTTTGGGCGATTGCTGTTGCTTTGTTACTTGTATGGCTTGCTTGGATGCCAGTATCTTTTGGGCATGTTTATGGTTTGTTTACTCACTTTTGCTTATTCTTTTGTTTACTGTACTTGTTCTTTGTTAACTGCCATGAGCTGGCAGCATATAAGTCTCAAATATAGTAAAAGTACAGTAGGACCCCCGTATCCACTGATTCATTGACCACTGATTCACTTATCCATGGTTGGGAGAGGATAAATTAAATAAATAATTCAGCAGCCGCAGAGCAAGCTCCTGTCACAAATAGCAGCTGTAAAGCAAGCTACTGTCATAAAACAGCAGCTGTAAAGCAAACTACTGTCACAAACAGCATCCGTAAAGCAAGCTACTGTTGCAAAACAGCAGCCATAAAGCAAGCTACTGTCCCAAAACAGCAGTTTTGGGTAGCGTTTGGCATTCTCTCTTATCCATGGTTTTTGTTATCCATGGAAAGGCCTGGAACCAGTCTCCAGCGGATACCAGGGTCCTACTGCAAATTCATTGTGGTCTAAGATGAGAAAGCAAAATGCCTGGGTGAGAAATAGACATATGCCTAAAAGGAGAAATGAAGCTTTTTGAAGGGGAAGCTTAGCTTGACTCCAGTCAAGACACCTAAAAAGGTACCTGGAGCAGCACCTTGTAGGTAGCACTGCTGTTGCTATAAAAGCGGATGGAAAAGGAAGCCAAGTTCAGAACACAGACAGAGTTTTTGATGATTCAGAAACAGCACAGTTGGGATAGAAGTGGACTGATGCAATCAGGAGGCAACAGAGGTGGGGAATGGGATGAGCAAGACAGTCAGCTCAGTCCGGGGGTTGGAGGGGGGGAGTACACCTTGGCTTGGGGTGAGGATCAGATTTCCTCTGTGAAGATATGGAACATCACAGCACCAGCACAGTACACATGTTTGGATCTGTGCAAAAAGGATGGGGGGGGAGGAGAACTCACACTCAAGAAGGTCACGTAGGGATATTACTCCATTGCTCTTAGCTCGACAGTCCCCTGGGAAGGTAGAAGGCTCACTTCTGAGACATGCTTAAGGAGTGAGCTCTGTTCGAATGCGCTCAGGTCCAGTAATGAAGTCATTTTCCTTCTATAAAATGGTTGGTTGTTCCGTCTTCATTGTCCTTCTGTGAGTCATACCTATGGGATCTTATGCCTCTGAGTGCTACAGGGAGAATGTTCTATGGCTGAGTAGTTTTGGGTTGGGGGCCCATGCGCCTGCCCTTCCATAGTTGTCTGCAACGTTCCCCTCTGGACAGGGCTCTCCTCCTTGCACATGAAAAAAAAAAACCCACCCTCTCCTGTACAGGTTCTAATCCAGTCCCATTATTTGAGTCTGAAGTTAAAAACAGTTGTTCTTTGAAAGGCGCACACTTCTGGAAATAACCCACGAGGATGTGCAGCGCTTCAGGAAGTGGACTGCAGGAATGTCCGGCGGGTGGAAGTAGCCCGCGGGCTGTTCAAACTTGGACAGCCCTGTGATAGAGGATACTAGAATCAGGATTGGATACTGGGGCTGAGGACTGGATATTAGAATCTATCATTTTTTGGAGGAGTGGAGGCTGTTTTAATACCAGAACAGGACTTGGGGCAGCAGTGGCCTTGTTGCATTGTGGAGCATCTCCCAAATGAAGCATAGGTGTACAGACCTCAGCTGACATTCTCTGGATCTGGAGAGGTGGATTCAGAATATAATAAAGGTTACACTTTTCCTCCTGCTTGCAACACCATCCAGCTAGGAAGTGAGTATCTTTTTCTCTGCAGTTTGACAGTGACATCTTTCTTCAGGTACCAACCCACAAAAAGCCGGGAACTTGTTTCCATGTTCTGCATTGCATAATTACAGACCAGATAAAAACAACCAGTCTTCTATTGGATACAAGTATAAAATGCAGTAGCAATGGTATTATTATGTGTGCCGCTTGCAGTGTAGGTACAACATGTACAGTATGTGTATGCCTCATTTGACTATTTTAGAAAGATGTGCCTCCCCCACCCGCTTCGCTTGGACCATGAGCTGTCCCTGATGAGAGCATAAGAAAATATTTTACAGTCTTAACATCTCCATGCTCCTTAGCTCTTGGTTTCGTAGTTGTTGCCTTGTCATGTATCTGGAGCTCTTAATGGTAAAATGAATTTGAAGCTAAGTTCTCCTAACCTCTCTTGGGACAAAAAATAATAATAATGGCAATTTGAAGCAGCAAAGAGCTGTCAATTAAGGTAAAAGGGAAGGACAAGCCATGGGCTGAGCGGGAGGGACCGAAAATGTGAGGAAAAAGTGTGTGGCTGATGGACTTGGGTATCCTGTTGCTAGGAAACCGCATCAGCATTAAATACAGTGTGCTAATTGGCTGGCTTGTTGTCAGTGCCTGGGTACCAGCCTGGGCCTGCTCCACAGCTGTTTCTGCTGTCTGGTTGCTAGGCAACTACATCTTTTCTCTTCCCCCCCCCTTTCCTCCTTCTCCTTTTGGCACCTAATTGTCTGTTTCTGCTGCTGGTGTGGCTGCCGGGTACTAGTCTGGGCCTGCTGCTCTGCTGTTCTCCCCAGAGGCCTGGGATGGGGAGGCGGGGGAAGAATATGTCAGCAATTAATGGAGCAGAAGTGCACACTTTACAGAAGGCCTGGCACCTGTGTCCCCTAATCCCACCACCACCCTACAAAATCCTTCTGTTCCGAAACACACATCAGGTGCCTCAAGCTTCTTTCTCTGCTAAGCTGATAAGAATAGGTTTTAAAAAGGACTGGAGTGGAGGAAGCTTTGTCCCTTTTAAGAGGGGACTTGGAGGGACAGCAAAGGGATAATGTATGCTTTTCCAATATGATTTCTGTCAGTAGAACCTGATAAAATGAATTGTTGCTTTCTTACATCCAGACTGGCTAGAAATGGGGAAGGGGTATTTGAGAGAGTACTGCTTAAGCCTTTAGACATTTTCCTCTTTTAAAAAAAGAGCCTCTTGCTGTCATGGAAGGAAAGCCTGTTTTCTTTACCTTTGCCTCCCCGTTGATGGCTTCCGATTATGGCCAAACAATACTCACACACCTGTCATGGGTGCTTAAATGAGAAAATGGTTCGCTCAACTGTTTATACAGGTAAATTGAAGCAGCTTCCTGGTGGCTTCTAAAACTTCCTTTTGTGTATGTGTGTGTTGTGTCATTACAGTTGTGACTGACTCTTCGTGACCCCATGTCCATGGAGTTTTTCTTGGCAGGAATCCTGGAGTGGCTTTGCCAGATCCTACTCCAGGCATCTTACAGCACCTGCTATTCCCTGGTTGTCTCCCATCCAAGTAATAACCAGGGCCGTCCCTGCTTAGCTTCTGAAATCAGGCAAGACTGGATGCTAAAACTTTCTTTTAGACCAGATTAAAGGAGCTGGTCAGGAAATGCCAGCAGTATTATCTCGGATCACAGCTGGGGCAGGCTGGTCCACTGAAACCTGGATGGTGTTTACAACATGGTTGTAGGACTGGGCCCTGAATTATATGCCATTAATGAGCTGTAACCAGCCAAATCTCTTCCCACCTCTAATGCTCCACTTTTCAGCCATGTCAGTTCAACCCCTTTAGTTGTGGCATTAAAGGCTAAGAGATCAAGTGATGTGTGAAGCACCCCTAAGAGTCAAAATGGCATGGACTCATGTTGAACCCCGATTAAAAGTCTCTAGTGGAGACTAAACTTCTCATGCCTTTATTCGAGCCGTTTCTGAGAAGGCGCCTTCGCTAGTTGGATCATGGAGAGTTACTTTGGCTCTTGCTCTGATCTGTGATAATTCTCTCCTCAGTGCCGGCCACTCAAGACTTTATATTCCAAGCAGCATTTCTGGCACACTGTGAAGCATCGTGTGTCAGTGTCTGTGTCTGCCTGCAATGGGTAATTTTTGTAGCTTAAATTGACATTGATCTGCCTGTCGAGTCTCTTGCAACTAGAGGCCCCAATACTCCTTCCTATTCTAGCAATTGTGAGGCTTTGGGATACAGATGACTATAGGAGAAGATCCTTTGAGGAAAGCACTGTCACAGTGACCTTGTCCTGCCTTTCTTCCAGTTCTTCCAACACTTCATGTTTCTCTCCATTTCTCGGTGAATTTGCCTGTTCATCTTGGCTTCCACCGGTATTTTCCAAAAGTGTGCATTTTTCTTCATGTTAGGAATAGTAGTAGTGCAATGCTATGATTTCACTTACACTGAAATAAATTGGAGCCACACTTGGGAATAGAAGACCTCTAAGTTAATTTTTTTCAAAAACCATTTTATCAAGATCTGTTGAATAATCTCAGACCTTCAAGCTGATGGTGTGTGCGTATACTGTATATATCTTCAGAAGTCTGTGTGTTCTGTTTCCTTCCACAAACAGAAAACCTGATGTGTTCTACCTGATAATTGACAGAATATATTTAGAATTGAATGACAGTTCCCGAGTGTTTTGTAGCAGGAATATTAAAGATTCTTGTGTTGTAAATCATGAATTTCCAGTTTGTGTCAAACATGCATATACAGTAGGACCCCTGTATCCGCAGGGGATTGGTTCTGGGCTGCCCCACGGATACTGAAACCTGTGGATAAGAGCAAAAGTGCCCAGTTATCACAAGAGGCACCGGTGGGAGGGGAAGGGAGGGGAAAGAGAGGCAAGAGGTAAGTCTGCTAGGTAGCAAGGCAGGCTGGCAGGCAAACAAGAAGGTGGGGGGGTCGAGGGAGAGCGGATGGGTTTCACTGTCCTCAGCAGCAGTGGCTGTTTCTGCTGCGGCTGCCAAGGGGGATCTCCGTGCCTCTCCACTAAGGCACACTACTGCATTGCTTGGTCCACCGCTGAGAAGACTGAACGACCAGGGACACCCCTGGCCATTCAGGCTTACTGGGCGGTGCAGCAGGTCCACTGCTTGGGAAGCTTGAATGGCTGCAGGCACCCCACTCCCACCCCGCTGATTGCCAACTGCAGATAACTGAATCTGCGGGTGGTGAATCACTGGATACAGGGGTACTACTGCATTTCTGTTTCTCCCCTCACCATAACATTAATAATAGCCTTATGCCATCATGTCAGTTTTGACTAATGGCAGCCCTTTCCATGGTTTTCCAAGTAGAGAATATTCAGACGTGATTTCCCCTTCCCTTCTTCTGGGGGGGGGGGTACCCTGGGACTGTACAGCTTGCCCAAGGCCACACAGGTTGGCTCTACTAAGAGGAGTCACACTGATGAACTGAACTTCCAACCTCTGGCTTCACGCTCAGATACCTAAACCACTGAGCTATTAAGACTGTAATTTTTCAAATAGGATTCAATACACTCTAACATCAAAAATATAACTTTGGAATGAATAAACGTGGACATGTGTGGCAAAAATGATACTTCAGAGGTTAAACTTCAGAGGCTAGTGATAGAGATCGGTCATTAGCATATCTTTGGAATGCAGAAAGATAGGGCATATCATATTAGAAGAAAATTAACACTTAAAATAGGTTGGAGTATTTTTTTTTCATTTCAACAGCTTCTATTTTGTTACATTTTTGATTAGAAAGTTGACTGAGCTTTTCAGTTGTTGAAACGGTATTGGTGCAAAAATCTGATTTTGAACAAATAATGTTGCCTCGTTTAGATCATTAGTGCATCACATCCAATATCTAATTATTAGTGCCTTTCCTTGATTTCCTCTGGAGGTCTTTTCCATTAGTCCTGCTGCACAAGATTAACTGGCCATGCCAGATATTAAACCTGCAACCTTATTTATAGAAAGCATGTACTGTTCTACCAATATCATTCTGAACCTACCAGAAGACAAGTTTTGGTATGTGGAAGTCCCCAGAAAGAGCCATGTCCTTGATTATCCAGTTTTCAAACCAAGTTAGAAAAAAGCAAAATCAAGTAAGTGCTGGAGAAGCATCATCTGCATCATGGGAATGAGAGTGAATTTTCATTGCCCTGGTTCTTTCATATTGCCCACCCAACCTGTGAAGGACTGCTCTGCTGAAGAAGTTCTAACATGTACCACAATGTCATATGAAAATGAGTGGCCCTCCTTTAGCACCCTACTCTTAACTGGTATTATGAATTTGAGATCCTTCATGAAAGCATCTGCTGTGTTTGGAAGATGCTGCCTTCTGTATTTGCAGAGTTGACATACAAGGCATGCTTATAGCTGTACAGAATTGACTTAAGAAGGCAACCTCATATCAGTTGTCTATTGCTCTGCTTACTACTTAAACATGCAAGGTTTCTTCTCCCTGTCTGTAATCCACAGTTTTTTAAAAAAGTCCCAATGTCTCTATTTTGCGAGCACAATGGAATATTACTTCTAAAAACTTGGTTGCAGACTACTGCTCAGATGAATGATGAAGTTATCATCCTAATGCAATGTTTGGGTAGTGAATATGTGTTGTATGTAAAAAAATCCTTCGTGTGAGACAACCAGTTTAGATTGTCAATCTTCCCCTGCCTTTTCAAGAACCCATTATAGAACTATAGTATTCTTCCTTCCTTCCTTCCTTCCTTCCTTCCTTCCTTCCTTCCTTCCTTCCTTCCTTCCTTCCTTCCTTCCTTCCTTCCTTCCTTCCTTCCTTCCTTGTCAGAAATATTTCTATATATGCTTCTCATTTGCACAAACCACAAATACTTGACAAGTATATACAGTATAAGGGATAATGAAATATGCTTTCTTGGGGATTTTTTCCATATTAAAAATGGCCATGGTTCTTTTCTTGTGTTAACTTCTGATATTTGGGTGTAGTTGTCAATAGGAGGAGGATGGGCGCAGCCCAGTCTTTGCTGAGGTCTCTAGGTCAAGGTTTCTTTTAGACTTGGCTTTTAAAGGTCACCCTTGCCTTTATATTTTTGCTCTTTGCTGCATACTGTAAGCAAGTGTGCAGTGCCAGGGAAGACAAAGAGACACTGTCTGACATTTGGCAGCGAGCAGCTCATGTTACAATAGAAAAGAATCTGAAAGGAAGGCTGTGCTTTGCAAAGCCCGCTCTGGAATGCCCCTGGAGCTCAGCTATCATCATGGATGGTAAAAGTACAGCAGAGGTTAAGAGAAGAATACACTCTCTAGAAGACTTTTTAAAGAGCATTTCTACTTGGGTTCCATACAGTACCTCCTACGGTCAGAATCATGAGTCTTGGCTTCTATTTTTCTGTTAATACTTGGGCAGAATACGTTGCCTCTCCCCCCAGACGAATCCAGCTCCCTACCCAAGGAAACACATTATGGGACTATCCCTAAATAATGTTGCATGGGCTAGTAACCAAGGAGAACAAAAAAATGAAGGAAGGAAGGATCGAACAAGTGCTTTAAAACGGAGTTAAGGGTGACATGGGTATGGGTAAATAATCATCATGCAATTATTTCTTCGTAAGTAAATGATTAATTAGTAGCTAGCCTATGTAATGTTGACACTTACAAATTTGGTTCTCATGTGTTTTATTTTGTAGCTTTCTGGTTGAGCCTAATAAAGCAATATGACCATGCTCAGATTTTATTTCTAAAATAAATGTAAAAGGTCCAAGACAACTTAGAATATTTTAAAAGCTTCCCCAGAGTGGTGTGAGACGGCAACTTTCATCATATAAGCATGTTCAGGGACAAGGGGGGTTGTAGCACTAAAACATCTGGAAAGCCAGATTGGAAAGTGCTGATTTAATTCACTTCTAACCTTTATATTTCTGAGCTGTTTACTGCAAAATCATAATTAGCTCCCCGGGGACAATTTATCTTGCAAGTTCACACTCAGTAGAGGTAAGATCTTGGGTGGGAAGCTGGCATGGCCGTAATAACTTTGGAAACAGTTCCTGCCCATGTAGAGTGCCTCATAAATTTTAGCTTGCTGAAAGGCACGGCATTTTCATCTTGGGTTGTGGTGACTATCAGTGGTACAAAGGAACCTGTAACTCCATAAAAGAACGTCCTGGAAGTTAGTGTGAACCGTACATTTATGGTTAATGCACCGGAAGAAATCCTTCTGGGATAGCACTTCCCCTTCTGCACGAATGCAGCTATTGTGGGCATCGCTTGATTTGGAGTGAGCTGCAGTAAAAGTTGTGAAATTAAACTCACTCGGCTTTTAAAACATCCAGGAGTTGTTAGCCTCAATTTTTTCACTTTACTCGTTGCATCTGTGAGCTTTGATGGCTTGACTGACGGATCGGCTGCTGTTTGGCTTCCCGATGCCTGCTGCAATTTGGTTTAAGGTTTTCTCTCTGCTGCTTTGCTTTTTCTCGAACCTCCCCCTTTCCCCTTTCTGAAAGCCCTAAGAAGCCGAGGATAAAAGGCTGTGGTTGCTGAACCATGAGAGATATCTTGGCCCACCCTCTTCCTTTGCCTCTGCCAGGTTTCCACTTTATCTTTCAAGCAGCACAGCCTTGCTAGCAATCAATAATGTTTAGGAGGTGATTAACCACACAGAGACTTTTCTCTCTTCTTTGGGCCCAGATGAGAGATGTTGATGTTTGCTTCATCATAACCAGGGTGGGGGTTCAAAACCGAGATTAATTTGCCCCCCCCCCCAAAAAAAATTCATCTCCTCACCTCTTTTCATTGGCTGGCTTTTGAAGACAAGATAGTTTTGCCCAAGGTTTGTCCCATAAAATAATCAGACATTTCATGTCTGCTCTTCTTCCAACACACACACACACACACACACACACACACACACACACACACACACACACACACACACACACACACACACACACACACACACACACACACACACACACACACACACACACACACACAGCATTTTGGATTCAGGAAACTGTAATCAAGGGATTGTTCCTGTGTGTGGTTGTCAGTTC
Source organism: Phrynocephalus forsythii (assembly GCA_029282475.1). Classification (NCBI taxonomy): domain Eukaryota; kingdom Metazoa; phylum Chordata; class Lepidosauria; order Squamata; family Agamidae; genus Phrynocephalus; species Phrynocephalus forsythii. The sequence goes on from JAPFRF010000001.1 coordinate 18,611,767, forward strand.
CAAGGCAGTTTCCAGTGTTCAGCATGGTAGTGTTTCCTGTATTAAAATATGAAAATATACAAGAATAGGAGTCAGTACTGCCTCATATCCGAAAGACCAAGAAAGCAGCCAGATTGGATAAAAAGCACAAAGAGATAGAAAGACGTGGGCTCTTTCGTTCACAGGACTATGGAAGGTGGCGTGCAAACAAATTATAAGTGTATCTTCCATATACAAGTCACCTTTTCTTTGAGCTTGTTTCAAGAGACACCGTCTGTCCAAGAGAAGAATGTGTGAAAAGCTTACTTGAAAAGATGACCTGCAGACTGTTTACCCTTACCTGCAGACGGGAAAACAGTAAAATAAATGCTTTTGTTTCTTTCTGATTAAAAAAAATATATCATCACCAACCAAGAAATCAATTGGTTCCTTTCAAAACCAAAGATCATGGCAAGTTTTATCTTAATTGTAGGAACTGGCAAACCACTCCAGTGTTTCTGCCAAGAAAACCCCATGGAAATGGGGTCATGGAGAGTCGGTCATGACTGTAACAACACAACACACACAAAACATGTTTAACTAAGAGCTGAGGTGGGTCTACACATGCAGTTTTTAAACCTAGAATTAATAATAAATAATAATAATAGTCTGCTCTCAAGTAAATTCTGGCTTATAGCAACCCTTTTTAAGGTTTTCCAGGTAGAGAAAATTCAGAGGTAGCTTACCATTCTCTTCTTCTGGGGTCTCCCTGGGATCAGAGTGGCTGATATTTTCCAAATATTGATTGTTGGGGGTGGTCCATTAGAAAGAAGTGAATTAATTTAATGACAATTTTAGGCTGAATATTTATGCTCTCATAGATGTTTAACATTATGGCCAACATTCAATTGTTGTTCCTAATTGGAATAGTCTAGGCATGGATGTTTCATTTTGGAAATGGTCCGGTTCTGAAACAAAATGCGGGAGCCCAGCTGTGTTTGGAACCGGACCAATCCTCCAGAATGAATTCAGCCAATCCATTACCTTGCGTTGGGCTCACATGGGGTAAAACTCAAACGAGGAAGAAGCCTCCGGCATCATCCTTCCTTCTCCCTGGCGCTGGCCAATCAGACAGGGAGGCAGGATGAGGCACTTTCCTGCACAGCTCCTGATTGGCCAGTGCCAGGGAGAAGGAAAGATGACATCAGAGGCATTGGCGGCGGCAAGGAGGAGGGTGGCACGCATTGGCGGCTGTAAGTTTTATTTTTAATGTTTCCCCCTCCTTGCCCCCCTCTGCTGATCACCAACCGCAGATAACTGAACCCCCGGTTAGTGAATCAGCAGATAAGGGGGTCATATTGTATACAGTATTACACTGATTTAGTAGGTCTACTCTAGTTAGGGCTGATGAATTGATCTCTCCCTTAGAGTCAGACATCTAAATCAGAACAGACTCTTTCCATATTAAACTATTTGTAGAGAGCAAGTTTCATAGTGTCAGAATCTCTTAGAGTCTCCCCGTTGAAATATTTTTTTCCCAAAACAGTCTCAGAATCCTTTCACAGAAAAGGTATGCTACAAAACATCTTGGTTTCCCTGTCACTTTCTGACTGATTATCATTTCTAATAACTCATTTGTACATTTATCCTCTTGCATATGGACTGACTTTGCAAAACTGGCATATATCATGTTAGCAGGTGGTCATGTGTGGTCCTTGGGTGCTTGATGCAAGTCTACAATTTGGGGACAGAGTTCCCATAGGCATGATTGCACGGATTTGTTCCTGAACTTATACCTTTTTCTGGTAATCTGTTGTTTCTAGTGAGGAGACAATTTTGAGCCATTTATGAACAGGAACAAGCCCACCTAACACCTGCTTTTGTTGGATGGCCTTTATGGATGTACTGGAAGTGCCTTAGTTGAGAATTGTCAATGGCTTTAAACATGTTTTCTTTCCTGGTCTGCCAAGGAATAGGGTTAGGGTTAGGGTTTGGTCCTTGTCCAAAGGAGTGGAGTAAACACAGTTCTGTCACAGGGCTTGGATTTAGATAGCAGGCTGTATGGTGCACTGAGGATCATAGTTGGGAATGCAGGTATTTCAGAGGTGAGTGGATTTGTAGAGCAAGGTGTTTATGAATTTTCCATTCAGTTCCACAGTACTGTCCAGAAGACAAATCTGTTGTAGATTGATGAACGTATCATCTGGTTCAGTGGTGCTCAACCTTGGCTAACCCAGATGTTCTTGGACTGCAACTCCCAGAAGCTTTCATGACCAGCTATGCTCCTTGGGGTTTCCGGGAGTTACATTCCAAGACCACATGGGTTGGGAACCCCAGATCTATTTGATTGATCAAATCCTGTTGAAATTCCTTATGGTTTTCCATCCTGTGGGACCAAATGGTGGAGACACTTTCATTTCCCACCTAGTTATGAGTAGAGGCAAACGTTGTTGTTGTTGCTGCTGCTGCTGGTGGTGGTGGTGGTGGTGACTGAGGTGGTGACCTATTTTTATTTATGTGGCATATCTTGCTGGTCAGGAAGATGTAAGAGGCTGTGGCATTTAATGGGAATACTGGTTAAATGTAGCCCAGGGTGCATAGATGTAACTCTTCCTGCCAAGAATACTATCATGCAATAACAAGAAACAGGTACTATAAAGAAATTTGATGCAGAATTATAACTGAGAAGCTAAATCAGTAAGAACAGTGGTCTCATAAAGTCTCATGAACTAACAGCAAAAATATCAGAATTTAGTGTGCGAGAACACTCAATACATAATTATTCTGCCTTCCTGTTATCTTGGCTGTAACAGCTACAAAATCAAAAGAACTGAAATGTTTATTTTGCACATTAAAACAAATTGGCCAAAAGAACCAAATAGCTAAACCTAACATATATTACTGTACCTTGGTGCAGTTGCATAGAATATTTCATTTTATATGCAGATGCTAAGTTTATTAACCAGTCACTGAAGGTGAGTGCAAAATGATATGGCTTCTCTATTTTAATTCTGTGTTTAAAATGTTTGTGTGTTTTTGTCCAGCTAAGTGTGGGCCAATCTGCCTGTCTGGTGGGGGAACTCGTACTTGGATCTCCCAGGCAGGTTTGACATCCATGCATGGCATACTTGTGCAAAGGTGACACCGGCCGGCTGGCCTGGCGCCCTGCCCAAAAAGCTGCCAATATGCCTCAGCTTGATCTCTGGCATCAGACAATAAGTGGGTGGAGCTGAGCCAGGCTGCGGCATTGAACAGTGGTCCAGACTTGAGTTACCAAGCTCAGATTTCAGGGACAAAGCCTGAGACCAAGGGGACGGCCTTGGAGACATCGAAGCAAGCAGTCCTTGTGAGCACCTTGTAGAACTTTTGCAAAATGATACGTAGGTGCATGGGAGAGAGTAAGACAGGCCGTGTGGATTGCCTTAGCAGCTTCCTTAAACCTTGTTTTTCCAAACCAAATGTCTTCCCACATACCCAGTGAGCCTTGGCATCCGATTGGTAAAGCCACACTTGACATGTACATGTGAAGGCTAGTGCTGGTCCAGTAATGACAACAATGGTAGGCAGTTTGCAACTTACCCGTATATTTTCCCGCCCCATGTATAAGACGACCCTCACATTTCCAACCCAAAATTACAGTTTTGTAACCACAGGTTTCTCTCAGCAGCTTACATCTGTGTTTAAGATGACCCTCAATGTTTTGTCTAACCATTTTGGGTGGGAAATATACTCTTATACATAGAAAAATACTGTAACTAAATTCCTCCCATGTGCCAGTACTGCTGCTGCTGCTGCTGCTGGGTGACAAATGGGGAGGGAAGTGGACCAGCAGCAACGATCACTGCACATTTAGGCCTGTCAAGATTTGCTGTCTTAATTATATCAGCCCTGCTTGACCGTGCACGTATCAGAGTGGCATAGCTTAGACTATGTATGCATGTATTGGGGCATGGGGGCACAAAACTCAATTCTGCGCTGCCATGATAAGACGGGCAGGCGGCCAGAACACCAGCTAGAGGGGAGTGCCCAACAGTGGGGAAGGGTATGGGCCAATAGCTTGGTCCACTAAGAGCCCTCAAATGTTGAGCAAATAACAGCAATATGTTGCCGTTTTAATGAGATGCATCCTCAAGGTACTGTCAGTTTAGTCAAAGTGCTGACACTTGGTTCCTTGTTTAACCCTTTCTCTCTGTTCTAGTTGTCTACTCAACATTTTCTGCCCCAGCTACTATTTACTGTTCTCTCTCTCTCTCTCTCTCTCTCTCTCTCTCTCTCTCTCTCTCTCACACACACACACACACACACACACACACACACACACACACACACACACACACACACACACACACACACACACAAAATCTCTGTGTGTAATTGACTGAGAAAATGGTAGAGAATGAGAAGTGTCCAAAACCTCTCTCCTGCTCAAAATCAAATTGTCTGGGAATTCGGGCTCCCTGCATGACTGTATATCATTAGGAGAAAGAAGACAGTGAGGCTGTCCTTTTGTAAAGAAAAGTCTGTGAAAGAGTTGCTGAAGATTAATGCATTGATCGCTGTTGTGAATTTTTCAGGTTGTTTGGCTGTGTTCTGGAATTTTACTTGTTAGCAAAACTTCCAGCACACGGCCAAACAGCCCGAAAAACTCACAACAGCTATCAGACCCCGGTCGTGAAAGCCTTTGAGGATGCATTAAATGGTACTTTTAGATATTTAATCCCTGTCTGAAGGCAGTTGCACACTTTGTATGAGCATGCAGTGCTAGTCATGTGAGCTGTCAGATGATGCGCACACTGCCTCATGTATGCAGTAAGCCAATCTGTGCATGGATTTAACGGGAGAACCTGGGAATTGAAGTCTCTAATGCCATATAGTCCTCCTTTAATTCATTGTCTAAAAATCTATCTTAAAGGCGTTAAAGTAATTTCACTTCATTGATTTGTGTTTTTTTAAAACGTGTGCTGCTTTAAAGATAAATTACTGGTGACATGCATGCTTTCTGCACACCAGGGCAGCTCCAGATGCACGCTCTTACTCCCTTCACCTGAAATCAAAATTTCTAAACCAAACCCTTTCCTGCCATTCTATAACCTGAATAAATCTTGCAAATTAAGGGAATAAACATCTATTTACTATATTTGCACAATGTGTCCTGTATTGGCTACGGGGAAAGATTAAGAGCCATGGACACTCCTGAAACTGGATGGTTTTATTTGCTCAGTAAACTCTCATGCTTTACTGTGGTGGTCCAGGTGGCACATGCGGGCCGCCTCTGCAGTCCCAAGGACTAGATAGTTTAAAATAGGGCAGGGGAGAGCAACTAGACACCGATGAATGTTGTTGCATATTTGCAAGTGAGAAGAAAACATAACCCAAAACTCTGTGCTACCATGTTGTGGTGCCTCGGTGTACTACCACTGGAGGCATTCTAGAGAAATTTGGAGAATCACCTGGCAGATCTCCTTTGAATTGTATTCCTGCGTGGAACCGATGGGAGTGGGGCTTGGGCTCGGTGAACTTATAGGGGTCTTCCAACTTCACAATTCCTTGATTCTATGTACAGCATCTTGTTTGTCTATTTGCCATCCGGTGCTTTGCTGTGGGAAGGAATTGAGATAATTTGAGAAGGGAGGCCTCCCCTCTTACTGTGTTTGGGTACTTGGGAGTGGCCATGAAGTCACTGCCACTGTGCCTGCTGACTCCTTGTGGATCATGGGATCACTGCAGAGGTTCAGAAGGGGAACTTGTAAGATGAAATTGATTCCGTGGGCCTTCTGGTGCTTAGGAACTGGCATTCCACCGCTGACATGCTTTATACCGTATTTTTCCATGTAGATGACTTTATTTCCTCCCAAAATCATGACACTAAAAATTAAGGGGTGTCATATACACAGAAGTAAGCCTTTCCCAAAGGGTGGGGAAGGGTTGGGGGAGAAGCCAAACTGACCTTGCTGTTTGATTTGTTCATTTTGTTAATTTGGGGTTCCAAAAGTGGGAGGAGCATCTTGTACATGGCAGTGTCTTATGGATGGTACAGTATGTTAAAAGTGATTATGTTCTAAGGTGTTGTTGCATCTTATGATTTATACAGTATACAATATTTTATTGTTATGTATGCTCTATTATTGGTTTCTGTTGTATGTTCTGGATCTCTTTGGAAAGAAAGAAAGAAAGAAAGAAAGAAAGAAAGAAAGAAAGAAAGAAAGAAAGAAAGAAAGAAAGAAAGAAAGAAAGAAAGAAAGAAAGAATGTGGGTGACAGCTGGGGCTCCAGGTTTTTAGGATTAACACAGCCTCTTTTTTCTCTTCTGCAGGTGAGAAGCCTTACAAGTGTTCGTGGGAAGGGTGTGAATGGCGTTTTGCACGAAGTGATGAACTCACGCGGCACTACAGGAAACACACGGGGGCAAAGCCCTTTAAGTGCAACCATTGTGACAGGTAACAAAGATCCATTGTTCTTAACTTTTATCCTGCTTCTGGTTTCAAGATGAGCCCTTACATCAGGCCTGCCCAAAGTCTGGCCCGGGGGGGGGGCAAATCCGGCCCACCAGGCCAGTCTGAGTGGCCTGCGGCTGGCGGGCCAGCCCCCCCTCCCCCATGTTTTTTTTTTTTAAGAAATCTTCCGCCAACACTGACACTGCCGGGAAGCTTGAGGGGCTTGGGCCGGCTGGCCGGCCGGTGAGCAGAAGCTTGTGGGGAGGGCGGACAAGGGGGCCACCAGCACCAGCACCGCCAGGAAGCTTGTGGGGCTGGGCGCATACACAGGCTGCTGCCACCGGCATAGCCGGGAACATTATGAGGTTGGGTGCACGCGCGGTCAGTGGGTGAGGCTTATGGATCAGTGGGTGGGGCTTGCAGTGGGGTGGCAGGGTCGGGGAGCAACCGGCCCCTGACACATTCTCAGCCACCAAATCTGGCCCTCCTTACAAAAAGTTTGGGCACCCCTGCCTTACATCATTACACCAGGGCAGTTTGCCCCTTTTGGGACGGTGCTACAGTGTTCCCTTTCAGGTTTAGAGCCTGCCTTGCAATTGTAAGGCACCATCCCCAAATATTTCAAGTTGGATTCCACTTCCGCAGACAGGTGCCTAGTGGGAAACCTAATCTACCTGCCAATTAGTAGGCAATTAAGGTTTCAATTCTGTCCCTCCTGTTGAAAGAATCTAGGGCTGTTCTGGCTGCAAAATACCTCTAACCTGAGACATTTAAAAGTTGCTACAAGCCAGAATAGATAAATATGGCTAGAGGACAAATTAGGCTGAATTGGTATACAACAGGTTTCCTTCTAATATGTATTTGCGAAGTGTTCCATTTCCTAACCAGCTTCAATACAAGTGCAGCTATCAGGTCTTCTAGGCAAGGATAGCAGAAGTGAGGAGAAATTAAACGTACCAGGAACACATCCGACTATTGCTAAGCAATCTCACTGTGCTTAATCACACCACCAACACAAGGCAACACTCGGTGAGAGGCGAAGTGTTGTGGAATGTGATTTTGACTTATCTTCCTTATAAGAGCCGAAAATTACTTGGTCTGTAATCCAATGAGTAAACTCTGTCAGGTTTGATATGCTTTACTTCTGAGTAGATAAGAATAGGATTAAGGTGTAAAAATAAGCCATGTTCTGTCCTTGTTATGCCTTTTGTCTTCGCCATTCATGTCTCTCACCTTTACAACAGAACACATGCTGTGAAGGATACTGAACCTTTTCCCTCTGGTTTACGTCTCCATATCCCATCCTTACTAAGGCGGATTTATATCCCAGTCCCACAGAAAATACTCCATTGCAAGAGCCAGGAGGGGTCAAAATCCTTGAACCAATAATAAGTTGTATATTAAGACAACTAGTCTATCACCTAGTCTACTCTTGTATTTGGTTTTTTGTGATGGCTACACGGCTCCTCAACTTGTTTTGCTTAAGTTGAAAGAGAGGGCGATATGGGGTGAGTATATGTGTATCTTCAGTTCCCATCATCCACAAATGCCTTTAATGCTATCAAAAAGACTTGTTTAAAAAGTAAATAAATTACAAAATTATGTCTCTGGACTCAGTTGTGCACATGAGTAGGCAGAACTGTGAAAAACAAAAATGAAAACCCCACCTTATCTGGTATAGCCCTGAGGAGTGGTTGAGTCTGAAAAAATATTGGTATATAGGGTTTTTTAAAAAATTGGGTGATTCAGATTACATAAAATGAAAATCCATGTGGTTTCATTGGCATCTTCTGCGTCATTGGCATTTATCATTATCATTGGCATCCTTCAGTCTTGAAAGACTATGGTATCATGCCTGAAGTAGAGATCCTAAAAACAACACCTAGTGTGACAAAGGGTGCTTTTACACGACCCCTAAGATCCGCTGGCAACTTAAATTCGGACCAGAGATCTTGGGGGTTTGTCGCTCTTCCTGTGTTCCCACCCCTCCGCACCCCCTGGCTCCTGTCTGCGTGAGGGGAGGAAGAAAAAAGGGGAGAGAAAATGCAGGAGCTGCCCCGGAAGCATTCCAATCTCTTCCAGTCTCTTAAAGGGGCGGGGGCAAAAAAACAAACAAACACAAGGCGAGGAGAGCCTGGCACTCACTGCTTTACATCTGCATCAGAAATTTTTCACCTTCAGAGACCAGGTACTTGGAAAATGTGCTGGGACGCGCTTATGTGGGCGTGGTCGTACTTAATTTTTTTAAAAATCCAGAGCTGGTGGGAAAACAATTTTAAGCTCTGGATCTGGGAGCCCTTTGCCTCAGATTTTAGGGGTCGTGTAAAAGTGCCCTAAATAGGCTGATTCAGGAATGACGGTCTCTACCGCACTGGGGGCAGATGTATTCTGTTTCTTGCCCAGTCCTCGAGTTTCGTTGTTTCCATGCCTGCCTCTTTTCCTCTGCCTGTTGGACAAATGCCTCTTCAAATCATGGCATCTTCCTCATGTATGCTGAAATAAGCCATATTTCTAAATCTGAGGTAAAAATGTTAACTCCAGTTAAACATAGCATTCATGATAGCAAAAACAAATGCAGGAAAGACAACAAGCATGGTTACAAATTCCAATCAGACTTGGAATATAAATGGCAGTGAAGAATATAAAATACGTTTGAATCTAAAATACCCCTTATTTGGTAATTAAATCACAAAAACGCCCTTACCTAAAATATATGGCAAAATCTACATAAACAGTAAAACACAAGTGGAAAACAAGGCAACTAGCTTTAGAAGCAGGAATGTGGGGTCTGCCAAGCCCTCCATGTTCAATATGGCCCAAAAGGGGAAGTATATTGTAACAAGATTTATAATCTGTCTAGGTTTCTCTTAATAATTTATGTAAAGGTAAGCAGTAATGAATTGACGGCACTCTTGCCATTTTGCTTTTACAAATAAACAGCAGATCTTATCTGAACCTGCTTTTACTACTCACAAGAGCCCTGTAAGAAGTTATGCGCTCTCAGTTACTTTTGAAACCTGACTGCTAAAATCCACAAACCTAAAACTCCAGTGCTTGGTTCAATGTGCTTTAGAAGATGGGATCTTTAGTCAGATCTTGGAAATACTACAGTACTTTTTGAAGGAGAAGTCCCTGTGCTGTCTGGGCATTCTGGGAGTTGTAGTCCAAAAAAGGAACTTTTCCAGGTTTTGCTTTGGTACTGCCTTGGATGATAAGAACAGACTTCCCAGTAATAAAACCTGAGAGGGTTGTAGCTGCCAAGCAGTAAACCACCTAATTGGTGATATTGGTTGTGTCCGGTCTGAAGCACAGGCCCTGCTGAGGCAGTAATCAAGTAATATGCTTACATCTGGCCGAGCCATCTTTTAAAATCCATGTAACGTTACGAGCAGCTTTTAGAAAATTACCCGTCTTTTTAGAGCTGCCTCAAGACCTCCGCTGTAATAAGAAAAGGCCCGTAATGCAATCAAAGATCTCTTTGGCTCTTGAGCGCATTAGATGGCCGGGGCTTGTGCACAGAGGAGAGGATGCTCTGGACATAAACAGGGACCCCCTTTTAATGGAAAAAAGAAACTGGAACATTTTTCACATCCTTCTTGCCTGAGGGACCCCGCCATTTGATTCTCCCTCGGCTCTTGCCAGGACTTCTGCTTCCCTTTGCCTTTTGTCTGTGGACTCTACAGTGGATGATGTCTCTGTTTGTTCAGAACAAGGCAGAACATAAACTGAAGAAAGGTCCTCTGCAGTCCTGCCTCTTTTGGGCATTGCTTTGGAGACATGTCCTCTCTTCCTTTGAGGGCAGTGGTAGAGTTCTCTCCAGCACTTGTTGCTCCACTGATGTGGCTGGAGCCATATCCGGTCCCAAGCATTCAGGGGAATCATCTTCTCAGAGCGAGGTTCTTGCTGCTTTCTTGTACGTTTCTACTTTTTAAGAAGGAGCCGGACATGTTTCTGACTGAAGGCTGAAGTGAGGTGCTTCCTTTCAGCCTTCCCAGTGTTGCACTGTTCTGCAGTCAGCTGGCCATTTTCTGTTTCATTTTGGTCCGTAGCCAAAGAACCAATCCACTAGTCCTAGGCAGATTGTGGGTTGTGCTTCCTGAATCCTAGCCTTTCAAATGGCCCAAAAAGCCAATGCGATTCTTGGTGGCATCAACAGAAGCATAATGTCTAGAGATCAAGGGAAGTGATAGTTCCACTCTCTTCTGCTCTGGTCAGACCCCACATGGAGGACTGTGTCCAGTTCTGCGCTTAGACAATTCTGACAACTTAGAAAGGGGTCCAGAGGAGGGTGACCAGGATGGTTGAAGGTCTGGAAGAAATGTCTTATGAGGAGTGGCTTAGGGAGCTGGGAATGTTTAGCCTTTCAAAAAGAAGGCTGAGAGGGGATATGATAGCTATGTTATGTTTAAATATTTGAAAGGATGTCATATTGAAGAGGGAACAGGTTTGTTTTCCATGGCTTCAGAGACTAGGACTCGCGGCAATGGTTTCAAACTACAGGAAAAGAGATTCAATTTAAACACTAGGAAGAACTTCATGACTTTTAGCTGTGGGTATGCTGTCACAAAGGAGGGTGGTGGAGTCTCCTTCTTTGGTGGTGTTTAAGCAGAGGCTGGATGGTCATCTGTCAGGAGATTTGTGATGGGGGTTCCTGCGTGGCAAGGGGTTGGACTGGATGGCCCTTGAGGTCTCTTCCAACTCTATGATTCTATGAAAGGGTATTCGAACCTGAGGGGAGAGAATATGGAAGGGTGTGGGTGTGGGTGAGTACCCTGTTCAATGTGTGCACCTGGGTGTTTGTCTAAGTGCAGAAAGTGTGTTGGGACAGTGGGTCCTGTGGATCTTGATTTAGCCAGATATATGAGAGGGTCTTGCTTCAGCTGGCCAGCCACATGTGCCTGCATAGTCTTCCTGAAAAATTAACCACTGATTCAGTTAACCACAAAAGAAACAAGTTAAATAAATAATTCAGCAGCCACAAAGCAAGCTGTTGTCACAAGCACCAGCTGTAAAACAAGCTACTGTCGTAAAACAGCAGCCGTAAAGCAAGCTACTGTCACAAAACAGAGGTTTTGGTTTTTTGGCATTCTCTCTCATCCACAGTGTTCGGTATCCACGGGAAGGCCTGGAACCAATTCCCAGTGAATACCGGGGTCCTACTGTAGTTGGGAGACCAACTTCTTTCTACCTATTCATTCCTTTTCTTGCTTTGCTTTGTCTGTCCCATACTCTTGGTATAGGAGTCAGAGTGATGTAAAATCTCTTTGTTATACCGTATATAAAAAACAACCACCCTTCCACGCTGGTCCAGTACAAGCCAAATGTATGTTTGTTCTCATTCTCTTTCTCAGTCTAACTTTCTTTACGGGATTATTGTGAAGATAAAATAGGAGAAGATAACCATGCACGCCATCCTGCACAGTCCAGAGGTTAAAAATAAAGAAGTCAAATTGTAGCTAACAGCAAGGGGACCTGGGTTCCAACAAAAATATGGTGGCATATTGCTGCTCAGTGCAAGCGGAGGGAAACATATAACCCTGGTGGTTTCCTTACTAGTCATCATAAGGAAGTATATCTTGAGTGAACAGACAGATAAAATAAACACTCTGACTGCAGAGGGAGAATGTAGAGAGAAACTTGGCCACATTAATAACCATCTTTTTCCTATCAGATAGGTTCTGTCATTTCCCCACCCCCCCCCCCCCACCCATGTTAGATTATATGCAGGAATGAGAGTCTTACTGCTTATCCAGAAATGGACTTTATTCAAATTGACTGAATGATGGTTTTCTTTATTTAATTGTGCCAACTTTGATTGTAACATTTGCTTTCATTACTCTTGTTCTTCCTCCCCTATTCTCAAGAGTGTGCAGCATAATCTCTTTTAAGTTCTCATTTATTGAGGGAAAATAAGTCTGTGATTAACTGAATAAAAATGCTTTCCTGCAGGGACAGCCTTGCTGATAAAAGCTCTGGTTTACTTGCTACTTGGAAGATGATTTGTGATAGCTTTTGTTTTAACCTTTCCCTCTCCATTCTGCCTCGAACAGCACAAGTTTAATTCCCATGAAAACAAGAACAGAGAGGTCCCTTCTAATGATGTAGATCAGTGGTTCTCAACCTGTGGGTCCCCAGATGTTCCTGGACTGCAACTCCCAGAAACCCCTTCCAGCACAGCGAGTGGTAGAGGCTTCTGGTAGTTGCAGTCCAAGAACATCTGGGGACCCACAGGTTGAGAACCACTGATGTAGATCTTACACATAAACTAGTGTTCCTTCCTACACTTCTGGTTTTTGGGCTAGAACCATCTTTCGGTCTTAATTCTTCCAAACTATTAAAATAATTATGAAGTTCTTATCAGGTTGGTAGATTGGTTTTATTTTTGTTTGCCTATAGGAAACCTAGTCGACTGTAGAGGTTTGGAATTAAACCACTGGTACGTACAAGTTTCTGAGAACAAGGCAAGAGTAGAATGAAAAATAGTATGTTTCTGCTACCCATAACAAATTTCTTCAGATTTCTGCAGTGGGGTTGCTTATATGCATCCACCAAACAACAGACACTTTTGACAGATGATTAAAATGGCATGCAATTTATTATTATTATTATTATTATTATTATTATTATTATTATTATTATTATTATTATTATTATTATTATTATTATTATTAATTAATTAATAATAATAATAATAATAATAATAATAATAATAATAATAATAATAATAATAATAATAATAATAATAATAATAATAATAATAGTGCCAGGTTTTGATTATGCAGAAGTATTAATCTTGTTATGCAGCATGAATATGTATCTGGCAGATGGAGGTATCTATTGGACTGGGATAATTGATGCTTCACTCCAAAATGAGAGGAAAAGGTTCCTCCCTGCCCCAGTCATGAGTCCTCTCAGTGGCAACCAATCTAATATAGCCAGACCTTTTTAATTTAAATAGGCTATCGTGGCACCCACGTTAGCGCCTTCAGTGCCACGTGGACACCATTTCAATAAATACCAGTACATAAATTTTTAAGATTTAATTTATAAGCCGACGCCGCCACTTGTATGTGTATAATATAAATGCACAATTTCTGCTGGAACTATTTGTAACTCTAATATAAATTGTTTCATTATACTGTTGCAATTCAGCTGGGAAGTTGAAATTCAACGGGAATGTAGAAATACTTTTAGGAAATAAATGTTTTAGAACTTTTCTAAGCCATTCATCATTCCAGCTCTTGTTTCCATCTCTAGTGAAGCATTTTACACTTATTTGTAAGTGTATGCAGTCTCAATGTATGCCCTTCAGATGGAGTGTGTTGTTTGAGGTAGCATAGCCAAGAGGAGATGGGGCAGAGAACAACCTATACGGGAGATGAAAAATAGTGCCTGGAGTCTCATAGGGACCATTTCAATAACCAGATATCTCTAATGAAATAATGTATATACTGCAGAAGATGGTGAATCCCATACCATATATGAAATAATCCCCACTCAACAAAAACCAAATAACCCTTGTCAAAATGAATGAAGAATTAAACTTGCCACGACAACTGCTTTTGCAATGGAAGTTTCCTCTCCTGAAAGCTTCTTTCTCTTGCAGCATTCCTCCAACCTTAACCTGTGTCCTTCATGTTTAGCTAAGTCACAGCTTCTTTCCTTTTAAGAAATCCCTTCTAGTTGCTGCTGTTGTTATAAAAAGGTTTAAATAGCTCATGGTACTTCATGTACCTTATGTCTGTGAAAATTCTAAGTCGTCCAGGTGAGGTTATCTGGAGGTTGACTGATGGCAACTGGACTTCTTTTCTTGAGAGATTGAACATTTCACTACTCATCCAAGCAGCTTTGTCAGTCTGAGGAAAGTTTATTTATTTATTTATTTATTTATTTTATTCAACTTATATGCCGCCCACTACCCAAAGGTCTCTGGGCGGCTTACAATCAAAGAATTAAAACAATTTAAAATAGTTATAAATAAAATATCAATAAATCATCAAACAGTAATAAAAACCTTCTTTAAAATCATCATCCTAAAATTGTCATCAGCGGACCCACAATCTATATTGTATCAATTAAAAACCTTCTGGAACAGGAAGGTTTTTTTTACCTGGCGCCGAAATGTAATCAGTGTTGGCGCCAGGCGGATCTCAATAGGGAGGGCATTCCATAACTTGGGAGCAGCTGCCGAGAAGGCCCTTTGTCTTCCCTCTCACCTCCTTGAGGATGGCTCTTTTAAAACCCCCCGGCTCGATCTTAATCGCCGGGTAGGTTCGTATGGAAGGAGGCGGTCCTTCAGGTATCTAGGTCCTAAGTCGTTTAGGGCTTTATATGTGAGAACAAGCACTTTGAATTGGGCTCACAGCAACTGCCAATGCAGGTTGTCAGCGTGATGTGATCCTGGCGGTTCCACCACTTACCAGCCGCGCCGCACGATTCTGAACCAGTTGCAATCTCCGGACCGTCTTCAAAGGAAGCCCCACATAGAGCGCATTGCAGTAATCAAGTTAGTGGCAAGGCCTCCAATTGATACCTTATTTGACAGTGTTGGCGAACCTATGGCATGGGTGCCAAAAGTGGCACTCGGAGTCCTTGCTGTGGGCACCCAACATCGCCCCTTCACAGCCACCTGTATTCAGGTTAAATTGCTGTATTGGCACTTTGCGAAAAAATAGTGGGTTTTGAATCACAGTTTGGGCACTCGGTCTCTAAAAGGTTTGCCATCACTGTTATATGGTGCCTTACACCAGTGGTTTTCAACCTGTGGGTCCCAGGATGCAACAGGTTGCAACTCCCAGAAGTCTTCACCACTAGTTGAGCTGGCCAGGATTTCTAGGAGATGCAGTCCAGGGACATCTGGGAAAACCACAGGTTGAGAACCACTCTCTTACACTGTTAGATGATCTACTTATTCTTGGAAGTTGAGTTCTAAAAGAACAGCAGTAAGTTCACAGCTAAGCTGAGAATTCATTTGGGGTTTCCACACATGGACAGGGGGCTCTTAGCGATTACAGTACTCCCAGCTCTTCTCACATATGAATAACAGCTGCATGCAATCTTTTAATCTTGTCAACTATACCCCTTGTTCAGTTTCACTGTAAGTCAGGGTTACTTGTTTAAAATACCTTCCGTATTTTTCATGTCTGTGCATCTTATAGAGTGAATACAGTAGTCCCCGCTACATATATATCACACATTTTCATTTAGAGAAAACTTACCTGCACAGAGCCTCTGCCCTCCCCTTCTAAAGCTGGGATTCCACTGTTCTAATCACCTCGTTTGTAAAGAGGCTTCTTCCAGGGAGCCTCTCCCCACACCTCCCCTTCCGCAGCCAAGATTCTCCAGTAGGGATAGGCATGAAATGGAAATATTGAGTTTTGTTTTGTTCTGTTTTGTCCCTCCTGTATTTCATTTTGTATTGTAATGAATTTTTTTAAAAAAATCATTACTTACGAATAACTAAATGAAATGAGTTAAGGGAAACTGCTGTTTTGTTTCATTTCATTAGGTAACGAACTGACAAATCAGCATTTTGTTTTTCATTTGGTGCCCATCCCTATTCCCCACTCAAAAATCACCTAATTTGCAAAGTGGTCTCCTCCATGGAGCCTCAGTCTTCCCCCTTTGCAGCCTGAATTCCTCAGTCCCAATCACCTCATTTGCAAGCCTCACCTTTTGCAGCCAGGATTCCCCGGTCCCAATCACCTTGTTTGCAATCCTCCCCTTTTGCAGCTTGGATTCCACAGTTCCAGTCACCTTGTTTGCAACCCTCCCCTTTTGCAGCTTGGATTCCCCAGTCCCAATCACTTCGTTTGCAACCCTCCCCTTTTGCAGCTTGGATTCCCCAGTCCAAAATCACCTCGTTTACAAGGAGGTCTCCTCCACAGAGTGTCTGCCCTCCTCTTTTGCAGCTAGCATTCCCCCCACCATGAAACATTAGGGTAAACATTTTTTTTCTTGCTTTCCTTCTCTAAAAACTAGGTGTGTCTTATGGTTAGGTGTGTCTTATAGAGCAAAAAATACAGTAGTTATTTTCACATGGTCTTTCTCTAGCTGGCATGGTATGTTTAAGGGTAATGTAGGAGACCTGGGTTCAAATCCATGCTGGTCCATGGTGCTCTTTAAGTATCATTACTTGAAAGCCCCATTAAGGCGTAGGTCAGTTACAACTTGATGGCATATAATATGTATGCATGTGTGCAGGGCTGGCGCGTCCATTAAGGCGAACTAGGCAGTTGCCTAGGGTGCCAAAATGGACAGAGGTCACTGGCCAGCCTGCTGACTCCCCCACCGCTGGCCACTGCCGTCCGTCCCCCCACTGCCCGTCGCATCACCGCCCACCCCCGTGCCCGTCGCTGTCCCTTACCACCTGCTGCCCCCCTGCTGCCCCATGCCCCGTCGCCACCGCTGCCCCGCCCCCCCGCTGCCATCCACCCACGCCCATGCCGCCCCCTGCCCCGCCCCACCCCCCACCCCTGGCCTAGGGCGCAAAAAAACCTGGCGCCGGCCCTGCATGTGTGCCTGTATGTCTGTAATAATAATATTTGCATGCCGTCTGGTCTGACATGGCTACCCTATTTCAGGTTGCCATGGATGCAAACTCCCCATAAATGGTTTGCCATTCCCTTCTTCTCTAGGGGATGTACTTGGACCATGTAGGTTGTTTTTGGCTACACAGGCAGGCTTTTCTCATGCATGTGTGTGTGTGTGTGTGTGTGTGTGTGTGTGTGTGTGTGTGTGTGTGTGTGTGTGTGTGTGTGTGTGTGTGTGTGTGTGTGTGTGTGTGTAGCTATCTCTGCATCTACAGTGTTTTGTGGGTTGAATTGTGAAGAAGCTGAAATTTTAAAATGCCAGACAAGGCTTGTCTTCTTGGCAGCCATTCAGAATGGCTGTTTACTATGCCATCGCTAATTGCAAGACAGGGTTGCTTAGTCAGATTTTATGGACTGGAGGGGTTGTGGTGCCAGAACTTATTTGGTATGCTGCTGCTGGCAGAAAACTGGAGCCACAGCGAGCCTTCTGAATTACAGCCCAGGAGTTGCACTCATGCTTTGCTTGTCTCTCACCAAAGAAGGCAATGCAATGCCCTTTCCTGGCATAACAAAGTATCTAGGATTACAACTAGTTGGATGATTAAAGTGTGCTTCCTCCAACACAGGAATCTCTAAAATGCGAGGTGTTAGAGCTGAAACATACATGAATGACACTTTCTTTGTTCTGAGACACCTCTGTCTATATGAATTTCAAACTTATGGTTGCCTCCTTCGCCCTGTTAATTAAGCAATTTTCCAAAACTATGAGAGATCAAACATGAATGCCTTCTAGAATACAGCAGGCAGCCTTATAGTAATTTCTGCTTTTGGGGGCGGGGAAGATGCAAGTATATTTTTGTATCTTGCTGATGTTCTTGGACACAGCACATAGTTTTGTATCCATCAAATGCTGATTTTACACTTGTACCTTGTTTCTGCAGGTGTTTTTCAAGGTCTGATCACCTTGCTCTCCATATGAAGAGGCACATCTGAATGACAAGCTTACTCAGTGCAGCCCAGATGCACTCAAACCTCTGAGCATCATGGAGAAAAGGGAAGAACAAGATTGGCTCTCGCTTGCTGCCTTTCAGGAGAAGAGAACTTGATCACATGTAGACCGCTGTGTACACAAAACATGCACTAAAAGCTGTCATGCACCCAACTCTACGTAACTAGATTTGCCTGTCTCAATGGCTTGGTCGCCTGGGAGGCAGAAGGCACACAGGAAGAAAAGATTGCAGGAGGAATCGGTGGAATGCAGCATTGCTTGCGACACTTCAAGATTCTCCGTTTTTTGTTCCCTGTCCATTGCCAATGGTGAGAAAAAGCAAATAGAAGAGGATTTTGTGCACGTGAACAATAATAAGAGGGGCATATGTAAGTTGCTTCACCCTGCAACTTCTTGATGGATCTAGTTTGGGGGAGGGGAGGACATGTGATTTGGAGTTGCATATTTGTAGCACTAACTTTTCTTTTTAAAATAGATATTGGAAGGGAAACTAATGACCTAGAAAAACCAAATCCCAGTGTGGTAGCCAAAACATTAGTCTCTTCTTGGTTCCTTTTTGTTTCTGTTTTTGGGGACTCCTTTATGTACAATGATGGATCAAGACTCCTCAAGTGAACTCTGACATCCTCTGGCTCTGTTTCTTCATTGAAGTGACTCATCCATCAGGATCCGTTTAAGTCAGTACCAATGGCCTTAACAGGCAGTAGACCGTGCAGTGACACCTAGGACACGTCTACCACCTTTCTTGCTTGAACTGATGTAGACTTCATTGAGAACATATAGTTTATATTATTTTCTTTAACACACACACACACACACACACACACAATACTTTTTGATATTTGGTTATTGCACATCATGTGCAGTAGAGGACTATGAAATCCGCTGATATGATTTCACCGTGGCTGGCCAGCGAAATCTTTGAGCAACACCACAGCGTATCTTTGGAGGCACCACCGTATTGCCATAGCTTAGACTTCCTATTTAATTGCCTAATGAAAACTTGAAAGAAAGCTTGTCTGGAAGCTTTGAAATTTCTCCTCCATGTTCCTCAGAACTCACATATGCGCCTGGATATCTGTCTTGGATTCTGTCACTCAGGCATGACTTCAGGTTTTCCATCTGCACCACGGGGGTGGGGGTGGGGCATGCTTGTTGCTACTCCCTTTGGTGAGTTGGCAACTCAAGTTCCTTGTTTCTTGTCAGATCTTTTAACAGACCCACTGACAAGTAACTTAATCGTGCGTCTGGCACCTGCAAAATGTTTGTTTGGGGGTTTGGGCAAATCTGTAGATACACGATCATGAGTGGAAATGTGAGACCCTCCCCCAAGCTGAAATGCATCTGTACAGCATTCTGTTCTAAAGAAGACACTTCCTTCACCCAAGTTCATTTTCCAAGGTGACAAAACCTTCCCTCTCCTCTAACAGGTTGATGGGATAAAAGAGATTGGCTTTTTCGGTGAGCGTTGGCTTCCTTTCAAGTGATCTGTTTAAGCAAAAATAATAATAATAATAATAATGCATGGGTCTGCTTTGACCACAGTTGTAGCATTTCATGATCAATGGAGGCATTGGGCTCACCTTTGAATCTTGTAGATAATTTGATGGTTGTTGTTTACTTTCCAAGTGGATTAATTTCTCTGTACTTTACGCATAGACGTGCACACACAACCCTACGCACTCTTCTCTCCATACATAATAATGCCTGTTTCTTGTTAGTGGGAACCGGCACTGATTCCAAAGACTGCCTTTTTTGAACTCTCTGTCATGCAGGTGGAGAGCTTAGTCATCGGGAATGGTTGTACACAGCTAATAACATGGAACCATTCTTGCAAGATGTGCCGAGAAATGAAGTAGGCACATAGTATCTCCCTGGGTTGCTGCTCTTCCACTCACAGAACTAGCTCACTGCCCTTCTTTTGACTGTTTTTGACTTGCTGACTGTTCAATAATTTCCTAATTTGTGTTTAGGATGCAAAAACGTTACAGTTTTTTTAATATATATATATAGAATATCTTTAAAAATGTATAATGTAAGTGCAGACACAGGGATTCTTAGCACTTGGCCTATTGGGTTTTGCTTTCCATCTTTGTTTTCACCAAGCTACCAGAGTTTCAAACAATACTCTCTCTTCCCTTTCGGATCAGAGTTCCTGGATGCACCATGACTGTCAGTAGCCATTTTTGTGGCCCAATCAAGGTTTAAATCCTAAGGATGGAATGAGGAATGGACCAAAATTGCACCATCTCGGCAAGGGCCAAGAATGTTAGCATTCAAGAATGAAGGAGCGAAGAGATCTAACTCTTATTCCAAAGATTTATGGTTAACAAGGATTTAGAAAATATTGGAGCACTGTTTGCTGACAATCTTATAATTCTCTGTACTTGTGTTTGCATATTTTCTATACCATCCGGGCGTTCGGTGGGCATTTTGAGAACCCTCTCTACCTTGGGATTTGAATCCCAACTGTCATAGTATGACACTTCAATGATACCAACTGAGGAAGGTGGGAGAACATCTAAGGGAGCTCGAACTAACCTAGACTGTCCACAAATTTCCTCTTATCACATCCGATGTAATAGGCATAAATATTCATAACATTGATATTCCTTGAGTAATAGTGTTATATCCTTTTCTAGTGTTCTTACAAATCATCTACAAGAATTGGTGGGAAATCTACTATAAACTTATATTTTAAAAAATAAAATTAATGTGGGTGGTGGAGGCTAGATACTGGCAACTAAGGAAATCAAAAAGGAACAATATTAATTTGCCCCCTGTTGAAATTTGTGTTCTATCTAACATCTCTACTGATTCTGGCAGAGTGTGGAATTCTGGAAATCCATGTTCTAGGCAACAACAACAACAACAACAAATTATTGTCCTTCTCAATGCTTAAAGCATTCAGGTACCAGATTTTGGGAACATTACTCTTTTTTTGGGTCTACCACTCCCAGTAGCCCCTAAGAGTAATTTTTTCAACCTCTGAGCACCAGATATCCAGAAACACCACTCTGGAAAACTGAATTGCTATCCGATCACTTTTAGCTCGCCACCATTAGCAGGAGCATGAGGTAAAGTTATTTGGGATTAAGGCCTGTTAAAATAAAATTTAAAAAAATACTTTGGAGTAACTTTAGGGGAACTTACTCCTAAGGCGTTACTCCTAAGTAAATATGTAAAGGGTTGGGTTGAAGTCAGTCAGGTGAACCAGGTGTAAGTGGACATTGTGCACAGTGTGTGAGAGGAGAAAGCTCTTGATGCCGTTAATGAGACAGCAAAGTAAGGGTGGGCATGTAGTGTTCCACCTTGTATGTGTGTGTGAATTGGTAAACTAGCATGGCCTGGACCATCCGAGTCCCACAGTTGAGGCTGCTGGTCAATCAGCAGTTGAGGGCCTGCCTTCGCCACTGCTACTTTGCTCCATCTCGTGCTCCCAGTAAAGGTTCTCAAGTTTTCCTCTGCTCTGTCTTCCCACTGAAGGCCAACCCTGGTTCTCTCTGTCCTAACTGGTAAACGAGACCCAGGGAAATCAGTGGGACTTCTCCTCTGAAGAAATGCATTGAGGATTGTGTTGGGAAATGTGCACAAAAGTTACTGCCCTTTAAAAAAAAAAACAAGAGGAAAAGATTTTTGGCTTAAATGGCAACAGGCACACCAAAAATGTACTCGGTGCTGGTGCCGTAGCAATAACGCATGGCAAGGCACCTTGTCTTCCAAGAAAGTGTTTCACAGGTAATGTTGTTGATCCATGACAGAGTTCATGTTTAAGTGGGTTTGGACTGTTCTCCTTCAAAAGACATGGGGACCGGGGGACGACCTGGAGGGGTCCATTCATTGTTAGATAAGAATGCCAGCATAGGACCCTTCTCATTGGAAACAAAGAGACTTGGCCCCGGATGATCTTAACCAGCCCTTGCTTTTTAAATCTCTCTGTCTGCTTGGAGTTGGAGCTGTTCTTCTTTTTCTCAAAAGTAAAGTAGCTGTGGGGAGGAAGGGCAATTGTATGAAGAATGTAGTGCCTGCACAAGCAGGTGGGGTTTTAAAAAAATATATCTGTCTGTCTGTCTGTCTGTCTGTCTGTCTGTCTCTCTCTCTCTCTCTCTCTCTCTCTCTCTAAGTCTCTCTCTCTCTATATATATTCATGATGCTCTTGGATTCAGGAACAAAGGCTGGCCTACACAAGGTTTTTTAAATAACCAGCACTTAGTGGGTTTTTTATTTTGTTTTGTTTTAATTAATTGGGTAAACTGCCAGGTTCTACACTCTTTCTTCTTCCGTGTGCATCCAAGCGCCTAAACTACACGTAGACCGACGCAGATGAAACTGATCTTTTTCTTATGGCTGGAGTAGTAACCAACAGTGCCTCTTTTGTTTCTGGCTTGGTGAGGGTACTAACCGCTGTCAGTGGGTTTTCGGAATAAGGTCAGCTGACGGAGCAACGCTTTGGTCTGTGCTTGAATATGTATTGTCGGTGAATAGGCCAAAAATGAGGGAAGGAAAGTGCTCATGGGAATAACCTGAGGAAGAAACCAGAGGTCGAGAGGCAGCCTAACCATTGACCATTAGGGCTGTAGTGAGCAAAACGCAGCTGATGGCAAACAGCAAAATGTTTTCCTTTGTGATTGGCTCTGAACTGGATATTTAAGGCTGTGTGCCATATATGGGGTCCATCTGGAAAAGCATTCCAAGGAATTTAATTTTTTTAACACTTCTGTCTCTTTCTGTGCTGATTTCGTATCTAGATATCTATGACAGTCAATGGCTGGGACAAATAAATGGTTCCCTGGAAGGCTAGTTAACCAGGCCAGATAAATGCTCACATTTATTTATTTTTTTCCATTGTAATAATACTGCATGTGGTTTCTATCTTTTCTTTCTTTCTTTTTGCACATGTCTGGGTGTTGTGCCTGCTAACCCTTAAACAACAAGTTGCAAAACTAAGGTGTGACTCAGACTTCCCTGCGCCTCAGGCTTTCCCCAGGTTGGTGCAAAATTGCTCTGGGCTAACAAAAAGAAAGGTGCAATTAAGCCAGGCATGTCCAAACTTTGGCCCTCCTGATGTTTTGGACCACAACTCCCAGAATTCTAAGCTTAGCTTGTCAATAACAAAGGCCAGCAGGAGTTGTGGTCCAAAACATCTCGAGGGCTGAAGTTTGGACATGCCTGAATTAAGCCATTTCTAGAATGTATCCTTGGGAAATGAAGAGTCCACATTAAATCCAGTCATTCATAAATGTTTCCACAGACGTGTGTTGTGTGTGTGTGTGTGTGTGTGTGTGTGTGTGTGTGTGTGTGTGTGTGTGTGTGTGTGTGTGTGTGTGTGTGTGTGTGTGTGTGTGTGTGTGTTGGGGCGGTGGACAACGATCTGGAATGCTTAGAAGATGAAGGACCAGTTTTTACGTGTCTGGCAGTTTGCTCTAAGTAGCGCCTGTCACTGTTAGCCAAGCCGTTGACTTGCATGTTTGTTGCTTTTCAGTCACCAGTGAGGTACAGTATGTGGGGAGCAGGAAATTTTGCAAACAGACCAATCAGGTGTAAATCCATAGTGTAATTGCAACCCAGAGAGCTTAGAAATGGCACTCTCGATATGACCCAAATCCTCCCTGACATTTGCACCTGGCGTGTATCGAGCTCATGGCCAGCTATTTCGGACACGTTTCTTCCATATCTCCCAAAGCAGTCTCGGCCTACTGAAGGGAGGGCACAGGGTCTGGGGCCAGGCTGGTGTCTGTAGAGTGGAGAGGCCTGGGGCGCTGAAGCAGGAGGCATGGGCAACTAGAATGCCCCGGCATCTTAACAAGAAATGAGGGTTGAGGGTACGTTGTTCAGGAAAGGAGTAGGAACTGATAGCAAGGGGTTGTAGAAAGTTTCCCTTTGGTCTTGGAATGCCCAGGTTTTGTTCCAACAACAACAAGGGCCTTATTACAAAATGTCTTGGGGAAGCTTGCGCAAGTTAGTTGTAAAGTTTTTAAAACCAAGGTATGACCAGTAGTAGTTTTTTTTTCACTGTTAGGAGCACTGTATTTGCACCATGTTTCACTATGTTGAAGTAACAAAAAAACTATTCAAGAAAAAGTTGAAACTAGCACAAGCAGGAGGTTAGCCCAAATGCATGCCTGCTGATGAAGCCACAGAGATGGGCTCTTCAGTGAAGAGGCATCGTTCCACAGATTCAGAATTGTCAAGGTGCGCCAATTCAAAGACCTCCAGATCAGTTTTGCTGCCATAGAGGTGAGATGCAGCTAGAAGGAAGGGAGCCATTGTTTACCCTCCCCTTTAAACCCCAGGGTTGGGGTTCATGAACACAACCAAACTATGGGCGTGTGATCTACAGCTGCAAGGGTTGATCTTGAATTGTGCATGTGACTATATCTACTAGAAGCAGGGTTCCATTTCTAATAGCAGATTTCTATACTTGACTATGAGTACATTCTAGACAGGAAGTTGGATTCTGTGCCCTTGGGTTCAATTGGAGCATCAGAGTGTGATAAATTTTTCTTTGACTTGCCACTTTTCTATTATTTATTACCTCCCAAACTGCAGCAGAACATGGGGATGGGCAAGGGGAAATGTCAGGCGCTTGATAGAATAAATTTCTTCCTTAACGCATCTTCTTGCCTTTGACGGGTTGGATTTTGTTGTTAGTCCTTTTTTGCTTGTTTGTAACAATGATAAATGAAAAGGAACCAAGTCGGAAATCAGAAAAGGTGTACACGTAACGTTTCTTAGGAAAGCAAAAGTGCAGCTTGTTTGTAACAATCAAATCCACCAAGCCCTTATTGTTTCATTCTACAGGCATAAATAATTTCCTTTTAAGTGTGGAAACTCCAGTCATTCCTTGGAAACCTACCCTATACCTGTGTAACAACCAACAGCGCTTGAAGGACTTTCATTTTTGCACTACAGCTTTCCTTTGGCCAGATGTGTCTGCCAAGGGCATTTGGGAAAAATAAACCTTCAGTCACATTCTCTCAGGCCTCTATGGTATTTCTAGTATATCGCAGAAGTACCCAAACTTGTAGCCCTCAGTTCTGCCTTTTTTTGGTTGACATTTTATTTTTTTTAAGCTTTTTATATATATAAATATATATATAAATATATATATGAATATATTACTTTGTCAATTTTTTTGGCTGTACAAAAGTCTTAAGATTTAAAAATATTATTTGTATTATATGATGTGGTATGTTAATGTTACAAGATTATTAATGAAGAAAAAGATTTATTTTTGTTACTGGTCTGTTTCATAATTCTTTTTTAAATTGGTATATTGTAAGATATCTATGCAAAAAAAAAAAAAGGTTATGTGACGCATTTTTATTTAAGAATGTACTATGTGTAATAAAAAAGTAGAATGTGTTTGGCCTGAAAATGGTTCAAGATGTCCTGGATAATTTCCTTTGAGGTACAATAAAATCTGCAAGAAACGAATTAAATACGGTATATTGGGGAGTCAGCGACCAAACAGTGAAGTTCTCTAGGCTGCACCAAATGATGGATTTGTGCAAGAGGGAGGTACATTGAGAGCTTTATAGGTTAGTTAGAACCTCTGTAAATAGAAGGTTGAACCCTGGGATTTGAACCAGTTTTTTCCCATCTTCCAGAGCCCCTTTATGCCAGTACCCCTTATATTACAGGTGCAGTGGTTAAATGCCTTTACTGCAGGTAAAAAGGTGCTCACAACCTGGGGTTCAATCCCAGGTAGCAGGCTCAAGGTTGACTCAGCCTTCCATCCTTCCGAGGTTGGTAAAATGAGTACCCAGCTTGCTGGGGTGGGGGTGGGGGGAGAGCAATGTGTAGCCTGCATTACTGTAATTAAAAACTGTAAACCGTCCAGAGACTACTTGATGTGGTATAGGACGGTATATACTTTGCTTTGTGACTCTGAGCCTAGATTGCCAATGACAAAGGACTGGGAGTTTTGGTCTAAAACATTTGGAGTACCAAAGGTTTATCACCACTTGTATAGGTTATGACAAAACTATTCCTTCAGAAGTGAATGCTGACCAGTCTACTCTTCCCACAAAGGCACAAGCACTAAGGGCCTCTTGGCAGGTGTTTTAAAGCATACACTTGTGTGCCTCTCAATCCCCTGCCAGTCCTTTGTTACGCAGAGAGGATGCTATGACAACCTAGGTTCAACTCACCAGCCTCCAGCATGTGCTGACTGGGGCTGACACTAGCACTGTGCTCCCCCATCAGGTGTCGGTGTTTAGAGGAGTGCTCATTCGGGAACTAGGCTCTCAGGCTTTGGCCCGTGGTCCCAAAGTCTAGAGAGCTACTTACATCCGCACTGAAGATGCGCTTGGTATTACTCAAGTCTAATTGAATTGACTCTAAGGAAAGAGTCTCTTAATTTAATGGGAAGCTCATAAGACCTCTATCTGGAACCGTGCCTTTTCTGTGGCGGGTCCCATTTGGTGGAACCAGCTTCCCAGCGATATTAGGACCGTGGAGCCCCTCTCAGCCTTTAGGAAGTGATTAAAAACTTGGCTCTTCCAGGCTGCTTTTGGCGACTAATGGTGGTTTAGCCTATTTTTCCCCTTCTTTTTTTGCCGCCATTGTATATCCCACTTTTAAAATTGATGTTAATGTTCTGATTGGTTGGGTTTGTTTTACATTTGTTTATATAGCTGAACTGTATGGATTCTCTTGTTGTGAACCTCCCAGAGTTCCTTCGGAAAGTTGGGCGGTATATAAATATAAGTAAGTAAGTAAGTAAGTAAGTCCTGGTACTTTCTCTTGATGCTGGATCCCTCAGTGCCAATTACCATATTGGTAATGCCACTGAGGGGTCCAGCAACAAGAGGGAAAAGTACCATGAGTTGACTCCTACTACCAAGTCTCTCTCTATATATTTATAGATTCATGTGGAGCCATTTAATTAGAGCAAAGAACCAGAGAAGCAGCTCGTTGAGAGAGTTGGTGAACAGAAAGTGGCTCTGGAGGAGCAGTAGCTGCAGGATAAGCTCACACCAACATGGAAACCAGCTATCACTTAAGTGAAGGGAACCACCACCGGCATCTCCATGCAAAGTTGGCCATGGGTAAAGCCATACTTCTGCTAAGGTGCTTTGACACTGGCCAGAATCCTGCTTGCCACTGTGCAACAAAAAAATTACACAGGTGTAACTTTGCTAGGTGCAATACCTAGGCAGTACCAGGTTGCATAACCAGTCACAGGGTTCCTATCACAGACACCAGTGTCATGCACTCACAGAAGTGTTTTAGAGACAGCAGTTCTACTTTGCTTACTGTTGTAGCTACTGCACACACAACCAGATAGGTACTCAAGAGGTTCTCAGCTTCTCTAAAGCTGGAGAGAAGATGCTTGAAAAACTAAGTCAGGGAAAGGTGAAATTGTGCTGCTCATTTGTTATTCAGGGACCCTGAGGACATCCATGGGTAGATTTCAGTGGGTCTATAAATGAGACGGATTCCCCCGCCCCTTTAATTTCCTTCCTTTTACTTTGGGGGCATGTGTTGGTGTGCATTTTCTCTGAAGCTGGGTCATCACTTGTGCCACGTTTTCAAAGGCGCCAATGGCCTAGAGCAGTGATGGTGAACCTTTAAGAGACTGAGTGCCCAACCTGCAATTCAAAACCCCTTTTTTTCTCTCTCAAACTGCCGATACAGCAATTGAACCTGAATACAGGTAGCTGTGATGGTGGGGTGATGGTGGGTGCCCAAGAAAGGGCTCCAAGTGCTACCTCTGGCACCTGTGCCATAGGTTCGCCAACACTGGCCTAGAGGAATGAGAGGTTGGCGGTTTGATTCCCCACTGTGCTGCCTTGACAGGGTCTGGACTCAATGGTCCGTAAGGTCCCTTCCAGTTCAGTAGTTCTAAAATTGTTATTATTTTTAAGAACCTCTGATTTAAAGAGTGTTCATGTAAATCCCTTGACTCGGCTTTTCACTGAATTTATTGTCTAGAGTTGTCTACTAGCCTGTCCGTGAAATCAACCATGCCCCAAAGAATTACGGCATAATACAAGATCTTTTAGGATGGGGTAAAGATGTCCATCTCAGTCTCTCTCCTTTCTTGCTACCATCATATTTGCCCGGCGCTGCACTCGATGTGCATGCTTTTTCGTTTCGTTCCTGTATCTGAAACCAACTGGAGTTAATATGAATTTTCAATGTGACAAGGCAGGAAAAAAATTCTGCAGAGAGAAATGTTACCAAGGCAATCTGGGTTGTCATCCCCCCCCCCGCCCCCTGCAAAGCCAAGTGTTGCTTCTCTTGCGTGGAGATGTTTATAACTCCAGCACTAAGGTTGGGGCCGGGGTGGGGGTGGGGGTGGTGGAGGAGGGGGGGATCTTTTTCATCTTTCCACAGTTGATGCTTCATTTCCGGCAATTCTTGGAAGGTCCAAGCAGGAAAAGAAGTCAGGAAACTCACTGCAAAGGCAGGCGGTGATTAACTGAGGGCGCATTTCCTTCCTTTCCCCTCAACTACTATTGGAAAGATTTTTGTTGTTGTTGTTCCCATGTTTGGAGTTGTAAAGCACCTCCCTCATGCATAACACCCAACTACAGTGGTACCTTGTATAAAGGAATTAATTCATTCCAAATGAAATTACGTTAGGCAAAATTTCCTTTATACAGATTTCCCATAAGAATGCAATGAAAACAGAGTGATCCCATTTTATGTTGTACAGATTCGCCCAGTAGGTGATTCTGTTAAAGCAAATTTCCCCTCTCTCTGGAATTTTTTTATGTTGTACAAATTTTATGTTATACAAACCGTTTGTTAAACAAGGGTCCACTGTAATGTCTTTTTAATTGCCTCCGAGGCCAGAGGTACGCTGCATTCCCAGTGGTTCCCAGGCAGGATTGCTGAGAACCAAGAAGACGCCTCCGACTTCTAAGGAGCAAGGAGGGCTCAGGGTCTCAGGCTCGGCGTTCAAGCAAAGGAGGTTGTCAGCCTTGACCATTATGTGGCCATGCACACAATCTAACAGGACTGAACGAATGAGGAGACAGCACCTCCCTCCCTAAAAAGAGAAGGCTGGTTTAGGGGGTACAGGATACATTTTGTGGCACACATCAAGTCTCCTAACATCTGCCACCACAGGCAGTCATCCTTTATGGCAGGCATGTCCAATGTCTGGCTTGGGGGCCAAAGGCAGCCCATTTTCAAATTTCGAGCGGCCCCGGGCCTCTTCTCCCCACCGGCTTAATCTGTCATGCATCCCCGCCAGCAGGGCCGGCGCTTCCATTAAGGCGAACTTAGCAGTTGCCTAGGGCGCCAAAATGGAGAGAGGGTGCTAGCCAGCCTGCTGCCCCCCGCTGCCGCTGGCCACGCCCGACTGTCCCCCCACTGCCCCCGCCGCCTGTCACCGCCTGCCCGTCCACCCATTGCTGCCCGTCGCTGTCCGCACCCCGCGCCCGTCGCCGCCCCCGCCATTCACCCCCCGCCACCCCACCCCCCTGCTTCCCCACCCCCGCCCCCCCACTCCCCGCCCCTTGCCGAGGGCTCAAAAAATCCTAGCACCAGCCCTGCCCACCAGCTGGCCCTTCCCCATGCTGGATAGCTTGCAGCTTTATGGTTTGCCTGTCCTCCCTGCCACCAGCCACCTGCCCAGCCTACCTGCCCCTGGCTCTATTGCTGCAAGCATCCTCCCCGCCTCCTTGCATGTCTTAGAGGCTTATCCAAAGTCCAGCCTGGGGGCCAAATGCAGCTGAATGGTCGCCCCCACACATTTTCACCTCCCCAAATCTGGCCCCTCTTTGCAAAAATGTTTGGACACCCCTGCTTTATGGTAAAGCCACCCCTGGCTAGATGGATCAAGGGTTCTGAACTTCTGGCTCAAACTACAGAGGCCCTCCCTTACCAGCGTAGAAGGTTTCTCTCCAGTGTGGCATGAAAGATCACCCCCATCCCCTATTTTCTGGTTTTCATTACAATCTGGCAGAGAGGGGCAGAGAGCTGGGACACTTTCCCTAAGCACATGGTACAGTAATTCCCTAAGAGCTGGAGAAGGCTTTAACAGCCGAAGCGAAATTCAACCGGAAATTTGCTCCATGTGTCAGGTCAGTGCTTCCTTTCATAGGGTATGTTCCCTCTCCCATGCGCTGCACCCATGACCTTTCTCAGCTGCTCTTGTTCTTGTGTTGCTGAGACACTGTTTCCTTTTTCTCCAAGGGTTGCTTGCTAAGCAGTTATTTAGCATACGGCATTCTGGAGGAGGGGGCGTGAACTCCATCACTTGCACCTTCTCATGGAGCTGAATAACCTTACCTCCTCTAGGCCAAGAATCCAGCTACCCTTTGTTGGGGGACATCTCGGACCAGAGAGCATATTGCTTTTCCATTTCCTTCCAAGGGGTTTGCTGATTGGAGCAGAGGAAGAGGGTTCACCTTCCCCACCACCCATCCCCATCACCCAATCTCATTTTCTTAACGAAAAAATATCCCTCTGCTTTGAAGTGTTATTAGCCCTGCTGGGAGGCGAAGACACAATCATATAGTCTTGCTCCAAGCGATATTCCATATCAGATAAGCCACATACCCTGCTCCCCACGCATTGTTTAACGCAGGGGTGCCCAAACTTTTTGTAAGGAGGGCCAGATTTGGTGGCTGAGAATGTGTCAGGGCCCCACCCACTGACCCATAAGCCCCACCCACTGACCCCTTGCAACCCCACCCACAGGAAGGAAGGCGGGGACCAAGAGAGGAAGGGAGGAAGGTGGAAACCAAGAGAGGAAGGAAGGAAGGTGGGAACCAAAGGAGGGAGGGAGGGAGGTGGGGACCAAGGAAGGAAGGAAGGAAGGAACAAAGGAACAAAGGAAGGAAGGAAGGTGGGGACCAAGAGAGGAAGGGAGGAAGGTGGAAACCAAGAGAGGAAGGAAGGAAGGTGGGAACCAAAGGAGGGAGGGAGGTGGGGACCAAGGAAGGAAGGAAGGAAGGAAGGAAAGAAGGAAGGAAGGCGGGGACCAAGAGAGGAAGGGAGGAAGGTGGAAACCAAGAGAGGAAGGAAGGAAGGTGGGAACCAAAGGAGGGAGGGAGGGAGGTGGGGACCAAGGAAGGAAGGAAGGAACGAAGGAAGGAACGAAGGAAGGAAGGAAGGTGGGGACCAAGAGAGGAAGGGAGGAAGGTGGGGACCAAGAGAGGAAGGGAGGAAGGTGGAAACCAAGAGAGGAAGGAAGGAAGGTGGGGACCAAGGGAGGGAGGGAGGGAAGAAGGAAAGTAGGGACCAAGGGAGGAAGGAAAGAAGGAAGGTGGGGACCAAAGGAAGCACAGGGAGCCGTGGCCACAGGTCGTCCCTTGGAAGAGGCGATCTGTGCGACCTTGCACCCCACCCAAGCTCCCCAGCGGTGGTGCCGGCAGGCCTGCCAGCCCACCCCAAAGTTCCTTGGCGGTGGCAGAGGCCACTGGCCTGCCCACCCCCACACATTCCCCTGTAGTGCCGGTGGCAGCAGACCGCCCGTCCGCCCATCCACCCAAGCTTCCCAGTGGTGTCAGTGTTGGCAGAAGATTTAAAAAAAACCATGGGGTGAAGGAGGGGGAGGGAGGGGCGGGCCAGCCAGCCGCGGGCCACTCGGAATGGCCTGACAGGTTGAATTTGGCCCCTGGGCTGGACTTTGGGCAGGCCTGGTTTAACGTATATCTTTTCTTTAAAAAGCAATGATTGTAGGGACTCCTTGTGAGTGGCTCATATCTGAGCTAGATGGATTTGACAGGACGGTTCCATTGCCCATGGCAAGCGGGTGCTGTGCCAGCATTGCGACAAAGGGGCACAGTGCTTTAGTGGCAGCAACATAAGCTTTAGCTTCATGGCCCACTACTAGCCAGCTGTTCCCACATAGCAGAATGGTAGAGACAGCAGAGGAAGGAGGTATCCAGAAGGAACCTGGTCCAAGGGGAAGATGTATTGAATCACCCACCGTGATAGTAAAACCTACTACTAGCACTGGTGTCACAAGGCTGCCATGCTTTTGTGGAGATGCACATGTACCTGTAGACTTCAGATAGACTGATTCCAACAAGATGAGTAGAATGTCTGTTGACTAGAGCCTCATTTGTCTAGGATTAATTTCGTGACGGATGAAATTTGCACAGTAGCGGCTTTACACCACTTTAATTAAGAAATACCGGTAATAAGTGTGACCTATAACAAAATAATACAAGGAACTTCCCTTTACCACTCTTTAGAGTTCCAGGTGACCAGCTAGCCAGAGTTCCCCCACACACATACACACACACGAGGTTTCAGTCCCATTTCATTCCCCCCCCCAATCTTTCATCATTTCTTTCCAGTTGGCACTTGCAGTATTTTACATCTCAGCATGTTGAGTTCTTACTAGGCTGCTTGGGAAATGGTGCTCATTGGGCCCATGCACTATTCTGGGTGGTTTACAGAAGTTAAAAGTGTATAATAACCGACTATATATTAAATGAGCAGCTTAAACAACCCACAAAAGTTCAAGAGGA
This sequence comes from Phrynocephalus forsythii, assembly GCA_029282475.1. Lineage (NCBI taxonomy): Eukaryota > Metazoa > Chordata > Lepidosauria > Squamata > Agamidae > Phrynocephalus > Phrynocephalus forsythii. The sequence goes on from JAPFRF010000001.1 coordinate 18,644,140, forward strand.
ATGAATTGTAAGGATAAAATGCAGAACACGAGACCTAGAAACAGCCCTTTTTTTCTATATACTTTTGGAAGGTCCAAAAATCACTTTTCCAGGCTCAAATCTAGAGATGCATATAGGCAAAATGTCAGACAAAGGTGGATTTTATCCACTTATCTGTTCAATCAGCATGCAGAGCATATCATACAAAAAAGGCAGACTAGATTCAGATGAAGGATAAGTGAAGTTTGGTGAGAGAAATACCAATAATTTAGGATACACAGATGACACCATCTTACTTGGAGAAAGCAGCAATGACTTGAAATGACTTTTAATGAAAGTGAAAGAAGAAAGTGCCAAAGCAGGACTGTAGTTGAACATCAAGACCAAAATTATGGCTACAGAAGAACTACACAACTTAACATTGGCAGTGAAGAAGTTTAAATTTGTCTACCTTGGTTCAGTCATCAGTCAAAATGGGGACTGCAACTAGGAAATCTGAAGAAGACTGAGGATCAGAAGAGCAGTAATGAAGGAATGAGAAAAGGTCAAGAATAAGGATATGTTATGGGAGACCAAGACCAAGTTCATCCACACTCTTGTATTCTTGATCACCATGTAGGGGTGTAAATGCCAGACTGTAAAGAAAGAGCCGGAGGGTGGGGGGGGCATGCGGCATGTCCAAACTTCAGCCCTCCAGATGTTTTGGACCACAACTCCCACAGTCCTTTGCCATTGGCAATCTAAGCTTAGAATTCTGGGAGTTGTGGTCCAAAACATCAGGAGGGCCGAAGTTTGGACATGCCACTTTAAAATGTGGTGCTGGAGGAGAGTTTTGTGAATGCTCTGAATTGCCACAAAGATGAACAAGACTGAACCATCTCTAGAGGCAAAAATCTTGAAGCAGAAGCTCTCCTACTTTGGAGAAGGCTCAGTTCTCTGGGAAAGACAATAATTTTGGCAAAGGTTGAAGACAGCAGGAATATAGGAAGACCAGATATGAGCTAAAAGAAGCTATAGGCTCGAGTTTGTAGGAGCTTAGCTGAGGACAAGACATTCTGCAGATCTCTCATTCGTAGGGTCGCCATATGTCAGTGGACACATAACCATCACAGTTTTACTCAACTGAAATAGTTATTCTGGAAGCGAACAGAGGGGTATCTGCATGGACTTTGCAAGGCAGGCCTCAGGGTTGAGTGTGACCTATTGATGTTGTTCTGATGGTATCTTTGTAGTAATCCTCTGCTGAAAGTTTTTGGGGACATCTGCTCAACTAGGCCTACTTAGCTAGATATCTTGGCAATCTGCTCCTCTTTTTTTGTCTTTTTCTTCAGGCACAGGCTCCTGTTTTGTTGCCAGATGAAGAGGAGATTTCACTTAGAAGAAAGGGAAACAAAGTAGGATGGCGGCAGTGGCCAGACACAAAACATCCAAGCAATTCTTTTGCAAAGGAAAACATGGCCACAGCTTGGACTAATAGATAGATAGATAGATAGATAGATAGATAGATAGATAGATAGATAGATAGATAGATAGATAGATAGATAGATAGATAGATGACCACATCTGAGTGTAAATCTCACTGAATGAGTAGAGAGAAGGAATGCGTCCTTGAAAGAATTGTCCAGGTTATGGACAAGGAAATACTCTCTGGATCCTTCCAGGGGATTTACAAAAATAAGAAAGTTGAAACAAAACATTAGAGATGGACACGAAATGGGAAAATGGTGTTTCGTTCCGTTCCATTCCGTGGCCCATCTCGCTTCATTTCAGTTTTTTTTTAGAAATAAATTTTTATTTTAAAAATTCATTTTGTTTATCATTTTGTTTCATTTTCATTTTTCCCATTCTCACCTCAGCATGCGGAGGCAGGAACCGATCTCTTCTTCTCCCCCTCCCCAGTGGATGACAGCACACCCAGTGCTGTCATCCCTGGCGAGAAAGATCCCTTTAAAGAGACCCCACGTTCCCACCTCTGCATGCGGAGGCACGAATGGGGTCTCTTCTTCTTTCCTGTGGTGTATGACAGCGCCGGGCGTGCTGTCATCCACCACAGAGAAGATCCCTTTAAAGAGACCCCCAGTCCCGCCTCCGCATGTGGAGACGAGACCGGGGCCCTCTGTAGATCGTTCTCCACTGCGGGCGGGTGACAGCGATCCCTTTAAAGAGAGTCCCGGTCCTGCCTCCACACGTGGAGATGAGACCAGGGCTCTCTCTCAACACAGTTCTCCCCTGCGGGCGGAGATGACAGCGGGGCTGTCATCGCCACCCGTGGCAGAGATCCCTTTACAGAGAGCCCCATTCACGCCTCTGCATGCTGAGGTGAGAACGGGGCTCTCTCTAGAATGAAATGAACCAAACCAAACCGATTTTTTTTGGTTCGTTTCGTTTCCCTGTAAAATGACTCTGGGCTTCGTTATTCATTTCATTATGTAGCGAAACGAATAACGAATAACGAATAACAAAATGAACTAAAAGTTCATTTCGTGCCCATCTCTACAAAACATCTCCTTGCCTGTTAGGATTGATAACAGAATGACACAAAGCTTGACAAATTTTATCATCATCATCATCATCATCATCATCATCATCATCATCATCTCTTAGAACTGCAGGGCTGGAAGGGACCCAATGTCTCATTAAGTCTACCCCTGTTCAAGGAAGCACAGTGGGAGACTGAACTGCCAACCTGTGACTCTGCAGCCAGAGACATATACCATTGAGCCATGTAGTCGTTCCAAACCTAAAGGCCCTTGAACGTTGCTGGAAAACTACTTATTTTACCCAAAGCTTTCTGAGTACTTGTTACATGACTCATGAAATATGGCCCAATTACTCTTTCAGTTACTCTTTCATTGCAAAAAGAAAAAGATGGGGTCCTTTGGGGGAGAAAGGCAAGAAAGAATTGTTTTAAATAAATAAATAAGTACTTGCAACTGATTACTTCCCAAACTCTTAACTACAACTCCTATCATTCCCAACCATATGCTAATGATTTCCAGATGCTTGGAGGATTTCCTAATTATGCAAAAAAAAAAGGTATTTTAGTTTGCATTAAAAGAAACAACCTTTATTTTTTGAAAAGCCCTAAGGACAACCTGTGAGCTTCCTTGACCTACTGAAGGTTGAGGGAAGGTGACTCATAAAATGCTGAGCCTATTGCAAAAGAACAGGATGATGGCATATGAGGGGACTCACTGATCTGTGCAAACCTATAACTTGCACAAAGGAAAGGCAAGAAGATACAGTGGCACCTTGTATAAAGGAATTAATTCATTCCAAATAAAATTATGTTAAGCAAATTTCCTTTATACAAATTTCCCATAGGAATGCTTTGAAATCAGAGTAATCCCTAATTGTGACCATTTTAATGTTGTACGGATTTGCCCCATAGACAATTCTGTGAAGCAAATTTCCCCTATCTCTTGAATGTTTTATGTTATACAAAGTTTATGTTATACGATCCGTTTGTTATATGAGGGTCTACTGTATTCCTCACAGTTGTCAAGTCTTAGACAGGTTTGCAAAGCCTGGAATTATTACAAGCGGAAGCCTTAAGAGCAATTTCCATATAATCATGTTGCCACAGGGGTGGGGGGTTGTTTAATTCATGGTCTATGCTACCTAGGATGGATGGAGGTTGCAGCCCTAAAGCCCCTGGAGGGCCAGGGGCCGCCCAACCCTTCCCCAAGCAGGGCCGGCGCTAGGTTTTTTTGCACCCTAGGCGAGGGGCGAGGGGTGGGGTGGTGGGCGGGCAGTGGGGGTGGGGTGGTGGGGTGGGGTGGGGTGGGGTGGCAGGGGGCGGCGGATGACGGGGGACGGCGACGGGCACGGGGGGTGGACGGCGACGGGCACCGGGGTGGGCGGCGATGGGCGCAGGGGGCGGCGGGAGGTGGCGATGGGCAGCAGGGGGATGGCCAGCGGTGGCCAGTGGTGGGGGGCAGTGGAGGGGCAGCAGGCTGGCCAGCGCCTCCTCTCCATTTTGGCGCCCTAGGCAACTGCCTAGTTCGCCTTAATGGACGCGCTGGCCCTGTCCACAAGCAGTGGGGTTAGGACTGGAGCTTGCTTTTAGCCCAGAGGTACTCATCTGAGGGGTCTGGAGATAGAACAACATACATGTTCCTTCCTTGAAAGTCATCGTTCTGGAGGTTAGACATGTCCTCCATGCCACTGAGAAAACTAGGTGGATTACGTTTCCTTATGAAAGAGGAGAGCGACTGAAAAGAGTGAAAAATGCCACAGTCACAAAGACCAATGAGATGCCTTCATACTTGGCTATCAAGGATATGCAAGACAGATTTGGCGACTGCAGTAAAAGGATCTGAACTTAAAAGCACCATTGGTTTGACCTTGGGGACCTTATGCTGAAGTGAAAATAAAACATTAGAAGATTCATCTTCAATCACTATTGTCCCCCTGTGCTCATGGTCTGACAAGATATGGAGGGAATGGCTACCTCCCTCATAACGCCATGTTTATTTACCAGTGTCCAGTCTCAAAACAAGACTGTGGGTTGTGGGTTGGGGGGTGGAGAGAGAAACCCTGCAGAAATTCCCCCTCAAAATAAGCCTCAGATTTTGCCTTTTTCTTCACATTTTTTGCTGTAGGACACTTCAATGTTGCCGGGGCAACTATAATGTTGAGCTGCCCATAATAATGATGGTGCCAGCAAGTGCTACTGAGGAGGCATCGCGTGCCTGGAAACCACCACTACGAAGAACCAGCTCAGCATTGCTTGGTCACAGTCTGCAGAGAATAATTCCAAAATCTGGGTTTTCAGCAGTAAATCCCACCCTGGCTACAAATCCCTAAGCATTGCTTGCTTTATGGATTGTTTGTCCAAAATCTGTATTTTTGGTGTAGTGTTTACTTATAACGAACCATGTAATGGCACTATTGGAAGTGGGTGGCATTCGTTATAAGACTCCCATAGGGAGCTCCCAGGGGAGCCCAAAACTGTGGGCAGTTGTGATCCATATCAAGAAACTGGTTCTAGCAATTTCCGTCCACCTCAAACTGGGTGGGGTTTGGCTTAAAAAAAATAGCAAGCTGATGGCTCCCCAGTGCTCAGTCAAAAGGAATCCATGCTGCATAATAGGCCTTCCGTTTCTGCAAGAGGGGCTCGCAACAATACACAGCTGCTTCAAAATAAAACCTGTCTCCTCCTCACTACTGCTGTGAAGAAGGCAGCCATATTTAGAGGGAAGAGGGAGGCCTGAGGGTTCACAACGCCACCCATTGATGAGGCAGGAGAGAGACCTTTCTACAGGCCTCCGTGACTTCCCCTGAACAGCTTGTTTCAAACAGGGAAAGCTAAACAGGTGAGTTATTTAGTGATTTATTAGGCACACCATACTTAGTTAACCTTGGCGTTCCAGCGGGAGCATTTGTTTCACTAAATGTAGAAGACAGGGAAAATGGGAACAGATATATAAGTTCAAGAAAAGAAAAGAAAAGCTTTTCTAGCTAGTGTTCAATCAGATGCAAGTTCATTATTTTATAAACCTTTATTCAGTGGAGATGCATCCAGCACAGGACTTGTCTTAATTATCATTGTCGTCGTCATCATCATCATCATCATCATCATCTTTGAATTGCAGAGAATGTCCCTATGGACCATTGGGTTGAACCCCCTGTGAGTCGGGTTTGATTCTGCCTTGGTCGGTTCCGACTCCTCGGTTACGGGAAGAGATGGAGACGGTGCTTCAGAACAAGAACTTTCATTATTAACACTAAATGGTGAATGGACAACAACTTTGGTGGGTTTGCCCACTCCCTCCACCACCTTAATATCCAGCGGGTAGTTCCCACCAGTCCAGTCCCAGTTCACTGGTTCTGCGGGTAAGGGAATCTCTGGAATCTCTCCCAATCGTGGGGGGGTTCGCAAGGCTCATCCGTGCCCAGCACAAAGGGTCCCACAACACGGGTGGCGAACCCATTCCACCACTCATTCCAATGAATTGGCCCATCCATGCACCATAGAAGGGTCCCTCCTCCAGGGAGCCTTGGGGTTGTGGAAAACAATCACTCTCCATTCTTCTACTTCACCTTCTTTCTCCCATTTCTTCCAACAACCACTTTCCCGCTCACCTTCCCTTATATTTCCCCATGCCTTCCAACTCCTCCCCCTCCTCTGTCATCTGGAACCCTTCCACGATTAACCCCTCTGTTGTTTCCTGCGTAGCCCGCACTTCCAATGTTGGGTTCCCTTGGGTCGCTCCCTCCTGCCTGGCTGGTTGTCTTTCCTGTATGGCTATGTGCCACCCCTTTTCTTCTCCCTTGCTCGATGAGGCGGACGGCACACCCTGGACCGGGTCTTCTCCTGGGGAATGCCCCTCACCCTCACCCCCCCCCAAAGAAGGCCCAGTGGGGAACTGAACTCCCAGCCTTTGGTCTCTGCAGCCAGACAAATAAGCCATGGAGTGATCCAGCAATTTATCTTGACAGGAAGCAGGGGCCAAGAACGGGCACCAGATAATACAGATACTACACCCCCCACAATTCATCACCATTAGGAGAAAGGAGAAAGTGTTTTAATAGTGCCTAAGCAATTTACTTTAAGTATGGGAGTTGTATACATTCACCTTTATATCATTTGGGATACATATCACACCTTGATTTATATCACCTGCCATTTTAATCCCTGATAAATGTATATGAATAACATATAGCTATTCCCCATTCCATTCTTTTCCAACTGCTCATTCATCAGCCTTGCCTCTCCATAGATTTTTCCCCAATTGCAAATTTAATGCCCATGTACACATTGGGCATTGGGGTTGGGTGGCTCCTCAGTGGGCTAGAGCACTGAAAACTGTCGGCTACAAAGTCGGCAGCTCAGCGGTTCGAATCCCGGGTGCCATGCAGTGGAGTGAGCTCCCGCTGTTCACCCCAGCTCCTGCCAACCTAGCAGTTCAAATGTAAATGCAAGTAGTAAATAGTTGCTGCTGTAAAAAGTGGGAAGGTGAAAACAGTGTTTCCTTGCAGTCATGCTGGCCACATGGCCATGGACTTGCACAACACTGGCTCATTGGCTTTAATACGGAGATGAGCACTGCCCCTAGAATCAGACATGACTGGCATGCATGTGCGGGGGAACACTTACCTTTTAAAAAAACCAGTGTCCTGGGTATTACGATAAATAGTCTTGGCTCACTTCCCCAGTTGGAAGCTTACAAGCTGATTAAGTGCAGGTTACTTGATATATAACTGCAAGATTTACAGAGAGCAGCAAATTCAACATCTTCACCATTGAGTTTGCAGTGCCCAGTAGCAGCAGAGCGCCCTGCGCCTGACTTTTACCTGTTAGAATGCCCAGAGGAACGGAGGGCCTACACGCTTGCTAGATGCAATGCCATCCCATCAGCGGTGTTGTATGGGAGATTCAATAGGACTGCTTATAACATTAGGTGTTGTGCCTGTGCACTGGGTGGAGTGGAATCACTCTCTCATATGGTTTTGCACTGTCTTCTTTATGATCACTCCCGTAAAAATCTCCTTGACCCACTTCTCTTGAAGAAGAGGCAGTGCTCAGATACTGATATACTGAGGTTTCTTCAGTCATCAGAAGACTCTGTGGTGATAGAAAATGGGAGATCTTAACTTTCTTTCCTGTGTTCCCAGCTGGCTGCTTAGGGGGGAGGGAGAAAAAAAAAGGAAGAAAGACTGTGGCTCATCTCCTTTAACTTATTATTACTCTTGCCCCGCAAATTTATACTGAACTTGTGTTGATAAATTTATGTATGCCAAAAACAAAAACAGAAGCTGATTGATTGATTGATTGATTGATTGATTGAAGAATTTTCACCTTGAAAGAAGGTACCAGAAACAGCCATTCTCAGCCAAACTCTCGGGGGTCACTGTTTCATCCTGTAAACTCCGGAGCTGGTTTCAATCATCTTTCCAGTTTAGAGCTGGAGCCATTTATAGGCTAACTTAGTTCTTTATATAGCCTTGTTGATAGAAAATGTGGCAATACCCCCAAAAGGTTATTCAAATCAAAATATTCTCCGAGTAGAGATGCATTGGTTTTTAACTTATTATTACTGTTCTTTATACTGAACTTGTGTTGATAAATTTATGTATGCCAATAAAGGCTGATTGATTGATTGATTGATTGACCTTACACATTGAAACCAAAACCAGAAATTATTCTCAGCCAAACTTTCCTTTATATTTCAAGTTCCCATATACTTTCCAGTTTATTGAAAACGGAGTGAACCCATTTTTATATTGCCTTCTTGACACATTCTCCCTCCAAAATTATGTTAAATCAAAATTTCCCCATCTCCAGAATTTTTTCTTTGTCCAAATTTTATGTTCTCATTGAGTTATAGAAGAGTTTATATATATGAATAGCTTCTTTCCCAGATATCTTTTTTGTAT